>CM061138.1:8902560-9502560 GCA_030789695.1 Scilla litardierei | reverse complement strand
CAAAAGTATGCATAACATACTTATTTTGATATATATTTTCAAGAAAATAATAGTGCATATATTCCCAAGTGTTGGACACCAATGGACACAACTTTTGTGTTTGGGTGCCAATTTTTGGTTGGAAGAAACATCCTACATATCATAGGTTGCAACACATTCCCAAGGAATTGTCAACTAACAGTTCTTTTCACATTCCACAATTGACCATACTTGGTTCGTTTATTCTATGATTAATCGTTTAATATCAAAAAGGTTGACACAGAAAATGATAATGCTCTCTAGCTTGTACAATTTTTGCCACACACAAAAGAAATCAAAATTTCATCCATAATTTTTTATTTTTCCCTATAAAGAATAAATAATGCAAAAGACCAATTAGTTCTAATATTTCATCATAGACTTAAAGTGCATGTAATAATAAGTGCAGATCCATTTTATGGATTCATTGCTTAATATCCATATCTGTATTGAACATCAACTTAGATCATTTAATTTAAAAAGTATTACATTTGGATATTAGAGTGTTGCCATATTACAATTGCTTCAATCTTCAATTAATGTGAAGGAATGCATTGAAAACTTTGGGTATTGCTGCATCAACAGATTATATAGAGACTAAAACTCAACTACAATAAGATTCTAAAAGATGAGAGGGACACTATCAGGAGATGTTGGAGAATAGAGACATACAGAGAATTTACAAAACTATTGAGTTTTAAGGAATGTAAAAAGGGAAAATAGCATACCCAATAAATACAAAATTTTAGGGAAATTGAAAAAAAAAGATAAGAAATTTTTATTAGTGTGAAAGAATAAATACAGACAGTAGGGTTTGCAAAACTTACAGTGAATCCTCAATCACTAGACAGTTTAGTGGATCAGTGTTCATCCTTTTAGCAGCTTCCAGGAATCTTCAATACCAAACATTTAAGTGTCTAAGATACACTGGAATAGATACCTCCTTTGGATCTTAACAAAATGTCAAAATTATCAGGGAAAAATTAATCATATTAACTTGTATGCCATTGTCTCACATTTCAGGGGATGGCTTGCCATTTTGCACTTCATCACCGCCAATGATGACAGCAAAGGATTCTTTCCAGCCTACACAGGAATGGAACACAAATAAGATCCAAAAACACATAAATGATACACAGAAGATCAATTATTTATTCTGTCCATGAAAAATGAAAAGGTATCCTAATTCCAATCTTACCATGCTGGTAAGATATTTTAGCTTCAATATTTGATTTTGGAGAGTTTGAAGCCAAAGCCATTGGCACTCCTTTACTTCTCAAATGATTAATTAACCGATTTGCACCTGGAAGAGATTTAATATTGCACCATCTGCACCACCCAAATGCATGGATCTATTTTACTGAGCAAATATGAATGGTAATCCAAAAAAGAAATATCTACCGACATACTTGCAAGAGATGAGGTTTGACAAGAATGAATTTTCTATTTCTTTCTTCTTTTTTTGTCATGGATGAGTGATTACTATTGTGAAGGTTTTGGGTTGATGCCATGCTTGTTAGAAGCCATAGTATTGATATGCAAACATCATTATAATATTTGATATACGAGCAGAACTGTAGAATATATATAAATCAAATTGTTTAAGGAACATGATGAATTGTAAAAATCATAGTTTGACACAACGCATAACATGCTACATGATGATGGCATGCCATATAGCTTTTTCTTTTATATGTGTTAATGGAATGCCTATGATGCAAACTGTAATAATACCAAGTCAATTAGCATCTTTAAGCTCAAGTGTGGATGACTATATTAATAAGATCTCAAATCTAATTAAAAGGATGAATCTACAACAAAGTCTCGTCTTTCTTTCTTTTCGGCTTTCATGTGACGCTTTTCTTGTACACGTGGTAATGGAGTGCCTATAATGCAAACTGTAATAGTACCAAGTCAATTGGCATATGAAAAGCTCAAGTGTGGATGGCAATGGTAATAAGATCTCAAATCTATTAAAGATGAATCTATAACAAAGTCTGCTTTTCTTTTTTCGTGATCTTTTTCTTTTACATGTGCTCATTGAGAGCCTATGTAATAACACCAAGTCAATTAGCATCTGCAACCCTCAAGTATATACTATATATAACCATGTTAATTAGATCTCAAGTCCACTAAAAAGGATGGTTCTAAAAGTAAGTCTGCTTTTTCATTTTGGTTTTGGTTTTGTGTGCGTGGCTGCAGTTAAGAGCACGTGTAGACATGCAGTTAGCATTCTATAAGATGACCGCATACATATAAAGAGAAAACAAAACAAAACAAAAACAATTAGAATGATGGAGGCATTAGTATATGCGAAGAAAACTACCGGTCATTAAACAGAGGAGTAATTGTAGACACAAACTCCTCAATCCTGCAAGGAAGCTCGTAATCTTCCACAATAGCAGCCACAGCTTCCATGGGTGTCTTCCCCACTATTCTGTGAGCTCCTCTCTTATCCCATTTCTTGCCATACTTAATTAGCACGGTTTTCAATACTTCATTCACAATGCCATCTGTGACGATGAGATAAAAGCATATGAACATGAAACAAATCAAAACAAACAAGGAAAAATGCATAACGTTAAATGACGAGTTTAAGGACATGAAAGGGATTCGAAAATATTCAAATAGAAGGGGCATAAGACATCCACCTGTATTTAGAAGTGTGCCATCCAAATCAAGAATAACATGTGAGACCATCCTGCCCAAAGACTTGGATGCAGCCATTACAAGCTTAACAAAATTTTAGTGCAAGGATAATACCTCGTTTGTATAGTATCATCTAAAGGAAAATAACATAACATAATCAAAAACAATAAAAATCACACATTAAACAATAAGGAGAACATTATGCAGAAAATATAGTTAGCAAACAAACTGTGTTTGCTCCAATACTAGATAGAGAAGATTTTTCACCATTTACATATTTTTTGATTGGTACTCCCAATATGAAACAAGGCTCGAGTGGTTAGGTATACAAGGCCACATGGTAGAGAGTCATTTATGAACACTAATTAAAAGCATTAATTATCAGAAATATCTTTATAGTTACAACACAAACATTATTAAGAAGCATGCAATCAATCTTTCAAATCCTTTTGAATATATTCATCACAGTGATAGGGAAAATATCAAATTTTGATTGTTCGCTCCATAATTGTTAATTTCTCTTTCAACTAAAAATAGAACCATATTTACTTGTCCTTAACTTGATATCCATTTAAGATTTTATCTCCGTATGTACAGAACTAAACTATGCCAGTAAAATGAAATATGCAACAAGACTAGAATCTGAAAAATTAAACGAAGATGAAACGATTTTAGGAATTCCTATAAATAAGATCCTCGCAACAAAACCAACATAAAACCCTCGCAACCAAAACCAACATAAAAAAATTAGTATTGAAATAGGCAAAATTTTCGATTTTCACCAAAGACACATTAATGGTATTGAAAAGCAAACACGTAGCAATTTATAAAACTAACTTACTAATAAGTCAAAGCGTGGGATTCTGATGAACAAGCTCATTCGGGCATTGTTACCATGAATTCATCCATTTTACAGAAAGAAACAAACTTTGTAGAGAAAGAGGCGGAGAGCACAAAGGATGGAGTACATAGCAACAAAAGAAAACAAATGCAAAAGGACAGAACCAACGGAGTTGGACTCCGAACTCCATTTTCTGACAATACAATAATAGTAAAATTTAGGGACTTGGGCTATGTTTGGATGGAGGGAAAATGAAAGAAAGAAAAATAAAAAGAAAAGTAAAAAGGAAACAAATTTCTTCCTCATGTTTGGTTTGGTTACTGAGGAAAATAATTTGAAGGCGGGAAGTTTAAGCAAAATCAGCAATTTTTGCAACAAAAATTGAAAACAACACAGTAACTGAAAATCACACACACACAAATTGAAGAAAACTTCAGAATTAAAAACCTTGCTTTTCTTTGAATTCACATCTCTCATGGTTCCTACTCAGCTCGTGGACCTCCCCAGAGATCTGGGTTTTGATCGGAATAAAATACTCCGAACACTACACTGATTAGCACATAGACAAGAAATCAACTAAAAATTATATCTTTAGTCACTCAATGAGTGGGATTTCCAGAGAGACGATATGGGTATTGAGGGAATTGAGCAAATCACTTCGAATTAGAGAGATGGAACAAAACTAGAGCTCTGATGCAAGCGAATATATCAACGTGGGAGAGAATGGGGGCCGAGTATAGAGAGACTGAGAATAGATCCCGCTCCGATTCCACCTCGTGACGAGCAACCTCCCAACTCAGTGAATGATATCTGCTTGAAAAGGGTCTTCTCCGATCACAGTGTTATGATCGATTTCGGTGTTCGATATGATGAGAAGATCGGCGGACCTGATGATTTCGATGTCTCCAATGGATCCTCTGCGGCGAGCGAATCGTGGAAAGGTTGTTTGGTTACTAAAAGAGAGATTTTCCGGCGTTTTCCGTGGGTATGGACAGTGAAAAGTACTTCTATTTTCCTTCTGTTTCCTTGTCTCTTCTGTTTTCTTTCTAACCAAACAAAGGAAATCAATTTCCTTCTAATTTTCTTTCCTTTTCCTTCCTTTTCCTTCGAACCAAGCAGGGCATTACATATATCTTTAAAAAGGAATAGTTAAAGAGGCGTCGAGACCGCCGGATTCCGGCAATGAACGGTGGAACAACGCGGCGGCCGTCTAGGGTAATTGGGAAATATCGTGCAGTCGCATGTCCTTTCGCTTGGCCTTGAGTTGGGCAGTGACGTGGCTTGTTCTGGCTCCAAAGAAATTAGAAGCAATATTTGGACAAACAAAACCATCAAAATAAAGAGAGATAATCCTAGATATACCCAAGTTCCAACCAAAACCAAGACCAATAAAAAGATCTAACAAACTAAAACCCCGAAATTGAGAAGAAAATCAAAATTTTGTTTTCTTTACCCCCCAGCAAGCAATTGTCTTCGGTCAGCTCCCGAGTAGTTGGAAGTGATCAGTGCCGGTGAGGAAGTCGGAGAGGGGAGGGGAGGCGGTGGGCCCTGCGGTGGATGGGGTGGAGGGAGATGAGATGGCCGGCGATTTGTGGGGGCGTTGAAAAAGAATGCGGATGGCGGCGGTTGATCGGATGATGGCGAACGACTGAACGAGGGAGAGGCCTATCCTAGCCCGCAAGTTGGATCCTCCCTCGCGGTGCCAATGGGAGTTACTATGCGAACAGACCTAATTGCTACCCCGCCAAACCACTTATTTACAAGTTTGCTATTACAAATTTACGTATACGTTGGTTTATTGGAGAAAATTGGCTAAATAACATCGGTCAATCGTCACTTTTAATTTCTACCATCCTATTTAAAAAGTCTAGAATACCAACCATTAAAAAAGAGACCAAAATACCCATCTTCGTTCTCAAACATTAAAACCCAACAAAATTAAATCCACCTGCGAAAACAATTACAACCGACGACGTTCTCCCTCCGGCGAGCGAAGCCCAGCACCTTGCGCCGCCTCCAACTCCCCTCGACAGCCTCGACCGCCTCGCTCATCACCGCCAACCCACAACCCAACGCCGACAGCACCCCGCGTCAACGCCGAACTCCGACCACCCCGCTTCGCCGTACTCCGACCACCACGCATCAACGGAAACGTCTCGCCGTACTCCGACAAAGCTCTATGAGCCAATATAACATAGTATGCGCCAATTTGTGCCAATATATGTCACGTATATTGGCGCATATTGGTGTATATTGGCGCAAATTGGCGCAAATTGGTGTACTCGACCAAGGCACTGTAGCCCAGCACCTCACACCGCCTCCAACTCCCCTCGACAGCCTCACTCATCACCGCCAACCCACAACCCAACGCCGAAAGCACCCTGCGTCGACGCCGAACTCCGACCACCCTGCTTCGCCGTACTCCGATCACACCGCATCGACGTATATTGGCACATATTGGCGTATATTGGCGCAAATTGGCGCAAATTGGCGCATACTATGTTATATTGGATCATAGGGATTTGTCGGAGTACGGCGAGGCGTTTCCGTAGATGCGGTGTGGTCGGAGTACGGCGAAGCGGGGTGGTCGGAGTTCGGCGTCGACGCGGGGTGCTTTCGGCGTTGGGTTGTGGGTTGGCGGTGATGAGCGAGGCTGTCGAGGCTGTCGAGGGGAGTTGGAGGCGGTGCGAGGTGCTGGGCTTCGCTCGCTGGCGGGAGAACGTCGTCGGCTGCAATTTTTTTCGTGACGGTCGATTGATGTTATTTATCTAATTTTCTCTAGGTTATTGGGAGTTGCTGCGGATTTCCATACGTACTTCTTTTCTTTCATGTATCTCTGTTGGAGTATGTTGTACTGTATGAATTGTAATAAATGGACCATGTTTGAGTATGTTTGTATATCTTTGCATCATGGCTATGTTGTTTTCACTTGTGACCTGCAGACCTGCGAATGTATCAAATAAGTAATGGCCCACTGAAGGCGGGTTGTTACACGACGATGGATGATTTGGGTTATGACGAGGAGAAGGAGGAGGATGACGTCGAGGAGGTGGCCAAATCATCACCGATTTGGGATCTAGGATCAGACTAGGATGATGAGGATGTCGTCAGATGAGGAGGATGATGATGACGTCGGACGAGGAGGATGATTTGGCCAAATCATCTCCAATTTTGAATGATTTGGGATCCGACGAGGATGGTGATGACGATGGTCGCCGCCGTAATCCATCGTCGTTGTCCACCTCCGGACGAGGGCGGTTGGGCGCGGCTGCCCCAGTCGTTGTGGGCGGGGGTGGTGACGAGTGTATAATTGGGTCAAATTTTGAATGGCAAACATGTAGACAGTGATTGTGCACGCTGAGCAAAAAGATACGTGCGCGCATCAACTCCATTGGTTATTTCAGGTTCAAGCTTGTTGAATCAAGATTGCTCATTTATTTGATCAACGATTCAACCTAGTTCAAGTTACATATAAAGCATAACATCAGTATTGAAACATCTTGTTTATTTATAGCACATGCTATAAGGAATTTTAGAGTGCATGTTGCTTAGATAGTTGACAGTAACAACAACAGCAATCCTTCGTGGTAATCACAACTTTTTTCCCTTCCAGGCTAATTCTATGCAAATTAACAATTTTGATGGCAATGAGGTGGTCGATATAAAAAGTTAGACTTTTTTCGTATATAGGTCACCCAAAAATGTATAATTTGAAAAGAATCCCCAAATAATAGCTTTTGCCAAGAGGTCCCCCAATTCACATAGCTCAAGTGAAATGAGT
Organism: Scilla litardierei; assembly: GCA_030789695.1. Taxonomy (NCBI): domain Eukaryota; kingdom Viridiplantae; phylum Streptophyta; class Magnoliopsida; order Asparagales; family Asparagaceae; genus Scilla; species Scilla litardierei. The sequence goes on along the minus strand of CM061138.1, from coordinate 9,495,271 downwards.
CCCTTTCAACTAAATCCGTTTAAAAACATAACAAGGGCTAACTCGGGTTGAGTTACGGTGTAGTTTACGTGAGGTTTAAACTCGATAACCCATTCTTAACCCGATAACCCATTCTTAACCCGATACTCGCATCTTCAAAACCCTTGACGAGGTCATACGACGTCACCGCCCCCATCATGCAGCTGCAGGAGATCCTTTGAAACTCGAGACTGCCGCCTCCACCTTGCCTTCGCCCTCTGTAACGACTGCTTTTCATGTATCTGGATTTAATATAATATAATATATGTTTTGGTGGATTTTCTCCTCATGTGTGGTTTTCGTCTCCGTAGCTTTCATTTTCGATCGATTCGTCGTATTTTCTCGTTTCTTCCTTAGGATCGTCGATTTCGAAGTATGTCACTCGTGACGGGCTTCATAACGGTCATATCTAACTATTAGATCAAGCCTATGAGTCTTAGGAATCGATCCCGGGGCCCCGCGCTCCGTATCGGAACTTTTGGTGCTCATTAGCCGGTATAAGAAGGGGCACCGACCGACTAGATGACGATCCAGTCGGTCGGCAATCCTTCTTGGACCGACTAGTTAGCTTTCTAAATTTCTCAGGAGTTACTGTTTATCGTTAGTCGGTCTAAGAACGTTGGTTGACCGACTAGGTTGCAAACTAGTCGGTCAGCAATGCTTCTTTAACCGACTAACACATCATCTTAATTTTAGTTGAGTTACTGTTTACTCTTAGTCGGTCTAAGAACGTTCATCGACCGACTAGATGCTAAACTAGTCGGTCAGTACTTGTTCATAGACCGACTAACTCTAAATACTATTTTCATTCAGGAGTTATTGTTTACACTTAGTCGGTCTGCGTTGGTCGACCGACCGACTAGTTGCCAAACTAGTCGGTCAGTGGTTGCTCTTTGACCGACTAACCAGTGTTAAAACCCTAATTTCTGGGCAGCCGCCAGCCCAACCTATTTAAACTCAACCCAAACGTTTTCTTCTTCCTCAACACGACCCAAAACCCTAAAATCTTCCCCCTTGAGCCCCCATCTTCCTCCAAGCTTCAATCCTTCATTCCAAGCCCTAAATCCATCATCCAAACCATCCATCCACTCTTTCTACCTCTCATCTTCCCAAAAATCTCACCAAATCCATCAAAATCCCCAAATCCCCCAAAACCCTAGTTTCCCCAAACTTCTCCATTTGCTTCCAGATCTGATCCTAGGGTTCCCCGGAGTGTTTCTTCCGCCACCTCTCGGTAAGAAATCGATCTACTGTTGTTTTCATATCCTATTGTAATTTTTATGAAACCCTAATAAAATACTTGTGTTTTGATGATTGTTCCTCATAACAGCGATTTTCCCGTAGATTAGCATCCGTGAGACGAAGTGGTCGTCATCCCCGGTGCTAGGCAAGTGAAACTTGCATCTCTTGATTTGGGCCATGTCTTAGGCCATTTACCATGCTTTAGCGTAAAAGAGACTAAACGATGAAAGGATAGCCGTTTAGACGCCATTGACCTAGCTTGACAACGAAGCTTGGTCCGTCACCCCCATCATGCTCATATGTCACGTTTACTTTAAATTAACGGTACGCGAATATGTTCATGTCATTGCATTTTGCCTGTCACGTTTAAATTCCATTAACGGTACGCAATTATCTGCTCATGGCATTGCATAGTGATTATTTATCGTGACTGCGTAGCACACGCTACAATACTATGTTTCCTGGCTCGTGTTCCAGAAGCGAGCCCTGTAGTTGCTAACCCCAATGCTCGGATACCGGCTAGGTGTACCCCTATGCCAAACACACACTTCTTTTCCTGGCTCGTGACCAGAAGCGAGCATAATGAGTTGCTAACCACAACGCTCGACACATGTGGGTGGGGTAAGAGATAAGCGGCCACCTGAGCACGAGTGGCTTGATCCGCCACTCCGGCCAGCAGGCGAAATCTCTAGTGTTTAAGTGATTGATAGTGATAGAGATAAACGGACTGAGCCACGAGCTGGCCAGCATGTGGACTCTCTATGCACTAAGTGTTAAGTGATAAGTGATAAGTGTTAAGTGATAAGTGATAAGTGATAAGTGATAAGTGATTAGTGAATTGGTAGCTTTTGCTACATCGTGCATGCTTGTCACTCTTTTAAACTGTTGCATCATATTCAACTGACATGCCATTGTTTAACATTTAAATGCTAGGTTGTTAGTCACTTTCAGTTTTCTTGCCCAAGTCTTTTTAGACTTGCTGACATGTGCCCCTTTCTCTTTTGGGTGACGCATGTTAGACATTGAGCCTGAGTTGCTTGCTGAGGGTGAGGTGTTTGCGGACGCCGAGCTTGCGCCCGTGTTGGACGGGGAGTACGTGGACACTGGGGACCAGTCCTAGTGTCTTCGTGGTGTTTTACTTTTGTTAGACAGTTGTTTTGTTGTCGGTGCGTAGCACCTTTACTCTGTTATGTCGTTGCTTTTGTTTGGCCTTGTTCTGGGCCCTTAGACTCTTTCTTTTAGCCTGGAGGCTTTTCTGTGATGTTGAATACCTTGTGGACAACTGTGGGATTGGTATTTTATATCCGTCTCATATTATTATTGTTGTTGTTGTTTCGTTTGCAATTACAGGGACCTGCTTATACTAAGTTTACGCTTATCGGGCGTGAGGCTTCACAGCTCCACGCTCGAGCGGACCTTCTCACGCCTCGCCTCCATTTTAGGGAAGCGGGTCGTGACAGGTTTTAGTGGTGGCCCATGCAGGTCCTTCTGTAACTGCAATTATCGGGATAACGATAATAATGCAAGATTGTCCAACAAATAAGTTCGACATCTGAGCCCTAAGCTATGAGTCTAATCGTTTCGTTTTCTGCGTCATTAGATGGCAGGAAGGCGAATCACCCGTGGTGGTGGTAGTGGTGCGCCTCCTCATGACGAGGAGCCTGAGCGGGAGCCCACTAATGGAGAGATGATGCGGATGATGTTGCAGATGATGCAGGTTCAGCAGGGTGTGCTCCTGCAGGTGCAGAATGCTCCGGTGACTCGAGCTGCTCGGGTGGTGGAAGCCCCTCGCCCTGAGCCCGGGGCGAAGCAGTTCCGAGAGCTGGGTCCTGCGTATTTTGACGGAACCGAAGGTCCACTAGCTGCTGATGAATGGATGAGGAATATCGAGGACAATCTGAAGATGTCCAAGGTCAACGAAGTTAGTTGGGTTGACTTGGCGAAGCGCCAGCTGAAGGATAATGCTCGGAATTGGTGGGATGCTGAAGAGAAGATGTTGGTGGAGCCGATCGTCTGGGATACCTTCAAGGCCAGATTTGATGGTGAGTTCTTCCCGAAGGCTGCCAGGGAAGAGATGCTGCAGCGTTTTATCGATCTGAAGCAGGGGAACTCGTCGGTGGACATGTACCACCAAGAGTTCATGAGGCTGAGTCGGTTTGCACCGAAGATGGTGCAGGACGCTGAGGAGAGAGCTCAGAGGTTCCTGCATGGACTCGCTTCGGAGCTCCAGAGTTTTGTGACCTCTTTTGACCGGGAGTCATATCAGAAGGTTTTGGTAGCGGCCAAGAGGCAGGAGCTGCTCGTGAACCAGAGGAAGGGGTCTATTGTTGGTGCTGGGAAGAGGCCTTTGGAACAGGCGAGAGCTGTGGTTAGGTCTGGATTCAGGCCGAACCCGCCTGTTCAGTTTAAGAGGCCAGGAGGGCCTGTTCGGAGGACTTGCAATTTCTGTGGCAAGGAGGGCCATATCAAGGAATCGTGTAGGAAGTTCTTGGGGCAATGTATTATCTGTGGAGATCCCGCCCATGCTATCAGGGAGTGCCCGAGGTTGAAGCAGCCTTGGAGGACACCTATTGCTGCCCCGCCGTTGCAGCAGAGAGCCCCGGTGCCCGCTGGTCGTGGGGTGCCCCTCGTTCCGCAGAGGCAGGCTTTTCAGCAGGCCGCTCCGCCAAGGAGGCAGGCATTTCTGATGTCTGAGGAGGAGGTTTTGGCCATGGATGAGGTCATTGCAGGTAACTTCCAATCTAGTTGTTCCTTCCCTAATTAGTTGATTGTTAAAATTATGTTGGATGCTTGTGTATGAATGTTGCTAGAATAAGATTTGATTGATTAGACTGTTTATTAGGTGTGGTTTTGGTTTGCACGTTCCCTGCCCGAGTCCTCTTTGACTCAGGTGCATCGATGTGCATTTTGGCCCAGAGCTTCGTGGAGAAGCATTCCTTGTCGACGTCCCCTCTCTCCAAGAGTTGGAACATCGTTACAGGGAATGGAGTAGTCTCGGTGCATCGTGGATGCAGTCCTTGCTCTGTGGTGGTTTGTGGACATGAGCTTTATGCTGATTTTATTGTCCACAACATCACCAACTACGATGCGGTCTTTGGGATGGATTGGCTTGCGAGCTTCTATGATACGATCGACTGCAGGAGGAAGAAGGTGGTGTTCGAGATTCCCGGACATCCAATATTTGAGTTCAGTCGTGGTAGCAGTTCGCTTGTGTAGGAAGATATATGCCCATAAGGCAATTTATCTTGATTATACGTCTTGTTCATACCGTATATGGTACGTATTATTCTATGTATAAAAAGATTTGTATTAATATACTTAGATAATATCCATAGACTTATAGTTAGGTCCTTACATATCTAGATGAGATCTCGATTATGAGTAAGTAAGTGACCGAATAGAAACGTAAGTCTTAAACGGTTCGTGATCATAGATGTGTCGAGAACTGGATATCGACACATCGGATAGATCACTGTGTCTTCGTCTTGCCTTCGGGTAATGATGATCTCATAGTCATTCGACTTAGCGAAGTCGGAGACGAGACACAGGTGCTCATTAGAGAATGAGTTCACTGAACGACCAAGTTAGAGTTATTAAATGGTTAACTTTAATGATCTGTCTTTAATAATTCTAGGGTGATGATAGGTTAGTCGATCCTTAAGACCTGAAGTCACCTGTACCAACCTGTGAGCGGACGGTGTAGCTTAGACCCATGATCTAGCTTCGAGGACCAGTCCTGATGAAAGATCTTAGGTTGGGTTGCACCTGAAGCTCTCTAGGTGAGTAAGTGACTAAGATGGGATTCGTCACTTCCATTAAAGGGAAGTTAGTGTTATAGGCTCAGTACGGTCTTTATGTTAATCCTCGGCCGGGGTACGTTGCAAGTAGTACAACGTGTATACAATAAAGACCGCCGTATACTGACCAATGTTGTCTGATAGGGTTGACAGTAAACCATACCCTAGGCCAACAATAACACAGTCTTGACGAAGGGATTTTAGCTAACGGAATTCATCACTGACACAGCCAATGCAAACCCTATGATACTTTGGTCAAAGGGTCGATCACGTTATGATGACTCTGAAACAGGGACGACAGCTACTGCTCGTAGTGACCGTCGTCTAGAGGTTTCGAGCCCCAACCTGTAGTAAGGTCAGGCTGTAGGGTCTCACACCGAGGAGTGTTCGTGTCTTAGTAATAGGAATATAGAATAGAGAGAAATATCATTTGATGATATTCACAAGTTAAGTTGTGAAAGTCAGTCGCATTAGCAATAGGGACACAACGTTGCATTAGATGCTAACTTTGACTAAACGTGTTGTAAATTAGTTACAACGAATTTAGTAGGAACAAACTTGTTGGAAAAGGTTACATGGATGACGGGATCGTCCCGGTCTAAACACAGGTTCAAACCGCGTCCAAATCGGAGCTCAAACGAGCCCAGAAACGCAGAAAGAGTTCAAGGGGAAGTGGGTTAGACCCACTGGGCCAAAAGGCCCATGTGCAAAGGCAAACGGGCAACGCCCGCTGGCTGCAACGGGCGCACGCCCGTTGCACAGCGGGCGTGTCCCGCTGCATCAGCGGGCGTGGCCCGCTGTGTGCAGCGGACGGGCGCCCGCTGCACAGCGGGCGTGGCCCGCTGTGTGCAGCGGACGGGCGCCCGCTGCACAGCGGGCGTGGCCCGCTGATGCAGCGGGCGCGGCCCGCTGCCCAGCGGGCGGGCGGCCCGCCCTTGCCCCCTTGGGCGGGCGCGCCCGCTAAGTCTAGCGGGCGCGCCCGCAACTTAAGTCAAATTAGGGTTTTTGAAAACCCTAATGACGGCTACGAATTTTGTGAAAATTGCTAAACTTTGAGCAATTGTTTGAGGGGTCAAACGAAGTCGAAATTCGTCACCGTCAGTTCCTACGCGTTCACCATTCCAAGCTTTTCTGATTGATAGCTTGTTTGGTGTCTGAAGTTTAGTATGTGAGGAGAATTAATTCGTTAAAGTTTGACTTTGTGAAAGGCTAACTTTAAAGTTGAAATTAAGCCAAATGACTTAATTTGTTTTTTCTCTTCATGGGGATTGTCCCACATTGCCCGCAACGAGAAGTTGAGTGCTCACTCCCTATATAAATAGGGGTGCACTCTCCTCGTTGAAAAACACACCAGTCAACGATCGAGTAGCTCCAGAATTTTAGAGCAGGCTCGATCGGCGACTAAATCTCTCTCTCTAATTTTCCTATTCTCCGGAGTAGTCCTAGCACGACTACGAAGGGGGTTTGGATCTGATCCGGACGTCTAAGACGCGGGTTCTTCTCAAGTGAAACTTTCTACCGCGTGTGATCGGCTCGGAGGCGAAAGCGGCTCGGGCGGATCGGTGCGAGGGTGCGAGGCGGCTCAGGGAGATCGGGTCAACGCGGCTCGGCTACGAGGAGCTTCTCAAGACGGTGCGGTACATCTTGCCTGCTCCAGGGCCAAGATTCCGGGTATGTGGTTAAGCGTTTTTTAGCGTAGATTTTAATTAGTCGCTTAGTGTAGATCCTTCTTGGGGTGGTCAGACCCACTCCAAGTCGGCATAGATCGGGCTAGGTTCTGGCTCCCCAGAGCCTAGCTAAATTGTTTAGCTAGTATAGAAATTTTGATTTCTGGTTTTCCGCTGCGCCTTTTGTGCCTCCGTGGTCCGTCCGACTTAGGACGGATATGGATCCGAGCTCTGGGGGTCCGCCAAAACCCCAACAGCTTGGTCTTGTCAGATTTCGGGCCAGGCCGGTGGAGGCTGTAGCTATGCAGATGGAGCTGGAGTGGCCAGCTGTGGTGCGAGATTTTGGCGACGTCTTCCCCAAGGAGATTTCCGGTTTGCCGCCTGATCGAGCTTTAGAATTCTCTATCGATCTTGTTCCAGGTGCGCAGCCGATTTCGAAGGCGCCGTATCGTATGGCACCTGTAGAATTGGAAGAGTTGCGGAAGCAGTTGGATGAGCTGTTGCAGAAGGGTTATATTAATCCTAGTGTGTCTCCGTGGGGAGCACCGGTGTTGCTGGTTAAGAAGAAGGATGGTTCGCGTCGCATGTGCGTGGACTATCGGGAGTTGAATGCGGTGACCATTAAGAATAAATACCCGTTGCCTCGCATCGATGATATTTTTGATCAGCTTGGAGGTTTGAGGGTGTTTTCTAAATTGGATTTGAGAAGTGGTTACCATCAGTTGATGGTGAAGAAGGATGATGTTCCGAAGACAGCGTTCAGGACGAAGTATGGACACTATGAGTTTGTGGTTATGCCTTTCGGTGTAACTAACGCGCCCGCAGTTTTCATGAATCTGATGAACCTGATTTTCTACGACTTTTTGGATAAGTTTGTCGTTATCTTTATTGACGACATTCTGATCTATTCGAAGTCGGAGGAAGAGCATGCATCGCACTTGAGGACGGTATTGGAAATCTTGAGGAAGCATCGTTTGTATGCTAAGTTTTCGAAGTGGGAGTGTTGGCTGGATCGAGTTGCTTTTCTGGGGCATGTGGTGACTGGAGATGGTATTTCAGTGGATCCCGAGAAGATTAGGGCCATCAGGGAGTGGCCTGTTCCGTCGTCAGCGTCTGAGATTCGGAGTTTCCTTGGACTTGCTGGTTACTATCGGCGATTCATTAAGGACTTTTCTCGTATTGCTGAGCCGATGACCAGGTTGACGCGGAAGGATGTTGCTTTTGTTTGGTCGGGTGATTGTGAGAGTGCTTTTGGTATTCTGAAGGAGAGGTTGACGACTGCCCCTATTTTGGTTGTGCCTGATCGCAGCGGTGGATTTGAGATCTTTTGCGATGCTTCTGGCAAGGGTCTCGGTTGTGTGTTGCATCAGCATGGGCATGTTGTGGTGTATGCGTCACGTCAGCTTAAGGTTCATGAGAAGAATTACCCAACGCATGATTTGGAGTTGGCTGCCGTTGTGTTTGCTCTTAAGATTTGGAGGCACTTCCTGTTGAGTGAGAAAGTGAAGATTTTCACCGATCACAAAAGCTTGAATTATATTTTCACTCAGAAGGAGCTCAACATGCGACAGCGTCGATGGTTGGAGCTTATGGCGGATTATGAGATTGATTTGCAGTATCACCCTGGCAAGGTGAATGTGGTTCCTGATGCTTTGAGTAGGCTTCCAGCGGTGATGATTTTGACCTCGCAGTGGAGATTGCAGCAGGATTTTTGTGAGTCTGGCGTGGAGATTGTTCTTCCTGGAGAGGCTTCTTCGTTGATGTACATGCAGGTACAGTCGACGATCGTGGATCAGATTAAGGCTGGCCAGGCTGAGGATCCGAAGCTGGTGAGGATTCGGGAGCAGGTGGAAGCCGGTCTGCGGACTGACTTTTTGATTCATGAGGATGGCTCGCTGAGGTTTGGAGCCAGGTTGTGTGTGCCAGCTGGGGATATCAGAGAGGAGCTGATGGTGGAGGCACACAGTTCGCCGTATTCTGTGCATCCTGTGTTGGAAACAGCAGTCTAGCCTATGTTTGATGATAACAAACCCTACTGAACTGTTCTAATATGTTTGTTGAGTGTGTCACAGGTCCCTATAGTCATGATTGCTCAGGTTACACATGTACGTACTCAAGTACGTAGAGATACAAGGATGAAACTTCATTTGGAATTACACAAGCTGATCAAACAATGGAGTATAGCTATGAAACTCTACTCTAGAGTTAATCATAGGCTATAAATAGCATGGGATTTTTCTCAGGATTTATGGAGATTGTTTGAAGTTCAAATACGGGGAAATACGAGAAAATACTGAGTATACAAAGAAGAAACTTTTTCTACAAGAGGTGAAATGAGGTGAAAATTTTTTCACATGTCAATATGAAGCTATGGGATTTTTGAGAATTATTTCAGAATTTTTGGGATTTATTTGATGCCAAAATACGCAAGAATACAGTGAAAATACTCAGCAAATACGGCATACGGTACTGTTCATTTATACGCCTCATCGCAGAATTAAATCGGCCGACGTGGCATGATCTGAGCCGTCCATTTCGCATCCAACGGCCGCTCGAAGCGGGCGACGTGGCTTCTTCAGCGCCGCTCGATCAGCATCGAACGGTCACCAACCAATCGACGAAGTCGCGGATGGCGGGCGCCGCTGAGTCAGCCGCGGGCGACGTGGCTTAATCACAGCCGTTGGATCTCCATCCGACGGTCAAAACGCTGCCGACTTCGAGTCAGCGCTGGCGGGCGGCTCACGTGGGTCCGGGTCGTAGCTGGCGGGCGCGAACGACGAATCCGTGGGCGACGTGGCGCGATCGCAACCGTCGATCTGAGAACGGACGGCTACCGACATCGCGTGAATTGCGGATGCGGGTCCCGCCGCATTAAAACCCGCGAAGCCGACCGGTCGCGGATCCCTTCGCACAGTGCACAGACCCGTTAACTCAATCCTATATATACCCATGTACATCTCTTCACATTTTCATCAATAAGTGGAGTTCTAGAGATCCAAATTGAGTTCCGCAAGAAGCGTTGCGACCGTGACTTCATCCCCGACGCAGTGACAGCAAGTTGAGCAGCTAGTTCCTCCTGTGCAGCAAATGAGATCATTTTGAGTGAGGAACTTCTACCGACTACTTCCACGGGGACAGCGACTACTTCTTCTACAGACATCCGATCAACATTCCGTAAGAAGCGTTGCGAAGCTACTGACGTGCTGAAAGACGATAACCAGAGAGATCTTCACAAATGAGCTTTCTAAACTCTTGATCTTATTTATTTGTGAAGTTATTAATGTTTTGATCAGCATTTCTGTAATATAATTTCTTCCGCTATTTGGGACTCTGGGAACCAAACTTGTTGGGGCAAGTTGGGTTGGGGAGTGATACTTGTATGTTTCTTTTTGGCTTTGGTGAGCTTGAGTTGGTCTGACAGGTTGGTGTTGGTGCACCAATCTAAGGGAGATTGTAACTTCTTAAAGAAACAGTATAAGTGATTGCTCATTGGGGTGGACGTAGGTCATGGGGACCGAACCACGTTAAATTCTGTGTCTTCTGTGAATGCTTTGATTGTCTGATTCCTAAACTGCATGCTGTAAACTAGGCTTAATTTTTATCTTGCGATAATTTGGTCAAAGGCCTATTCACCCCCCCTCTAGGCCTTATTTAGATCCTACAAGTGGTATCAAAGCTCCAGGCTTGGCCATTTGAGTCTAGTTCATAATGAATACATATGATTCAGCATTTGCTGAAGGACAGTCTACAGTTAGACCACCCAAATTTAATGGGACTGATTTTGCTTACTGGAAAGCTAGGATGAAAATTTTCCTAGTCTCTTCAGATCTTGAAATTTGGAAAATTGTTGCTAAAGGCTATCACCCACCTACAATCAAAATTGAAGATATTGAAGTACCAAAACCAGAAGATAAATGGGATGATAACGATAACAAACGTTATGCTCTAAATGGTAAAGCTATGAATGCAATTATCTGTGCACTTGACAGAACTGAGTTTAACCGTATATCTCATTGTCTTACTGCGCAGGAAATTTGGAACACTCTCGAAGTCACTCACGAAGGAACCTCTCAGGTGAAGGAGTCCAGATTAGCGCTGCTGAGCTCAGAGTACGATGGTTTCCACATGCTACCAGGAGAATCCATCAAGGACATGTACACTCGCTTCACCGACATCGTATACAACTCAAAAGCCTTGGGAAAGTCTTACGACAGCATCGACCTCATTCGGAAAATCCTAAGAGCGCTTCCTAGTTCCTTCCGACCTAAAGTGACGGCCATCCAAGAAGCTAGAGATCTCACTAAGCTGAAGCTGGATGATCTGATTGGGAATCTGTTATCCCATGAGCTGGAACTCAAAACCGTCGAGACAAGAGAAAAAGGTGAGGCTAAACCTTTAAAGACCATCGCTCTCAAAGCCGAAGAAAGTGACAAAGAAGATCTCGATGAGGAACATGCACTGATGGTCAGAGGATTCCGACGCTTCATCAGAACTCCTGCCGGAAAATCTGAAATGGCAAAAAGGTTCAATCGTTTTAATAAGTTTAATCCTTTGAATTCCTCGTCTGAACAGAATACTACTAAAAGTGTTCAATGTTTCAACTGCAAGAAATTTGGACATTTCATGAAAAACTGTCCAACAAAGAACGCGTCATCCGAAGCCAAAGGGAAATCATTTGCGGTAACATGGGATGATGACGATGAAGACGAACCACAAGACGAAGTAGCGCAATCATCACTTTGCCTAATAGGTGAAAGCGACACGAACAAGGTAAGAGATGAATTTTCTTTACCAGAATTAATGAACATTTGTGAAAACATGAATTCAGAAATTACTTCTCTTGAATCCTCTATAGAAAATTATAAAGAAATGAATTTCCAACTACAGCAAGAAAATTATAATGTTTTGCAAAATGAAATAAAATTGAAAAATGAAATTGCATCGCTCAAAATTACCATTGAAAAACTCAAAGGAAAATCTAGTATTACTGAAGCTATACCTTGTCAGACTTGTGCTTCATTAAAGCTAGAAATTAAGAATGGTAATGAAAAGATTGTTGGCCTAAATAAAAGAATAGAAACTCTCGCTAAAAATGAAGATAATGTTAGAAAGAGTTTTATAAATAAAAGTGTCATGCTAGTAAATGAAAACATTTTTTTGAAATCCAAAGTCTCTGATTTAGAACTGAGTATCAGAAAATTTGGTGTAGGAAGGAAATCACTAGACATCATTCTTGGTTACCAGTCAATCAAAAACGATAAACAAGGACTAGGATTTGGAAATGTTTATAATGAAAACATGATAAAGAAAAATCATTACATCAAGAAAAAGAAACAGAACGCCAAATGTTATACATGTGGTTCTTTTGAGCATTTATATAGAAATTGTCGTTATAAGAACCAAAACATGAAGTTCAAACAAGTATGGGTTCCGAAAGGTACTATGACTAACCATTGTGGACCTATTTTGCTACCCAGGTCACACATACCTTGTTCTTCTTATGTGTAGGGACTCAGCGTGGCTAAGGAACAACTGTGTGAGTGGTATTTGGATTCAGGCTGCTCAAGACACATGACAGGGAACAGCGACAAGTTCCTTAGCCTCGTAAAGCAAGAAGGAGGAAGTGTTACATTAGGGGACAACGGCAAGTGCAAGGTAATGGGTAAAGGTATTGTTGGCAACAATACTTTTAAAATTTCTGACGTCCTCTGGGTTGAAAATCTCAAACACAACCTCATCTCCATAAGCCAACTCTGTGACAAAGGTATGAAAGTACTTTTTGATGAGAAAATTTGTAAAATTTATGACTCGGTCACAGGTAATACCCTCTTCATAGCCAATAGGAAAAATAATGTTTATACAATAATAATTGAAGAAATGACAATTGCTAAATGTTTGATTGGCAGGGAGGAGGAGGCTATACTATGGCACCGGAGACTATCACATGCCAGCATGAAGTTGCTACATAAGCTGGAGAATAAAAACCTGGTCCGAGGCTTGCCACATCAACAGTACGAGAATGGTAAGTTGTGTGTTGCATGCACAAAAGGTAAGCAAACTAGATCCACTTTTACGGGAATTCGGGAAGTTACCACTTCACGAGTCCTAGAATTGATTCACATGGATTTGTTTGGGCCTACCGATGTTGCTAGCCTCAATGGAAAGAGATTTTGTTTTGTTTTGATCGATGATTTTTCTAGATATACATGGGTTTACTTCTTAGCCAAGAAATCGGATTCCTTTGAAAATTTCCAAAATTTTTGTAATCAAGTTTCAAATGAGAAAAATCTTTCGATTATGAAAATTAGAAGTGATCACGGTGGTGAATTTGAAAACTCTGTTTTTGAAAACTTCTGTTTGGAAAAGGGGATTTTACATGAATTTTCTTCTCCTAGAACACCTCAACAAAACGGAGTGGTCGAAAGAAAGAATCGAACTTTAAAAGAGATGGCAAGAAGCATGCTTAATGATTATTCTCTTCCTATGTATTTTTGGGCCGAAGCAGTGAATACAGCCTGCTATGTTTGCAACAGGGTTATGCTTAGACCTTTAATGAACAAAACATCCTATGAACTGTGGCATGGTAAGACTCCTAACATTTCATATTTCAGAGTATTTGGATGCAGGTGTTTCATTTTAAACACAGGAGATCAGCTGGGAACATTTGAATCCAAATCAGACGAAGGAGTGTTCGTAGGATATTCATCAAGGAGCAAAGCATACAGGATCTACAATAAACGAACCTTAACTGTTGTTGAGTCAATTAATGTGAAATTTGATGAAGCTGAAATAGATCCTTTAAATTGCAGGGAAACTGAAGCTGGAGATGCAGATAGGGAAACTACAGAGTCTGAAAACATAGCTGAACCATCTGAAGGCCAAAAGGAAGCTGAACCAGAAGTACCACAAGGAAATAGACTGGAAAGAGGAGAGCTTAGGTTCAATCCACATCATCCACCTGAGCTGATCATGGGGACTCCTACGGAAGGTATACGCACTCGATCCACTTTCAATAACTTGTGTGCCTTATGCATTCATGGTGACCTCATTTCTGAAATTGAACCTAAGAACGTTGAAATTGCTTTAACTGATGAAAGTTGGGTTATGGCCATGCATGATGAGATTAATCAGTTTGATAGAAATAATGTTTGGACATTAGTGCCCCGACCTGATAATTACCCAATTGTTGGCACTAAATGGATTTTCAAAAACAAACTTGATGAATCTGGAAATGTAATCAGAAATAAGGCAAGATTAGTGGCCAAAGGATATAACCAGATTGAGGGAATTGATTGTGATGAAACTTTTGCACCCGTTGCTAGATTAGAAGCCATTAGAATATTGCTGGCTTTTGCAAGTTTTAAAGGTTTTAAATTGAAGCAAATGGATGTGAAAAGTGCATTTTTAAATGGTTATTTGAAAGAAGATGTTTTTGTTGAACAACCCCCTGGTTTTGAAAGTCATAGTTTTCCAAATCACGTTTACAAGTTGCAAAAGGCTTTGTATGGTCTGAAGCAAGCTCCCAGAGCTTGGTACGACCGTCTCAGTTCATATCTTTTGGAAAATAACTTTAAAAAGGGTAGTGCAGACAACACTTTGTTTATCTTGCATGAACATGATCATTTTCTTATTGTTCAGATTTATGTGGACGATATTATTTACGGTGCTACTAATGATCTTTTATGCCAAAAGTTTGAAAAGGTTATGCAGGATCAATTTGAGATGAGTCTGGTCGGAGAGTTGAAATACTTTTTGGGCTTTCAAGTAAGACAAACTGGAGATGGCATATATGTTTCACAAACCAAGTACATAAAAGAACTGTTGAAGAAATTTGGGATGGAAAATGCAAAGCCAATGCGAACTCCAATGAGTCCGACGACGAAGCTTGAAAAGGATGACAAAGGTATAAATGTGGACCAAAAGCTTTATCGAGGTATGATTGGGTCCTTACTCTATTTAACTGCATCTAGACCAGACATCATGTTTTCTGTCTGTTTGTGTGCACGATTTCAAGCCTGTCCAAAAGAATCACATTTGATAGCCATTAAGAGGATTTTTCGATATCTTATTCACACTCCTACACTTGGACTATGGTATCCCTCTTGTGGTAATCTTAATTTGGTTGGCTATGCTGATGCTGATTATGCTGGTAGTATGATTGATAGAAAGAGCACTAGTGGAACATGTTTTATGCTAGGACATTCATTGGTTTCTTGGTCTAGTCGTAAGCAGAACAGTGTTGCTTTGTCCACTACTGAAGCTGAGTATATTGCCCTTGGCAGTTGCTGTGCCCAAGTACTTTGGATGATGCAAACCCTGTCTGACTACGGCTTGGATCTTAGAAAAGTTCCATTACGATGTGATAGTAAGAGTGCTATAGATCTTTCTAATAATCCTGTTCATCACTCTCGGACAAAACACATAGATGTAAGACATCATTTTCTTAGAGATCATTTGGCAAAAGAGGATGTATCCATTGAATATATTTCTACGGATTCTCAGTTGGCAGATATCTTTACAAAACCTTTGCCAGAAGATCGTTTTTGTCGTCTACGTCTAGAACTGGGCATTATTGATTATATTTAGAGTGAAAATATTATTTGGTGTGCTTTTATTGTTTTTGTGTGGTGTGCTACAAAAAGAAAAATAAAAAAATGAAAAAGAAAAATAAAAAAAAATGAAAAAGAAAAATATAAACAGAAAGGGAAAGTGAATTGTCTATCTCCTCCTCTTGCATTTTTTTTTTTCATCAGAAACAACTTTAAATGTAAAACATATGTCTTATGGATTTTGAATATTATATTCTTAACAATGCTTGCATTCAAAGACTACCTGCTTAATTAGGTCATATTCATTAATGAGTAACTAACGTTTTTCATCATCCAATCACACTTACACAGATCAATATGTTTTTTGATATGGATTTGAAATATTGAATAAGAAAAGTGGTTGTTGGTGGACTAATTTATGTTTTAATGGGATATGATGTTTCAAGGCATGGGTAAAAAGAAAAGCTCTCATCAAAATATACGTGTATAAAAAGAATAGCAAGACGAGTGTCTTCAAAATATATACACAGAGCTTCGTATGAAAAATGGATACGATCCATGTCCTCGATACTACCCTTGGACATCCAACTTATGCTATAAATGTCATTTTTAGCGTTGGTGTTAAGTCCGTCAAGCACTGCCATTTCACATTTAAAAATCCTTCTCGGTCATGTTTGGAATTGGTAACTTGAACTCATATTACATGAGAAGGGGAAACTCAATCTTTGATGTTCATATATTCAGTGGAAAAGATGGTTATGACAGGATGTCTTCCTTACTACCTCTCCATATGTACTAAACATTTGATCATCACACTTGAGCACGGAGATGAATTATGGTAGTTATGACTTAGTGATTATTGCTTATTTATTCATTGTGGTCAAACGATGTATTGCCTTTTGTTTTGGTTTATAATGTTCAATTTTCCATTCCTCATATGTTATTTCATACATTTTTTGATGAAAACAAAGGGGGAGAGAAATATTAAGATTGGGGGAGTATGTCGATAGGGGGAGCATGTCAATAGGGGGAGCATATCATTTTGCCATTCATGCTCATATTCATGACTCACACACTCACACACTGCACACATTTTTGATGTAATCTTAATGTCTGGTTTGTTCTCATCAAAAGGGGGAGATTGTTGGAAACAGCAGTCTAGCCTATGTTTGATGATAACAAACCCTACTGAACTGTTCTAATATGTTTGTTGAGTGTGTCACAGGTCCCTATAGTCATGATTGCTCAGGTTACACATGTACGTACTCAAGTACGTAGAGATACAAGGATGAAACTTCATTTGGAATTACACAAGCTGATCAAACAATGGAGTATAGCTATGAAACTCTACTCTAGAGTTAATCATAGGCTATAAATAGCATGGGATTTTTCTCAGGATTTATGGAGATTGTTTGAAGTTCAAATACGGGGAAATACGAGAAAATACTGAGTATACAAAGAAGAAACTTTTTCTACAAGAGGTGAAATGAGGTGAAAATTTTTTCACATGTCAATATGAAGCTATGGGATTTTTGAGAATTATTTCAGAATTTTTGGGATTTATTTGATGCCAAAATACGCAAGAATACAGTGAAAATACTCAGCAAATACGGCATACGGTACTGTTCATTTATACGCCTCATCGCAGAATTAAATCGGCCGACGTGGCATGATCTGAGCCGTCCATTTCGCATCCAACGGCCGCTCGAAGCGGGCGACGTGGCTTCTTCAGCGCCGCTCGATCAGCATCGAACGGTCACCAACCAATCGACGAAGTCGCGGATGGCGGGCGCCGCTGAGTCAGCCGCGGGCGACGTGGCTTAATCACAGCCGTTGGATCTCCATCCGACGGTCAAAACGCTGCCGACTTCGAGTCAGCGCTGGCGGGCGGCTCACGTGGGTCCGGGTCGTAGCTGGCGGGCGCGAACGACGAATCCGTGGGCGACGTGGCGCGATCGCAACCGTCGATCTGAGAACGGACGGCTACCGACATCGCGTGAATTGCGGATGCGGGTCCCGCCGCATTAAAACCCGCGAAGCCGACCGGTCGCGGATCCCTTCGCACAGTGCACAGACCCGTTAACTCAATCCTATATATACCCATGTACATCTCTTCACATTTTCATCAATAAGTGGAGTTCTAGAGATCCAAATTGAGTTCCGCAAGAAGCGTTGCGACCGTGACTTCATCCCCGACGCAGTGACAGCAAGTTGAGCAGCTAGTTCCTCCTGTGCAGCAAATGAGATCATTTTGAGTGAGGAACTTCTACCGACTACTTCCACGGGGACAGCGACTACTTCTTCTACAGACATCCGATCAACATTCCGTAAGAAGCGTTGCGAAGCTACTGACGTGCTGAAAGACGA
This sequence comes from Scilla litardierei, assembly GCA_030789695.1. Classification (NCBI taxonomy): domain Eukaryota; kingdom Viridiplantae; phylum Streptophyta; class Magnoliopsida; order Asparagales; family Asparagaceae; genus Scilla; species Scilla litardierei. Next base: position 9,477,631 of record CM061138.1, on the reverse strand, counting down.
TAACCAGAGAGATCTTCACAAATGAGCTTTCTAAACTCTTGATCTTATTTATTTGTGAAGTTATTAATGTTTTGATCAGCATTTCTGTAATATAATTTCTTCCGCTATTTGGGACTCTGGGAACCAAACTTGTTGGGGCAAGTTGGGTTGGGGAGTGATACTTGTATGTTTCTTTTTGGCTTTGGTGAGCTTGAGTTGGTCTGACAGGTTGGTGTTGGTGCACCAATCTAAGGGAGATTGTAACTTCTTAAAGAAACAGTATAAGTGATTGCTCATTGGGGTGGACGTAGGTCATGGGGACCGAACCACGTTAAATTCTGTGTCTTCTGTGAATGCTTTGATTGTCTGATTCCTAAACTGCATGCTGTAAACTAGGCTTAATTTTTATCTTGCGATAATTTGGTCAAAGGCCTATTCACCCCCCCTCTAGGCCTTATTTAGATCCTACATCCTGGTGGCACCAAGATGTACCAGGATCTTCGTCTGAATTATTGGTGGCATGGTATGAAGAGGAGCGTGGCTCGGAGTGTAGCCAAGTGTTTGGTTTGCCAGCAAGTGAAGGCGGAGCATCAGCGTTCGGCCGGGTTGCTACAACCGCTTCCGATTCCGGAGTGGAAGTGGCAACACATCACTATGGATTTCGTGACTGGACTACCTCGGAGTCCGAAGCAGAATGACGCGATTTGGGTGATCGTAGATCGATTGACCAAATCTGCGCACTTTATTCCGTTCCGAGTGGGACAGTCCACTGAGGCGCTGGCGAGGAGGTATATGGAGGAGGTCGTGCGACTTCATGGAGTCCCCGTGAGTATCGTGTCTGACAGAGACACGAGGTTCACATCTCAGTTCTGGCAGAGTTTGCAGAAGAGCTTGGGTACGCGTCTGAGTTTCAGCACGGCGTACCATCCGCAGACGGATGGCCAGTCCGAGAGGACGATTCAGATTTTGGAAGACATGCTGAGGGCGTGCATGTTGGATTTCAAGGGTTCGTGGGATGACCATCTGCATTTGGTGGAGTTCTCTTACAACAACAGCTTCCAGGCGAGTATTGGCATGGCGCCTTTCGCCGCTCTTTATGTGAGGAAATGTCGATCGCCATTGAGTTGGGATGACGTTGGTGATCGGGAGTTGTTGGGACCTGAGATGATCGTGGAGGCCGTGGATATCGTCAGGAATATTCAGGAGAGGTTGAGGATTGCTCAGGACCGTTTTAAGCATTGGGCGGATGCTAAACGTCGTCCTTTGGAGTTTCAGCCGGGCGACCATGTGTTCTTGAAGATTTCCCCGAATCGTGGTGTGATTCGTTTTGGGAAGCGTGGGAAGTTGAGCCCGCGATACATTGGACCATTTGACGTTTTGGAGAGGGTTGGCGAGGTAGCTTACCGCTTGGCCTTGCCGCCGTCTTTGGAAGGAGTTCACAATGTTTTCCATGTGTCGCAGCTTCGTCGATACATTAGCGATCCGTCTCATGCGGTGGATTTTTCGGAGATTACCGTTCGCCCCGATATGACGTATGACCAGCATCCAGTGCAGATTCTGGACAGGCGTCAGAAATCGCTTCGGAACAAGATTGTCAATCTTGTGAGGGTGATGTGGCGACACGGTTCGCCGGGAGAGTCCACTTGGGAGAGGGAAGATGAGATGCGAGAGCGTTTCCCACTTTTGTTTCCGGACTCGTGAGTATTCGGAATTCCGAGGACGGAATTTTTTCTTAAGTTGGGGAGGATGTAACGACTGCTTTTCATGTATCTGGATTTAATATAATATAATATATGTTTTGGTGGATTTTCTCCTCATGTGTGGTTTTCGTCTCCGTAGCTTTCATTTTCGATCGATTCGTCGTATTTTCTCGTTTCTTCCTTAGGATCGTCGATTTCGAAGTATGTCACTCGTGATGGGCTTCATAACGGTCATATCTAACTATTAGATCAAGCCTAGGAGTCTTAGGAATCGATCCCGGGGCCCCGTGCTCCGTATCGGAACTTTTGGTGCTCATTAGCCGGTATAAGAAGGGGCACCGACCGACTAGATGACGATCCAGTCGGTCGGCAATCCTTCTTGGACCGACTAGTTAGCTTTCTAAATTTCTCAGGAGTTACTGTTTATCGTTAGTCGGTCTAAGAACGTTGGTTGACCGACTAGGTTGCAAACTAGTCGGTCAGCAATGCTTCTTTAACCGACTAACACATCATCTTAATTTTAGTTGAGTTACTGTTTACTCTTAGTCGGTCTAAGAACGTTCATCGACCGACTAGATGCTAAACTAGTCGGTCAGTACTTGTTCATGGACCGACTAACTCTAAATCCTATTTTCGTTCAGGAGTTACTGTTTACACTTAGTCGGTCTGCGTTGGTCGACCGACCGACTAGTTGCCAAACTAGTCGGTCAGTGGTTGCTCTTTGACCGACTAACCAGTGTTAAAACCCTAATTTCTGGGCAGCCGCCAGCCCAACCTATTTAAACTCAACCCAAACGTTTTCTTCTTCCTCAACACGACCCAAAACCCTAAAATCTTCCCCCTTAAGCCCACGTCTTCCTCCAAGCTTCAATCCTTCATTCCAAGCCCTAAATCCATCATCCAAACCATCCATCCACTCTTTCTACCTCTCATCTTCCCCAAAATCTCACCAAATCCATCAAAATCCCCAAATCCCCCAAAACCATAGTTTCCCCAAACTTCTCCATTTGCTTCCAGATCTGATCCTAGGGTTCCCCGGAGTGTTTCTTCCGCCTCCTCTCGGTAAGAAATCGATCTACCGTTGTTTTCATATCCTATTGTAATTTTTATGAAACCCTAATAAAATACTTGTGTTTTGATGATTGTTCCCCAATAACAGTGATTTCCCCGTAGATTAGCATCTGTGAGACGAAGTGGTCGTCATCCCCGGTGCTAGGCAAGTGAAACTTGCATCTCTTGATTTGGGCCATGTCTTAGGCCATTTACCATGCTTTAGCGTAAAAGAGACTAAACGGTGAAAGGATAGCTGTTTAGACGCCATTAACCTAGCTTGACAACGAAGCTTGGTCCGTCACCCCCATCATGCTCATATGTCACGTTTACTTTAAATTAACGGTACGCGAATATGTTCATGTCATTGCATTTTGCCTGTCACGTTTAAATTCCATTAACGGTACGCAATTATCTGCTCATGGCATTGCATAGTGATTATTTATCGTGACTGCGTAGCACACGCTACAATACTATGTTTCCTGGCTCGTGTTCCAGAAGCGAGCCCTGTAGTTGCTAACCCCAACGCTCGGATACCGGCTAGGTGTACCCCTATGCCAAACACACACTTCTTTTCCTGGCTCGTGACCAGAAGCGAGCATAATGAGTTGCTAACCACAACGCTCGACACATGTGGGTGGGGTAAGAGATAAGCGGCCACCTGAGCACGAGTGGCTTGATCCGTCACTCCGGCCAGCAGGCGAAATCTCTAGTGTTTAAGTGATTGATAGTGATAGAGATAAACGGACTGAGCCACGAGCTGGCCAGCATGTGGACTCTCTATGCACTAAGTGTTAAGTGATAAGTGATAAGTGATAAGTGATAAGTGATAAGGGATAAGTGATTAGTGATTAGTGAATTGGTAGCTTTTGCTACATCGTGCATGCTTGTCACTCTTTTAAACTGTTGCATCATATTCAACTGCCATGCCATTGTTTAACATTTAAATGCTAGGTTGTTAGTCACTTTCAGTGTCCTTGACCAAGTCTTTTTAGACTTGCTGACATGTGCCCCTTTCTCTTTTGGGTGACGCATGTTAGACCTTGAGCCTGAGTTGCTTGCTGAGGGTGAGGTGTTTGCGGACGCCGAGCTTGCGCCCGTGTTGGACGGGGAGTACGTGGACACTGGGGACCAGTCCTAGTGTCTTCGTGGTGTTTTACTTTTGTTAGACAGTTGTTTTGTTGTCGGTGCGTAGCACCTTTACTCTGTTATGTCGTTGCTTTTGTTTGGCCTTGTTCTGGGCCCTTAGACTCTTTCTTTTAGCCTGGAGGCTTTTCTGTGATGTTGAATACCTTGTGGACAACTGTGGGATTGGTATTTTATATCCGTCTCATATTATTATTATTATTGTTGTTGTTTCGTTTGCAATTACAGGGACCTGCTTATACTAAGTTTACGCTTATCGGGCGTGAGGCTTCACAGCTCCACGCTCGAGCGGACCTTCTCACGCATCGCCTCCATTTTAGGGAAGTGGGTCGTGACACCCTCTGCCTCCACTTTTACACGCCCCTCAACCCTGACCTCATGCGCAGGCGCGTGACTCAATCACTGATTGACATCGCACAGATCTACTCCTCTTCTCCTTGTGTCCTCTCTCCCACTCATATAGCCGCCCTCCATTCCCTCTCTGTCACGCTTTGAGTTTTCCAAAAAATAAAAAACAAAAAAAAGAAAGAGTAAAAGAAACAGGAGTGGCATTATTTCGAATCTCTTGGACAATCGCTTCGGAAATGGATACAAGGTGGGTCCATAAGCAGAGCATTTGAAGATCTTAATTCAGCAGCGAAGAATACATCTGACTATTATACTCCTAATGAGATGCTTCCATTTACAGGAAGAAAGAAAAGCTTGATTACAATGCCATTGAAGTAAAGTTTTTTTCCATTTGTTTTTTGAGTTGGGCTGGAGGAGGAAGAAATGAAGTGTTTCTTGGGTGAGAGATCAATGAGATAGAGTGAAAAGAGCAGCAGCTGATCAGGTTTTATGGGTTCATGTAAGTGTTGGATTTGAACCGTTGGGTTGGAGGAGGAAGAAATGATGTAGTGGTATAACGGTCGCTTTGTGTTTTCTGTTAGAAGAGAAGGAATATTGTCTTCAAATTAACCATGTGGACTCTTTTCACATGAGTTAGGTCAATTGGGGGACCTCCGGACAAAAGCTATTATTTGGGGGACTGTTCAAATTACACATTTTTGGGGGGGACTTATATACGAAAAACCTAAAAATTTATGGCCAACTGTAGATATACTCCAGCAAGGGCCCGATGAGCTATGCAGATGGGACCCGCAATATGGCACGCGCTCTCTCGGGGATCATGTGACCTTCTAGGACGAGCCTGACTAGCTCATGACGGTAGCCCGAAATTTCCCCAAACAATCGCCTTGGACGGGCCACCCCACTCAGTGGAAAAACTAATGGTTCTCTACGGACGGCCCTCTCAGTTCAGCCCACTCAGTTCTATAGCCACGGTACTCACCCACTTAGCAGGGTCGACCCCCCTACAATGAGGGTGGCCCGATCTCATGCAGGTGAGTCCCCCCATCATCCAGGTCGTTACTAGTGGGCCCGCCATGCAAACATAATGATCAGCATTGTCTGACGGCAATGTGGCCCCGTCTCAATCAGACGGCATATAGATGTCTTTGTCGGGGGTCTGATGACATGGCCAAGCCACCCACTGATCTTATAAAAGGGATGCAACCTTCTCCATCAGGTATGCCCAATTCTAATAAGCTACATCATATCTCTTAAACCCTGTCATTACACACCATTCAAAATCCTAAGAGGATGCTGCCTTTAGCCACGCTCCATCCTTCCCTAGCTTATTCCCAACCTAAGCATCAGAAGCGAATCGAAGGGACACCCCCCCCCTCCGATTCCTCTAAAGAGGATTCTATCTATTTCAACATACGGCGAAGGATGTCTACGCTCAGTCGGGCGAACCCGACCAATCCGAGCTCCACCTGTTGCCAGAATACTTGCTTCCGTAGTTCGATCCGGGCCCCCTCGAGATTCTCTGCATCAATACCAACAAATCCATAGACATAAGTAGGGTGAAATCACTTAATTTTCTAAAAGCCAAATTCTATTCTAACTCTAATCAAATTAAACAAAGGAGAACTGGGGAGGACTCCTTGTTAGGAATTGATTTGCAAATCCACTGTTTTACTCATGCGCACATACCATTTATTTACAAGTTTATCATTCAAACTTTCTCAAACATTTTCCTCTTTTACACTCGTCTGCCCCAAGCCGCAAAGAGACTGAATCTAGGGTTTTGGTTGCTTGAACTCAGACTCTATGGATTTCAAAATTTGCTCCAACTTTGCAATCGAATAGTCTGCCAAAAGCTCCAAAATTTGCGCGAACTCGAACTCCGACTCCATAGACTCCATGAATCTAGGGTTTTGGATCCCGAAATTTGTGATCGAATCGTCCACGGATTCCGAAATTCAGCTAGGGTTTTAGATTCTTAAATTTGCGATCAAATCGTTCAGCTAGGCAGAGAGACCGAATCGTCCACGGATGCACCGTTCAGCCGCGGTAGAGAGAGATCGAATCGTCCGCCGGGCGAATCGCAACCCAATTGATTTTTCGGAAATTTACCCAATGAGTGTGTGTGCGGTAAGTAATTTTACTAGCAAAGTTGTGAATATACGGTATGTGCGTGAGTTTAATGGCAAACTTGTACATAAATGGTACGCATAGTAAAATGGTGGGTTCGCAATCAATTCGCCTCCTTGTTACCTTGTAATGGTAGCTAATGGCATGTTTATTTGTGTGATTGTGGGTTTGGATTTACTGTTGTGAATAGTAAATCCATGTTGGATTCTTGAGGAGAGAGAAATAGGGTTTTGTGTTTCTTTTGGAGGAAAGTGGGTTGGAAAGTTGGTTTGGGATTTGTTTGTGGGTCCCACACTAAAGTTTTGTGTTTCTTTGGGTTAAAGTGAGTTTGGGATTGTTGGATGAGGATTGTTGGGAGTTGGTTATGGTGTTATTAGGTGAGAATATCCCATATTCACATACGAAGTAGAAAAATCATTTAATTAACTAAACTAATAACTATTAATTAACTAACTATTAACTATTAAATAAATATCTATTAAATACGCATAATTAAATCCCACTACTCAAAAGTAAATATTAAACTACCGAATTTAATAAAAAATAATTAATTGCATTATTGGGCTATTAAATATAAACGAAGGCAATCCAGGCAAAGCAAGCAATAGAACAACTTAGACCATTGTGATGTGTCATTATATTCCACATTTTATCTATATGATTACACGTCAAAATGATTGCTCAATTAAATATTTCATACGCTTTTATGCTTATAATTGGAACAATTGTACTTTAAGAGCGTTTGGTTGCATTTCAGGGAATATAGAGCGATTTGGAGTATATTGGAGGAAAGAGCACGTGCTTCGACACCGGAACTCCTGAGACGCCATGTTCGGTGACTCAAAGCTGCCGGAGAGCAAGGAAGGGGCAAGAGAGAAGGAGAGAAGAAGAGGAGAATGAAGAAAGCATGGTTCTATGATACCATGACTCATGGATTCCAGGTCACTTAACGAAGGAATCGAGCGACCCAACATGCTGGAAACAGGACAACTGTGCACTCTTTTCAAATCTGCTATCACCTGGAATTTATTAGTATTTTTCTAAATTTTTCCAGATAGTAGACTTCAATACGGTTCCAACGCCACTAAGAACGTGCCAATCGGAGTTCGGATGAGCTCTGGAGAATTTCTGCAAGCTGACGTTGTAGTGCTGGGAGAAGAGGTTGTTGTATCAGCTGTTTTGGATTTTTCCCAGGCGACTCGACCGAGCAGCGTAGGCTGCTCGGTCGAGCTGATACACGAGGCACAGCTCATACGCACCCTGCTCAACCGAGAAATGTGGTGACTCGGTCGATCCACTTCCACTTTCAAATCTCCACCCAACAACATCCTACTCGACCGAGCAGGACTTGCTTGACCAAATCAGATGGCGATTCGATCGAGCAAGGCCTACTCGGGCCGAGTATACAGAACGAAATTTTTTGAAGAACCTCGATGCACTGACAGACTCGACCGAGCAGCTACCTACTCGACCGAGCAGAGTGACAACTCGACCGAGCAGGCCCTACTCGGTCCAAGCAAGCAGAGCGCGATTTTGGACAACGAATTCATATTTTCTTACGACTCGACCGAGCAGCTTCTTAATCGGACCGAGTCGTCATGGGCCCAGGGCGTAAGTTGCGTCCGGATCTCTCTAGGGCACGATTTTGGAGGGGGTTTTGAAAGGAGTAATAGGCAGCCGTCAAAAAGGGGATCTGGGGGACTTTTGAGGACAGTTTTTAGAGAGCAGTTTTTAGAGTTTTTTTGGGGACGATCTTTTGGGGAGTTAGGCTACGCCATTGGCCCCTCCTCTTGTATCAAGCTAAGTACTTTTGCCCTCTTTAATTCCATTATTATTTCTTTGTGATTTCTTATTGTTTATATCTCTTTGATGCATGCAATGAAGTTTTTCGTGCGTTCTATTATCTATTGCTATGCTTGAGTAGTCTTTTCTAGGGCTAAGGGATAGCCTATGGATCTTAGGATTTAGATGTAAAGTTGGGATTTTTATGATGCATTGGATATAAAATGGGCTGTATTTTGGTTGATCTAGCAAGATCCCTAGGAGAACTCGTACTGAGATCGTGCCCACGGTCGGTGGAATCGATTAGCTTAAGGAGTATCATACGGATTTAATTAGTGAGTTAGTGGATTCAACCAAGGCTCGTGACCATGTCCGGCTCGTGCCTTGATGGGATCCACCGACAAACTATATCACTACATTGACGGCTACCGCCATTGCGTCAATGAGAGCCACCAAAATACCTCAAAACTCTAACCCACGAGAGTGGTACGAGTAGAGAGCGTTCGAACCACGAGAGTGGTGAGAACTTTGTAGATCCTTAATGCACGTATCGTATGCGCCTATCGCGAGAGCGGGGTTAATGCGATACGTTAGATTCATGATGCCCAGACGCATGAATTCACTTTCTAGATGCTATGATCTCCCAATAAAACCAATGCAACGTAAGAGTCCTAGCCTAGCGTCGACATCCGACGGTTCTAGTGGCGAGTCCTAAGGCCTTAGTCTTTTTATATTTTATTCTTTTATATTGTGTGGAATCCCTCGTTTGCGATATCGAGTGACACGACCTTCACATCCATCACCATTACAACATTCCATTTTCCACATCTACCAATAAACCCGCAAGTCTAACTCAACCTAGGAGTAGATACGTCGTATAGTACCGCTTCTCCGTGTTCGATACCCGCTTGCTACTATACCTACGCTTGCGGTTAGACGACATCGTTTCGGAGTTAGTTCCGGCTCGATCACGTTGCATTTCAAACATTAATAGATTATAAAAATAATAAATGAAAGGCATAGAACGCATGCAACCGAAATCACATTCCTATTTAACAGAACACATTAATCCAGCATATACAAAATACTTATAGTATCCATAATACAATCTCATCGTGCATAACAAACAAACAATAATAAAGTGTTACCTTGTACCCAGACTAACATCAAACACTCTTGTGTATGATCAACAATAACAAAACTAACATTAAACCTAGAAGCGTAAACAAAACCAACTTCATGGTGTCCATTTTTACCGTGGTCCGCTTAAATCGTCCCACAAGCGTGGCCAACCGCTCCTCTATCTCTAAAAGTCGCCGATCAGAGAACGCTGTTGAAGAGGAAGCATTGGTGGGGCCTCTTTCAATCTCATCCAGCAACTACAGTATCACATATGTGGACCAGTCCGAGTGTGGTGGATCATTCCATTCGTAGAATTTGAATTTATTTATGCGTGATGGACAGCTCCAAAAGCGCCTGCCGAGATTTTTTCGGGTCCAAGATGTCCTCCTGGCGACCCTCAGCCCACAGTAGCAAAACTTGCAGTCATCATCATCAGAAGCCAATTCACCACCTGCAGCAAATCTGGGTCTGGATTGAATAGAAGAGCTGGACCCTGTGCTCATTTGAACCTAGCATGAAACAAAAAAAATAGAATAAATAATGATTTAAAGAGATATGAAGATTAAATAGATGAAAAATAGTTTAAGAAGCGTACCTACGAACAGTTACAACACCCGCGAAAGATGACATCATCTGAATTAAATCAGAAGTAAAAGAGAACATGATATACCGTTAACATAGACAACGCAGAAACCCAAACAAAACAAAGATAAAGAAAGAAGCAAGATGAGATAAGTAAAATATTACTAAATTAAAGCCCTCAGGTAAACATATTTTTTAGCATTAAATATGTATTAGGAAGTTGCTCATTATAAATAAACATTCTCGCCAAATACCACGTTTTCCTTCATAACCGAGGGACAAATTGATAAGTATATGTTCATCATCATTGGGCTATATAAACACATCCAACTGATAAATAACCAACATCCACAGTAGGAACATGATACATTTGCAAAGGTCTCAAATGCCAAGCATAGGTTGGATTTTTGGCGTGTATCATTTTCAGTTTTTGGGGTGGTATGCGCATGGCTCATTGTTTCAGTTTTGGGGGCATGGCTCCTTGTTGCTGTTTGTCTGCAACAGAAACATAAGCCCTCAGGAGGAAATTTAATTTATCAAGTAAAAATGTTGGTAATAGACAGTTGCTCCATCACATATCACCCCCTCATTTAACCTTCACCCATCTCATATACTGAAACATACAGTCCATATCAATTCATATGATTTTCAATGTATCTCACTAAAATACATCATTGGGGAGTAATGGAACCATCAAGCTTAGTACCAACTATTTATGCATAACCAAGGGACAAAGGGATCAAATAATTATCTTCATCATTGGGCTATAGTAAACCAGCAACAAATCATTGGGCTATAGGTAACCAGCAACAAGGAGCCATCCACCAAAAAATGAAACTAGGAGCAATGCCCAAACCACCCCAAAAACTCAACCAGCAACATGGAGCCATGCCACACAAACTGTAACAGTGAGCCATGAACATACCACCCCAAAACACAACCACCACCTAAAACTGAAACAAGGAGCCATGCACATATGTTTCAAAAAAACACAAGCAGCAACATTGAGACATGCCCCTAAAACTTAAACAAGGAGCCATGCCCATATGTTTAAAAAAACCCAAGCAGCAACAAGGAGCCATGCATCCAAAAACTAAAACAAGGAGCCATGCACATATGTTTCAAAAGAACACAAGCAGCAACATTGAGACATGCCCCTAAAACTGAAACAAGGAGCCATGCCCATATGTTTCAAAAAACCCAAGCAGCAACAATGAGCCATGCACCCAAAAACTGAAACAAGGAGCTATGCACATATGTTTCAAAAGAACACAAGTAGCAACATTGCGACATGCCTCTAAAACTGAAACAAAGAGACATGCCCATATGTTTCAAAAAAACCCAAGCAGCAACAATGAGCCCTGCACCCAAAAACTAAAACAAGGAGCCATGCACATATGTTTCAAAAAAAACACAAGCAACAACAATTAGTAATGCTCCTAAAACTGAAACAAGGAGCCATGCCCATATGTTTCAAAAAACCCTAGCAGCAACAATGAGCCCTGCACCCAAAAACTGAAACATGGAGCCATGCACATATGTTTCAAAAAAACACAAGCAACAACAATTAGTAATGACCCTAAAACTTAAACAAGGAGCCATGCCCATATGTTTCAAAAAAAAACCCAAGCAGCAACAATGAGCCCTGCACCCAAAAACTGAAACAAGTAGCCATGCACATATGTTTCAAAAGAACACAAGTAGCAACATTGAGACATACCCCTAAAATTTAAACAAGGAGCCATGCCCATATGTTTCAAAAAACCCAAGCAGCAACAATGAGCCCTGCACCCAAAAACTGAAATAAGGAGCCATGCACATATGTTTCAAAAAAACACAAGCAGCAACAATTAGTAATGCTCCTAAAACTTAAACAAGGAGCCATGCCCATATGTTTTTTAAAAAAACCCAAGAAGCAACAATGCGTCCTGCACCCAAAAACTGAAACAAGGAGCCATGCACATATGTTTCAAAAAACACAAGCAGCAACAATTAGTAATGCCCCTAAAGCTGAAACAAGGAGTCATGCCCATATGTTTCAAAAAACCCAAGCAGTAACAATGATCCATGCACCCAAAAACTGAAACAAGGAGCCATGCACATATGTTTCAAATAAACACAAGGAGCAACAATTAGTAATGCCCCTAAAACTGAAACAAGGAGCCATGCCCATATGTTTCAAAAAATCCAAGCAGCAACAATGAGCCCTGCACCCGAAAACTGAAATATGGAGCCATGCACATATGTTTCAAAAAAACACAAGCAGCAACAATTAGTAATGCCCCTAAAACGGAAACAAGGAGCCATGCTCATATGTTTCAAAAAATCCAAGCAGCAACAATGAGCCCTGCACCCAAAAACTGAAACATGGAGCCGTGCACATATGGTTCAAAAAAAACACAAGCAGCAACAATTAGTAATGCCCCTAAAACTTATACAATGAGCCATGCCCATATGTTTCAAAAAAACCCAAGCAGCAACATTGAGCCATGCACCCAAAAACTGAAACATGGAGCCATGCACATATGTTTCAAAAGAACACAAACAGCAACAGTGAGACATGCCCCTAAAATTCAAACAATGAGCCATGCCCATATGTTTCAAAAAACCCAAGCGGCAACAATGAGCCATGCACCCAAAAACTGAAACAAGGAGCCATGCACATATGTTTCAAAAGAACACAATCAGCAACATTGCGACATGCCCCTAAAACTGAAACAAGGAGCCATGCCCATATGTTTCAAAACACCCAAGCATCAACAATGATCCCTGCACCCATAAACTGAAACAAGGAGCCTTGCACATATGTTTCAAAAGAACACAAGCAGCAACATTGAGACATGCCCCTAAAACTGAAACAATGAGCCATGCCCATATGTTTCCAAAAAACCCAAGTAGCAACAAAGAACCCTGCACCCAAAAACTGAAACAAGGAGCCCTGCACATATGTTTCAAAAAAAACACACAAGCAGCAACAATTAGTAATGCCCCTAAAAACTGAAACAAGGAGCCATGCCGATATGTTTCAAAAAACCCAAGCATCAACAATGAGCCCTGCACCCAAAAACTGAAATAAGGAGCCATGCACATATGTTTAAAAAAACGCAAGCAGCAACATTGAGACATGCCTCTAAAACTGAAATAAGGAGCCATGCCCATGTGTTTCAAAAAACCCAAGCAGCAACAATAAGCCCTGCACCCAAAAAATGATCCCAATAGATAATTAAAATATTACAAAATTATAGCCCTCAGGTAAACATGTTTTTTAGCATTAAGTATGTATTAGGCGGTTGATCATTATGTATGAACCTTCTCGCCAAATGCCACTTTTGCTTCATAATCGAAGGACAAATTGATCATTATATGTTCATCATCATATGGCTGAAACATATGTGCATGGACCATTAATTCAGGTTTTGGGGCATGGCTCATTGTTGTTGTTTGTGTTTTTGTGATACATAAGCCCTCAAGAAGAAATTTAATTTATCAATAAATCATGGTGGTCATATGCAGTTGCTCCATCACATATCACCCCCTCATAGGTAATGGAACCATCAAGCCTAGAACCAACTATTTATGCATAACCAATGGACAAAATGGGTCAAATAATTATCTTCATCATTGGGCTTTAGGGAACCAGCTACAAGGAGCCATAAACAAAAACTGAAACTAGGAGCCATGTCCATATGTGAAGGCACCTTAAAAACAAAAATCAACAAGGAGCCATTCCCCTAAAAACTGAACCAAGTAGCCAAGCCCATATGTTTCAAAAAAACACAAGCAGCAACAATGAACCATGCCTCATAACCTGAACTAATGAGCCAGGCACATATGTTTCAGAAAATCACACCCTGCAACAAGGAGCCATGCCCCAAAACCTTCACCAAGGAGCCATGACCATATATTTCACATAAACACAAAAATCAACAAGGAGACATGACCAAAAAACTGAACCAAGCAGCCATGGACAAATGAAAAAAAAAATCACACCCGCAACAAGGAGCCATGCTCCAAAACCTGAACCTACGAGCCATGCCCAAATGTTTCCCATAAACAAAAAAGCAACAATGAGCCATGCACCAAAAACTTGAACCAATTAGGCATGAACATATGTTTCAGAATATCACACCCAGCAACAATGAGCCATGCCCCAAAACCTGCACCAAGTAGCCATGCCCATATGTTTCACATAAACACAAAAATCAACAAGTAGACATGCACTAATAAACTGAACCAAGCAGCCATGCACAAATGAAAAAATCTCACATCTAGCAATAAGGAGCCACTCCCCAAAACCTGAATCTAGGAGCCATGCCCAAATGTTTCCCATAAACAAAAAAAGCAACAATGAGCCATGCACCAAAAACTTGAACCAAGTAACAATGAACATATGTTTCAGAATATCACACCCAGCAACAAGGAGCCATGCCCCAAAACATGCACCATGGAGCCATGCACATATGTATCACATAAACACAAAAATCAACAAGGTGACATGCACCAAAAAACTGAACCAAGCAGCCATGCACAAATTAAACAAAAAATCACACCCAACAACAAGGAGCCATTCCCCAAAACCTGAACAATTTGCCCTGCCAATTTGTTTCACAAATACACTGAGACTGGATACAGACCCCAAAGGCTAAACCCACCTCACTAACATCCTCATCCCAACATAATACGCATACCCAACAATCTCATACACCTTCACCAACCCACCAGAATCCCTTTCCCACAACACCACCATACAATATATTGCCCCACCATACAACACATCCCCAACCCAACCTCACCACCCAACTAAAATGCCATAGGGCCCACACATCCTCATATCTTTCATTTGCCATATCCTTTTTCATAACCTGCTTCACGGAAGTCCCTTTCCATCTCAGCAACTAAATCCTCAAGGATAAGCTTCCGACCCGATTGTGGCACGGCCAAAAATTGTCGACCCGCAAGCTCATTCATGCTTAGGTCTTTAAACATCTTCAACAAGAGGTCGGGAGGATACTCCGCAAACTCGTACACACGTTGTGCAAGAGTTTCGGTCCATTGGGAGTGTGTGCTCCGTATAGTATCCGCGATCTCTTTCACATTAGCAACTATATCCCGCATTACGTCCGGATCTTCCCTCAAGGAGCGTCACCGATGTTTCTTCTTCCCCAGCGATGGTTGGGTAGCATTTCTTGTCCCCCATTGTGGACACTCTCCTGTTGACGCTTGTGTGGGTATGTCCTCAGGGGCATGGTGGGGTGGAGTAGGAATATGTGTCGGATCAGGCGTTACGTGCTCTCCTTTCCCTCCAGAAAATGGGCCACCAAAGCTATCGAACAAGGACCTTGACAAATCCCCCCGTGCAGCGTCATCCCCAATGATGACAACCAGATTGTCAAACCATGGTATTAGTTGGTTCACATAAGCGCGCTTCCGATGGTTTGCCTGAACGATTAGCACAACATATATGGACATACCATTCATATCTATATTTAATGTACCGGAACATATCCTATATATAAGATAGAAGTAATTACCTCCGCCCACGTTTCATAAGTTTCTGGATCCAGCTCAATTACCTTCTTCTCCGCATCCCATCCCGTCCCGTCCCGCTCATTTCCATGCACTCGTAAACATCCTTGAGACGTGTCTTCAATGCTTTCATGTGATTTATCACATTACCACTTGTGAACACCGTCCCATGAGTGTTATTGATTTCGGCTGCAGCGACATTGAAGGCGGCCCCTTTAAATGTCTTATCGACTTTAAGGCCCTGTCGTGCAAGTTCAGCTAGGAATGGAATAAGGGTGGCATCGTGCTGGGGCTTCCATAGTTTGTTGTGTTGTGAAGAAGAGGAAGGTTGCTTCTGCTTTTTACTGGGACTTGATACAGGCCCCTCGGCATCCTTGCTACGCCGGCTCGACTTCCTCGAGGAGTTACTGCCGGGAGTTCTTTCATTACCACTTGGTGGCATTGGCATAGCGAAGGCACCAAGAGACGATGGGCTTTTGAAAGTGGGTAGTTCTCCCCCTTGGAGCATATGCATATACCCATGGCCACTATGCGATGGCATTGACATTGGCATTTGCATTGGCAAGTTGAAATTGCTATATTGTGGATATGTCATTCCATGCCCACCAGCTTGGAATCCATGCATGTGGTAGGGGGATAGGATGCATCCTCATGGGAATTGGTCGGTTGAGAAGGGGAACCACCCTCCTTTCTGCTTCTCCACGTTGTAGCCCATATACATTTTCATAAAATTGACGCATTGGATCACTCCCATCTGGGTATGGATCACCCCCATGCCCTGATTTTGAAGAGCCTTCCATCCCTACAAAATCAATATTATGTTAATGAAAATGCATAATTTTACAATAAACATCCAACCATCATACTATCTGAAACTATACCGCATGGTGTATAAAAATACAGAATTGTAAATCATTGAAATGATAAGCCAAAGCATGAAAATATTGTCATACTCAACACAGCAAACATAATGCAATAATCAAGGTACAATGTTAAAATGTTCAGACTTAGTAAATAAATATTTTAACCCCCTCATAGCCCATGCTCTATTGTGTTCCCATTATTATTTATGTTACAGTAGTTCACCCACATATCCCAAGCTATCTGCTCCATGCGCATTTTCCAGCGATCCCGTTGTTCGGTTTGTTCATGAACGGTCACCTGTTGGGATAGATCAATAACATCGTCATCCTGATCGTCGATACCCTCTATATCCTCCTCAAACCCATCACCATCTTCAGTTAGGTGGGGGTCACGATAATCTGCAATTTGGATGTAATTATGCAAAACAATGCACGATAGTACGGTATCGACCTGACTTTTGAATGGGTAGTACGGCTTGGATGTCAATATTTTAAACTTGTTCTTTAGGATTGTAATGACCCGCTCTCGGGGGCTAGTTACTTATTTGATATTTGTAGGTCCTGCAGTTTACCAGTGAAATCAACATAGCCACGATGCAGAGACGTACAATAATACTCAAGCCAACAGACATTATTACAGTCCACAAATTAAAGTACAACAACAATCTAGCACTCTCTCACAAAATACATGAAAAGTAAAGCAGAAAGAAAATACATCGAAGGTACATCACACATACGCTCTGAATATAAAAGTCGACAGTCCCAGGATCGTGCTATGGCTCTGCGAACTCAGGAGTGCCTAAGTCAACCTGTGCGTCGTCTGCGGTGCCATAGAGATGGAACCGTAGGTAAGTCACAACAATTCTAGCGATAGAAAATAGGGGTGCACAAATATGGAGCAGGCTATATAGTAAACAAGTGCGGAAAGTAAAGTAAAAGCGAACATGCATACAAGAGCGATAAGTAAAGTGCTAGTGGCTGTGTAGGTGTAGCAAGTAAAGTGCATGTAGTGCGTAAAGTAAAGGTGACGGTGCAAGTGTAAAAGTAACGTGCAAGAGCAACAACTGTGGTATGGCATAAGGTAGCAACAATACTTCAACTAGCAGGCAATAGTAATGACGATAGTAGGAAAACCAGGCAGATGTAGTAACACCGAAAGTACAAGCAGGTAATAGTAACACTAAAAGCTACGTGACTTATATAGGAAGGTACAGTGTGCAACCATTGAGCTCATCTCCTGCCACAGGGGCACTCACCCATGGCGGATCTCATTTCACTTTAGTCGGTACATTTCATTTAGACGGTCGGTACGGTGCACTGTGTAGATGGCTCGCGGTCGCTCCCGCACTTTCACTAATATAAGTTTACCCCCAAAAACCCAGTGCAGTACAAACTACTTTTAAGCATTAAATTTTAATAAGATGTTCCAGCAGTATGATGTCGACACTGTATCACTCAGGCATTGTGTTGCAATACCGTATGTCAATTTTGTTGTTCCAAAAGTAAAGCTGTTCACATGCATTAACAACACTCCAAAGATCTTCGCTTGTTGAAAAGTCAAGGCAGAAACCTCAAGAGAGAATGTCAATCCTGAGCAATGATTTGTAGTCCAACAACTAAGTTACCGATTCCATGCTTCGAGCATGCGGTATCTCCATTTAGTACACTACTTTCCATTATGTACACTATCTAAGTTTCTAAGGTTAGAATTTACTGTGACTTACGCTATCGGGCTCGTCGTAGTAAGAAGAGGTTGGAACTAGAGCAGTTGATGCACGAGAACTAATACCTGCAAACACAAGAAGTCATTAGTTAATGGCTACACTAATCTATATTTACTTAATTGGTCGTTTTGATTTTTAAAACTGTTTGAAACGGTATCGAAAAACGTTCTAAATTTTTATATAGGCTAGATATGTTGAAAATAATTTTACTACAAGAAGAAATTATTTTCTGAAACTTACATTAATTTTTATAATGTTTAAAATCTAAAAATCAATTTTAAAACTATTTTTCAATTAGTAACGTATTTATTCAATAATTTCTTCTGGATGCAATCTGTATCGGAAAGTTGCAAATGAGCTGTCAAATGACCGTCTCGAAGAGTACTATAACATATATTTTTCTTACATATTAGTGTACGTAAAAATAAAGAGTTACGTATTTTAGACTGAATTATACGTATTTAATCTTTAGGCTTAAAAATTAATTGCGGAAAATCTAAGCATCTGATCGAGATGAGACTAGTGCCATTGGATCCAAAATATTATTTCTGATTTTCTGGAGCTAGTCTCACATTTTTCTGGGGCCTATATCTTTAGTTATCAATTTAATACCATAAAATCCCTTTAATAATACGAAAATAAGAAATAAAACACATATTTACGATATTTCCATCGAGCTGTAACCGTCAATCACCGTTCGTTGACAGCGGCGGAGGGTAGCGCGGTGCTCGGTCGACGGGGGCTTGGGGTACGGCGGCGACGAGGTGAAGTCGGCGGCGGTTTGGAATGGCGGCGGAGGGCGGTTGCGACAGCGGCGGGCGAGCGGGGCGCTGCCGTGGAGCGTTGGGAGGCTGGCGGAGATACGACGGCGACGAAGTGGGCTCGGCGGCAGCGGTTGAGGCCGGATGGCGGCGGTCGAGGCGGCGGTCGGAGCCTCCGGCAAGAGTGAGAGAGTGGATCGGAGAGATGGAGAGAGTGAACGACGGAGAGAGGAAGAGAGTGAAGCGCGGAAATTTTTTTTAACGGTCTGGGTTTGAACAAAACGGAGAGAGAGAGATAGTGGCTGAGTGTGTTAATACAAAGAGGGGGGTTTATATAGGTATTAGAATGGCAATGTTGTAATTAGTGGGGGTAGATGAGGGGGGTAGATGGGGGGTAGATGAGGGGGGTTAGATCTGAGCCATTTCAGATCTTAACCAATAAGGGGTGGGTAGATGGGTGTTTAATTAGGGGTAAATTGTCATTAGCGATTGTAATTAGCAAAGCGGAGGAATACAAACTCGTTTTCGCAAACGACTCCGAAAAATTACGAAAACATACCCACGGGATCGTATCGTCACGAGGATCACGACTACGAAGTCTGTTTTGAGATTTGAGCTACGAAAATACTAGTTTTAGGCCAAAATGTTTAGAAAGCGGGTTTGCGAGTTCTCTATTGAAATGATATCAGAAAATTACGAAATTAATATGGGGAGCTCTAAATGATCATAGGATGCTATTGTAAAAGTTTGAAAATGTTTTGAAAAGGTTTGAATAGAAAATTAATTCGTCAAGTCAAAATGTTAATTGTTGAAAACGATTTTTTATCGAAATTGTTTTTAGTGTTTGAGGAAATCTGAAAATACCGAAATACATTGTAATTAGTCTCATGCTTAAAAATATTTTTATAAGAATTTTTGAAATCCGTTTTGTTATAAAACTCTTGACTATCAAAATTTTTTTAAAAAAAATACGTAAAAATATGTAAAGTGTTGTGTTGAAAAATACTGGTCGTTACAAGGACACCAAATGTCGACTCGATCTTTGATCTTAATGTAGAATGACATAGGTTGAATAGCTCTCGTCGATTTCGAGGAACCCGATCAGTATGGTCCTTCAAATGGTATCTAACTCCACTGTATGGAGATATGAATCCTGGCATTGTAGTATATCCAGCATCGCAAAGGTAATATTTACCTACATTCGAAAAAAGAAACCAATTTTATGATCAAATGCTTTCTGAGATACGTAATTATATTTTATATGTAAATTTATGCATATTACCTTCATACACTCGAAGCCCCAGTGGGGGGGGTTAAAGACAATGCATCTTTCAGGACCGTAAAATCATTTGCGGATCCTTCCCACCCGGCCAGTATGTATGTGAATCTTTTATTTGGAGTAACAGCTGTTAGCACATTTTGCGTAACCCCCTTTCGCCCTCTAAAGCGGAGTACGAGCCTTGCTGGCAGCATGGCATATATGTGTGTCCCATCAATGAGACAGATGCAGTCCTACAACGTATTAAATGAGACAAATTTGCAATCCCAATTACGATTCTTATTTTACTGACACATATATAGATAATCACACATACCTTAAAAATGGGAAGCAATTTGGATTATTGACTATCTCCGGTGGCGTCTCATTAGGAGCTTGCTTCACGAACATATCCCGAAGTGCACATAGTCCCGCCATCACTTTGTTAAAATAACGACTAACTGTCCCCCGCCTCTTATAAAATCCACTTGTATGACTCTATTCTTTGACTTGTGCCCTACAATATGCTGGAACAAGGCAACATGTTCCTCGACGGATACTTGAATAGTGTCCTTGAGAAGATCACGTTGTCGCATTAATGCTGCAAGATTCATAAAAGCATGTCTTCGCATTCTTAGGTAGTGCAAACAGCTACTTTCAGACCCATACAAAATTTTCTGCATGTGGGATTTTCTATGCAGATCCCACATAGCTGAGGGCTATCTGGGTATAGGGTCGGGCCTCGCGAAATTGTCAAGTTGTAATGCTAAGATGACAAACATTATTGCCGCCGCGGCAGAGGTACATAAATCACAAGACGAATGGAATACAGTCCATATCATTTCATATGATTTTCAATGTATCTCACTAATATATTAATCTTTTTTTTCTTCAAAATTCGCATTTACAGTGCACCTGGGAAGTATGAAATCCCTTTACTTCATTGCTTTAAGTCTTTACCTCTGAAGTCCATCTGCCTATGTATATAGTCATCAACAAAGGTAGACTTCCGAATGGAATCGTTTAATACGAACAGTGAAGGGAATAATTATAAAAAGTCAACAAGAAGACATTAGGATGAATACTGGAATATTGGGAGAAACTCATAAAAGACAAATACGCCTACAGTGAATGTCATTTGTAATCAAAGACTGTGTGTGCTGCTTCTGAGTTAATCGACGCCCACTGTTGCTAACATGTTTTTATATTAATCAGTTAGGGTAGTCCTTTTGGCAAACAGACCTGTATCATATGTTTCACTATTTGTTCTTCATACATTTCCAATCTATCATACAGACCTGTATCACTTGCAATGCTTGTTTACTTCTGGTCAAAACACCAGTAAATTAATGGCGATCCAATGATGTGGAGATTCCTAACAACATGAAAAGTTTGTAAATTTGATTATATAACAAGTTGTGGCGATTCCCCGAGTCATATAGATATTCATACCTGTCTATGCTCTAAAGCGAAAAGGAAGGCCAAATCAAAGGCAAGGATTTGCTCCAATGGATTCCTTTTTGCAAACTGGTGTGAACATATGTGAAGTTCACTTTCTCATGTCCAATAAAATATAAATGAGTTTCTCATGCAAGTTTGTGGAGATGTAGATATAGTAATAACCTAGTAGCAATAAGGCCATGTCTAACACATGTAGGACTTAGGGGCTTATCCAAAATATACATATAACAAACTAAAGAGAGAGTTTTGCACAAAATCTTGAATGAATTTTTTTCACTGTTGTACTAGACAATGTCATCCATCCCAAGGGGAATCCACCCAAATGCTTAAAAATGGGTGGACACACCAACCGGTTTCATTTAATGACCAAAGATTGCCGGCATTTGTTCTAACCACTAACTGTGGTCTCTGCCTAGATACACACTTGTTTAGGGACCCTAAGCAAAGGTCCTAGAGAGCTAATAAAGTCATTTCCCAGGCAAGCAGCTAGATCACAGTTGGATGGCTGCATGATACAGACATCATATCATGTCGGTAGTCGGATAGGGAGAATTTTGAAAATCCAAGATGTGGATTCATTTGTTGATTCAGTGTGTGTGTGTGTGTGCGCGCGCGCACACACGTGTGTGTGTGTGTGTTAATGTTCTTAATCTATAAGAAGTTGTAAGGATATAACAGATGAGAAAACATTAAACCACAAGCTATTGCAAAGTCACATCAATCAATGGTTACAAGAATATTCATAATCTTTTTAAGAATGTAGTGAAATTAGATAAATGCATCTTTAATCAAAAGAATCTTATCAATTAGTCATTAAATTTTGAAATTCTTAGTTTCAGATACTACTTTGGAAGTCTTTCACCACCAATGATAAGTAATTATATATTCTATGATATGCTATGTGAGCATCCATCAAATGAGTGAGTATACAAGTATCCATGTAAAGGGATATCAAACAGTATAAAACGACATGAGCCAATTGGCTTAGTGGTATTTGCCATCCCTCCCTTGTGAGAGGTCGAGGATTCGATTCCTGCTTTCCGATGTTTCAAAAAAGAGAATAAAATAGAATAGACTAATATACTCCAAGTACTAGCAATTTTTTAAGAGCAGTCTTGGATCACAAACGACAAAATCCTAAATTTTGGTAGAATGTCTAGGACATAGTAAAATGAATCCCAAATTCACAAAATGACAGACAAATATATGGCCCTTCATCTTTCCAAGTGTCATATGATTTCTAAGATGGGATATAAACAAGGATCCATTAGGCAAAGAAAATAAGAAGGCATTTACGAACGATATAGCTAGTGCAATGTACACCTGCTTCATATGTCTTTGAGAAACATATACTAACTATAAAGTTTGGCCAGTGAATAATATACATGAAAGCCAATCGATAAGGAAATAAACATAACGTCTCAGGTTTGACATTACTAAACCAAATCTTACCAATTAAATCATAATTATTTTTTAATATGAACTCGGCAATATATCCATAAATGAATGTTCAACAATAAGAACGACATCCCATATTTAAAATTTAAAAAAACCCTTCAGTATGACCTTTGACAGTATAGCCATCTAAGACTCCTGTATTATAGAAAAAAGGGCATTGAAAGATAATGCAACTATTGAGAGGGAAAAGTAAATAAGATGAAGTATTTAAACATATATAGTAATGATTGAGATGTACGAAAATGATAACTCTTAGGCTATTACAACTAATCTTAGAGAAGCTCTCTATTTAGAAAAGGATAAATTTCAAGAGACCCCCTGAACCTTGAGGTTTTTTTTGAAGAAAACGCTGTACAATTTTGTGCCTTAAACCCCCTTGAGCTTTGCTATGATTTTGCCAAAAAAAAACCCACCTTCTGTCAACATCGCAGAGGTTTCTTTGAAAATACATAAAAAGATGATTAAACAATTGGAACAATATTTAAAAATTGCAGAAATATTTAATATTTTTAATTTTCACTCAATAATACTTGTAGTATAAAATTATCAAGAAATTTCAAGTAAAAATCTATTATAACAAGTATGAATGCATTTAATAAAAAGTTAAGAATCACAAAAATTAAAAATAATAAAATAATAAAATTCAATATCTAGATATTAAAACACACAAGGAAAAATATTCAAAAAAATATTTCACATTGTTATCTAGAAGGAATAGTTATTTCAAAAAAATAAATGTTTTATATAAAATTTATCAAACACGGTTAGGAAACGCTATGGATTACCAAGAAAAAAAGTTCAGGGTGTTTTATAGCACAAAAAATTCAAGGGTGTTCTTCAACAAGCCTAAAAGTAGAGGGTTCTTGAAATTAAGCTTTTATAAAAAAACAAAGAAAGGGGGAAGTAAGAAGCATATTGTAAAGAATATGTACAATAATGCATCACGTGGACTGTAGCTAAAACAATGTTTCAGATGAGAAAGCCTACCACCATCATTACTTTCTATAATCTGCTCACCTTTTCCAATCCACGTTGAGGGTTCATGAACATCAATCCTTGATGCTCTGTTGTGGTATTGAGTTGCTAGCTTAATATGCTCATCCTTCTCCGGCTGTTTTGTTTCAATCTTCCCCAAATAAGTATGATAGGCCCCCAATGCATTTAGGATAGCAATCCACTCATACTTCACATCAGCATAGTACTCATCTATTTCTGAAACGTAGACAATGTCTGCATAAGTGCACATGCAAGGACAAACAAACTCGATCGCGAAAAATCTACGGCCAACTTGTGTTCTTTGGCACTTTAAAGAACATTGTTGCCTTGGCAAGGGATTTAGCACCAAGCGCGGCCTCATAGATGACATCAGGCTGACAGTGGCCATAAAATTGGATCTCATGTGGATCATTCTGGAATTCGAGTCAAGCTCCATAACCAACACCATTTTAATGAAAATAGATTATGGAGATGGTGGTGGTGGCAGGAAAGAGTAAAAGTGTGTGTAATGAAGTGTTCAACAACGCTTTGCTTAAATTGATTGTTTTTCCAACTTGGGGACCCTTCCTCCAAAATTTGCCGAAACTGCTCAGTTTTACCTAAAGTATTCTCGCTGTACCAACAAAAGGACATAATGAGATAGTGGTTTGCAAATACATTAAGAAACAATATCTACTTCATAGAAGTCATTGTGAAGCATCAGAATGCATAATAAAATAAAATTCATCAGGATGGTAATCAGCCAACAGCAAACTGTGCCAAGATCAAATTCATACAGTAAAAAACAATGGCTTTAGCAGGATAATTCATGACCAGCCCCGAGAATACCAGGAAGCATATACCTTTTGTGTAGGTGGAGAGTACAGCATACCAATTTAGAAGTGCAAGAACCGACTAAGATTTTTTTAAAAAAATCTCCACTGTTGGAATTTTCATTTATTTCAATTAACACTGTCTGTCTCCAAAACTATCTACATCTTTTTCATTTTCTAATAGGAGATAAATGGGAATCACGTGGCCAAGGAGGGAATCCCCTCCTTGGACACCAACCATCACACATCAATGTGGAGGGGCCCACACCCTCACATGTGGGATGGGCGGCATGGATGGTGGCCAAGGAGGGGATTCCCTCCTTGGCCACCTGATTCCCATTTATCTCTTCTAATAATCATGTTTTAGGTTAGCTACATGATCCTAATTAATTTAAAATGCATGTGTGGTTAAACAGTAACTCGGCACATGCATATTTTCATCGCATATATTAATCTTATCTGCATATGACAACATGTTTATTTCATTGGCAGAACTGTCATGTAGTTGTTTCCAATATATCAGTCTTCAAAAGTTTCATCTTTTTCCATCCCCCAAGCTAGCATAATCATGTTTACAGTCTGCCTTGAATTTTAACTAAGTTGGACATGCTTGCACATAAAGAAAGTAAATACTTGGCACACAAACATTAGTAACCAGAACACACACACACATGTAGGAAATGTAACTTAAAACACGGAAGTTTTCTCTGAACACAATTGAATGATTGTAAAGGTATATCACAAACTAATAATATACAAAATGGAAGTTTTACCAATAGTTGGCATGAACAAATAAAGGGAGATCTCAAGAGAAGGGTTGGAGATGTGAGTTGCTTACTCTCTTCCCCAACTTATTTATTTATACTATATTACTCTTTTACAAAATACGATTTAACAATATATATTTTCTAACACCCTCCCTCAAGCTGGACCATTCGTATGATATGCCCAACTTGGTACAAATAAACTCAACTTGTGACCATCTTCCCCCTTATTGTCTGTCGGATGGCCAACCCTTGAACTGTTGGGTGACGGACTAGCTAAACCATCCCAATAGGTTTAGCAAGCATGTCAGCCAGCTAGTTTGCTCAACAAACATAACTTGTCTCAATCACCTTTTTGTCAATCTTCTCTAAAGAAATGTAAGAGTCAACCTAAATAGGCTTAGGTTTCTCAACGAAGGTTGGATTATTCCGCGTAATATGAAAAGTTGCCAGTTATCACTGTTCAGCCTAATAAGTTGAGACCCTAAGAATCCAATTTCAGCAAGTAAATATTTAATCGACACCAAGTCATAATTACTGCTCGCCACAGCCTTATACTCTACATTCAATCTAGGGACTACCGGCTGCTCCATTTCCACAGCACGAGATGTCTACCAACAAACACATAGTACCCTTTAGTGGATCTACAAACAGATGGCAAGTTAGTTCCCATATGCATGCATTCGAAAACACCGCATGTCCACAATCTAAATAAAAAAGACCTCCATCACAAGCACTCTTGAGATATTTCAAAATCCGCATAATCACATCCCAATGTCCTATTCAATAGTCAAAAATGAACTGATCAACATACTTACCGAATAGGCAATGTCTGACCTAGTCATAAAAAGATAATTCGGCTTCCCTACAATATTCATGTACCTCCATAAATCTTGCAATGTCTCCCCTTGATTTTTCATAAACATAAGAGTTAGAATTCATAGGAGCAGACGTTGGTTGACATCCCAACATTTCAACCTTCATAACATGTTATTAAAATGATTTTGCAAAGATAAGTAGATGCCTTTTCATGAGCGGGTAACTTCAATTACCTAAACGATACCAAAAAAGGTCCAAGGTCCTTCGTCTGAAATTTTTGTTGAATAACATCCTTCAGTGCTTGATACATCTACATCATCATAAGTATTAACAATGTCATCTACATGTACTACCAAAAAAATTTGCTTTCATAATTTTTATAAAAGATAGAATGATCACTATGATATCACCAGATGCCAAAGCCCCTCACAACATATGTGAACCTCTTATACCACGATTTAACAGAATGCTTCAAACCATAAGGACGACCTTCTTAATCTGCACACATTTCCAGACTTCCCTTCAACAACAAATTATGATGGTTGCTCTATATATACCTCATCAAGGATACCATTAAGAAAAGTATTCTCTAATCTAAATGATGTAACGACCAACGATGTTAGTTGCGATGGAGATAAGACGCACAGACACATCATCTTGACCAATGTCTCCTAATAATCAACTGCACAAGTATATGAATACCCCATAACAATTTAATCGGACTAACAAGCCATTTAGTTTTAACTTGACAGTGTACATTTACAACCAATTACTTTTTTACTTAGAATATCAATCAGATCTCAAGTTTCATTCCGCTCTAATGTCATCATTTCATCTAACATAGCACTCTACCAACCTAAATAAGACACTGCATCTCAAACAAACTTGAGAATAGAATGTGAATCACTGAAAGATATAAAGATGTATGGAAAAATAGAGATCATTGTATAATATAAAATTAAAGATGGGATGAGCAGTACATTTTCTACTATCTTTACGTGCTGCAATAAGATGATCAAGATCAAGCACTAAAGACCCAGCATCACTTGTGATAGGTTCATGATGAGAAATAACTCTAGCAAAAGGCACAAGTGATGAGTCTGGAGGAGGATTTACTGGAGGCCTAGTATAGATATAAATGATCTGCAGAAAATGTCGCATAGGAATTCACTAAACGAAACTCATCGGGAAGTTCGAAAGACAATCTCTCAACAGACTTTTGTTTGACAAAGAACTATGATTGAGTTTCAAAATGTTACATCAGAGGACAAAAAATTGATTTGTTAGACACAGATTTGATTTGTTGTAGACTAATATGGGAAAAACATTTGTAATCTTTTTGTGTTCTATAAAATCTCAATATACATTTAAAGCTTGGCAATGATCATGAACAAAAACACAACCAAATATGTGTGATAAAGTAGCTTGTACGGGATGGAACAATCAAGAACAGATAAAAGCATTCGATTAAGCAAATAACATGCCGTTAAAATAGTATCACTTTAAACCATTT
The DNA here is from genome assembly GCA_030789695.1 of Scilla litardierei. Classification (NCBI taxonomy): domain Eukaryota; kingdom Viridiplantae; phylum Streptophyta; class Magnoliopsida; order Asparagales; family Asparagaceae; genus Scilla; species Scilla litardierei. Next base: position 9,449,837 of record CM061138.1, on the reverse strand, counting down.
TAGGATCATTCATACGAATCAATAGTGTCCTAGCAACCTCTAGTTACGCTCGACAATTATATTTTGTCATGTGACATAGGAACACATGAAGAAGATTATTGATGAATAATTACTGACTGGGACATGGAATCAACAAAAGATGGACTAAAATATGGTTTGCATTCAGTTTGGAAAATTCACACAGGCATACAATTGATTTGCGCTTCAGCATAAAACATTTTGAAAATAGAAAAAACTCCATATCTATGTTTCAAGATAAACCAAGTTGCATGGTAATATCATCAACAAAAGTAATAAAATATTTAAAAAATCAAGTCTAGATTCAATTTGACAAGGAACCAACACATCTGAGTGATCAGTCGCAAACATTCAAGCAATCCTCCCCCACTATGTGAACCATACTAGATAAAAAAATTGACACTAATTCAATTCATTGCCTCCAACCAAATCTAGTACAGTTAAATAGAGTTAAATAGACAGTTTTTGTATACCAAACCATAATCTCAGAAACTTAAAAATATTGTAAAACCTTGTGGGCTAGCAACAAAAAGGACTCCCAATGTTCCATGCAACATGCAATACACCATACAATATTGATGGAATCTTGACTTACCAGCGGCGACATCTGATCTTGGGGCGGTAAACTTGTGCAGCGACAATTTTGTAATTTTGGGGTTCAGGGGTATTCTGGACAAATTATTCGTATATATGTAGTAGGGGGTTGAACCATCAAGCCTAATACCAACTATTTATGCATCACCAAGGGACATAGTGATCAAATAATCATCTTCATCAGTGGGCTATATATAAACAACAACAAGGAGCCATGCCAAAAAAATGATACAATCAGCCCAACATAACAACCCAAAAACACAAACTACAACAAGGAGCCATGCCCCACAATTCTGATCTTAGTATGCACAAGGAGCCATGCCCCAAAAATCTGATCCAATGATCCAAAATTAAAACCCCATAAACACAAACTGCAACCTGGAGCCATGCCACATAAACTGATACAATGATCCAAAAATAACACCCCATAACACAAACTGCATCTGGAGCCAGGTCACATAAACTGATATAATGATCCAAAATAACACCCCATAACGCAAACTGCAACATGGAGCCATGCCACATAAATTGATACAGTGATCCAAAAAAACACCTATAACACAATCTGCAACATGGAGCCATGCCCCATAAATCTGATACAATTATCCAAAAATAACACTCCATAAACACACACTGCAACATAGAGCCATGCCCCAAAATTCTGATCCAATGATCCAAAATTAAAACCTCATAAACACAAACTGCAACCTGGAGCCATGCCCCAAAAAATCTGATACAATGATCCAAATATAACACTCCATAAACAGACACTACAACATGGAGCCATGCCCCAAAAATCTGATACAATTAACCAAAAATAACACCCCATAAACACAAACTGCAACCTGGAGCCATGCCCCATAAATCTGATACAAGTATCAAAAAATAACACTCCATAAACACACACTTCAACATGGAGACATGCCCCAAAAATCTGATCCAATGATCCAAAATTAAAACCCTATAAACACAAAATGCAACATAGAGACATGCCCCAAAAAACCGATACAACGATCCAAAAATAAAACCTCATAAACACAAACTGCAATATGGAGCCATGCCCTAAAAATCTGATCCAATAATCCAAAATAAAACCACATAACACAAATTGCAACATGGAGCCATTCCCCATAAATCTGATACAAGTATCCAAAAATAACACTCCATAAACACACACTGCAACATGGAGACATGCCCCCAAAAATCTGATCCAATGTTCCAAAAATTAGACCCCATAAACACAAACTGCAACATGGAGACATGCCCCAAAAAACTGATACAATGATCCGAAATTAAAACCCCATAAACACAAACTGCAACATGGAGCCATGCCCCAAAAATCTGATCCAATGATCCAAAAATAAAACCCCATAACACAAACTGCAACGTGGAGCCATTCCCCATAAATCTGATACAAGTATCCAAAAAATTACTCTCCATAAACACACACTGCAACATGGAGCCATGCCCCAAAAATCTGATCCAATGTTCCAAAAATTAAACCCCATAAACACAAACTGCAACTTGGAGACTTGCCCTAAAAAACTGATACAACGATCCAAAAATAAAACCCCATAAACACAAACTGTAACATGGAGCCATGCCCCAAAAATCTAATCCAATGCTCCAAAAATAAAACCCAATAACACAAACTGCAACATGGAGCCATTCCCCGTAAATCTGATACAATTATCCAAAAATAACACTCCATAAACACACACTGCAACATGGAGCCATGCCCCAAAAATCTGATCCAATGATAAAAAACCCCATAAACATAAACTGCAACATGGAAAAATGCCCCAAAAATCTGATACAATGATCCAAAATTAAAACCACATAAACAGACACTGCAACATGGAGTCATGCCCCAAAAATCTGATCCAATTATCCAAAAATAACACCCCATAAACACAAACTGCAACATGGAGCCATGCCCCATAAATTTGATGCAATGATCCAAAAATAAAACCCCATAAACACAAACTGCAACAAGGATCCATGCCCCATAAATTTGATCCAATGATCCAAAAATAACAACCCATAAAAACAAACTGCAACATGGAGCCATGCCCCATAAATCTCATCCACTGATCCACCAAGAACACCACACAAACACAAACTGCAACATGGAGACATGCCAGATAAACTGATACATTGAGCCATACCCCAAAACCCCCCATAAACACATAATGAAACAAGTAGCAATGCCCCAAAAACTGAAACAAGTAGCAATGCCCCAAAAACTGAAACAAGTAGCCATGCCCTAACACAAACGATTATATACAAAACCATTTAGATTGTTTGTTACCATTAACATTAACTACACAATTGAAACGTAGAATGCCAACCCATACATACCAAAACTCCCAACACCATCCCACTCATTTGTTGGATATGGAAGACGTTTGTACACCCTTGTGGGGGATGTACGAGGGATTACGAACCTCGAACGTCGCGCACACGAAGTCATGTGCAAAGGGAATCTGTTCCCTTGCGGAGAGGATCTCTGTATGAGCGGGAAAGTCGCATTATATATGCATAAGTGCATGCGACATATGGCTAATAAAGGGGGAATATCTTAAGCTTATGTTGTACCATGCATATGGTACAACTTAAGCTTATATTGTGCCATGTATCATGGTACACCTTAATTAAGTTGTTCCAAAGGAACAACTTACCCTAAAATAACTACCTTGGGGGCTATAAATAAGACCCAAGGGTAGCCATTTTCCTTACACATTTGCATGAAATTCATGCATGCATCTTCTTCATAGCGAAGCTCTGCAGAAATTTTCATCTCCCTCCTTCCAAAGTTCTTAATCTAAAATAGAGATTTAGATTGTGGATTAGTAGCCTTACTCCGTTCGTGAGAAGACTCGATCCGTCATGGCGAATCCGAAGGCAAAGTTCCGAGACTATCGTTCCGCATACGCAAGCGTAAGTCTCCACTTTAATTATCGATCCTAACTCTGTTTTGACAGGATCCTTCATTGGTATCGGAGCCATATGGGTTCGCCCCGGTCAATCCACCGCCCCGTCGAAACTACGAACGAGTCGTTGTCTTTTTCACGAATGGGTCTCCTACTATTACGGATATAGTAGGAACGCTTCGTGACGGAGAGAACGCAGCGGTTGTTTTTTTCACGTTAGGGTCTCCTATCATTACGGATATGGTAGGAACTCTCCGTGACGGGAAGAACCGACCGTTCACGTAGTACGTTATTCATTTTTGGCACACGGCCATTAAGAGATAACTAATTTCTTCGACGAACGGGTGCTTCATCGATGAAGATGATGGAAGTTATTTCCATCGGGTAAGAGGAAAATTTGGTGCATGTGCACCATGGCCAAATGGGCTATGAAGGCCATGCATCCCCTCTCCTCATGCGGAGGGGGTTGGCTACGGCCAATAACCACCGGCGACCACCCCATCAAGGGGGAGGAATGAGTGCGGCAACCACATTCAAAGGGGGTGGCCGGCCATGGCCAAAGGGGCCATGGCCGGCCAACGCCGAATGGCCATGGCCATGGCCGGCCATGGCCAGGCCGGCAGTGGCCGGCCAAGGCCAGGCCGGCAGTGGCCGGCCTTGGCCAAGGGCCTGCCGACCAGGCCGGCCCTGGCAGAGGCCAGGGCCGGTGCCCTGGCCTCAGGCCAGGGCCGGTGCCCTGGCCTCAGGCCAGGGCCTGGCCGAGGCCAGGGCAGGAGCCCTGGCCCCGGCCAGCGGCCTGCTGGCCCTGGCAGAGGCCAGGGCCGGCGCCCTGGCCTCAGGCCAGGGCCTGGCCGAGGCCAGGGCAGGAGCCCTGGCCCCGGCCAGTGGCCTGGCCGGCAGGCCCTGGCAGTGGCCAGGGCCTGGCCGGCCCTGGCCGAGGGGGCCAGGCCCCCTGGCCGGCCAGGGCAGAGGCCCTGGCCGGCCTTTGGCCAAGCCCGGGTCAGGGCAGAGGCCCTGACCGGGAAGAAGTTGAATTCGAAAATTGGTCGACCAATTTTGTGTTTTTGGTCGACCAATCCGACAAATGGTCTGGGTCGATTGCAAACTTGCCAGATGACCCATACGGGGTAACAAATGGCCTTGGTCAAACTCGAATGTGTCGAGTAGTCCATACGGGGCTAACCACAGTGCCGACTAGTTCATACGGAACTAACGTTTTAATGAAGTTTTCATTGGGCTCTACTCCTTGAAGATTAGCCATAGTGCTCTACTTCATGCGAGATTAGCCATGTCATTTTGCTCTACTCTACGGAGATTAGCCAATGTACTTGTGACGTTGTGCTCTACTCTACGGAGACTAGCCAACGTGTTTTCAAATTTTTGAAAAAGATGTTTTTCAAATAGGTTATGTCCCGTCCTTAAATCGGGATAGCGCAATTTAGAATTCCAAGTCCTACCACGATCCGGCCATGGTTATCTAACCCATGTCTCGTGGCTTGGCAATTGTTGCGTTAAAATTCTTTGCGCTAATTCTCACCTATTCTATTTTGAAAGATAAGTTTTTCAAAGTGATTTTCCGCTGCTAATACCATACGGGTATTATTTCTGATTTCTTTTTACTTAAGATAAGTAAGAGGGATACTTTGAAAGTTACTTCTAGATGGTAGTTGGGAACGTAGTGAACTTCTCGATTCTAGAGTAACATTTCAACGCATCCAAGGAACTTATCAAGTGTTTAAAGAATCGAAACTTTATGCATGGAATTTTGATCGTGTTTTTCATTCTCTTTGCAGTTTTTTGAATCGAAAATGTCTACCGCTTCTAAGAATATTGTCGCAGAGCTTAACAAAGGTGAAAAGCTCAACGGCGACAATTATAAACTTTGGTCAATAAAGATCCAATATGTTTTGGAGGAGCAAGATGTGCTCGAAACACTCCAAAACATAATGGTAGAACCTGAGTTGGGCAATACGGCCCAACACAAGAGGGACCGGGAAGCTTATGACACTTGGACTCGAAAGAACAAAATAGCACGTATTACGTTACTGTCCGCGATGGACAATGACATAATGCGCCTATTTCAGGAATTCGACCTAGCTAAAGACATATGGTCTGAGCTAGAGATAAAGTTTGGTGGAACTTCGGTTACCAAACTCCGGTCCTTGAATATTCAATTTGATTCGTACAAGATGCGGCGAGATCATTCTATGAAAAAGCATCTCCGCCACATGGCGAATCTTATATCTGAATTAAAGGATGCGGGTGTTACGCTGTCTGACGAACAGCAGATCCAAGCGGTCATTCGTTCACTCCCAGATAGCTGGGATAATATGAAAATGCATCTCACTCATAATGAATGCATTAAAACTTTAAGCGATGTTTCGAAACACCTCGAACTCGAGGAAGAGCGGATTCAAGCCGCAAAACCAAGTGCAGAAGTGCACGTGGCCGCTAGTTCCTCACATGGGGGAAATAAGCGGAAGAATAAACGCTTGAGGTTTGTGAACGAACGTAAGCAAGAACCGGAGACCTCAAAGAAGACAAAGAACAAAAAGTGGCAAAAGAATGTGCACTCAAAGAAGAAAAACTTGAAGAAGATCAAGTGCTTTAAGTGCAACAAGTACGGTCACTTCGCCCGTACATGTACGGATGGAAGTGATAAGGTAACTTGTAGGACTAGTTACATATGTGTTTCTAGTTCCATGTTTCTTGCTGAATCTAACTATTTTTGGTTGATTGATTCAGGGGCCACAGACCACGTAGCGAAGGACAGAAGGTTCTTCGTAGAGTATCGAAAGATAACTCAAAGAACAAAGTGGATATACGTCGGCAACAACACACGTGTTGAAGTCAAAGGCGTCGGAACATGCAAGCTAGTTCTCGACAACGGCCGGACTTTGTTATTGCACGACGTCCTCTTTGCTCCAGATATTAGAAGGAATATCGTTTCCGTGGTCATGTTAATGTCTTTAGATTATGAGTGGAGGTTCTATAAACAATATGTTGACCTTGTTTGTAATAATTCTTTGATTGGTTCTGGTAATGTTTGTAATGGATTAATTGTTTTAAATACAATGAATGATGTTGCTTCTTCCATTAATGAAAGTTTTCATTTGACAAATGCTTCTAACTCTGAGTCTGAAATCATTTGTTGGCATGCAAGACTTGGTCATATTGGACCAACTAGAATGGATAGACTTGCCAAAAGTGGCTTGCTATCTAATGTTTCAAAAGTTGAAATGTCAACTTGCGAACATTGTCTTGTAGGGAAAACTTGTCGCAAGCCGTTTGGAACTGGCACAAGGGCCGAAGTTCCATTACAGCTTATCCATTCGGACATTTGCGGTCCAATGAATGTTAAGACAAGACACGGGAAGTCCTATTTCATCACATTCATTGATGACTTCACCCGTTTCGGACATATCTATTTGATATCCCACAAAAGTGAAGCTTTGGCTTGCTTTAAAAACTATATGAGTTTAGTGGAGAATCAATTAGATCGCAAGATTAAGGTTTTGCGAACCGATAGGGGCGGTGAATATCAATCAATAAGTTTTAAGGAACTTTGTGATGAAAAAGGCATAGTACATCAGGTAACTATGCCTTACACTCCGCAACAAAACGGTGTTGCGGAAAGAAGAAATAGGACATTGATGGAAATGGTCCGTTCAATGATGTCTCAGGCAAATTTGCCTATCACCTTTTGGGGTGACGCATTATTAACGGCGGCATTCATCTTAAACCGTGTACCCTCGAAGTCGGTAAGTTCTACTCCTTATGAGTTGTGGAACAATAGAACTCCAGACTTAAGCATTCTAAAACCTTGGGGTTGTGCATCTTACGCACATTTATCCTCTCACAAATATGGCAAACTTGGGCCACGTGGGAGGAAGTGTATCTTCATCCGATACGCTGAAAACTCCAAAGGATATGTTTTCGTCGGTCAAGAGGACAATGGAGGTCTTATAGAATTCGAATCGAGGGATGTTGTCTTCTTGGAAAATGAGTTTCCAAGACAGGGTGAGATAAGTCAAGACTTATCCTTGTTTGAGACTTGGGATCAAAAAGGATCGGAACGTTCGAGTGGGAGAATTCTTGGTAAAGAAGAAAATACGTTTCAAACTTCACCAATGAATGATACGAACGATACCAATCCTATTCCGAGTGGGAGTGATGTTATTCCAAGTGGGAGTGATGTCATTCCAAGTGGGAGTGACCAAACTCAAACAAGACGTAGTAATCGGACGAGGCTAACACCTCTGAGATTTGAGGATGAATTTCCTCAAACATTCATGACATTACTACAAGATGATGACGAACCTGCAAATTTCAAACAGGCCGTCACATGCCCTGCTAAAGATAAATGGATAGCGGCAATGGAAGAAGAACTTCAATCCATGAAAACAAACCAAGTCTGGGACTTGGTTAATTTACCTAAGGGACGTAGAGCCATTGGGAACAAGTGGGTTCTCAAAATCAAGCATAAGGCTGATGGCTCCATCGAGAAATATAAAGCTCGCCTTGTTGCGAAAGGTTTCACGCAACAGGAAGGAATAGACTACGAAGAGACTTTCTCTCCTGTCGTGCGTTTTACCTCGATTCGCTTAATTCTGGCAATGGTGGCTTGTTTGGACCTCGAATTACATCAGATGGATGTAAAGACTGCCTTTCTTAACGGAGAACTAGATGAGGAGATCTACATGGAACAACCAAACGGGTTCGTACAAGAAGAAAACAAACATAAGGTTTGTAAACTTCGTAAATCCATATATGGTCTTAAACAATCCTCAAGGCAGTGGTATATGCGCTTTCAAGAAGTTGTTTTGTCGTATGGATTCTCCATGCTCGACGAAGACAATTGCGTATATATTAAGAGGATTAAAAACAAGTATATAATTATGTCTCTTTATGTAGATGACATACTTATAGCCGGAAATGATAAGCGTCTTATATTGGATATCAAAGCTTGGCTTTCATCCGTCTTTGAGATGAAAGACATGGGTGAAGCTGCATATATCCTTGGGGTTAAGATCTCAAGGAATCGTTCCAAGAAACTTCTTTCTCTCTCTCAAGAGACGTATATAAAGAAAGTTTTAGAACGGTTTAATATGCAGGACTGCAAGCCAATTGATACTCCAATAAGCAAAGGCGAGGGTCTATGTTTGGAGATGTGTCCCAAAGATCCAAAAGAAAAGAAAGCTATGGAAAAAGTTCCATACTCCAGTGCTGTCGGGAGTCTGATGTACGCCATGATGTGTACTAGACCCGACATTTGCTATGCTGTTGGTATGGTAAGCCGTTACCAATCCAACCCAGGGCAGGCACACTGGAAAGCGGTGAAGAGGATATTAAGATACCTCAAAGGGACTGCGGACTATGCGTTATGCTATCAAGGCAATACCTTGAGACTCGAAGGCTATACCGATGCTGATTGGGCGGGTGATCTCGACGAGCGAAGATCTACCTCGGGCTTTGTTTTCTTACTCGGGAATGGTGCAATATCCTGGAGCAGCAAGAAACAAACCTGCATCGCTCTATCAACCATGGAAGCCGAGTTCGTAGCATTCAGCATGGCGGTCCAAGAAGCTGTTTGGCTTAGGAAATTCTTAGACAGGCTGACGAATGCCTCTGACTCAAGCACTGTTCCTATATACAGTGATAGTCAAGCTTCGATTGCCTATGTCAAAGATCCTAAATTTCATTGTAAGACCAAACACATTGACATTCGATTCAAGTTTGCGAAGGATTATGATAAACGAAAGGAAGTAGACATAGGATACATATCCACGCATGAGATGATAGCGGATCCCCTTACTAAGGCGATCCCCAGAGATGTGTTTTTCAAACACTTATCATCTATGGGAATGCGTAGGTGCTGAGCTGTATCATGTAATATTTCCCATGTCTATAGAAGATCAAAATTTAATTTGCATACAAGTTTCTTACAAATGATTTTATATACATTTGTGTTTAAAGTCTCAGCTATTTTTGTGTGTATGTCGGACAGATTAAGGTTGGCTCTCTCACATGAGCAACCGCCTTATCTTATCAGATGTATAAGATAGAGATGAGACTAGTTTAAAGTCAAAATCATTAGACAAATGATTTAGAGTCATGACTTAAACAAGATAGTCGAATAAAAGATCTGCATCATACGGATGCTTACAAAAGAGCTGAGATCTGTATCACAAGGATATAAAGATCTCATTGGTTTTTTTAATCCTATCTGTCTTATGCAGGATGAGAGTCCGTGAATATTTCACGAGTAGTAAGGGGACTCAAAAAGATAGGCATTGTGGTGTCTGATCTTTTCATCCGTACAACATCATTAAGACATACTCTCCCTGGGAAAGGAGTGATGTTGTAATACGTGTTCATACCACGTATGCATTTCGACCACTGAGTTAGTAGCAATAGTGTTTGCTATTATGTGAGACTCAAAGGCCATACGGGTCTTAACTCTTACCCTCAAGGACTCCAATTGGTTCCTTTAGATTTGACGAGATGATCGCTATCTTAGCGTGTTACTAATGGGCTATGGTAATTCGGCTCGGCGGGGCACGTTAGAAAAGCGAATCAAGTCAAGATCAGAAGGTTCACAAGAAGAGGAAGATTGATTTCATATTCACATTTGGACTTTAAATGATTCAAAGCTGGCCAGCCAATTGTAATCCAGATGGGATTCAATTGTTGAATATAAAGTATAAGAAATGTGAAGAAATAATCTAGGGTAAAGCATGCGTTGAACTACTCAACTTTGCACCTTCGAGGTCGTTGTGTATCTCTAACAAGTGCACAACAACAGACTCTACGCGCATGACGGTCGCACGGTCTATTTCTCGGTATGATAGATGAAAGAACTAAGGGAAAGACGTTCTCTTACAATCCCCTCAAGTGTGAGTGGGAGATGTTGGATATGGAAGACGTTTGTACACCCTTGTGGGGGATGTACGAGGGATTACGGACCTCGAACGTCGCGCACACGAAGTCATGTGCAAAGGGAATCTGTTCCCTTGCGGAGAGGATCTCTGTATGAGCGGGAAAGTCGCATTATATATGCATAAGTGCATGCGACATATGGCTAATAAAGGGGGAATATCTTAAGCTTATGTTGTACCATGCATATGGTACAACTTAAGCTTATATTGTGCCATGTATCATGGTACACCTTAATTAAGTTGTTCCAAAGGAACAACTTACCCTAAAATAACTACCTTGGGGGCTATAAATAAGACCCAAGGGTAGCCATTTTCCTTACACATTTGCATGAAATTCATGCATGCATCTTCTTCATAGCGAAGCTCTGCAGAAATATTTCCTCTCCCTCCTTCCAAGTTCTTAATCTAAAATAGAGATTTAGATTGTGGATTAGTAGCCTTACTCCGTTCGTGAGAAGACTCGATCCGTCGTGGCGAATCCGAAGGCAAAGTTCCGAGACTATCGTTCCGCATACGCAAGCGTAAGTCTCCACTTTAATTATCGATCCTAACTCTGTTTTGACAGGATCCTTCATCATTCCCAACCACCCAACCACCATAATGGCATCTCCACCAACATGATATCTTCACCTCACAAACATCTTCACCTCCCAGCTTGCTACACTACTAGCCCAAATCCAACCATGCTACTATCTCTTCAATCATCATTTTCCTAGCCGATTGAGGCAAAGCGAAAAAGCTTCATGCCTCCATCTCATCCTTGTGTAGGGCCTTAAAGACCTTACAATATACCCGGCGTATACTCAGTAAACTCGTAGACAGGCTGGGCAAGTGGTTCAGTCCAATGAGAGTGTGCGGACCTTATAGCATCCGCGACCTCTTTCATATTTTCTAATATTTCTCGCATGATGTCGGGATCTTGCTGAATGCCCCGTCTTCATTGTTTATTTTTACCCATCGCAGGTGGGTTTGCATTCCCTGATTAACAGGCTCGGTCGAAGCTTGGGTGGGAATTTCTTCCGGGACATTGCGTGGTGGCGAATCTATATGTATCGGCTCTTGACTTACGGGCTCTCCTTCGCCTTCGCCTTCGCCTTCATGATTCTCTCCACCAAACTTTCCAAAAACACACATTGCTAAATCCCCATTAGCAGCATCATCACCAATGATGATAACAAGATCGTCATACCATGGAAGTGGATGGTTCACATAAGCCCGCAACCGATGGTTAACCTGAACGATTAGAATATCTAATATGATAAAGGGTATACAAAGCTATATTTAATGTAGTATCACATAGCATATCTATAAGGTAGAAGTAATTACCACCGCCCACGTAGCATACGTTTCGGGATCAAGCTCAATGACCTTACTCTCCTTATCCCATCCAGCTCCGCTAAGCTCCATGCACTCCTTTACGTATTTGAGACATCTCCTCAACAATTTCATGTGATTCTTCACATTAACACTTGTGAATGAAGTCCCATGGATGTTATTTATTTCGGCTGCAGCGGCATATAAGGCTGTATTTTTAAAAGTCTTATCGGCTTTATACCCCTGACGTGCAAGCTCGGCTAGGAATGGAATGAGTGTTTCATCGTAAGCATTCGTCCAAAGTTTATTCTGTTGTGCAGAAGACGAAGGCTGCTTAGACTTCTTCCGTGGGCTTGAAACAAACCAGTCAGCATCTTTGCTACGCCGGCTCGACTTCCTAGAAGAGTCACTGCCGGGTGTTCGTTCATTGCCAATTGGTGGCGTAGGCATAACGAATGCACCTGGAGAAGCTGGGCTTCTGTAAGAGGGTGAATCTCCCCCTTGCAGCATATTCATAAACCCCATTCCAGGCGGCGATGGCATCTGCATTGGCATGTGCATAGGAATGTTGAAATTTGGATATTGGGGATATCCCATGCCATGCCCACCTGATTGGTACACATGCCCACCTGATTGGAAGCCATGCATGTGATATGGCATCGTTGGCATCCTAATGGGCATTGGTCGGTTGACAATGGGATCAACCCTTCTGTCAGCTTCTACCCATTGGGACCCATATACATTATCATATCTGGGGAGCATAGGATCACTCCCGTCCCGGTATGGTTCACCCACCTGACCAAAGTTTGACGAGCCTTCCATCCCTACAACATCAATCAAATTAAATTGAAAATGCAACGTTGTGTCTATAAACATCAAACCATCATATACCATGAACCTATACTGCATTAGGGTATAAAATTGCATAAGTGTAAAGCAAATAGTGGAAAATCAAAGGCATTAAAAATTTGGCACAAGCAACAAAGCAAAAGGTATGCAATATGTCAGATACAAGAATAAAATAGCCATATGAGGCAATTTATACCCCGACCCCCTCATAGCCCATGCTCTATTATGTTCTCGTTATTATTTTTATTACAAAAGTTCACCCACATATCCCATGCTATCTTCTCCCTATGCATTTTCCATTGATCGCGTTGTTCGGTTTGTTCACGAACGGTCACCTGTTAGGATAGATCCATAACATCATCATCATGGTCATCGATACCATCTACAGCCTCCTCAACCCCATCTCCATCTTCAGTTAGATGGGGGTCATACAGATCTTCTATTGGATGTAAGTATGCAAAACACTGCAAGCTAGTACGATTTATTTTGAATGAGTAGTGAGGCTTGGCTGTCATTATTTTAAACTTGTTCTTTAGGATACCAAATATCGACTCGATCTTTGATCGTAATGTAGAATGGCATAGGTTGAATAGCTCTCTTCGGTTTTTAGGAACCCGATCAGTATGGTCCTTCAAATGGTACCTAACGCCCCGGTATGGAGATATGGACCCGACATTGTAGTATATCCAGCATCGCAAAGGTAATATTTACCTACATTCGAAAAATAAACCCAGTTTATGAGCCAACGATCTCTGAGAGAAGTATTTCATATGTAAATGTAAATTTATGCCTATTACCTTCATAACTCGCAGCCCCCCCCCGGGGGGGGGGGGGGTTTAGACAATGCATCTTTCAGGACCGTAAAATCATTTACGGATCCTTTCCACCCGGTCAGTACGTATGTGAATCTTTTATTTGGAGTAACGGCTGCTAGCACATTTTGCGTAACCCCTTTATGACCTCTAAAGCGGGATATGAGACTGGCTGGTAGCATGGCATCTATGTAAGTCCCATCAATGAGACCAATGCAGTCCTACGACGTAATCAATGAGACTAATTTTCAATCACCACGTCGATACTTATTAAAATGACACATATACAGATAATCACACATACCTTAAAAATGGGAACCAATTGGGATTATTGACTATCTCTGGTGGCGTCTCATTAGTAGCTTGCTTCATGTACTATCCCGAATTGTACACACTGCCCCCATAACTTTGTTAAAATATCAGCTCACTGTCCCGCCTCCCCTAATAAAATCCACTTGCATGAGTCTATTCTTTGACTTGTGCCCTACAATATGCAGGAACATGGTAAACTGCTCCTCGATGGATACCTGTATAGTGTCCTTGAGAAGATCACGCTGACGCATTATTGCTGCAAGATTCATGAAAGCATGTCTTCGCATCCGTAAGTAGTCTAAACAGCTACTTTCAGACCCCTACAGAACTCTCCGCATGTGGGATTTTCTATGCAGATCTCGCATAGCTGAGGGCTCTCTTGGTATATGTTCGGCCCTATCATTATTGTCAAGTTGTAAGGCTACTACGACAAACGTTATTGCAGCCGCTGCAGCGGTACATAACTCACAAGCCGAATGGTCTCCTTGTGTATCCATGTCACCCTTAATTGAACAACACATATATTTAATATTAATTATATACATAACATAATATATATGAATAACACATTTCAGATAAAATTGTGCATATCCAAATCATTAGCCCTCAGATATAATGTGTAATCATAGTCACATACGCGGTTGCTTTGCCGTTGCTCCTGCATTTTCACCCCATAAATACCCCATCTATAAATCAATTTACATGCAAACATCGTATTAAAAGCCGACTCAAGTGTTTGAAGTAATTAAACATTATTAATACTTACAAATAAAATTTAAAATGTATTAGTATAAAAATATGCTACAATGTGCCAAAAAGAAAACCACAGAAACCCATACTGCACCAAGGATCCATACCCTAAAAATAACAACCCATAAACCAAAACTGCAACAAGGAGCCATGCACCATAAATCTGATACAATGCACCAAAAAAGAGCACAAAAACACAAAAACTAAGTATCCAAATTTTTTTGTATTAGGATAAAAATATGCTATAATGAGCCAAAAAGAAAACCACATAAACCCATACTGCAACAAGGATCCATATCCCAAAAATAACAGCCCATAACCAAAACTGCAACAAGGAGCCATGTTCCATAAAACAAAATTTTTGTATTACCCCAAAAATATGCCACAATGAGCCAAAAAGAACACCTCAAGACCCATACTGCAACAAGGATACATGCCCCAAAAACTAAGGGCCTGTTCCATTGGGGTTTCTTTTGTTGATTTGGTACGAGAAAGTTCAAAATTTGCACTGTAGCCACAAATAACACCCCATAAACCCAACCTGCAACAAGGATCCATGCCCCATAAATCTGATATAATGCACCAAAAATGTTCTGAAAAAATCACAAACTTCAACAAGGAGCCATTCCCCCAAAATCTGATACAAGTATCCATGACCTTCCCATCCCAAAACAGCAAAAAGAAGCTAGGAGCCATACTCCAAAAAATTATACAATGGTCCAAACATAACATCAACAAAAACCCAAACTGCAATAAGGAGACATGCCACAAAAATCTGATACAATGAGCCTCAATGAAGTACACAAAAACACAAAACCTCAATGAAAATTTAAGATTACATATTTTTGATTTAACACAAATAAAATCATAAACTTTCAGCTGACATGGGGATCCGACATTGTAAAAATCAAAATGGGGCTTCAAGGGAACAATCTTAGCAAGCCTTCCAACGTGTACGTATGTAATCAAACATCCATTCCATCAAAAATCCATTCCTTTGTTCCTCCTTTTTTATCATCATTGGGCTTTTTAGACTGCACAATTCTTTACATTCATCATACAAATAACTCATCATACAAAGAATTCATGCAACCAAATACCCCCAATTTCACAATACTATCCGCATATGCCTAGGGGCCAAATTTGAAACCCTAGCCGCATGCACAACACGACAGCAAGGTAGCAAGGCAATAACACCAGGCAGCAAAGATCATCACATATAGGAACACATGACAGCATCAAATGTCATCAAAAATTAAATTAGAGATGAACAAAGTATACATCGTCGCTATTATCGCAGAAATAATATGGTAAAGCTCACCGACCAAGCTCGGCACTGAGATCGGAGTTAGGGTTCTGCTCGTAGCTTTACCGGCACTGAGATCCGACCAAGCTCGGCACACCACCTTCAAATCCGACCAAAAATTCCGATGAAGCAACCGATTCCAACAGAAACCTTCTGCCGTAGTTAGGGTTTTTCCTGAACCCAACCGAAACCCGCGGGAAGAAGGAGAGAGGAGGAGTGAGCGCAGCCGGTGGGGCCCCAAAATCGCGGGGAAAGGGTGAAATCCCCGTGAAATCCAGCGATTTCAGCTGGAGCAGTTGGGGTTGCCAGCTAGGAGAGGCGTCGTCGGAGGGGAGAAAGCAGCGGAGAAGAGTAGCGGAGCAAAGGAACACGCGAGGAGAAAATGAGCGATGATTCCTCCAAATAGAAGCCGACAAGACACCCCACAGTGCGAATTTTACACTTTCTCGTCCTAAAGCAACAAAAGCAACCCCGTTGGAACAGGCCCTAAGGCATACTTTTACTATGATAGGACACTCTCTCTTATATACCTTCAATTCGTTGATTTCTTATATATCCTCTCCAATGATCTTACTATCATCAACATAAATTAGACTTTGCTTTCCTTGATGCATAGATAAAAACCAGATGGTCCTTATAAGCTAGATAGTCCAAACTGTAATAAACCTTCTAAACCAGGCACATGGAGATTAGGATGCTTAACAATGAATTGAAAGGCCATATGAGGTTTGTCTGTTCATTTATTTAGTAATTGGTTGAGACGTGTTTTATAAAGTTAAGCTATATTTTTAATGAACACAAGAAGGGATGAAGGCCAACGAGCAATTGCTCAGATGACATTCTCTCCCTCCTTCCTGATAAAAGGCGTGGCACCGAGACCGGGCAAAAAAAAAGATACAATAAAAAAGATAGCTTTGGGCCCAATAAATAGCGGGTCAAGCCCAATAGTCTACACTGTTTGCAACCGGCCCATTTCAATTTCAAAAACCACGCTTTTCCCCTCTTTCTTCGCTCCTAGCACTGCAGCAGCAGCAGCAGCAGCGAGCAGCAATGGAGGGAAGCGAGAGCGAGGCGGCGTTCGACGCATACAATCTCAACCCTCAGAGATTCGTCAACGAAGTCCTCAACTCCGTCGACGACCTGATCGACGGCGCCTTCGATTTCGCCCTCCAGTTCAGTTCAATTTTCATCTCCTCTCATTTCCTCCTGCAATCTCCATTAGAGAATCTATCTTCAGCACCATCGAATTAATTATTTAATTTTTTTAAGGCAAGCGGCGGGGATCACAGCTTCCGGCGATCCCAACACTGAAAGATCCGAGGAGTTGACCCGGGTAAGAGCACTCTTTACAAACCCTAGTCTTTCTTGATGTTGCTCTTTTTGATTTGGATGATGATTTAAGGGTTGAACCCTATGCCCTAACCTCTGCCGTCTCATTGCAACTGAAAAGGTGATACCTTTGGGAAAAAATTGTGGTGTAAATGATAGGTAACTTGAAGTCCAATTATTTTTCATAAATGAACGTATTATCTAGTGAACTGTGCCAAAAAAGAACAAAGAAAAAAGATTAACAGAGAAGGAAAGCAACTTTTCATTATCGGGTAATAGATAGTTGCTTATTGTTGGTTTTTGTGGTTGCATTAGATTTGAGATATGATCTTTTCTGCACTGAAATTATCAAATGCATTGGATACTGTATCTTATTATGACGCATTTTGGGGTCATGTTTTCACATAATTTCCTTGTATATTAATGTTTCCTGCATTGTAGGGGGTTTGCACTATTCGCCAGTTGACACAAGCATACCTGGATAAGAAAATGGAGACGTGGGAGAAGTATTGCCTTAATCGTTGCTTTACTGTTCCAGATGGATTTGTTCTACCAAAAGCTGTATGTCCTTTACTAGGAGAAGGTTTTAACTTTTAACTAATAGCAAGCAATCATTTTATTTGAGCTAAATCTGACTTAGCATACCCATCCATTAACTTGTCTATATTTGGGATTATGTTTACCTTTTGCTCTTCTTGTTGTAGATTTTCTTAGAGATAGCTGTGAGCTAGTTTTTCAAAAATTAAATCATTTTACCTCCTTTGTCTGGAGTCTGGACCCGTTTGAATTGAAATAATTTAAAATCTTGATCCTTTACTTTTTTCCGTTTGAGAAAAAGCCTACTTCTTCACTTGAGTGAGGTTAAGTTGCAATGTTGCATGGGAAAACGATAAATATGCTGCTTTCTTGCTAGCCATCACTTTGTAATGTTCTTTTCTGAAGCTTTGTATACTTCGCACATTTGTTTGCACTGGACCCAATTTTATTGGAGAAGGCTAGGGTGATGAATAATTTGAGTTTACTCTTTTACATAGATAGTTATCGACAAACAATTAATATTTTATGACATATCACTTGTTGCTGGCTGGACATTGGAATTGGTGATATACATCCACATAACAGTTTAAGTATGGAGTGTGCTACTATTAATGGCTTATCATCAATGTAATAATAAAAAACAGAATTTTAGATATGAATAAACCTAGTGGAAGAAAACCCCTCAATTGTTATTTTTTATTTGGATGTTATTGTTTTGTTCATCTTTTTATACTTTCATAGTCTTACCCGAAAATTAAAGTTAAAGCTCTTCTAGAAAAATCTGTAGTAGCTGTTTATTTAGAGAAAAGTGTATGGATTGTTAAATTTTAAAAGTTAGTTAATATCATTGATAATATTTAATGTTAGTCAACTTGGGATTGAACAATGGAAGAATAATTACTAGTCGTTTCCAGTAGAATGTATCCCATACAAATGGTATTTTTATCACTCGGTTCCACTAGTGAAGAAGTTGCTTTACATTTAGATTAAATTTATTAAAGTTAACACTGTATTTTATTATATTTGGGATTCTCCAATTATATATTTTAATGAAGAGCCAAATGTCAGCTTTC
The DNA here is from genome assembly GCA_030789695.1 of Scilla litardierei. NCBI lineage: Eukaryota > Viridiplantae > Streptophyta > Magnoliopsida > Asparagales > Asparagaceae > Scilla > Scilla litardierei. Next base: position 9,431,072 of record CM061138.1, on the reverse strand, counting down.
TATTACTGGGCAGGTATACTGGATATTTCATTTTCAAGTAATAATATGTTTTCTTTTTCTACAACCAGGATAAAGAAAACTTATTTTCATTTTTCCTCTTAAGCATTATAATTAATGGATAAACACACAGTTGTAATAAACGGAAAATTTGAACTCGGTAGTGTCCTCTTCTAAAAAATAATTAGCAATCTTTTTTAAATGCAAATTTTGATTGAGAAGTCTTTCTGAACATTGCTATACTGCAGGACTCTTCTAGTGATGTTTTATTGTTTCGAGAAGGGTTGACTGATCAAGAGCTTGATTCTCAGTTAGACTTCTTAAGAAACAAACTTGCTCTGGTAAGCACTAGGCCATGTCGGTTTCATGTTAATCTTCTTTTTTGGTTCTTAGTAAATCATATTTGAGCGACAAGGTGACTGCAGGTTGGGAAGAAATCTGTGGAGCTGCAGAAAGAGATCCATTCATTGGAGAACCAGTCTACACTGAGCCATATCTATCCTTCTTATATTGCAGATGCTATACAGCTTTTCGAGCAGAACTCTGCTGATAAGATGTTTCAAGGTATCCTCACCTGCATCATTAACATCTGTTTGCAATGCTATTCTGTTAATTCTGGCTCTACCCTTGTTCCATTTTTATTTGTAATAAGAAATGTTGGAGATACTTTAAACCCACAGATGAAACCAGAGTAATGCTAATGAAAGTAGAGAGGAATTGTTGTTAGCCCTTCATGGTATACCTAGTAGTTGAAATATCACATATGGTTGACTTGTACTTAGCAATGTTGAAGAGAGGTCATCCTCTTTGCCGTCATATAGATGGTTTCTTTTTGAGAGAATCTTATCATCTTATGTTCTATTCCTCTATAAAATATCCTTATCTCATAAATGAAAGTGCTTAATTTACCTGGATGACAGATATATTTATATTAAGGACCAGTAACATATTTGTCTAATATAATTCCATACTATCTAACAAATTGCAAGCGCTTATTTATCTGGTAGATCCTATTTCAAACTTGATGAGATGATCCACCTACACGTCTCTCTGTTGCTGCTATTGCAGGAGTTACTCTGCTTGTTATTTTAGTTATTCTAGACATATGCTGCATGCCACTTCTATTATGGAATGTTTGTGTTCAACATTTATTATCAAACACGCCCGTCCTATGATGCACCCGTGCAGATATGAGATACTATGAAGACACAATGCTGGTGTGCAAAATATGACAAACTTTAAGAAATTTGAGATAAAAAACTCTATGAATATGCTGATGATAAGTATTTCCATGTGTGCTTTCTTACAATATGAATTTTAAAACTTTAAAAAGGAAAAAAACGAATGGTAGTAATGTAGCATTAGTCAAAAGTTTACCAAACAATCATAATTTATTAGAAGTTGACGAATTATTTGAATGCATCTAAACATTAAATAGAATTACAAAAGCTGTCATTCAAATGTTGGATTTTTTACTTCCTAGTTTCAAACATGTTTGTGTGGATCTGTGATATCATACATTAATCTGAAAGATAGATAGAGAAACACAAGTGCCATGAATCCGACCAGTATCACAATATTGGACCATCAAAAACATATCTGCCAGTGGTATTGCTCTATTGAAGCATTTTTGCTCCATTGGCGTGTGTTGAATATTTCTGGACATGTAATTTCATTATTTATTTTAATTGCTCTTCTGATGCACGTCGATACCCGTCCCATGTACCTACGGGTCTATAATGCATGGAAGCATACACATTTCATTTATTTGGGTAATCATACCCGTTTACCAACTATACCTTCCTTCTCTTTTCTTTTCTTGTATTGGGTACCACCATATTAAAAATCATATATATGACTCCTAAACAATGAAATATTTGAAAAAAATTACTCCACCAATCTTAACGATTTGAACATTCCGACAACAAATATATATTAAACATAATAAGTTATGCACCTAAATTATTGTATTCACAAGCTATAGTCAATCAAGTTCAAACATTCAAAAAGAATACATAAGTTTAGTAATGTAGATCATACAAAAGAATAACAATATAAATACACAAAGATAGCTTTCAAAATATAATTTGCTTGGCTACAATCCATCAAAAGTAATAGAGATGTTCATACTATATAGCTTGATAAAGTTCTATGTAAGTATGATCTCAATTTAATGGTCAATGACACATGTACATAATATATGTTATATATAATATATATTAAATTTAACGTATTTTAAGAATTGTGTTTTATGCATGTTCGGGATGGTTATACCCATATTTGAATCATGTATCTGGTAAATGGGTTTGGGCTCTACGTGTGTTGGCATGCATAAAACCCTAACCAAACCTGACTAAATGGGTCTAACACATAGCTAGTTAGAGTTTTACCCAGACACATTTACAGGTTGATTACATACTTTAAGCATTTGAAAAGATGCTATACACAAACCCTAACAAATCTTTACTTTTGTTTCGTATCTGCATGAGCTCATCTAAACTAATGTCTTGAAAGAACTTTGTAAATGAACCAAGTCATGTCAAGAGCCAAAATGCGATAATATGTTAACCTTGTAAACGAACTAAGTCACAATATGTGACCAATTTTGGTCACCCGGTGGCAAAGCATGAAAACACATGCAACAGATGACAATGTATGAAAGTTCCATCTCAAGCTCAAATAATTACGTGAGAACATAGCGTCAATGCAAATGACAAGGTGTGAAAACATAGGCTATCTCAAGCCGAAACAATCACGTGCAGACAGCATCTCAACGCACATGAACAAGTATCCTTGACCAAGGCCTATAAAAACTTGGGCTACAATACCAATTCTTAGAGTAGTAGGTTCAAAAAGAAACTAGGATCTGATATAAAGATAGCTACTATGCTTGGAACACATATTGATTTGAAAGGATTAATCATATTTGAGGTAAGAGTCCTTATTTAACCATTAACATATTCATCCATCCATTATCTTAACTCTTAAGCGATGTGAGATTAATCATACTCTCTAATATCTTGTCATACCACCACCTTTAAGCACTCAAACGATGAAAGATACAAACTATAACAAAAAAGTGTTTATTTAAGTGATATTTATATATACTTATTCTGGGGCATGATGCATGTCCTAACCATAACAATATCTAATGTTTCACTTTTTTACTATGACCATGTTGGTCCTTCTGTGTAATGTAGTGTCTCTGTCTTGCGGACCTAGGGGTAAAGCCTTTGGTATTAATCTTCCAAACATAAAAATATATGAATTTATGTAGGCCCTTGTGAGATGGGTTCTAACATTGACTTCAGACAGGATACACGCTCTGATATTTTCTCTGTCTGATACAAATTAGCTTTTTTAGTTATTGATATGCTGGACTGTATGTTTTTATATATATGAAAGGAAATCTACATGTAAGCATCATTCTTTCCATCCTTTTACAACGATCATTTCCTGGCTGCTCTGTGCTATCGGAGACACGATCAAAATTATGCAATGCTTGTTTTGACAGTGAAAAGATATATCTTCTAGTATTCTCAGCTATCAAGTATGCTTCTTGATGGAATGGAATGAATGTCTCAGATATAATTAGGAGCATGTAGGATCTAGCTGACTCTAGGTCCATGTGGGCAAAAGTTCAGAATGTGAGAAAATTGAGCCTCAAAATCTGTCTCAAATATAAGTAATGGTACTTGATAATTGCATATCTGTTTGAAATAAAAACATTTTCAAGAAGTACAACTCATATAATTAAAAAATCTTGGTAAAGTTGATTTTCCTTGTATCTTTATGCCTCTTCCTGAGTTAAATCGGGGAATTAGACTGCTATTCATATTATGGGTGTAACTTTTTGACTAGTTATGTTTTGGAAGCATGGAAATGCCGTATCTTGTAGAAGATTTGGCAAATTTGTATATTGCTAAGCTCGTTGATATTTTACATTTTCTATTGTGCGGCTAAACCTTAGCATGCACATGTAATGCGGCATTCACATGCATATGACTGATACACATCCCAAAGACGGAGGCTAGGGGGCCTATGAGGGCAGGTGCCCTCCCTTGACCTTGGAGAAACTTCCAAATATAAGTTTTAGCAATTAAACTGTTAATTTTTCTTATGTGCCGCGGACTTTATGCATGAGTGATGAGGATCAAGTTCAATGAATCTCATTTGGTTTTATGTTAGGATTTTATCATATTTTATTAGATTTGCTTTTATTTGATAGGATTTTATTTAACTTTATTTGATTTTATTTGTTAGGATTTTAGTTCATTTTCTTAGATTTGCTTACATACATGTTATACACACATCTTAAGATATAAAAAAGTCATATTTATTTAGGAATGAACCAATCAATGGATTAAAAAGAATTATTTTTAAAAAAATTCTTTTTAAATCTTTCTTGGGAGTTCGAGATAGTGGGCATGATAGAGTCTTGTAGAGAGGCTTAGATATTTAATATCTGATATGTTGATTTGTTAGAGTGGGCGAATGATGACATGGATGAGAGGCTTTTAGCATCCCTTATTGATCCTTAATTTTTTAAATTTCGGACCCTAATAATTTTTTAAATTTCGGACCCTAAATCTATCAATTTTTTCCTTTTTTCCTAATCTTCTCTATTTTTCTATTGTTTTACATCAAATTTGGTATCAGAACCAATCTAGATTTTTTTCTTGGTTTTCTCCATTATTTTTACTTCAAGTTAGCATTATGTTAAAAACCCTAGTGTTTTCATTTCGATTAAAAAAAGAAATAAATAAAGAGAAGACATATAAAAAAGAGAAAATTTAAAAAAAAAGAGAGGAAAAGTCAAAAAAGCGTAGGAAAAAAGAAAATAAATTCAAAATAAAGTCAAAAAAATTTCAGTTTAGCCAATAATTTTAGTTCAACAAATTTTAGAAAAAGTTTCAAAAAAATAAAATTTGCTACAATGATGCATGTGATTTTTGGGGGGTTTTCAGGATTTTTTCATGTGCTATTTTATGAGAATTTTTATCTATTTTTACCTAATGTTCATATTTTGATGATTTTGAAGCCATTTCAAGCTTGATTTTTGAGATGTCTAAACCATTGCAAGCTAGATTGGTCATCTACATCTATTGAAGAATTTAAGTCGATTTGAGCCATTCTTTTTGTCAGATTGAAGCTAATTTCATGGGGGGTACCACAATGACCATTCCTATATAGTCTATTCTTTTCCAACAAAATATGAGCGTGAGATATTTAGAGACTGGGTGGGACCCACCCACCTTTAGTGACCTACGTGCGGCGTAGGAGGGTTAGTCTAGGGGTATTCTAGTCTTTGTGGACTAGATTAGTAATTCCCCGCTTTTTCTATTTATTAGGGCTAGCCGTCTTTTATTTCTTTTATGCTTGATTTGTGAAAACACTTTGAGTCGTCATTTGTGAGGGTTTTTAGGCTTTGATCCGTTCATTCAAAGCTAGGAGAGCAAGTCTCCTCTCGAAAGAGACTCAATTATCAATCAATCTTTGTTCTTCGCAATTTTATTCCAAATGAAAATCCACTTTTTTATATTTTCCTCTTTTAAAAATCTGAACTTTATTGATTCGATCCACCGGATCGTATCAAATTGGTATCAGAGCACTAGATCCAAATGGCGGCGAGCACTAGATCGAAGGCGGATGCGGTCGAAGAGAAGATTCAAGGGCTACGGGAGGATCTCAACCGGGAGATCGAAGAACGCTTCGAAGGATTGAAGAAAACAATGGGGGAATCGCTCAAGGATTACGCCCATTCACAAGAAGACATCCAGATCGAGCTTAGGGGGATGAGGACGGATGCCGCGCAACAAGGACGAGATCTCCGAGAATTGAAGGAGATGATCCAAGCCCTCGCCATGGCGAAAGGAGGAGATCGAGGCAAGGGAACCCTAGAGGGGGGCGGATCTACCATAGAATCAGCCTCTCTAGGGCAAACGGGAACAACGGCGGCAACCCCCCATCAAATCGACGGCGCGGAAGGACCAACTGACCCGCGCGGGTCCGTACAAGTTGCGGCAGGCCCAATTGGGCCTGCCCTAGGGCCGACGGCCCCGCCCAGGCTCCCTCATGCCTGGGCGAGACCGCCCGGCCAACCGGGGGCCTCGGCGCCCCCGGCGAGCTTCCCCAGGCCCTCCCTGGCCTGGGTGGAGCCGCCGGGGCCACCAGGGGCCTCGGCCGACTCCGGTGGGCCCGGGGTGCAGGCGGCACCCCCCGCCGGGGCCGCGGGAGGTGCGGCACCCCCATCCGGGGGTGCGGGAGAGGGCTGCGGCCCATTTCAGGGCCCGGCAAGTTGGGCCGGGCCTTCCGAGGCCATGACGGGCTGGGCCGGCCCACCTGGGGGCCCGATGACTTCGTCCCGCCCTTTCGGGCGTGTGGCGGGGTTCGTTCCCCATTCTGGGAGGACTTTGGGGACTATGGGAGGCGGATGGGCTTCGGGAGCAGCTATTGGGACCCCGGCGGGCCAGTTTTGGAGAGCAGAGACCATTCCGCCTGGGCCGAGGCCCAATTTTGCACGGCCACCAGAGTTTCGGGGGCACTACTACCAGCCCGATGCGTGGGAGAGACCTGCATGGCCAGAGAAGCTGTACGGGGTTGACGGGGGAGGCTCGGGGTGGCGAGGTGGTCTGGGGTGGTGACCGAGGCGGAGATAGGGGGCAGCTAGGTGACATCAACGCAGATCGGCGGTTGATGATGCTGAAGATGCCGACCTTTGACGGCACCGACCCTGATGGGTGGATCTACCGAGCAGAGAGGTATTTCCAGGTGATGGGGCTGACGGAGCAGGAGGTCCTGAAGGCCATCGGGATTTACTTTGAGGGGAAGGCTCTGGCTTGGTACCGGTGGAAGATAGCCCGGTCCCCCTTTCGGACCTGGGAGGAGTTGTCAGCGATGATCGTGGATCGATTCCAGGAGACGGCAGGGGGAGATTTCTACGAGCAGTTATCTGCTCTGAGGCAGGAGGGGACGGTCAGGGATTATGTGGAGAAGTTCGAGATGCTGAATAGTAGGGTGAAGGGGGTGACCGACGAGGTGATGATCGGGAATTTCATGAGGGGGCTGAAGCCCTCCATACGAGCAGAGCTGAGGATGCAGAGCCCGGGGACACTGGAGGATGTCCTTCGCCTGGCCCACAAGGCGGAGGAGAAGCATGCAGAGGAGAGACGCATTCGGGGGACTTGGGGAGCCCAGGGGCAGCGTAGTCAGACAGCACCGGCCCCACTCCCGGGGGTTACAGTAGCACCAGTGGACACGGAAATGAAGAGAGAGGAAACCCGACCAGTGATCCCTGGTAAACGGATGACTGAGGCTGATATGAGGGCGAGGCGTGCGACAGGCCTCTGTTTCAGATGCGATGAGAAGTTCAGTCCCGGTCATCGATGTGCGAGCAGGCTGATGCAGATTGTGCTAGAACCGGACGAGGGGGAGTATGCAGATGGTGGGGAACCAGTGATGACGGAAGAGAGCGAGGTTGAGCACGCACATCTGGATGTAGCTGAGGTGTCCCTGAACTCCTTGGTAGGGGTAACCACGAACCATACCATGAAGTTGTCAGGACGATTGGACGACGCGTCGGTGACGGTACTCATAGACAGTGGGGCTACCCACAACTTCATCGCTCGACATTTGGTGGATCGTCATAGGTTGCAGGTGAGCACTTTGGAGACGTTTACGGTCCTCTCAGGGACAGGGAGGAGGGAGGAGAGCAGTGGGATGTGCAAGGGGCTGAGTCTGACCTTACAAGGGGTGCAGATCGTGGAGGACTTCTTGCCCCTAGAGTTGGACAATATCGATGTGATTTTGGGCGTGCAGTGGCTGAGGGGGTTGGGCGAGGTGAAGATGAATTCGAAGCAGCTTATGATGGAATTCCAGGAGGGGGGTCGCACGGTGGTTCTGACAGGTGACCCTAACCTCTGTTTTCCCTCGGGGGCCTTCAAAGCCAGATCTCCACCTTGAGGACAAGGTGGCTCTTTTAGGGGGCGGTATTGATGCGGACCCGCATCCGCAAACCCCAAGGGCCGGCGGCTATATGGGTGGGACCCACCCACCTTTAGTGACCTACGTGCGGCGTAGGAGGGTTAGTCTAGGGGTATTCTAGTCTTTGTGGACTAGATTAGTAATTCCCCGCTTTTTCTATTTATTAGGGCTAGCCGTCTTTTATTTCTTTTTATGCTTGATTTGTGAAAACACTTTGAGTCGTCATTTGTGAGAGTTTTTAGGCTTTGATCCGTTCATTCAAAGCTAGGAGAGCGAGTCTCCTCTCGAAAGAGACTCAATTATCAATCAATCTTTGTTCTTCGCAATTTTATTCCAAATGAAAATCCACTTTTTTATATTTTCCTCTTTTAAAAATCTGAACTTTATTGATTCGATCCACCGGATCGTATCAGAGACACACACCCTTTTATGGCGCGACAATAGGTATGAATATAATGACTATGAGTATCATTTGAAAGCTTTCTTCTCACATTTTGACTTTTCAAATAAAAGAAAATATATATGCGTAAATCGAAAGTTAAGTGGAGAAGAACTATCTTGGTATATATAATTTCATGTTTGTTTTCAATGTTGGTCCTTCAACATCGGTATCTTCTTAAACATCAACCAATCCACCACTCATTCCAACAATTATCAAGTACAAAAACCGAGAAAGATTCATTAGAAGAGTTACATGATAGTAATAATAAACTTCTTCAAATTCTTGAACAATTAATGAAGAAGCAAGAGGCGAAGGATGCAGAATCAAGATTTGATGCATATTCAAAGCTTAAGCATAAGACAGAGCCCTAGGCTATGTCACATAATGAACTTAAGCCTTCATATATTATCGAGCATGCACATGTACTAGATCTTGAGCCAATGCCTAAACCAAAAATTAAGTTTAGTTATATACTTATATGCGTATGTTTAAGATCGAGCATGTAATCAAATTCGATATCGAGCTTGAGTATGAACATGTGATCAAGCATGGGTATGTAACTGAGCCCGAGCTAAATCCCGAGTTATATAATGATCCTATGTCAGAACTTAGTTTGGAGGTCCTATTTGTACCAGTTGAACACATCGATTTCATCATCTCTGATCCCCCACAGCCTATCAGTCAGAAGATGTTATGCACCAGATCGTTCATCTTTTATGGATTTGGTAAGATCTGTTGACAATGTTCATCTGTGAGGTTTCATTTTACTTCATTTCAATGTACGAGGATCAGTTTTCTCCAACAATAAGAACTATTGACTGCTGCTGGTTTATCAGGTTATGAATTTTTCAAAACCAGAAAAAAATGATACGGACCGAGTTCAATAAACCTCATTTGATTTTATTTGTTAAGATTTTATAGATTTTATTTGACTTGCTTTAATTTGGTTTATTTGGTTTTATTTGTTAAGGTTTTATTTGATTTTTTGACTCATTTGATTTAGTTAGATTTGCTTATGTAAGTACATTTTATGCACATATCTTAGCATATAAATACGTTGTATCTTTTTGGAAATGAATCATAAGAATTGCTTTAAGAAAAAGTTCTCTTTTGAAACTTTTTTGTGAGATGCGAGGGAGTGGGTGCAAAATAGACTTGACGAGACAAGTCTAGAGGTCTAGATTTTTAAATCTCTAGCTTTCTGGGTCTAGATCTTTAAATCTCTAGCTTGCTGAATTGTTAGAGTGGACATCCGATGATCTGGATGAGACACTATCAACATCTTTTGTTAATTTAGAATTCCTTATTTTCTCAATTTAGAACCCCCAAATCTATCCGTATTTCCCATTTCCCCATATCTTCCCAATTTCTTCATTGTTCTACACCAATGAGTTACTCAATTTGTCAGCTTTCTTGGATCTTGGCGCTGCTGTTAAAAATTAATACATGGTGTCAAGTGATCAATGTGTTACACACACACACTTAATAAGTCTTCAAATTTATATCAGTCAATTCTGCTAGTAAATGGAGTATATTTTAGAAAAGCATTAGTAGAAATATAAAATTATATGAAGCTATTTAATGCTACTCAACTACTATATATGTTAGGTTATGTCCAAACTAAATGGGGAAACTTTTAACTTCCTTTTGCATTAATTATCTTTTTTGTCACATGCCAATGTTTCATTACCATGTAAGTATCTATTGATGGAAGCAAAAAATACATATGGTCCTCTCCATCATTACCTAGATAAAAACGATGAGAGAAGCTACCCGTTATTCACTCAAATAATTTCTTCTCGAAAAGCATAGTCCATGAAAATGATTTAACTAAATGCCCACCACAATTGAGGAATGCACTGGTGATGACCGATTTTCTTAGAAAGGTGAGTTTTTTTGGTTTCTCGAATAAATTTTTCCAAGAACAAATTCTTGTTTACTAATTTTTCTGACTTTGAACATTAGATCGTTTTCAAAAGTTAAATTTCAAATTCAAATACTATGTAAATCTATAATTTTGCTCCATTTGTTTGTCAGTTTGATTTCAATGCGCTTTTGCATTTTTAACTGTCATCTCAAATACGACTGAGCAATGTCGATTTGGCCTAAATGCCTAATTCTTTCTAAATGATTAATTCTGAGGTCAATTTAAAACGAGTAAACTTAAAAGAAACTATTTCAAGTGTATGTATAATGTGCTCACCCTACATAAATGGTCTGGCTCTGTCCCTGGCGCTTCTTACTTAGAAAGCCCATTTAAAAATTCTGCCCCTGTTGGATACAGTAAATGCATTTATTGTATGCTTGAAGTAATAATATCAACTGGAGATTGCATAACATTTCATTTCTTTTACTTTCTGGAAGTAACTTCTAACTGAATATTTAGGATCCAATCCACTGATTGAATTGATCGAATAGTCTCGTTCCATGATGGTTTTATTTTCTCTGAAAATTTGAATTTGTCAATCAAGTTTTTTGCTCAATGGCAATCTCTTGTTTCCTTCAACTTCCACGTCCGTATAGATTTGCCACTGACGCTTGGTCTTTTTCAGTGATAGGGGAAACTGCATCAAAACTGCAATCGAGAATAGAGGAAGTGAACATTAAGAGAATGAGTGATAATAGACATACATGGGTTGGAAAAATAGGCAGCCCAAGCAAAACGCAGCACATTGCACATGATCTAGGTAAGCCATCCATTACAAGGATTTTGTAACATTACCACATGAAATTGTAAAATTGATTGGCTATTACTTGTTGCGATTTCCCTTCATCTTTCCGCAGGCCTTTTTGCAAGGCAGGATGACATTCAAGAAGCTGCGAACCTTCTAAAGAACGTATGATCCACGGCGTTGGATCGCGTACTGTATTCTATGTAATGTACTGTATAATGCTTAGTAAAGGGTGTCATTTGAGCATTGCAGATTACCAACTAGGCTTTATAAGCATTGTGTGTATAGTTTGGCTTTCTATGGTGGCTTCTTGAGCATTGCTATTGCCAATGGTGTATTTGCGGATCCATGATTTCTAAATAGAATTGGCAGGGTGACATGTCGATCACCAGATTGATTGGTTTCGTTGTTTGGTGTTATATGCTTAACACGATCTGTATCATGATTGAATGGCTAATAACTGACTACTTTGTCAGAGCAAAAATACTGGGTCTCAGCATACCAAACTGTGACACGTGTCATTCGCTACATAGTCTGCTAAGTGGCAGTCTTTTTATGGGTCTCTCTGATCCTATATAAGAAGCACATGCAGAAGTCCTTCACCCAATACAAGTAAGTCCTTTCTTGTTAAGTCTTTTGAACGCCATGTCGAACACTCACCAGCAATTCAAGGCCGGCCAAGCACGCGGGGAGGGTGTGGTGAGGACATACATTACGCTTCTCTGTGAGGGCAATTTGTTATTGTTGGGCATTTAGATCTAACCGTTGAAACTGCTTTAATTGTTGTGCAGGCGAAGGCGGATCACTGGGTGGGACCTGTGTCCGAGTCTGACAGCCTTCAGGCGCTAAGGTCAGATGCGGCTGAGTCGGCCCAGGAGACTAAAGAGCAGGCTGCGGGGTTTCTTCAGCAGGTTTGGCAAATGCATCTATTGATTTGTCATAATTATGCTTCTCTTCTCTTTTCGTTAATAAATGTAGGTCTTTTGATAATAAAGATGAGGGATGTTAAAATACCAGATTTCACCTTGATATAGAGAAATTAAAGAGGAAAAATGTGAACAAATTGTTGGAGACTGTGATGTATTGCATGATGTGCTTCATTACTAGTGGGATGTGCTGGGCTGTATGCACCTTTTGCGTCAGGAAAATCTAAAATACAAAAGAACTATGTTAGGCGAGGAAAGTAGTTTTGAAGGAACCTAAATGTAGTTGGACATGTAGACTGTTGCCATCTTGATTTGAGCTTATATAACTAGGTAATATAATCTTTTGAGCTAGAGTCTAAACATCGAGAAAATATTACAGACTTAACCTGTTTGTTTATTTTAAAAGTTTTTGCGTGAGCATATCCAATTTCATTAAAAGTTTACATTGAGATCTGATCAAACTTAATCATTTGTTGATACCATTTGTTCCGAAATAACATCAGAGTAGAATTGCGTCATTTAACGATTTTCTTATGCCATGTACGAGCAAATGATAGGCTATGATTATGTAATTGGGATCTGGCTGTTATTTGGATGGCCCTTGTGTTGCGCAGGCTGGGGCGCAAGTGAAGCACATGGCAGAGAGCGCAGTAGAGACCGTGAAGAGCACGCTCGGAGTTGGAGACCACAACAGCAGCAGCAGGAGCTAAAGGAAGAAGATAGAATGAAAAAGGAAAGAAAGAGATTAAGAGATAGAAATAAGGGATACCTACTCTCTCTTCAGTATTTGTTTTAATTGTTTTTTATTTGTTTCCGCTCATTAGGAGTCCTTTTCATGAACTGGTGGGTTTATCATGCAGATAGCTATGTTGTTTCCTCCCTCTCAATTCAAGAGAAGATTGATTTGTTTATGCATATATGTGAAATGTCAAAGCTGGTTGCTTCGTTCTTTTGAGCTTTAGAATTATCTGCATTGATGATAGGAATTTGGTATTTGCAGAAGTATTGGATTAGTATACCTGCTGTATTTGTGAGGAATGTGTGCATTGCTTGCATCGGCTGCGCTGAAACTTTTCATTGCCGCAGGGACACTTAATGGAAAATCTGAAGATGGATATGCCTAATTCCTCCTCAATCATTTTTGAGTTTTTAATTTGTTTTTTAATAGAGAAATCTCAGTAGAAATCCACTGTGATTTGTATTCCTACTGGATCTGGCAGAATTGCTGTAATTTTGGCAGAATTGATATTTAATTTTGTGGTTTTCCCCCAACATCACTTCCCTTGTAAGGTGCAGTGAAAATTAACCATCACAAAACGAAGCAAAATGTCAAAACTAACATTATAAAATAGCATTTAGTCATAACATATCAATTTCAACTCCGAAACCAACCGAATATCCAACATAGTGCCAGGACTTGCAAAATAGCTGAGATGGTGATCAAACAGGACACGTCACACATGCACTCGGCTTCAGCTCACCAATTCCATCTACTATTGAAACACCAAACAACGGTGGCACATATATATATAGCTCAATCCTAGATATTGCTCCACACACAGCATACCAACTTCAATTACTGCTAATACGAGAGGTTCTAGTTCTTCACACATATGGCTTCTTACGGTGTACTCCTCCACTTTCTATTTCTAGCTTTGCTGAGCATTGATGCAAGCCTCGCCGCTCGCCGCCTTTTAGACACCCCTGCAGCCACAGCGGCACCAACACTCCCTGCAATTCCTGCACTTCCCATGCCAACACTGCCGACGTTGCCGCCTATGCCAACCGCTACATTGCCTAAGCTTGTGATGCCACCGATGCCCACAATTCCTACAGCATTGCCACCTCTGCTCAGATGCCAACTATTCCCACCATCCCTGTAGGCATTCCTACATTGCCTACCATTCCTACGATTCCTGGAGTTCAGATTCCGCCTCTTCCTTTCCTTTCCCCGCCTCCAGCCGCCGCCAGTCCTTGAACTCCTTGATGTCAATGGACATTGGAATTTATTTACACAAATACACGAGGAATTGCACCCGTTGGTCGTATTTGTTGAGATGTGAGGTGTATGTGGTGTGAGTTCGTGTTTTTTTCCCTACTTTGTTTGTAGTGTTCATGGATTGGATTACTGGCTTCCTTGTATTTGTTCAGAATTCTAAATACATAACATTTTCTTTAGTATCATTTCAATGATTAGCTTGCTGTGACGAAATTTGGGTTCCACCAAGATTCTTGTTCGGCATCCATCAAAGAAAACTTCATAGGATGAGTCTGGCAATTTTCGTTAAGCCCAACACATCTACCCGCCAACCGCCGTCCCTTCACTTTTCCCTTCAGTTTTCCTTTCCATCGAGCAGTAGCCGCAGCTGTAACAAAATAAAGAGAGAGAGAGCAACTATCCTGAAACCGCAGACTATCAACCAAAAGAAGGAAATGCATCAATATGGACAGAAACTAATCTCACTGCAGTGCACTCTTTTAACACTGCAGTCCATGTTTCATACATGTTTTTTTTTTGGGATACAACCGAAAAAGAGAAACAAAGGATCAAAGGGTGAAACCTCAAGGATAACCAGTCCCCGTACATCCATACTAAGGAGATGGGAATACATGGTTCAAAAATGAGAACAGGTATTCACATTATCCAAAACACTGTTTACAGGGAAAAGAATCTAAAAATAATCCCCTAAAAAAATAAAAAATAAATAACACGCTAGGATTTTTACAAGTATGTACAGCTGCAAAAACTTGTCCACGTGCTGTTCAAGGAAGGAGGTCACTGCCAGCAGTTGTGGTGGCCGTCCATATCCGAACAGTGCGATCATCACTGGCCGATGCTAACATATGTGGCTTCGTGGGGTTCCAGCTAACACAGTTCACGGTCATCGAATGGCCGGACAAAACCTGTATGGGCTTTTCGTGATGCCGTTGCCAGATGTAAACCTGAAAAGAATATGGTGACATCAGATCATGCACAGGTTTCAACTTCAAATTCGGTACAATACACAATGTGGAAACTATATTACCAGCAGCACTACAGGAAAATAATATGCCTGCAGGAGATGACCATAGAGCAGAAAAGTCGAGTTCAACAAGATTATTCCTTCTATATGGCTATTATGACCCCACCCCACCTTTTCCAAATTCTCCAAGTAATAAAGCGGGCTGCTATATACACCGCATTTCCGCAATGTTACCAAAAAAAAGAAAAACTGTCTCATCAAAGGGACCAGTGGGACAACTGATGTGACAGTTTTTCCTTTTTGGCAAAAAAACTTCCATACACCGCATGAAATGCGGTGTATATATATCACACACCTTAAGAAATCATATCCATCATTCCATCATCATCATGTAATTCAACATTGTTTCCAACTCGTTATGGAAACGAGTTCAATTTCATCACACATGGCTATACCCTCAACATGTGATCTATTCCGTGCTCTTTTGTCAAGCTATTTTATATTCATTTAACATACTCAACAGAAACCTGAGAACTCGTATTCCTAAGAATCTTGGTTTTATTTTTAATTTTTAATTTTCTTATCTAGGACCATACCAACTCAAGTTGTGATTTACTGTCTACAATACATGACAAGTAACTACCTTCTACACCCTTCTGGATATTATTTCTTTTTTTCCACAGGTTACTTTAGTAAGTTCATCATCATACTTGTTTATGTACTTCCATTCCTTCTAGGATTTTTATTTATTATAGTAGTCCTTTTACCAATTTAAAATTAAATTAGTACCACTTGTTTGTTAAAATCACTTGCACTGAGAATATTCCATTAATTATAGGCTAATTTTCAAAAAAGACTACCTTTTCGTTTCACTGTTGAATTTTGAAATTTTTGAAAATAACATAAATTTTACTTTTCTCAAATTAATACTCTAGATCGTTAACAAGATAGAGGTAGTTTTCTAAAATGTTATTCAAATGTTGATGTGACTTTTTTAGACGAACGTCAGAGTAAGTAATTTGAGCATGTTTAGAAAGATTGACATAGTTTTATGTTAACAAAATTTTAGGATACTAATTTATTTAAAGTAAAATTTAAGATGGGTTTTTATTATTTTTAAAGTTTACGTATTTTAGGAGAGTAATTTAGGAAAATGATGAAAATAAAGGAGTTTTTTAAATTTAGCCTTAATTTTAACCATAAATGATGTTAGGACCATTCGTCTCATCATCAGCCCACTTGAAATCATGTTATTATTCTCAGAAAAACAAAATGGTTTTTGCCCCTGTTTTGTTTTGTTTTGATTTTGATTTGTTTTGGGGGAGTGGGGGTGGGGGTGGGGGCTACAGTGTACAAGAAAGTCAATGTAGGTGTTTTTACGGAGTTATAAATGGGAAAGATGACTATTCCAGATGACTTAAGGGTCTGCAGGTTTCGGTTCAACCCACACAACCTGAAATACCACCCAGATTTGAGTGGTTTTGTTAATGTTGTAATTTTGTTTAGTTTGGTTCATATTAGACATTTTGTATCCGGGTTACTGAACAGAACTGAAATAACCTTTTTTTATTTTGTTTAACTTTACTTTCTTTAATGCCAACGGCCCAACCCACAAGCACAACTCTCAAGGGCCTAAAGGTACGCTCGCTTGTATAAATAAAAAACTATGTAATGTTTGTTGTAGACAAACGCTATGGAAATGGGTATTTTGATCACTATGTGATCACCAAACTGGTGAAGCAAGTCCTATACCTTTTAGATTTCTTTTTGTTTTACTTTTCTATTTTTAATTTTCATGCTAGATTGATGTATTTAAAATGTATGTTGATGATACACTAATCCTGCTCATGTTATACATATTCATAGCCAAATCTCAAACCAAAAATCAGGCCCAAATTGTCTGTGGGTTGAAGGCCCAACCATTTAAACTGAACCATATATATGTTCTGGCCGGATTGAAATTTAATTTAATTCAGCTCTGGTTGGCCTTGTTTAACAAATTCAGAACTAAACCGCACGTATGCACACCCCTATAGGTCCTATAGGTGACTAATTGAGGGGTAACTGGTCCAACATAATTCGTAATCAAAATTAATCCAGCAGGGTTAAGGATTAATTTACAGTAACTTGATTGATTTTGGATATCAAGGTTTGAGGGGGATGTATAGAGATAAGGTTAATTTGAAGGATTAATACCTAAAGGAACCTTCTTTTTAATGCCCAACATTCAAATTCATACAAAATTCAAAGCACTGATGCTACCATACAAGTTTCCTCGAACCTTCACTGCCCGAATATCCACCCTTGCTGCTCTCTTGAATGCTTGCAACATACATCTAATATGACGTGACTCACTACCAATGACTGTTATGCTTATCAGTCGTCAAAATGCATACCATGGCCAGAAGGGGAAGATGAATGATGCATATCCATTCGTGCCTCTTCTTTTATTTTGTCTAATGAGGTGTATTCATTGGCACATGATGGAGTTTTTGAAATTTAAAGTTACAGAAGTAAGACCCTCCCAATGGATACACCCTAATAGACGATAAATGAAGAGCCACAAATGTATTCATCTGCCCCTCCTGGCCATGGTACGCATTTTGACGAATGATAATCATAACAGTCAGTAGTAGTTAATTCTCTGGCTACATAATGGAGGAAAGAAAAAGAAGAATTTATTCCCAACGCAAAACATACATTCACTCATAAACAGAAAAATAAAGAAAAGAAAAAAGAAACTACAATAAGGAAGATTGAATTGTGGTTAACCTCTCAAAAAAAGCTTTAAATAATTTTAAAGAAATATACAGAGTACGCTAAAAATTCTGGCATTCGTATGTGCATCATGTGTAACACTGTAATACGAAAGAGAAATAAGACATACCGATTTCAAACTGACAGTATGATCCCAAAATTGTTTAGTGGTTGGGTATTTAATGAACACATAAAAGTCTGTAGAACAGAAGTAAATAATCACAAGAAAATTTACCTGTGAGTCCTCACTGCCGCTGGCAATGAACAAGCAATTTGATCCCCCAAAGCAAGACCGAATTACATACTTCCCCTGCTTGTGTCCCGTAAACCGATCCGGTACACTGCACCTCCCAAGAATGCTCCACAGGTGAATCTCCTGACTGTTCAGGTTGACAATCAAGGTCTGTCCATCTCTGGAAACAGAAAGCGATGTAATAGAGTGCTCCTCCGTGATAACCCACTCTTTCCCCATTGGGAAGTCCCGTATCCAAATTTCCCTGCTGGAACACATGATTAGGTGGTTCCCATTAGGAGTTACAGCTAGATCTGAAACCTTAGGCATCCTCTCCCCCTCCCAAACGTCAATCTCATTTCCTTCCAAGTCGAATGTAGCTATGCGATTATGGGGCTCACAGCTACCACACACTATTTTCTTTGAGTCAGGGAACCATGCACATGAGCTGATGATACAGCTCATGGGACTCACAAATGTGAGTCTACATATGCCAGTATCCACATCCCATAATTTAAGAGCTTCTTTATTGCCACATGTTAGAAGCATTGTATCATCAGGACTCCATGCCACAGAGGAAACAGGTTTTCCATGACCATCTAGAGAGTGCTTCAAAGATAGGCTATTATCATCTTTAACCTGAAATTTTCTGAACAATGGTTATATAGATACTAGCTCTTCACTGCCAAAAGTAAAAAACAGCAGTCAACAACTCACAGTACATGCTGATACCCATTTTCAGTGAAGTTCATTCCTTAAAACAAATGGGAGTGACTTTCCACGTACATATACGAACCAGATTTACACATTGTCAATCACTTACCTACCTCATATTAGGTTTAACTTCAGTATTCTATCCACAGTATTACCTGGAAACATGATGCTGGTGTTAAGTGTTCGACTGTTCTAATGTGTCCGACATGTCAAATCTTTAATTGTCGGTTACAGAGGCATGGCTGTAATAAAATATATGTATACATTATATTCTAATTTATGCTAACTAAAGCTTCAGTTCTCTACAATCCTTTTTGTCTAGCAGCCATCACATTGACTCGGTTAAAAAAGGAGTATGTCACAGGGTTGGATAAACGCAGGAGTAAAACAGGAGTAAAAAAATAAAGTTGTAACCTTTTTGTTTTTATTCATTGTTCATTTCCTTATGAATTCTTTTCAAATATTCTTTCTATCTGTTGCTCCTTTTTTACAATGATAACAATTTCCCTCATAAGTTTTATGAGATGTGTCCAAATTGCATGACACTGGCATCCAAGTGTCCTGAAGTGTCCAACATGGTAAATTTTGTAAAATGGGGCATCATGGTAACACGAGCTATCCCCAACTTCTATTCCCAGCTGTGGCAACTACGCACTAGAATATTCTCTATTGGATAAAACTCTAGGTTTGTTTTTGAAAGGGCATGATTTCACACTATGGGTTCTCCCAAGATGGATCACATGAAGCATTCTGACGAGTTAAAACAATAGGCCTAAATGCAAATCATTCGAGCAAGTCTTGAAGATAGCATGGTGTGGGAAAATCTAGCAAGGGATATTCTTATTAATATTGCTAGAATTTGAAGCTAGTTCTCTGTAATTTAGCAAATAAATGGATGCCCCAATTGCATCAAGATTCAAGTACTTGAAACATGAGCTGAGATAATACAGCTTGTGAAAGAGAGAAAGAGGAGACAAAATGTTCATATTCACAACTCTAACTGTACGTCAGTTTGAATTTAACTACAGGACTTGAAAGTCGAATGACAGACATTAATTAATTCTCTAAATTCAAAAATTATATTCAAGTAATATTTGAGCAAAACCTCACATGCTGCTGATGCCACCATATCCCATCTCTAAGCAGTGGCAAAGTAGTAACCTTCTCCCTTTTCCATATGAAGCGTCCGTTAGAAAGTTATGACTAAAGACTTCTTCCCCTTCAAATTCATCACAGATATACATCATCAGTTGGGACTCGCACTCTTCCATGATTAACAGACTAAATATAGCACTCTGATACTTCATCATTTAGAGTGCCTGAAGCTAGCTTTATCCCTTCATCCTAAACTTCCCTCTTTCTACCCGACGTCTATTTCAACTGAAGAATCCACTCTGCTTTTTGAAAAGATTTATCAGTCAATCACTCCCCCCACTCCCCAAATAAAAAAAAATAGATATGTATTTCGTTAGTTGATGTTGTATATTTACACAAGAGTATGCAGCTTTTTAATAATTAAAGCTAAAATCATCAAGATCATCCAAAATAAACTTTTCCAAACAAACATGCTGTTGTCTTGTAGAATTATGTGTGTCCATGAACTTGATACTTTAGATTGTAAGAATGGATGAAATCACTACTTTTTCAGACTTATTATTTTACAAAAAATAAAGAAATTTAAATTATCTCTTTTGCTTGTTCAAAATGAACCAGATAAGATTTAAGGCGGCACATCGGACCATTGACAAAAAAGAGGAACTCCAAACAAAGAATCGCGATGTGTGTAAAAATTCCATTGCAAATCGTATAAAACTGCTCATAATGATAAATTCAAACTAGGAATCATAGAAGAAACCAAAAAAAAAAACATATCGATGTCTTCTCACATTCAGGTTCAGCAAATGTTTCGCATGTTTCACATTTTCTAAATTTTATGTTTAATATAGCAAAACACAATGGTAAAATTTTGCCATAACAAGATTCCCACTCTTTTCAAAAGGTTAGAACTTTGAACCAAAAGAAGAAGAAGAAGAAGCTTAGAAGTGATTATAATGGACATAATTGTATTAGAACACCTGTAGAGTGAACTACTATAATGTTTGAACGAAAATACTAAACTTGTTCTCGCTTTCAGAATCAAATATGGTATATGAGATTTGTTTTGAAGAAATTGATCATTGTTGACCCCAGATTAAGTGTGTACTTTCTATATGGTTATGGCGGTAAATGGCACAGAAATTAAAGAAAGGAACCGTACCTTTGTCAATGTTGAAATTCACCTAAACCGCCGTGGTGTAATCTAATTTGTTATCCATGTATATTTCAGCATATATAGATTTTTCCCTCCCCTCTCTCTGTAAAGTTTAATATAAAATAATGAGAAAGATGAAGAAACAAACCCATTTGATAATGGGTTTGCATCAAAAGGATCAGGGGGAAGTAATACATAAACTACATCAGAAGAAACAATATCAATTAAAGCATAAGCACATGTTTGTCCACACAAAATATGTTCATTACATGTTTTTAGCAGTCCACTTACTCCACATCAGTATAAAGAGTAGCAAATTTCAACCAAGCATTCAACTTCAATTTAAATCCATGCTCATATAAAGACGATATTAATATTTTCATCACATGGATTTTAATCTTGTGGATTGAATCGGCAAACTTACTTCCAAAATGGATTCAATCTTTCTTCACATCTCCTGCTTATCATAAATAATTCCTTGTAATAAGCAGAATGGCGTGCTCTTTGTGCTTCAGAAAACAATGAAATACATTGCATATTGAAAGCACCTTTCAGGACAACGGACTAACTGGCAGTTGATTACGTTGAACAACCAGAATTGTCCATCATTGAGAATGTAAACCATAATCAAGTCACTTAGATACCAAGGATCTCTCTATACAACACAGGGACCTTCCTAGCACCAAATTTCTGTCCATGGATGATCAACTTAGTTACGCCAGGATATGAACCTAATATTAATTGTTTATAAAATGGAGTCAATTCTAACTGAGGTCAGTTGGGGCGGTGTAGAAGATCATCGATACATGTGTCATATACCTAGCTAAAGGCCAATTCACAATGGAAGACCTACCTTTAGATTATATCATACAGTAACTTATAATCAATCACTAGTCATAAGCCGTGTCCGCCGACACGGTTCATTTAAGATTTTCTCCCACGAAATCTTTGTTCTCAAACATTATTTACACAGTCAAATTTGTGCTGAACAATAAATTCGGCGTAGAACAATAAATTCGGCGATGACGCCCTTGAGTCGGAACAACAAATTAGCGTAAAAAAATTTAGCAGGCACCTTCGGCACGAAGGGTGGAAGTGCATAAGTGTGTGTGTGTGTATGGCGTGCGGATAAAAAGTGAAATGAGAGTGTTTTTTTAGCAAAAGGGGGAAATAGGTGGTATTCTGCGTAAATGTAGTGATTGTAGGGGGTTTGAAAACAAAAAGAAAAAAGTAGTGTTTTTTCAAACACTCATCTCACCCCTTCTTTTATCAAGATTAAATCCTAGCCATTCTTCTATCAACCTCTTTATACAGCACATGACATCAGCTTGTCCCAGTCAGCTCTATGATTCAAAAATAGTTGTTTTTAATATATAGATTGTATATTTACAACATATTGTTCTTCTTAGACATTATGTTTATGTGTGACGTGTGGCATAAACAGAGCGTATACTATGATATCCATATCCGAACCCGATTTCAAATCTAATATCCAAATCCGATCCGATACCCGATCAGATATCGCCGATGCTATTCATATCTCAATCTGACACAGATAATATTTTGATTTGGATATTATCCGAGTATACCTCTTAGTATCCTCTTGAAATGCAGAAGGTGAAATTTGGTAGAAGCAAAATAAATAAATGTAGAGTAAGACTTTCTTTATACTGACTATTAATTAGACACTAAGATTGCATGCACGTCAATATTTCATATTTTTAAAACTAAGATTGCATGCACGTCAACATTTCATATTTTTAAAACTAAGATTGTGTGATATTCATTTCTCTTTATGCACATATTCACAACAGGAAAATAATGGAACGGATACCACATTATCTACAATTCAATCAGTTTTTGGCGGATATCTGTTAAAGTATCCGATTTACATACAGATCACAAATACCAATATCGGAATCTGAAATGAATATGGATACAAAACGGATTTGGATATTTTGGCTATCCATTTACATACATGTGTAACAAACCAGGATGCACTTGGGACTATACAGTTAAATGTAACACTTGAACATAAATCCTAGGTACGTGTTTCACTTCAGAAGCAAAGAACAGTTGAGCAGTAGCTAACTATGGATCATGGATACCGGTATGGGCACGGGTATGATACGATACAGATATGGCAATACGTCAAATTTCAAAAAAAAATATAGATACGATTTCCTGCTAAGATATGCCAATGTGTATGTATGCATGTTATGTACTCTCTATCATATATAGATATGTGTATGTGTGTGTATTGTATGTACGTAAGTATAACATTCATGTTAGAGAGAATATGTACATAACATCCAATGTAGGGCTACTTCAGCTTAGTTGGTAGAACGCATGGCTTTAGTTGATTCCAATTTCAATTTAGATCTGTCCCCGATTAATATCTAATATAAAAGGCAAAGGGGTCGATTTGCCCCAAATCCAATTTAGATAACCTGTTTCGATTTTTAATAAAAACATAAGTACAAATCTAACCTGTAGATAAAAACAATAAAGAGAAAGAAGTGATGGATAAACAAAAGGGGTTCGAGAAGATATTTCTGATATGATCTTGGTGGATTTCAGAGAAAAAGAAAGATCTTTATGGTGGAAAAATGTAAAAGGTGGAATTTTTAATAGTAGATTGCAAAAAAGAAAGAAACAAGGATTGGCCTCTTAAGGAGAGGAGGCCGCTCTCCTAGCTTTCTTTCGAGACGAAAGCCTAAGTCTCCAATAAGTTAAGCTAACTATGAATTACTTTCTCTTCACAATCGATGCCTTGCCTCCTAAGCCTTGCCTCCCCTTAAATAAGAAAAATATCTCTGAGGCAACACATAATAGCATATGACTAAAAGATCCCGCCTCCATTCGTGCATCGATTTATGCGTCTCATTTGTCGCCTTACTTTGTGCCTTAATTTACTTTGTGCCTTAATTCGTGCACCTCCATTCGTGCGCCTCATTTGTCGCCTTACTTTATTTGTCGCCTCAATTTGTGCCTCCATTCGTGCGCCTCATTTGTTGCCTTACTTTATTTGTCGCCTTAATTTGTGCCTTGATTTGTGCGCCTCAATTTGTGCCTTCATTTGTGTGCCACCTCTGCTGATGATAGGTTATGACCATATCATTACTCCGCCCCCCGAAAACCACCTTGTCCTCAAGGTGGTGCATGAAGTTTGCGGTGGTAACTGCTCCACGTGAAGATGTCACTCTCCACCGAGATCAAAGGGTCACTTACAAGCTCCATCTTCCTCGAAACGTTGCTGCAGGAGTGGGAGAGAGTCTGCGTCTGAGTCTTCTATGCATGGGTTCTTTCCATTCTGAATTTGGACTCTAAACGGGCCCGGAATCGTCAAAATACGAAAGAAATTCCTCGAAATTAGCCCAAAAATCCGAAAAAGGGTGAAGTCGTACTGTTCGTGGCTAAGACGGCTCGAGCTGGCGGCTTGACTGAGCCAGCTCATTCCTTTGGCGCGGCTGCAGGGACGGCTGGATCGAGCCACCCATGTAGCGACGACGACTCGCCGCCGCCGTTTTCCGATGATTTCACCGGCAATTGCCGGTGAAACTAGGCTCGTCTTTCTCGTTGTGGCGTGGCACAGCCGATGGTGGTAGCAGTGAGGCGCGATCTCACCGGAGTTGTCACCGGCGTCGCTCAAAAAGCGGCACTGTGGACCGTCGGGGCTTCTTTCGCGACGCACAAGGCCCCAACGGCCTCTTCGGGGCCGGCGAGGCCCTCCAGGGGGTCGTCGGGGCTGCGGTGCCCTCCTAGGGTCTCGTTGTGGCTGCGGCGAGACCCCGAGGGCTCGTCGTAGTCTTCTGGGGACTCGTGGTCGTGGCGGCAATCTGGGGGCTTGTCGGGGTCAAATCTGGTTCATCGTTCCCCGTCAGCGTCGGATCTGGGTCGTCGACGGCCGTACGCTGCAGATCTACGCCATTTTCCTCCATCTTTTCCAGATCTGAAAGTTCTGCAGCTTTTCTAGCCTCCTCCGCCACTTCTTCTATACCAACAATTTCGTCTTTTACTTCATCCTCTTCGAAAATTCCCTGGGATTTTATCATATCGGCGTCCACAGCTTCATGAAGACCCATTGCCATGTAAGCTTGCTCTCTATAAACAAAAGCCGTCACATTCTTTGAGTCGTAATCCAAGATCTCCGAATCCAATTCAATGCAACTTTGATAGTGTCTAAGCACCAGATAACAACCCATCAAATGTTTTAGGCAATGCAAGTGTTGAGCTCCCCCTTTAACCGTGGGATTGCGATCAAAGTGAGCTTTTGCAGAAATATATTCGAACTCTACCTCGAAGAATCGTTCCTTTCGGTATAGGTTGTTCTAGGGGTGGCAATTCGGGCCGGCCCGGTCCGGTTTTCTTAAAGGACTGGGCTGGCCCGGCCCGATAAGACTTCGGGCCATTCCGGAGAGGCCCGGGCACGGTCCGATAAAAATTCGGGCCGCCCGGCCCGGTCCGATAGGGTTGAATGAATTATGTATTGTTACAATATTTTATCATATTTTTAAACACAAACTTGTCTCATATGCTTAAAGATGCATCAAAATAGAGCACGAAAGAAGAGGATTAAGTGGGTTGCATAAGGTGATGTGTCCTACGATGTTTTCATTTATTTGGCAAGATGAAGTAACATGTTTGGTGGTTCTTTGTCTCTTCTTGGAAACTGATATCGACCCCCAAGATCCGAAGACATCAAAGTTGGCGCTGGCGGGAAGTTGTTAAAATTTATAATATTTGGACCTTGATCTGATAAGATTCAAGACATTGGACTCAACACCATAAATGAATGCACATTACTGAAATCCTCTTTAGATTAGTGTGTGGTCAAATTGAAGTGGGGCGATCAAATGCTTTTCGTGCCGTGTCGTGCCGCCCATGGGCTGAAAAGCTTGGCCCGGGTCCGGCCCAAAAATGAACCGGGCCGGGCCGGCCCGGTCCGATAAGGATTTCGGGCCAAAATTGTTGGCCCAAGCACGGTCTTATCGTGCCGGGCCCGTGCCGGGCTATCGTGCCGGGCCGAAAATTGCCACCCCTAGGTTGTTCCCTTCCCGCCACTGCATCCGAGCTTGTTGTAGCAAATCATCCATGGATCGTAGATGCTTCGATACCAATTTGATACGATCTAGGTGGATTTCAGAGAAAAAGAAAGATTTTTATGATGGAAAAAATGTAAAAGGTGGAATTTTTAATAGTAGATTGCAAAAAGAAAGATACAAGGGTTGCCCTCTTAAGGAGAGGAGGCCGCTCTCCTAAATTTCTTTCGAGACGAAAGCCTAAGTCTCCAATAAGCTAAGCTAACTATGAATTACTTTCTCTTCACAATCGATGCCTTGCCTCCTTACCTTGCCTCTCCTTAAATAAGAAAAATATCCCTAGGGCAACACATAATAGCAAATGACTAAAAGACCCCGCCTCCATTCGTGTCTCGATTTATGCGCCTCATTTGTCACCTTACTTTATTTGTCGCCTTAATTTGTGCCTTGATTTGTGCACCTCCATTCGTGCGCCTCATTTATTGTTTTACTTTATTTATCGCCTTAATTTGTGCCTTGATTTGTGCGCCTCAATTTGTGCCTCAATTTGTGCGCCTCAATTTGTGCCTCAATTTGTGCGCCTCAATTTGTCGCCTTACTTTATTTGTCGACTTAATTTGTGCCTTGGTTTATGCGCCTTAATTTGTGCCTTTATTTGTGTGCCACCTCCGCCGATGATAGGTTATGACCATATCAATTTCTAGCATTCAAATCAACATCACCTTCTCGTCATCTCACCACCAATGCCTCCTTGTTTCGTGCCATTTTTGCCATTTTGCCACTTCCTTTGGTCGACTCACTATTGCAACCTCAGAGAATGTGAAAGAGCAAAATTCAAGACAAAAAGTGGGAGGGAGTTGTGTAGGCAAGTGAAGCCCTAGCTTTGCCATGGTGGGTTAGGTACTCGGATTTCAAATGAAACAACCCAACCCAAAAAAAAAACTCAATATGTCTTGCACATCCCACACACGTTGGGGACATATCAGGTTTCTTTTATTCCATATTTTATATCATCAGGTTTCTTCATACCAGGTTTCTTTTATGCTCTTTTTAACACTGCACGCTCTTGATATGTGCTTGGTATGTATCATCGAATATCAAGGCCGTATTAGTAACCGAAACGCATCAGCTATGGCTACAATGGCCAATTTGAAGCATCGGTGCTTCATAGAAGAACAAAGGCACATTCTGGAACCATGGAAGATTTGGATTTGAAAGTATGCAAAGTCTGGAATTCTGGAATTCTGGATCATACAAGTTCCTAACAGTTGAAGCTGTCTCCATGATTCTACTGAAGCCACTAGCATTTTGTCCTCTTTGATCAAGTAAGGCCTATCATAGGTGTAATTTTATAGCTCCTCAAAATAAAATTCTTAACAATTGCTAAATGATACACATGGAAAAAAGGTAAATTTTGCTTCTCTTGACATTTAGATTATTAGGATTGACATTATCTGCTAAAATAAATATAATAAACCACATCAAACTGAATTTTTTGGAAAATCGGTAAATTGTCAACTCCTAAATACCTCAATTAAAACAAACATTTACCGATATTTAATTTGTATGAACAATTAACCCCTTTACAATATAAATAAGAAAAATGAACCATGCACTCTCCCTTCTGGTGTATCCTGAGATGGTAAAGAGAAACACTAGAGGGAGTGGATATTGTTTATACCAAGGTTTGAGGTCTTGGTTTCAGTCTCAGTATCGCTCTCTTAAAAATTTAGGTTTCGGTATCGGTATCGTCTGTTTCAACATTTTCGAACGTGAGTTTCGGTTCGTCCGTATCGGTAATTTTAAATACTTAAAACCATATCAATTAGTATCAAATACTCTCAAATACTCTCAAATATTTTAACAAAAGTATTAATCAAATACTATCAAATAGACAAATACTATCAAATTTGTACGACTAATACGTATTTACAATTTTGTATAATTCTATCCAAAATAAAAATACATATTTTCTTGCATTAGGAAGAGTTTGCTATTCGCCTTACACATTATGCTAATTGTATCACATTATGCTATAATAGAATGGCAAACTTGTAAATAAACGGAAGTGGGCTAGCATTTATTTACATGTTTGAATAGCAAAAAAATCTAATTTGAGCCCAATGGTGCTTGAGCCCAATTTACACATTTGTATTAAACTTTAACATTTATTTACAAGTTTGCCATTCCTTTTACTTTTTGTTTAAATAAAAGCACAAGCAGCTAGCTTTTCTCGTCTCTCTCTCCCCCCATCCAGCCAGCACAGCCTTGTAAAAAAGAGGGAGGCCGCTGGAGGGCGGCAGCTGGAGATCCGGTAAGTCCCCCCTCTTCTTCCTCTTCCCTTCGTTTTCTTCCTCCTCTTCTTTTTGATGTTCTAATGTTACTTTTGAGGCTTCTTCTTCTTCTTCTTTTCTTTTTTTAATTTGTTGTTACCCGAAAAATGAAGGCTGGTATCGGCCGATACCAGGCGATACCGAGAAATCCGAGAGTGTTTTGGATCGGTCCCCTCTGAGACCAATCCGAAACGGTCGAAACCTTAATCCATGGTTTATACAATTACAAATAATTCTCTAAAATTCTCCCAAGATTTTAACTTGATTTACCAAGTTAAACTCTTTATCAACAAATACACTTGCAATAATAAAGCTTATCAGAGGAATATAAAGCTTACAAGTAAGAGACAATGCATAGAAATCTCAAACGCAAACACAAAGAAATTATCTTGATTCAGTCAGACTCCTAACATACATCTAGCATGCACTATCACTAATCAAATGATAGAATCACCTTACCCCTGAAAATTTTACAACCACCTCCCTACAAGGGGATTTACAACTCATCTTGCCTATAACAAGGATTTTCTTTTTCACAACACCAAGTAAGAAAACTTACATTGCTTTCGTAGATACAATTAGATATAGCCTTGAGTTTAAGTTCTTGTGAATGTGTAGTGACTATAAAAGAAACTAGATCTTCAAAGGATTGAATTGATACTCTAGGAAGATCTAGTGTTGGCCAAACTACAGATTGAAAAGCTTAGAAAACTTAGCTAAAAGAGTGTATTTCTTTTTTGAAACTTTCTGAGCTTGAAAACTATCTCTCTTTAGAAATTGAACATTAAAGTCATACGTTAAAATCTAAGCAACCCTCATTTTATAGGGAGAAATTTGGGTCCAACCACCTGACCAAAATATTCTTAAAACTATCAAAAATATCTAGTAAAAATTCTACCATTATAGGCCAACGGCTAGTTACTAGTCGACCATAGTACACTCACTAGTCGACTAGTATATGTACTCCGATCGACCAATCAAACATGTCATATGACAGATTTTACTCTCTGTATTTCTAGTCGACCATAGTTCATATACTAGTCGACTATAGTTCATTGACTAGCCGACAAGTTCATCTACATTAATCGACTAGTTTGACATGTTTGCTAGTCAATGAATCCAATGCCAGACCTAGTCGACTAGTTGACTTATTAAAGTGATTTTTGACCTATAAACACTTAAAAATATTTTTAAAAATTTTCCAAACATTTTAAAACATATTTAAGAAATTTATAAGTGTGTGAGAGCTTCAACTAAGGCTTTATCATTTTAATCAAGACAAATGAAAATTACATTTGTACTTCTTGATGCAATCTTGACTCTCGAAGCACCTAGTCTTGATTCATTTGATCCGTGTATCTTGTTGAGCTCACTTATGCCGTGCGTGCTTTTTGATTTGTTCATAAATATGCACCCATAGCTTATTAGATGACATATTTGCTCATCATCAAAACCACATGTGATGATTCAATATCTAACATTCTCACCCTTTTTTGATGATGACAATTGACAAATATGAATGCAAAATAATATGAATAATATGATAAATACTTACTCTTCCTGCAACACAGCATGTTAGCAAACTTATAATGATGCAAATCATATTATTATGCATGTCATCTAATACTTCTCTCCCTTTTGGCAACATTAAAAAGGATATGATATTAAGCTCTCTTGCCCGCTTAGTTCATCAAAAATCATTCTCCGCTTGAATTCATAAAGTATCTCTCCCATATTCAAAATTTCTCTCCCCTTTAATATAAGCAAAATGACACGAGTCAAAGGGAAGTGTACTTTAAAGTGTAGGTGACGCAATATCATGATACCAAGTAGTATGAGAGATATGCATGATGATACCAAATGTTCTAACAATGAATAAACACACAAATATATGTTACATCAAATGAGGAGATACCACGAATTAAATGATATCAATTGTTAACATACTTACAAACATACTTCCCAAAAGTTATTAAGCTCCACCTACAAAGTTGCTTGTCAATTTTAAACCTCTCCTTAAAATCATGCACTTTTTTCTTGAATATTGGGGTTGCATGGGGTAGAATCAAAGGATACCTGAAAACAAACTAGAAAATTTGTAACCTTATTTCTATGGGGTCTATGGGGTTATAGTTTAGGATAAAATTATTTAATGTCATCTCACTAATCTTATCAAAGATCATATTCTAAATCAATTCTATTTAATTCTAATGCAGATACCGAGGATAAAATTGTAAGCATGTATATCCAAAACATAATGAAACTAATAAAAAAAGAATTTCAAATTTTCAAAATCTGTCAGAGAATATGATCACTAGTCGACTAGAGTTTGTAATTTGTCGACTAGTCAAAGAGTAGTCGACTAGTAGCATAACTCTGGTTGACTACTTGCTGAAAATTGAGACAATGTTGACAGAACCTCTGAGCTAGATGACTACAATGTATATCCTCGTCGACAAGACATGCACAGAATGCAAAAATAAGAAAATTTTCACAACTTTTATATGCAATACTTCTTATAAAATCATTTTTATTATTAATCTTTTCTTATCTAAATTACTAAAGGGATTAGCTTTAGAGTTTGAGATACCTTAGTGGTTTCACAAGCTTTTATCGTTCAATTGGAAACCAAACCCAAGCATGTTTATAGTTCTCATTGTTTACATACTTATAGTCTTAGACGTGTGAATGTTCATGAAACTATTAACATAATTGTTCTTCATTTTAATAGATCTATTTTTAGGTATCCAAACTTTATTAAATCTTGATTCTTATGTTGGTTTGGATTTTTAGTAATGGTTTTTGGGGTAATTTTTATATAAAATGCATGGTTATTCCTAGATTTACGTTGAACTTGATTACCATTTTTATTCTTGTTAAACACTAAGCCAAATTTGGTATTAGTAGGTTGTTGGGTTTTTAACAAGTTTAAGTTTTCTTTACCCTTATTAAAATTTTCAACATTCTTATATAAATCTTCATATTTTAATTTGATGGTTGACATATTCTTATCTACTTCATTAATCCTATTATTTAGGTTTTTGCATTCATTTTTAAGAGGAGTGTTCTCATTTTTTCCTCATATTTTAATTCATTGTTTTCTACAGTTATGCATTTTCTTTCTAAATCATTATTAATGTTAACTAAGTCTTAGTCTATCGTTTCATTTTAACCTAGCATTTTTTTCTCAAAATTCTTTAGTCTCTCTCTAATTTAGTTAGCTTTTCATTATTATCAATGTTGAAACAATTTTTATACTTTTTCTTAAGGGTTAAAAGTTCTCTTAAATTATTCTCATATCGCACATATAATTTGTGAAATTGTTTTCCCAATCACGCTCATCATTTTCACCATCATTATCACTAGAGTCTGAGTTAGATTTTACATTGTCCTCGATTGCTATGAAACATGTGTAGGCTCTCTCCCACTGCTTTCTTCTTCCTCTTCAAAGGAGGAGCCATCGCTTGGCTTATTATGGTCTTGATCTCAAGCGACCACCGCCTTCTTCTTTGGCTTATTGACCTTAATAAACTTTTCGTTCCCTTTGTTTCTCAAGGGACATTCCTTCTTTATATAACCCAACTTATTGCATTCATAACAAATAGTAGATTTGTCAAATAACATGTTTACCAAGTTTCAGTTTATCTGACTTTATCGTTTTTATGAAGCTCGTTGTTATGAGTGTCAAGTGCTCCTCAGCTTCATTTCTGATTTCTCCGTTTCTGAGATGGCTTCGAAAACAACGGTTTTCTCCTTGGCTTGCTCCTTATCCTTCCTTCATTGTAATTGGAGCTCATACGCCATGAGGATGACAATTAGGTCCTATAATTTGAGCTTGAAAAGATCATTTCCTTCATGTATGGCCACCGTCTTCCTCTCACATTTGGATATGAGAGACCGAAGAATCTTGCTTACATGGTCGCTTTGAGGATAGCTCTTGTCGAGCCCCACAATAATGATGACAATCTCTGTGAAGCGAGTGTACATCTTTGTGATTAATTCTCTTAGGTTCATCTCAAAATCTTCATCTGTGTGGGACATAAAGAGAAACTTTTGAAGATTTGACGTTAGTATTACCTTCGTGAGTTACCTAAGTATTTTTCATGTCATGAGCAGTGATTGCTAGGGACACCCGGTTGCACTCTGTCTTGTCAATAACACAATAGAGTGTGTCCATTGCTTTGGGAATTAGTGCATCGTGCACTTTTTTCTTTAATCCATGAAGTGTCCGGCTTTGTTGGTGTTTCATATTGAGTCTCCACCATAGTCCATAAGTCATAGGAGATGGACTTGAGATAAATCTTGATCTGATACTTTCAACTCCAAGAGTTTGTTCCGATAAGCAAAGGTGGACGAGAAATCGATTGGCTTTCAGGAAAAGTGTTATTTGTTTATGTCATCTTTCAAACTTACTCTGATACCAAGTTTTGGATCCTGAAATGGCAATGATAAACACTATAAGCAGGTGGACAATGTTTATGCAATTAAAAATAATCCTTTAAAATTCTCTCAAGATTTTAACTTGGTTTACCAAGTTAAACTTTTTATCAACAAACGCACTTGCAATAATAAAGTTTTTCAGTGAAATACAAAGCTCAACTAAGAGACCAGGCATAGAAATCACAATTACTTTGGTTCAGTCAGACCCCTGACATACATCCAGCATCTACTATCACTAGTCAAATGATAGAATCACCTCAGCAATCCTCAAGATTTTGCAACCACTTTCCTACAAGATGATTTACAACACGCCTTGCCTACAGCAAGAATTTTCTCTCTCATAACACCAAGTGAGAAAACTTACCGTGCTTTCATAAATACAATGACATATAGCCGTAACGTGAAGCGTGAATGTGTAGTGGTTATAAAAGAACTTAATCTTCAAATGATTGAATTGATGCTCTAAGAAGATCAAGTGTTTGGCCAAACTAAAGATTTAAACGCTTGGAAAACTTGACCAACGAAAAGATGGTATTTCTTTTTAAAACTTTTTATGCTTGAAAACTATTTTGCTCTTTAGAAATTAAGCATTAAAGTTATACATTAAAATCTAAACTATCATCATTTTATAAGAAGAAATTCTGGTCCAAACAGATAATCAAAATACGCTTAAACCGGTAAAAACGGAAGTAAAAATTCTACCATTATAGGCCAACGGCTAGTTACTAGTCGACCATAGTACACCCACTGGTCGACGAGTCTATGACTGGTCGACTAGTAAATGTACTCTGTTCGACCAATCAAACATGTCACAGGACGGATTTTGCTCTCTGTATTTTCTAGTCGACCACAGTTCATATACTAATCGACTATAGTTCATTGAATAGTCGACTAGTTCATCTACATTGGTCGACTAGTTTGACATGTTTGCTAGCTAATGAATCCAATGTCAAATCTAGTCTCGACTAAGTGTCTGGTCAACTATTAACCTATAAAAGTGATTTTTACTTATACTTGAAAATATTTTGAAAACTTTTCCAAACATTTTAAAACAGATTTAAGAAATTTCTGTGTGAGAGAGCTTTAACTAAGGCCTTAACAGTCTAATCAAGACATAAATAAAAATTGCATCATATAAATATTACATTTGTGCGTCTTGATACAATCTTGACACTTGGAGCACCTAGTCTTGATTCATTTGATCATGGTATCTTGTTGAGCTCACGTATGCCTTGAGTGCTTCTTGATTTGCTTATATACATGTACTCGTAGCTTATTAAATGACATGTTTACTCTTCATCAAACCTACATGGGGTGACTCAATATCTAACACCCTCATCCACCGATTTTATCCCAACGGTTTAAATTCCTCTATCAGAATTGCACGAGAGAGTCCCTACTTCGTTTTGGCTACGTCATTCTTTGTTCTACTTTCTTTTTCTTTGTTCATTGTAGTTCTGAAAAGTAAATCAAATATATCATATGAGAAGAAATATCTCCCTTCTTCCCTCCTCTCCCTCTATCATAAACAAATTAGTTTTCATATCATGGTTATTCAGAGAAGAATAGCATGTAGAACTGAGTGGGAAGAGAAGCAACTCCAAAGGAAAGCTGATGCTTTATTAGCTACTAAGAAGATTTCATTAAGACAGTGACTGTAGATATTCTGGAATGTAAAGAACAACTTTCGGTGTTTGCTGCCCAATCTGCACAGCTGTCCTCTGTGCACGTGCTAAATTTGAATCCTCTCAAAACTTGCTGTTACTGATGTGCAACATCCCCAAAAATATCTGAAAATCTTTTGCGAGCGAAGCCCTGCATTCTTAAAGAATTGGCCAAGAGGGCCATTAACCAACAACATAATTCTGCAAAGAGATGAACAATAAATCACCCGCTACCACAACGTGGCAAGGAACAACTTTGTTTTAAGATCCAAAACGGCCTACTTTCAGATTCTGCACTGAAGGTTAAGATGATTGATATCGCCATCATCCACCACCTTGAGTAACCGACCATTGTCAATAATGGCTCCGGTTATCATTGCATTACGGCCCAATTTGGAATCTTGAATAAAATTAAACCCAGTTTTTCGGTATAATACTTTATGCCTCTGTAAGTTTAACTGGGTTTAAAATATCATCGTTACAATTTATGCATGGTGATGTTTGGTTATCTTCCTTTGGGTACCAGTGGAATAGTAGAAATAAAAGGAGACAAATGCGTATAAAACTTATTCCTGGATTCCTTCGGAATTGCTTTTACCGAAATTTTTTGGTGTAAGAGCCGAAAGTTGATACCTTGTGAATTTTAAGGTGTTTGGAAATCATAAGAGGAAAAAAGTGCTTGCTCCACTCTTATTCTATTTTTATTCCACATTCAGGTGCATATATGTTGCCAAAAACTGTTTCGTTAATTAGGCAGGTCTGCCTGCTAACCTAATCCACTTATCCACATCATGAGCTCATAATATACATAAACTGGATTACAACAGAACCAAAGATAAGCAGATTTAGTTTCAGGACTCTAGAGTTCATAGAATGATTAAAGAATAAGAAAAAAATACATTGGGAATTGAATAAAGGAAAACTGCTAATATTAATGATTACACAAAATTTTGTGAAAAAACATAACAATGGCCCCACACATTTTTCACCTAAGTAGCATTCCCCTGTAGCTTATGACCTCCTTCAACACGGCAATCTCTAATCTAAATGTGATACTTCCTACCCGATGAGAAGCTTAACCTCTAAGGAGAAAGGTCAAATGTTAAGAAGAAAACGTTGAAGTGATAATGCAAACCCCATACGTTTAAAAAGGAAACAAAAACAAAGGCATTAATGATGGTCATTATGTAGAAAGCACGGATACTTCAATCATCAAGCACTGTCACGTATCAAACATGGTATTTCTATTTTTAGTTTACTTTTAAAATTTGCAAGTATTGGCGTGTCTTGCCATCCTCATATTGGTATGTTTGTGTCCGTGCAACATATATCGTCATATATTGATTTTATTGATTTATTAAGCTGAGACGTAGGCCTTGAGAGCAAATCCCCCCACACACAACAATTTTTTTTTCAAATCAACGAAAAATGTAAGGTGAAAAAAACTTGAAGCATTCAGAGTTTCATGGTAACCCTCCAAGGACATTGTGAAAGTGACTTTGAACGTTTTATATAGGCCAGAATAATAATAGGACATGCTAATAATAGCACAACACAATGCCAACACGAAGATGTATCATACCATCCAAATAATGGCTGTGCAATCACTAGAAGAAGATGCCAAGTACTTCCCGCTATTTGAAAATTGAACAAACCATACTTCATTTTTATGGTCCTGTAGTATCTGCATAGATGTCAATAAATTTAGACACCAGGCCATCAATGAAGTTATGACAGCAAGCTCTTAAGCAGAAGTGTAATAAAAGACATAACAATAACAATTATAATATTCAAAGTTTCAAACATTAAGAAAATTCTATCGGCACACATAAGACAAATGAGCTCAGTACCCACTTATTTTTTATATGACTTATTTTTTTATTATTTGTCGCATGCCTCCCCAGATCAATTTGATGTGTTCATCATATCGGTTCACCTCTGTTAAATAATTATAATAATCAAATATGCTACAAATGGTAATTAGTATTTACATTACGACTACTAATTTGGTGTTTTCTAAATGGAGACTGGATGATTGATTTTATCAAAATCAAAAACATAAATTCTTCTTGTTAGTAATGCTGTTTTCCATTATAACAAATTTAACTTCATGCTCCAAATGACCGTTTTCCTTCTAGAACTCCAACACAATGTCTCCTCTCCAAAAAAGACATTCAAGATTTTACACATAATGTATGATCCTGCTTGTGTAGTTAATAAATGTCATTGTTGCCTATGAACTTATATATATCATTTATACAAATGAGTGATGATTGATGGGCCTTGTCCCTTGTCCCATGTGGCAATATCACATCGCCACATGGGATGCCACATCACCCGCCAAACCCAAAAGCCACCCAAAAACCCCAAAAGCTCACCCCTCATTCAAAAACCCACAAATTCAAATACCACCCCAAACCCCCAGCATTTTCCCCTTTTACCCCCCGACGATACCCCCCACACACGTCCACACTTCTCACTCCTTTTCGGTTGCATGCGTGCACCACCGCATCATGTGTGTGGGTGTGTTTTGCATCGTGCACTCTGTGCACGAGTTATTTCTTGTGTGTGTGTGAAGATGACAAAATGTGATGGTGAGCTTACAAGGTTATTGTGATCTAGCCTAATTTGTTATCCAAATTGATAATCGATAGAAAGATCTCTATGTGAAAAAATTCTATTGTTAGGATGTTGCAATCAAATGCATCAAATATCCGCAAAAGGGATGGCTTTCAAGTTGTTTGCAAATGTAGCAAAACTGGAATGAGTTGACCGTAAGTTTGAATCTAATTTTTTGAGGTATAGCTATATTGATATATTCAAGATAAATTGTATCGTTCGTTGCTTCATGTGGCTGATTGGGCCCAGCTAACGATTAGGATCCTAGCTCACCATGTTACCATATCATGTGTTTGTGTACCTATGTATGTATTTCAGTAATGGGTCTCAGCTATCTGAGGAGGAAATTTCCTCCTTGGATGACGTCAAACCCCCACCACCCCTTATTTTCCTTCGATCCAAACCACTTATTTTGATCTTTATATTTTAAAACCCCAAACCTTCAATTTTCAAATGAATCCAATGATTTTTATTCGTTCATCCAACCATCGCAAGTTTAATGTTTTCATCGTAGTAGAACTTTTTGTAACAGTTAGATGAACAACCAAAACCTATGGGATTCACCATAAAAATGGGAGTTTGAAATTTAGAACATGACGAACAAAGTGAATGGATGAGTATCAGCTACCCAAGGATGTATGGGGTTGCGTAAGCTAACCAAGGAGAAGATTTAGCTAGCTAATACACATATTGCTCATATATATATAAGGAAGATGAGTATCAGCTACCCAAGGATGTATTCCCTCTTATACATGCTTTAAAAAGTCTATTTCACTATTTTTTAGACAATCGATGCGGTTTATTTTAATCTTTATATTCTAAATCCCCAACAAACCAACAGAGATCTAGTAAACCTGAAGTGTTATGCTTATTGATCTAGTCGGTATAGAAAATTATGTTACTATAAGACCGTTAAATTTTTTATGCCTGAATCAACAAGCAAATCATTTTGGGTTCACTAAATTTTGATGTGTTGTGGCTTTAAAATATGAAAATTAAAATGAATGATGTCGATCATCTAAGAATAGTAAAGAGTGGTCTTTTTAACGCATGCAAGGGAGGAAATTCCTCTTTAGGTAGCTGGAACCCATATTCATCTTTCCATACACACACGCACTAAGCTTCATAAGAACTCCAAGATTGTTCATCGTGATATATGCATTCAAATTAGCTTATAAAAAAATCAAGTGTTTCAAAAGTTGTTTAACTTATCATCATATGATATCTTTTTTGGACCGTTTAAACTAGCGCATTTCATACATCTATGGGTAAAAAATTTAAAATCACTTGATTTTTTATAGTTAATTTAAATATACAGATCAAAATAATTGATTTGGATCATCCATAGAACGGTCCACCGTGGAATTTTCACAAAGCTTAGTCTGAGATTTATTCTAAAAGGAGTGCTTCCCTATATAATATATGTATGAATGTGTGTAAGCGAATTATGTATGTTATCTATCTAGTAAAGGAAATTCTTCTAAGCATTTAAAAAATCCGCTCTTATGTTGTTCTAGATAGGCATCGTTCAAAGTGATTTGCATATTCTAACTTCTAATCCCAAATACACTAAAAAATTATTGAACCACATGCTCATTGCTTAGTGATCTCAGATGGAAAAAGTTCTATTTCAACAAAATCGTTAAATTCCAACCCCAAAATCAAAAACCAAATGCTTGGATTTCATTAGACCTTTGATGTATTTGGGTGTACTAGAATATGTAAATCAACTTGAATGGTACTGATAATAAAAAATAAAGCAGATGAACAATCGCTGCACAATCGCTGCAGGAAATTTCTTACATCGCTTCTTAAGACCTCAACCTTTTTACTTCTTCAATAATCGACATTGCATGTTAATCATCACATTTTAAAATATAAGTGTATCAACAATCTTATGGTTTTCATATTGTTTGTACATGCATTGGATAGTTAGAAAATGACTGGTTTTATGACAATAAGACGTTTCTTCATGCCACATCTACCAAAAAAGCTTGGCAATTACTTGATTTATGATTTATTTGAGTTTTAGTGTACGAAGATCTACCTAGATGGTGCTGATCATCGAAAAAAGAAATAATGAAGTTTTTAAGGAATGATGTTGGAAGTTTCTTAGGCTGACCGCTAATCTACCATAAATTTTCTCCCTACCTTTAAATGTATGAATATATGCATAAATAAATGAGACTACCATATTCAGCAAAGGAAATTCCTCCATGCGACAAGAGAATTCTACTATCTTATGTTATGTTAGACGATCGATACCATTTAAGTAGATCCGTATATTTTTAAAACACAAAAACATGAAAAAACTATTGATCCATATTCTCTTTTCTCAAATTGGAGAAGAAAAAATTTCTATAACTATTAACATTCAAAAGTGCAAGCCTTAGATTAAGAAGCAAAAAAGCATGTTATTCAATAGATATTTGAGCTGTTTGAGTTTTAGAACATATGGATCATCTTACATAGTGCCAACCATTAAAAATAGGGTTTTTCGAATATCTGTCCCTTAAAAGATGCGTATTTTGATATTTATCCCTTAAATATGTGTATTTACTCTCAAGTACCTCAAATATTAAACTTTAACCTAAATAGTCCCTCTATACTATATTCTGTTAAAGAGTTAACCGAAGTTATATTAATTAACGCTTAAATATTGATTATAGTTAATTAATTAAGAATTAAACACTAATTAAGAATTAACCAACTCAAACCCCCTAATTAATTTTGGGAGGAGGCTCCCCGTCTTTTTCTGGGGCGGAGG
This sequence comes from Scilla litardierei, assembly GCA_030789695.1. Taxonomy (NCBI): domain Eukaryota; kingdom Viridiplantae; phylum Streptophyta; class Magnoliopsida; order Asparagales; family Asparagaceae; genus Scilla; species Scilla litardierei. Next base: position 9,391,270 of record CM061138.1, on the reverse strand, counting down.
AGCACCGCCTTCTCCCCTTCCTCGTTTTGACGAGGTGGGGGTGCTCCTCCACCCCAAAATAAGACAGGGAGGCGGCGGCGCCATGACCTCCCCCGCAAAAATCAACGAGGATGGCGGAGGAGGCGGCAGCACCATGGCCTCCTCCTCGTCGGTTTTTTGCGGGGGAGAGGATGCAGCGCCCCCTCCCTTCGTTGTTTAGAAGCGGGAGGAGGTGGTGTTGCCGCCTCCTCTACCCCAAAAATGACGGGAAGGAGGCGACAGCACCGCTCCCGCTCGCAAAGAACCGACGAGGTGGGGGAGGCAGCTGCCTTCTCCTCCGCCATCCTCGTCGATTTTTTGCAGGCGGCGCCGCCTCCCCCTCCTCCCAACGAGCCAGCCGGACCCCCAACCAAAAGCCCCCCAAGCCCTAACCGACATCTACCAGAAATTCCATATTCTGTTAGATTTTAACAGAAAATTAGAGTGTGACTATTTGGGTTGAAATTTAAAATTTGAGGGACTTGAGAGAAAATACACATATTTAAGGAATAAATATCAAAATACGCATCTTTTAAGGGACAGATATGCAAAAACCCCTAAAAATAAAGGAGACTAGATGTTTTGACATCCCATAAAGGAAGTTCTCTACTGAATAGATGATATTAAATATTCTTATATATGTACAAAGAGACAAAATAATACATATCACATGTCATTATATGTAACCTTTCTTAATGGCAACCAAAAAGTCTACTCAGACTATCTTTTTACAATTGGCCTCGTTCATCTTAATATTATAAAACCCACGCACACTAAAAATTTAGTGAAACCTATGCTTTTTGCTTAATCTTGAATGAGAAAATTTCTATTCTTGTAAAACCATTAAATTTCAAATGTTTTAATGCATGGACAATATTATGCAACATATTAGTTTTTCGGTTTATTTATGATTTAGAAAGCAAAAAATCTAGATGAATAATGTCAATCGTACAAAAAACACACCATACAAAAAAGATACCACATGGAAAACATTTACTCAAATAACAAGACATATTATACATATTATTCTATCATTCTATCTATACGTACATATCAATGCATATATTGACAGCATAGACACTAAAAACACATTCCATATTTCTTTCTTTGATGATTGGAACTATTCATGTTGATCATTATAGCTTATAACATAGAGATGAAAAATCTTATCATTTTCGTATTGTTTCAGGCTTTCAGCATACATCAAAACGTTGAAAATTAACAATTTCATAGTAAAAACTTTTTCCATACATAGATTACTAAGCAAACAGCTTAATGGTAACTTGATCTTTGGTGTGTTTAGGTTGTAATATATGCAAATCAACATGAATTGTTTCCATCATCGAAGGAAGAAGAGGAAAATGGACTTTACTAAGCATAGGAAAGTTTCTTACCTTATCGATACATATAAAGCATCCTCATGTATGTGTGTATCTAATTATCTATATATGTATGTGTGTAAGAGATGTCATATGAGCACCGATGTAGAATTTTTTTTACATTTGGTTACCTTTAAAATTTTCACTTTTCATTTATTTTTATTTTTATTTTTATAATTGGGCCGTTTAGGTTGATCACCATATACTAAAACATATATATCTCAATAATCTTGGGATTTCAAATTATTTGCACATGAATCCAATTGTTAGAAACTGAACGAGTTTACGCATTTACAGTAATAAAAAATTTCTCATCCTTAGATTAACAAGAAAAAAGCATAAGATAATAATGTTACGCATTGAAAAAGTAATAAAAGTGAATTTTTTAAGGATGACTACTCATCTAACTTAACATCTCTATGTGTACACACACATATCCTTTATACAAAAGGGGATGTTGATGTGACATTTGTCCTATGTGGCAATGTCACATCAACACCACTCCAAACTTTCCACATTGGTCCCACTCAATTTACAATGTTGTCATTGACATTTTTCCCCTTTGACCCCTTTATTTACATGTTTGCCATTGGGATTTTCCCCCTATTACACTCCGACAATACACACACGATTCTCACTCCTTTTTGGTTGCGTGCATGCACCGCATTCTTTCTGGGGGGGTTTCCTCCGTGCACTATGTGCACGGGTTATTTCTAATATACATATATGGGACAGCATGATCTATAATAGTATTGTATATTGCAATCTACACCGGATGTCAAGTAGAGACAAGGTGGGCTATCCCGTGGATGAATTGTTCTGTTTATCTTGACCTACACATATTAATTCCCTAAGCGCTTAGAAATATCCTACAATAACATATATTTTTTCAATGATTGGAGCTGTTATAATTGATCAAAACATGTTAAAATTTCAGTACATCAAAATTATAATGAATTCTATATTATTTGCTTACCATTTGCTTGCTGATCGGATCATTTAAATAAGAGGTACTCAAAAATCATACGTACCCTAACATTTTTATCACTCGACACCCCTTCCCTATTAACTCCCCTTGTCAAGTTAAAATTTAATTATTAGATGATGAAAATACGTTAATCTCTTAAATCAGTGGATTGATTGGGGTAGCTAGAGATGCATCAGAGTAAGCTTGGTGCCCAGCTGCAATTAGTACCTCTTATTCCTTCTTAATTTCCAATCTTAGATGAGAAATTCAAATATGGAAGGACAGTGACCAATATGCAAAAAAGGCTAGTAAATTATTTAACTCCTAATCAACACAAGAATACAAATGACAAAACTGTGTAATAAAAGAACAAATGAAATCATAATCTTCAAAATATCTCAAACAAGGGACCATCATCATCCTGCCCATTAAAATCTCTCCTCATCCTTGGCCTCAGCCTTGTGTGCACCAGATAAAGAGAAGAATGCAAACTTATGTAGCCCTAGCATCTTCTACTCCTCTATTAAACTCCTCTGTCTTCAAAATTCTAACCAGCTTAGAAAAAAGAGGTTAAAAAAATTTGAAAATGATGCTTGGCCTTCAATCTCCTCTCCTTCTTCGGGTCGGGCTTCATGTTGGTCCCTTGGTCCCTCTTCTTGATGGCCTAAATCAAGGGTTTGGGTTCATCTTTATAAAGGAAAGAGAAGTGGATGAATAAGAGATACAAGTATTTTCATCACTCAATAATTAAATATTATCAGGATGAGGGGAGTTAATAAGGGTGTTAAATAATGCAAAAAGTTTAGCATATTAAATTATTTTAAAAAAATGTTAAGGATATTTTGAATCATTACCCCTTTAAAAATTAGGTTATCACAAAACAGTTAAATTTCTAACGATCCAATGAACAATAAACTGGCATTGCCTTCAATAGATTTTTGATGTATTGAAGTTTTAGCATGTATAGATCACCTTCTACAGCTTAGATCATTTAAAAACAAGGTTGTGTGGGTTTCTTTGTTGATGGCTTAGGAAATTTCGTAAGCTGATAGCTCATATACATTATTCATTATTCTCAAAGATACGTGTGTGTGTGTGTGTATTTTACAAAAAGCATATTGATCGGAATGTGTGCTACAATTTTTGATGCAGCTAAGTTAGAACCAATAATTGAAACTCTAAATAACTAGTAACTACAATATCGTCTAATGAGGCACGTGAGCATTTGACAAAGGACACTCATCAACATTATAGGTCTACATTTGCTGACATTAGGAATGGTAATTTTTGACCCTGCCCAATAAGACCGTGACTAGACCATTAATTTTGGTCTGAAATCCTTATCAGGTCATGCCAATCCGGCCTGGTCCATTATCGTACTGGGCCAGGCCAAGCTATCCAGCTCATTGGGCGGCCTGGCACGGCCCGAAAATCCAATATCAATGAGTTGCAATAAGTTTTGGTTAGTGACTGTGATATATTTTGTTATCATGTAGTTCCAAAGCCTAAATTGCTTGTGCATTTTTCCAGTTTGTTAAGCTTTCCCTTAATAAAATTGCTTCCAAAAAGCATACTAACATGTAAGCTAGGCGAAATTTAACTGCATATATATAACTAAATCATAGGTAAACATTTTCTGAATCTCTCTGTGTTATGCAATTGGCTTTTGGATATTTTTTAGTTAAATTACGCAGGTATTAGCTATATTATCACAGATTTTCTTTGGTACTAAGCCAACACAAATGTCCATATTATGCACATATTTCCATCATCATATGTGCACAATAGGCGTCAAATACAAGTAAGAAATACATCATCTATAAGAATTCAAGTCAGGCCGGACGGCTCAGTATTATTATCGTGCCGTGCTAGGGCCGTACATTAATGACCCGAGTTTTTATCAGGCCCGGTCCTTTAAGAAAACTTGACTGACCAGCACATCTCGATAAGACAGGACTAGCCCAAATTGTCACCCTTAGCTGACATTGATGGCTCATTGGTGGTTCTAGATGATTCTACCACTAATGGACATGAAGATTCTTACACATTAGGAGAGTGCAGATGGATATGACAACTAGGCTAGATACATTTGCGAAAGACATAATTTTGCCAAAGCACCCACTAGCATGATCTTAATGCTACCATGTTTTGTTTAGTGATACATCAATATTTAGTCGTGTCTGTCTGTGGAGTCAAGCATACAGCGTACCATGTATCAAACTTCACTTGCTTCATTAGTTCTTTTTAATGGAGTGACATGTTACAGCAAAAAAGAAAAAAAAATAGATGGATGGATGTTCTTAAAATAAACTAGAAGCCAAAAGGTCCAAATGGGGCATAAGCAAGACTACAACATTCATCCAGATCAACTTACAGTAGTATGGATGCAGCTCAAGGGCATTATAACTCAAATTCGAACAGGTTGGAACCATTGACATAATCGATAGATCAGTCAGGATCTAGGAAATAAAGGATTGACACTGTTGTCTCCATTGAAAATCAATTTCATTGGAATCATTAATGAATTAGCTCTGTCCCTTCTAGTGATTGAAATCTGCATAGCCAAAATTCACCAAAAGGCACCCCCTTCCCTCCTATGCTAGAAAGCAATTGTTTTTAGAAGGGACATGGAATATAGCCACTCATTACAATAAATAGTAAATAAAACATAATTATTATGTAAACACCAAAGAGATCTATTAACTATTTTGTTCCTTAGATGCTATTATGTAAAGGTCCGGCCCGCTGGGCCTGTATAAAGAAACCCCCTTTCTTTTTCGTTATTTTTCTCGTTGCTTCGCTCGGGCTTCTTCGACGAGCCCACGAGGGCGATGCGTTCTCTCAAGCTGTCTCTCCCTCTCGCCCCTTCAGTTCGACACGACGAGGCCTATAGGGCTGGCAATTGCGACTCTCTATCTCTCTCTTGCCCGCGCGTCATGAGGGGCCCTCGATGGGGCTTCGCCGCCCTCGTCCCATCGCCACGACATGTCCATCGCCCTACCTTCCGTCCTGTTCTATGGTGATGTGAGGCTCGCTGAGCCTATCTGAGGGGACGCAAGCCCTTGATGGTGGTTACGGTGGCTATTTAATCTCTCTTCCCCATCTTCCTCTTGGTTACACACTCAGTAAGTTCCTCTCCACTTTTCTTCAAGCTGTCGTTGATTCTTGCGGATCTGATGATTGTTTTCTTGCTGATTTTGTGAGCGATTTGATGTGGCTTTGTTCATCTACTTCCGCTGGTTCTTCAACTTGGTTTCGATAGACTTTATCTTCCTTTTCAGTTCAGTTTTTCTTCGATTTTCTTGCATGATTTCTCTGAGATGAAATGTTGGCATTTTTGGAATAAAAATTGGATTTTTATCGAGGAAAATGATGATTTACGGGAGTGACCAAGGGTTCGAGTTCCTACGGTAATTTTAGTGGGTTGGTTTCCCTCGCCTGCTTGTCGTAGAGTCACGGGGTCCTCGTTTGGGGTTGCTGGTTTGCGATCTGTCCCTTGCTGCTGATTTTAGTGTTCGGTGGCTCTTGGTGATTTTAGGGTTCGGTCTCCTCTTGCTTGCGGTTTGTGGTTTCTTGTTGGCTGAGCTTGCGGCTTGATGTTCCTTGCTTTTGTTTGGGTTCGGCTGACAGCTTTGTTCGTTGTTTTGGGTTGTTGGGATTTGATGGAGATATAAGCCATATTCCCCCGTTATTTTGACCCGTAGCCACTAGTCCCTTGCTAGGAACCTTATGGATTTTGCCATAGGCATGGATGCCCCCACCACGTGATGAAAGACGCTCATTTTGATCCTAAATGGCCTAGAGTCCCTAGTGACATTATGTATTTGACTTTTGAGTTTTCATTATTAAGCAGATGATATGTTTCTTCATTTTCAATTTGTCGCATGAAATGATTGGTTGCCTTATTAACAGTTCAGTTTGACATATCATGCCATGAGAAACATCCATGCTACTTATCACATGTCATTTTCGTTATCATGTTGTCTCTTAAGCTTGCTAGTATCATAAAATTTAGTATTGTGATTAAATTGTGTAGTCTCTGAGTTGTTAAGTGTATGGCTGTGAAAAATCTTGAGTCTGATTCTTGACATGACTTATGACTTGGCTACGCAGTTGTCTAATATTAAACTTAAGACACCTCACGACACTAACAATTAATAAAAATGATTAATTTCTGCTTGACTCACCAGGTTTCGAGAAACTTATGATTGAGTGAGTGCGGAAGCGACTGGGACCTGATCTATAGCCCCTAGATTAGGAGGGACGTCCATCATTCAGATGTGTCCTGAGTCCGGGGGCAGACAGTGACGGCCATCTTGATGGGTCCTGAAGCCCCACCACATGTCACAGTGTTACAGCTCTTATAGTACGGTACTTTCAACTTTTGGACTCGTCACGGGGTCGCATCCTCGCGGTCCAGGTAGCTCTCAGTTGCACACCGTGCTCCCCTTCATAAGTCACGACTTAGGATTAGTTTACAGTAGCAATTACCCTCTTACAGTAGTTGAGTCATTAAACACTTTTCACATGCTTTCTTTTAGTATCATGTCATTTTAACCGCTGCTCATGTTTCCTTTTTGCACATTTATTACCATGTTGTTGTTTCGCTAGATATCGTCTACTCCTCTGAGCTGTGGTACAACTACGGTTGTCCACTTAAGTGACGTACATGGCTACCCTGAGATGTTGGGGTCAGAGTTCCCGATTCAGGACGTCGGGCGTTGAGCACGGTCTGCTCGTGGGTGCCCTCGTGGCTCTCCTTTTATACTTTTGGTTTCAGGTTTGGAACGGGCTTATGAGTTGTACTGTTGTTTTTCGGCCTCATATTTACGTTATACATGTGAGTATCTCTTTACTTTTCTGTCTGCTCTTCTTGTTTTCACTGGCACATGCGGGACCTGCACACGCACTTTCACACAAGTAACGGCACCCGGGAAGTGGGACGTTACATATTAACTACCGGCTGCATTGCCTCATTGATCATTCCCCATTTTTAAGTCCAAAATCCTGAAATTATGGCTTTTTGGCCCGAACATATACTACAACACAGGCAAGTACGCAATGTTAAATGCTTAATTTTACTAATACGCTGCATGAATTTGCATATTCGACTAGATAAGTGTTTATACATTTGTAAACAAAAACCATTTTTATCGCCAATTTTAACAATAAAAAATTGGTGATAAATGTACGCAAGTACAAGTTGGTAACAACAGAAACCGACCTGGCTGCACTTGGAAGGAATCTGCTCCTTGCTACACTCATGATCCTCGTACAAACTGATCTCTTTTGGCGAATTGTGATAAAAACAAGAATCCAGCTGCTTCAACACCGCCATCTCCACCAACTGCTCGAGCCTCCCGCTTGGCACACGAATCCAATCTGGCATCAAATCCACCAACTCCGTCAACAACCCCATCCTCCTCTTCTCTCTCTCCTCCGCTCTCACGGCTCCCTCCAAATCAATCAAACACCTAGCGAGACCGTGAACCCGTTTTCGATCCAAATCCAATGTAGAAATCCTCTCCAAAAGCACTTTCTTCGCCGGAAGCAACCCGTTGTTTGATCCTACAAGCTCCAAAAAGTGTTCTTTCCATATGAGAAACTGGGCGGTCGACTTCGCGTCGAGATCCAGGTCGGAGATAGAGTTGACGGTGGCGACGCAGCCCTCCCATTGGCCGGCTAGGGCTTGAGATACGATGGATGAATATTCCGGCGAATCTAAGCGGATCCCGGATTCGGATTCGAGGGACGATGCGGCTTTAGAGAATCCGAGGGAGTGTAGAGATTCAAGAATCAGCCGTACGAACTGGGTCCTGTCGATCATCCGTCGCTCGCCGATGAATTTCGATGAAGATTTATCCATTGATTCGAAATTTCAAACTTCGAAGACGGAAAGATCGCCAGCTTTTGGGGGGGAAATTATGGTGTAAGCCCTAGGAGGGAGAGCTAATATCGAAATATCGAAACTTACGATGGACATTTCGCAAAAAGCGAAAACGACTCGACGTAGGAGTCTGTGGTACTGCTAGTGTCGAGTTCGCTACAACAATGGCCCTGTAAATTATAAATCATGAAAAGGCTTATTAGGGCCTGTTCTTTTGTAGGAAAGTATAATTAGGAAAGTTGTGAATTTGGGAATCTGATGAGAGAGAAATTTGTGTGTAGTGTGTTCTTTTGTTAGAAAGTAGGGTTGGATTGTGGAGTTGGAAAGTTGAGGTGGGACCCACACCGTATAGTGTGTTCTTTTGGTTGAAGAAAGTTGGAGGTGGAAAGCGGGTTGGGGTCCACTCAAATTTAATTTGTGTTATTTAATAATACTTAAAACTTAATTAATTAAATAATATATTAGCTAAATAACCCTTAAAATAATTAAGTGGGGTGTGAGAATACTAATCATAGAAGTGCAGCAAAACAAAATAATTAAGTGGGGTGTGGGACCCATGGCTTTCCACGTTCTGCAGCAAAACAGAGAGGAAACACCGGTTGATTGGCTGGAGGAGTGAGGGGGGCCCACATAAGTGTGGGAATCCTTTGTAAACCGAGAATTTCTCTCGGATGGGTGAAGGCGCAGTGGATTCTCAAAAAACGGTGCCACGTCTGCTTTCTCTCCCCAATTTTCGAGTTGCCAAAAGAACGGACAGTGGGAAAGTTAGGTCGGATTCCAATAAATAGTGCATGAACAATATTAAAATTGGGATTCTTCTCTAACTATCTTGCAAAAGAACATGCCCTTAATTTTAACTAGGTCCATACAAAACCACGCGGACAGAAAAATCACCCTCGCCCCTAAGAAAGCGGGCCCCACAGCGAGAGTTCTTTTTGGGTGTCGAAATGAGTGTAATGGCATGTTGTTTTGGTGGAACAGATAAGAATGGAATAGATGAAAGTTTGTATTTCAAGGAGAGAGAAAATGGAGTTTTGTGTTCTTTTGGGTGGAAACCGTGGAATAGAGTATGGAAAGTTGGGTTTGGAATAGAAAGTGGGTTCCACGTTCTATTCTTGTGTTCTTTTGGGATTAGAGAGTTGGAATGAAAAAGTGGAAAGATGATGAGTTGTTGGGGAGAGATAGAGAGAGATGAGAGAGTGGGGCCCACCATTCCTAAGGATTCCATTGTATTCCAAGCAAAAAGCTTGGAATAGAAAAATGTTCATCATTGCCAAATTGGAATAGCCACGTAGGATTCTATTCCATGTCCAAAAGAACAACCGTTTGGAATACAAACTTGGAATAGAATGAATAGTGCAGGAATAGTGTCCATATTCCCATTCCCACCCGTATTCTTGGCAAAAGAACAGGCCCTACAAGAAATAGAGAAAAATCGTGGGTGTGCGAATGGGTATTACCAATCTTCTTAGGCCAAAATAAAGGATAGAAATGGGTCATGTCAAATTGGATATCCAATCGGACTTTGGACATGCATATTTTCAATATCATTTTTACCTTCCATACTCTTACCAAATCACCATAATTTATTGTGATGTGTGCTTCACTAATGGACAAGGCGTGTTTACCAACTTGAAATGTATAATTAATAAGAAAGAAATGTGAAATATATAAGGTACACTTACCACTTGTAGTGTGCATTTATCTGTCATTCTTATTTTAACTTGGTTGAGAGTCTTGAGACCAGTTTGTTCAAGCCATCATATATCTACAACTAATTCTTTTGTGCTCATTCAACCCTGCTGTATAGAAAGCACTCAAACAATTATTGTCAGCTATCAGCAAAATTTCATGATTCATCTTGTTACGAGGCGGAACTCGCGTACAATGAATTTGTATTATGGGGAACCAAGGGCACGGTGGTTATATGGAAATGAGGGGTTAGGTAGGCTGTTTTACAAGTGATCGGTAGGTTGAAGAGGTTGGATCCGTCGCCGGCGACGCTCACGGGGACGTATCTCGTCGGACGCCGCTGAGGAAGGTTGGACGGCAGGGGGGCTGACGCTGGCTTTGGACAAGGGGCGAGCTCTCCTGCAGCACGAACAACTCGTCAGAAGGGCGGGGTTGGGGTTCAACCCTTAGCCCCTCCGATGCCTAAGTCAGTAAAAGGGCTTAAATGGGGGGCTAGACACGCCGGTCGGACTAACTGTGTGTCCGCCTCGCGTGACGAGCTATAGGTGGGAGAACAAAGATATGGAGGACCTTTGCTCTCGTGTGTGAATGATAGAAGATGAGAGAATTTTTCTAACCTCCTATCCGTGAGAGGAGAGGAGGTATTTATACCTGACGGGTGATGACTAGGCGTGCTGAGCTGGCTCGGGTGTCAGCGGAAGCTTCGGACGAGGACGTCGGGAACAGGATTTCCTGATCCGCTTCTGTCAGGCGGCGCAACGGCCGAGTGGTGCTTTTGTCGGGATGTCAGGGCCGAAAGCACTAACCATCGGATAGGCCAGCCGCCTGGGGGTGCTTTGTCAGGCGGCCGGGTGACGTATGTGTCAGTCGTGTCCGTATCCTAGGCTGTTTGTCGTTGGCGGTGAACTAAGGCCGGGCTGTGTCACCCTAGGTGCCGCGGTTCGCGGGGGTCGGGCGGACCGTCCCGATCGGTCGGTCCTGGGGTATGGCCCGTGATTCGGGTTCAATATTACATATTTAACCTCCCATTTAGCCCTATTTTGTGCTCATGAGATGCTACATTGTTCTCTAATATATCCGTATTTTCTACACAATTATTTATTAGAGAAAACACTCAATTTGAGCACAAAACAGCAATTAACGAAGTATTTCTGCACTTTTTATATTTTTCCTAGCCTGATCTCGATCTCACGATTCCAACGACTATTTATTTGTATTTTTCTGAGATCGGTGCTAATTACTATGAATTTTTGAATGCAGAATACTATTTAAATGAAGAAATACGTTGGAAATACGAAAATACGGTCTCCAACCTATCACATGCCGACACGTGGCGCAATCCTAGGGGTTTCCGCCCGATCGAACGGCCCGATACTTGAGATCATCTCTAAAATTTCCTGACCGTTGGATGATGATCCAACGGTCGCTAATCTCGCCAGTGCAGAGCGGATATACGGCGACGTGGCCAAATCATGGCCGCTGATCTTTGATCCAGCGGCTGCGATTGAAGCAGCGAGCGCGGTAACGAAGCGGTCGACGTGGCATCATCTGGCCCGTCGAATTCTAATCCAACGGATCGCATCCTTTCCCCGAAGCGCAGCTGAGGGCGGCGAAAATCGCGCGACGTGGCATTATCTGAGCCATCCATGCATGATCGGACGGCCCGAGATCACCCCGCAATATTTGAAGCAGCGTTCGGATCTCCGATTAAAACGGCGACGTGGCCTCTTCTAGGCGGTCGGATCTCCGATCCAACTGCTACCAACATCCCGAGTTGAATTCGTAACGAATATGGATGCGGGCGCGGGCGGATGGATCCGATAGCGGGGGACACGTGGCATCTCTATAACGAATCCCGCTTTGATCGTGCGGTATTGGTTTGCTCCGCTCCAGATGTGCGGCTGAGATTACTTCGGGCGCGTAAATGGTGCGGGTTTAGACCCGTTAAGCCTATTTAAACCCGCAATGAGCGTATATAAGGTATTTTAGGGTTTTTTTGGGCGTATTCAAGCAGATTGGGGGCGTATTTTGAGCGTATTGGATGCTCTAGGAGCCGTATTCTCCCCCTGAAAAATTCTGTAAAATTCCAGAGGCTATTTTCTTATTTCCAGAGAGTTTTGATGTCTTTTCAAGGATATTTGGTGATGAATTCTTAACTTAAACTCCGTATTTTAGTGTTTTTCATCGTATTTTGCTATGAATTCAATGTATTTGGCTATGGATCTTGTTTATTCTGATATTATGAGTAGCTAAATCTCTGTTGTGCATGATATGGAGTAGTTAGGGGATATTATTTGTGTTAGTTTGGTTGAAATTCCTTGTGCTAAACCGTAAAACGTCGCTAAAATTGTAATCGTTGTTCGTAAATCGCCTTTTTCAGATTCCAAAAGAATTGAGTTAGTCAATGATCGCCCCAAAAGGGTGAGTTTTGATCTCCCCAAAAGGGAGTTTCATACCGTAGTTTTGATCTCTCCAAAAGAGGGTTTCATATCGTATTATAGCTTTAGCGACGATCTTTTTGAATATTGTGATTGAACCCCCAAAAGGGCATCTTCCGATGAATTGCTCCCAAAAGGAGAATTCATTGAGTTATATTGGATATTTTTCCCGGTGAATTGCTCTCAAAAAGAGAATTCATTGTGATATATTCATCAACCAAATTAATACGAATCGTTGACCCTAACGAACCCATACCATGTGCAAACTTTTTATAGGTATTTTCATACACGAATTTCTTTGTTCGCACATCACCATCACGCATTTTCACACCATCACCATCACTGTTGAAGTGTTTAGTCTCTTTCCGATAGTTTTCTATTTGATTTGAATCGTGGTTGCAACAGATTTCTTCCCGTGGATTCGACATCTGGACACCCAGATTTTACTACTTGTACGGACTCTTGCACTTGAGAGAGAGCACCTTTTCGGTCCCACCAGCCCGCTGGTACGGAAGGGTACGTCCGCGCCCATCAATAGGCCTGGCCTAGCTACCCGAGCGTCCCCAAGTGCCCTTCCCCGGTGGGTCGGGCGGCTGCGGTTGTCCGCCTCGATCGGTTCGGGAAACGCTGCAAGGCGCGCCTGACTCCGTGATGCCCCGGACTTTTCGGGGCGGCGGTCCTTTTGTGATATGGTGAGTTAATGGGGTATGTTAGCGGATCCGGGCAGGGGTCGGACTCTTACGATTTCTAGGTCGTAACAATTGCCCCCGGCATTCGAGTCTGAGGCGGTAGCCCGGCTCGGCTCGGATGGCGTAACATTACCCTTTAACCTGACTCGGACTTGGATCCAATCTCAGGGGTGGCGACGCTGCTCCCGCGAGGTATTGCCCGCTGTTGCGGGATCGCGAGGTCTCCTCCCGAGTGGGAACCAGGTGGGGCGTTGCCCCATAACGGCGTGCCGCTTTATGTGGCGGCTGGGTCGGATTTTGGGGGAGCCCGACTTTTTGAGAAGGTTGTGGTTTTTGCTGAGATGTGTTTACCAGACGTGTTTGTGATTTTCGCGGGACTTCAGTCGCACTGTGCCTGGTGGACCTCCCAGCTGTTGTGCTCTTGGGCTCAGGGGAGGAGTCCATAAGGAGGAATATTATTCATCAACCTTTACCAGAGATTTAGATGATATTTACAACGATAGCGCAGGTGCGACCCAACCTATGGTCGGGACGGGAGGTGGTTTATACTCGTCGCCCGCTACATCGGGGTGGGCAGATCCCCGTTGCCGGGCGGTCTTCCCTTTTACTGACCGCTGAATTCCTTTTGCCTCATTGTCCGGGGAGGAGCCGACGCGCCGTGAATCACCATTTGGTTTAATCAGGGATGCAGTCCCGTGGTGGTTCCCCCTTCGGGGGGGCTGACCCTCGTTTGTCGGGTGGAGCTTCTTCCTTTCCCTTTCCTCGCTTCCTCGCGATCTGCCTCGCCGTCGCCGCGCTGGAGAGTTCCTCGCTAGGGATCCCGCGCACCGAGGGGGAACCCCGGGGGAGGCGGAGGACGAGGTAGCGGTGGCGGCGTCGCCCTCCCTGGGGGAGTCCGGTGGGCCGGTTCCGCGGGGAAGATTGGGGGCCGGCAAACAGGCGGGTCGCTGGGAGACCCGTGGGGGGTTTCCGCCCTCACGCCCAGTAGGGATCGCCGTAGGGTGAGTGTGAATTGGGGTGTGGCGGCCCATGGCTAGCCTTCCGGACCTTTTGTTTAATCCGGTAACGAGCAGGAGGAAGGCTAGCGGGCGGGGCCTCCCATGCGTAAGGGGAATATCCGGTTGGAGGCGGTGGGGCTATGGCGGCCATCGTCGGGGGGAGTGAGGTCCGTCGGTGGATGTCGGCTTTCTTCGTAGCTCGGTGGGGCGTTTGGGGCCGTTTTATGCCCGGAGTGAGGGGATGGGAATCCCCTGCGTCTCTCTTCCTCCTTCCCCCTGACCTCTGAAGGGGGGTATTTATAACGAGATTCTGTGGAAGGGTTTTTCTTGGGTAATGCGGGGGATTAGTGCCGTTAATGGGTTCCGCGGAATCCCGCGCTTTGGGAATCGCTTTTCCCTGGCGGTATCCGGCACTCTGGCCTCTCGGGGGCATGTTGCTGCCGATGGCATGTTGTCCAATCGTCCTTTCGTTATGTCAAGTCGCATCGTGGCGCTGCTCTGACGAGACAGGGCCTTGCGACCGGTCCGTTCCAGGTCACGTGTCTTGGCTTCTTGCGTGAGTTACACAATTCCTAATTATGCCCCCAACATTTCCGTGTCCGGGATCGCTAGGTCGCGGGGAAGGGGATGTTGTCGGCTTGCGTTGCCTTTGGCGGGACGGGGAGTCGGCGAAGGGGTTCGGGATGAGATATGCTGTCCTATCATGATATGATTTTGGACCGAACCGGGTACGTAGGGCGAGCATCAGTTCACCCCTTTCCTATTGAGCGAAAGTCGTCGGTGACTTTCAGGGAGCGGGGGCGGGGGGAGCTCGGTTCGAAGCCTCGTATCGCGGGGTACGAGCTACAGTGTTCTCCGAAAAATCTGAGTGTATGAAGAAGAATGTTTTTATTTTTATTTAAATGTGTAAGAGCTGAGCTACAGCTTGTACATGAGTTCTTAGTTCGTCGCCCGTTGTGGGGTCAGATCCGGCTCGGGGAGGGGCTTTATAGCTATCCTCGCCCGGTCGTGTGGGCTAACTGACTTCCGGATCTAGGAGTAACCGAGGGCCGTGTGGGCCCGCTTTGACTGGAGCCGTTTTTGGCGCGGAGGCGATTGGTCGCCTTCTGTTCTGAAGTGTTGCGAGGTCTCTTTGGCGATCGGGCCGCTGTCCCCCCGTTGCTTCGTCATCTCCTGCCGTGGAAAGGGTTTTCCTCGGTCCGGAAGAGGCACCGAGGAGGGAAGCCGTCTTGCTGCGGCTTGATCCTTGGGGAGGTTCTTGAGCATAGGGCCGTCCTCCGCCGCCCTGTGCCTCGCTGCTTCGGTTTGAGGGTGGGGCTCGGCGCCCGATGGTGCATGGGCGAGCTGACATGCCATGACTCGCCGTTTGGGCTAGTCGGGGATGCAGCCTTTCCGAGGTCCTCGGCCGGAGGTCGAGGGCGGGGAGGTACTGGCCAGCCAGTGCTGGGGGCTTTCGCCTACCCAGTCGGCTTTGAACGGATGCCATTCTTTCCCCGACTCGTCCTTGTTTAGGGGACGGAGGCGTGAAAGGTGGATTTCGCTTGTGTAAGCGGAATATCCGGTTAGCGATCCGTTTGTAAGTGGAATATCCGGTTGGCGATGCTGGAGATGTGGGCGCCGCTGCCCTGGGCGGCGGGAACCATTGATGGCCGGTGACCTCCCTTTTGTTTGGGCGATTTATCTCTGCTCGTTTTTCGGTGGGTGGGGGGATCAAATGGCGGTTTTTCATGTCTGCCGGTTCTCCTACTTCCAAAAAAGGGGGAGTGGCGTGTTTATAGGGAGATCTCGCTGATGGTTTCTCCTTCTTTCGGAAGGGGGTGTGGCGTCTTTATAGGGAGATCTCGCTGATGGTTTCTCCTTCTTTCGGAAGGGGGTGTGGCGTCTTTATAGGGAGATCTCGCTGACGGTTTCTCCCTTATTTATTGCGCCGAGTTGGCATTATTAATGGGCTCCTCGAATTCGCGTCCGTGGGAAACCGCCTCTGCCAGGTGGCTTTCACGGGTCCTCTTTTAGAGCGCATTATTAATGGTAGTGTGTGTTTTGAGCGTCCTTTTATTTCGTCGAGTCCCATCGGGGCCGCCGACTCGGGAACTGATGCCATTTCGTCCCGGTTCGTGTGCCCCTGTTCCCTTTTGACTTTCCTAGAGTCATGGGTACGTGGTCCCTTTCGGGTTGGCCCCGCCCCCGAGGGCTGGAGGGGGGAGGGGGGAGCGGACGTGTAGCCCAGCCCGTGCCCTTCTCTGGTTTGGGTGGCTAGGGTTGGCCCTGCCCCAGAGGTCTGGAGGGGGGGAGCAGGCGCGTAGCCCGGCCCGTGCCCTTCTCTGGTTTGGGTGGCTAGGGTTGGCCCTGCCCCAGAGGTCTTGAGGGGGGGAGCGGGCGCGTAGCCCGGCCCGTGCCCTTCTCTGGTTTGGGTGGCTAGGGTTGGCCCTGCCCCAGAGGTCTGGGAGGGGGGGAGCTTGCGCGTATAGCCCGGCCCGTGCCCTTCTCTGGTTTGGGTGGCTAGGGTTGGCCCTGCCCCAGAGGTCTGGAGGGGGGGAGCGGGCGCGTAGCCCGGCCCGCGCCCTTCTCTGGTTTGGGTGGCTAGGGTTGGCCATGCCCTAGAGGTCTGGAGGGGGGAGTGAGCGCGTAGCCCGGCCCGTGCCCTTCTCTGGTTTGGGTGGCTAGGGTTGGCCCTGCCCCAGAGGTCTGGAGGGGGGGAGCGGGCGCGTAGCCCGGCCCGTGCCCACCTCTGGTTTGGGTGGCTAGGGTTGGCCCTGCCCCAGAGGTCTGGAGGGGGGGAGCGGGCGCGTAGCCCGGCCCGTGCCCTTCTCTGGTTTGGGTGGCTAGGGTTGGCCCTGCCCCAGAGGTCTGGAGGGGGGGAGCGGGCGCGTAGCCCGGCCCGTGCCCTTCTCTGGTTTGGGTGGCTAGGGTTGGCCCTGCCCCAGAGGTCTGGAGGGGGGGAGCGGGCGCGTAGCCCGGCCCGTGCCCACCTCTGGTTTGGGTGGCTAGGGTTGGCCCTGCCCCAGAGGTCTAGAGGGGGGGAGCGGGCGCGTAGCCCGGCCCGTGCCCTTCTCTGGTTTGGGCGGCTAGGGTTGGCCCTGCCCCAGAGGTCTGGAGGGGGGGAGCGGGCGCGTAGCCCGGCCCGTGCCCTTCTCTGGTTTGGGCGGCTAGGGTTGGCCCTGCCCCAGAGGTCTGGAGGGGGGAGCGGGCGCGTAGCCCGGCCCGTGCCCTTCTCTGGTTTGGGTGGCTAGGGTTGGCCCTGCCCCAGAGGTCTGGAGGGGGGGCGCGGGCGCGTAGCCCGGCCCGTGCCCTTCTCTGGTTTGGGTGGCTAGGGTTGGCCCTGCCCCAGAGGTCTGGAGGGGGGAGCGGGCGCGTAGCCCGGCCCGTGCCCTTCTCTGCTTTGGGTGGCTAGGGTTGGCCCTGCCCCAGAGGTCTGGAGGGGGGGAGCGGGCGCGTAGCCCGGCCCGTGCCCTTCTCTGGTTTGGGTGGCTAGGGTTGGCCCTGCCCCAGAGGTCTGGAGGGGGGGAGCGGGCGCGTAGCCCGGCCCGTGCCCTTCTCTGGTTTGGGTGGCTAGGGTTGGCCCTGCCCCAGAGGTCTGGAGGGGGGGAGCGGGCGCGTAGCCCGGCCCGTGCCCACCTCTGGTTTGGGTGGCTAGGGTTGGCCCTGCCCAAGAGGTCTTGAGGGGGGGAGCGGGCGCGTAGCCCGGCCCGTGCCCTTCTCTGGTTTGGGTGGCTAGGGTTGGCCCTACCCCAGAGGTCTGGAGGGGGGGAGCGGGCGCGTAGCCCGGCCCGTGCCATTCTCTGGTTTAGGTGGCTAGGGTTGGCCATGCCCTAGAGGTCTGGAGGGGGAGCGAGCGCGTAGCCCGGCCCGTGCCCTTCTCTGGTTTGGGCGGCTAGGGTTGGCCCTGCCCCAGAGGTCTGGAGGGGGAGCGAGCGCGTAGCCCGGCCCGTGCCCTTCTCTGGTTTGGGCGGCTAGGGTTGGCCCTGCCCCAGAGGTCTGGAGGGGGGAGCGGGCGCGTAGCCCGGCCCGTGCCCTTCTCTGGTTTGGGTGGCTAGGGTTGGCCCTGCCCCAGAGGTCTGGAGGGGGGGAGCGGGCGCGTAGCCCGGCCCGTGCCCTTCTCTGGTTTGGGTGGCTAGGGTTGGCCCTGCCCCAGAGGTCTGGAGGGGGGAGCGGGCGCGTAGCCCGGCCCGTGCCCTTCTCTGCTTTGGGTGGCTAGGGTTGGCCCTGCCCCAGAGGTCTGGAGGGGGGAGCGGGCGCGTAGCCCGGCCCGTGCCCTTCTCTGGTTTGGGTGGCTAGGGTTGGCCCTGCCCCAGAGGTCTGGAGGGGGGGAGCGGGCGCGTAGCCCGGCCCGTGCCCACCTCTGGTTTGGGTGGCTAGGGTTGGCCCTGCCCCAGAGGTCTGGAGGGGGGGAGCGGGCGCGTAGCCCGGCCCGTGCCCACCTCTGGTTTGGGTGGCTAGGGTTGGCCCTGCCCAAGAGGTCTTGAGGGGGGAGCGGGCGTGTAGCCCGGCCCGTGCCCTTCTCTGGTTTGGGTGGCTAGGGTTGGCCCTACCCCAGAGGTCTGGAGGGGGGGAGCGGGCGCGTAGCCCGGCCCGTGCCATTCTCTGGTTTGGGTGGCTAGGGTTGGCCATGCCCTAGAGGTCTGGAGGGGGAGCGAGCGCGTAGCCTGGCCCGTGCCCTTCTCTGGTTTGGGTGGCTAGGGTTGGCCCTGCCCCAGAGGTCTGGAGGGGGGAGCGGGCGCGTAGCCCGGCCCGTGCCCACCTCTGGTTTGGGTGGCTAGGGTTGGCCCTGCCCTAGAGGTCTGGAGGGGGTAGAGGGCGCGTAGCCCGGCCCGTGCCCTTCTCTGGTTTGGGTGGCTAGGGTTGGCCCTGCCCTAGAGGTCTGGAGGGGGGGAGCGGGCGCGTAGCCCGGCCCGTGCCCTTCTCTGGTTTGGGTGGCTAGGGTTGGCCCTGCCCCAGAGGTCTGGAGGGGGGGAGCGGGCGCGTAGCCCGGCCCGTGCCCTTCTCTGGTTTGGGTGGCTAGGGTTGGCCCTGCCCCAGAGGTCTGGAGGGGGGAGCGGGCGCGTAGCCCGGCCCGTGCCCTTCTCTGGTTTGGGTGGCTAGGGTTGGCCCTGCCCCAGAGGTCTGGAGGGGGGGAGCGGGCGCGTAGCCCGGCCCGTACCCACCTCTGGTTTGGGTGGCTAGGGTTGGCCCTGCCCAAGAGGTCTTGAGGGGGGGAGCGGGCGCGTAGCCCGGCCCGTGCCCTTCTCTGGTTTGGGTGGCTAGGGTTGGCCCTGCCCCAGAGGTCTTGAGGGGGGGGGAGCGGGCGCGTAGCCCGGCCCGTGCCCTTCTCTGGTTTGGGTGGCTAGGGTTGGCCCTGCCCCAGAGGTCTGGAGGGGGGAGCGGGCGCGTAGCCCGGCCCGTGCCCTTCTCTGGTTTGGGTCGCCAGGGTTGGCCCTGCCCCAGAGGTTCGGAGTTTTATCGAACTGCAAAACTTGTGCAGGAATAACCATATTGGGAAGAACGGATGGATACGAACACTGCGTATAAGAAAAGAAAGACTCACAACTATTTGTAGAATTTCAGCAGATGTTTTGCGTTCCAAGGGTGGGCCAGTTCGCTCCCTTCGGGGGTAGCCAGGATGTACGTGGCCGGCCCGACAATGTCGATGACCGTGTAGGGTCCTTCCCATTTAGCGGCCAGCTTTCCCCGCTTTGCTGTCTCGGGGCGGAAGGTGGCATCTCGGAGGACCAAATCGTCGATCCTGAAGGTCCGCGGTTTCACCCGGGAGTCGTAAAACCGTGCCATCCTTTGGCTGTGCTTGACGAGGCTAGTCAAGGCCCGGTCTCGCACCTCGTCTATCAACTCCAAACTGAGACCGAGTCCTTCTCCGTTGGTTTCTTCGTCGAAGAGCTTTAGCCGGAGTGTCTCCTCGCCGATTTCCACGGGAACGACCGCCTCCTATCTGTATGCTAGCACGAAGGGGCTTTCCCCAGTCGAGGCCTTGTGGGTGGTACGATAAGATCACAGGATCCCCGGCAGTTCGTCGACCCAAGCCCCCAGAGCGGCGTCCACCTTCTTCTTCATCGGGTTCAGGATACATTTATTCGCGGCCTCCGCCATTCCGTTGCACTGTGGGTGGGCGACCGACGCGAATTGGAGTTTGATTCCCCAGCCCGAGCAGAAGTTGCGGAAGCCCTCGCAATCGAACTGCTTTCCGTTATCCGTGACAATGGAGCGGGGAATCCCAAAGCGGCATATGATGGATTGCCAGATGAAGCCCTTCATATCCGTCCACGCGATTCGCGCCAGCGGCTCTGCCTCGATCCATTTTGTGAAGTAATCCACGGCGACGACTAGGTATTTCCTTCCCCCGGAGGCCTTTGGGAATGGCCCCAGGATGTCGAGCCCCCACTTGGCGAAGGGGATCGGGCTCAAGATGGGCATTAGGTTGGCCGGGGGTGCAGTCGTCCGCCGACAGAACTTCTGGCATGCCTCGCACTTCTTGACGTACTGTACCGCATCCCGTATCATCGTCGGCCAGTAGTACCCTTGGCGCATCACTTTGTGGGCGATGGTGCGCCCGCCATGGTGGTTTCCGCAAAATCCTTCATGCACCTCGCGGATGACTTGCTCAGCCTGCGCCTGGCCCAAACATTTCAGGTAGGGCAGGACGTCGAAATTGGCTCGGCGGCGGCGGTACAGCACTCCGTCGAGAAGTACGAATGAAAGGGCCCGCCTTTCCACCTGTTTTGCCAGCATCCGTTCCTCGGGTAACTCGCCCGCCTCTAGGTACTTCATTATGGGGGTCATCCACGACGTCCTCGTGTCCGCGCACATCAGTTCTCCCTCGTCGATGGTTGGCGTCGCCAGGTTTTCCACGTAGATTGCCTTCCTGATCTCGGCCGCCGAAGAGGAAGCCAGCTTTGACAGGGCATCCGCCCGGAGATTGTTGGAGCGGGGTAGGTGTTGGACGTCCGCTTTCTCGAACTTTCGGAGTTCGATCTGGATGCGATTTAGGTATCGCTTCATTGTTTCATCTCGGGCTTCGAAGCCCCCCAGGATTTGTTGGATGACGAGGCGGGAGTCACTCAGGAGCAACACGTTCGTCGCCCCCACCGCCCTTGCGAGCTTCAACCTGTTCACCGCGGCTTCATATTCCGCGACATTGTTGGTGGCCGGGAAGCTGAAGCGCAGGGCGTACTCCAGCGAACATCCATCCGGGGTTTGAATGACTATACCTGCTCCTGTCCCAGAGCCTGTTGCGGAGCCGTCGACGTGGATTGTCCATAATTCGCCCACTGTCGTCGGGGAGGGTGCTGAGGGTTCACCCACCCCGGTCCTCCGCGGGGACGTGGTCTCCGATGGGAGCTCTGTCCGGTCCCCCGGTGGGACTTCCGTTGTGCATTCCACCACGAAGTCGGCCAGCGCTTGGGCCTTGATTGCCGTCCGGGCTTTGTACGTTATGTCGAACTCGCCGAGCTCGACACTCCAATTGAGCATCCTCCCTGATCGCTCCAGCCTTTTCAGGTTCTTCTCGAGGGGCATGTCGGTGTGGACGATTATGGGGTGGGCCTGGAAGTAGGGTCGGAGCTTCCGGGCCGTGGTGATTAGGCAGTAGGCGGCTTTCTCGATAGGGCTGTAACGAGTCTCCGCCTCCCGGAGGATCCGGCTGGCGTAGTAAACGGGGCGTTGCACTCCTCCTTCCTCCTTGATCAGGACGGAGCTAACGGCCCCCTCGGTGGTCGCCAGGTACAACCCCAGGGGTTCGCCCTCCTCCGGCCGCGCGAGGAGCGGTGGGCTCTGTAGGTATGCCCTCAGCTCCGCGAACGCCCTGGCGCAGTCGTCATCCCACGGGATCACCTTCCTTTGATCTTTAGCTTCGCCCAAGGCTGTGCGCAAGACCCTGAAGAAAGGGAGCGATTTCTCCGCTGATTTCGACAGGAATCGCCCCAAAGCAGCGATCCGGCCGTTCAGTCGCTGCAAGTCCCGGATCGTCCGGGGCTCCGTCATACCGATGAGGGCCGTCACCTTGTCGGGGTTCACCTCGATTCCCCGCTTCGTTATCATGAAGCCCAGGAATTTTCCCGATTGCACGCCAAAGATACACTTCGCGGGGTTTAGCCTCAGGTTGTACCGGCGGACCCTCCGGAAGGTTTCCTGCAGGTCTGTGAGGTGGTCGGGGGCCCTTCCGCTCTTTACCAGCATGTCGTCGATGTAAACCACCAGGTTTCGCCCCACCTGAGGGCCGAATATTCGGTCAACCATTCGTTGATAGGTCGCCCCGGCGTTCTTCAGACCGAAGGGCGTCTTGGTGTAACAGAAGGTGCCTTTATCCGTGACAAACGATGTCTTCTCCTCATCTTCCTCCGCCATCGGTATCTGGTTGTACCCCGAGAAGGCGTCCATGAAGCTCAACAACTCATAGCCGGACGCCTGGTCCACAAAGTGGTCGATTCTGGGTAGAGGGAAGCTGTCCTTCCGGGATACCTTGTTGAGGTCGGTGAAGTCGACGCACATGCGCCACTTCCCACTGGGCTTCTTCACCAAAACGACGTTGGCGAGCCAGTCGGGATAGTCCACCGGCCGAACAAATTTGGCCTCGAGGAGTCGCTCTACTTCTTCCTCGGCCGCCCTCTTCTTTTCGCCCCCTGCACTTCTCTTCTTCTGTCGGACAGGTCGGGCTTCCGGGTCCGCATTCAACCTGTGGGAGATTACTCTTGGGTCCACCCCGGGCATGTCTGCGGGTGACCACGCGAATATGTCCGCGTTTTCTCGGAGCAAGGCAATGAGGGCCGTCCTTAATGCGGACGGGAGTTTCGTCCCGACGGAGACGGTTTTTTCCTCGTCCGAGGCCACTGGGACCTCCTCCACTTCCTCTGCCGGGGTCGGCCACTGGTCGCAGAAGTCCTCCCTCTCGTCAGGGATGAGAGCCGTCAGGGGCCGCCTCGGGCTCCTGGGCAGGGATGGCGACTGGTTGTGGTCTCCGGGCACCCGCCGTCCTCCCCGCACCTGTCCCACCCCCCCCCCCCCCCCCCCCGCGGGGTCCGGAACTTCATCGTCTGATGTTGCAGGCTGGGGAGCGCCTCGATGGCCGTCATATATGGACGCCCTATGATTCCGTTATACGCCGAGGCGATGTTGACGACGACAAATTGCGCTTCCCTGGTGACGACCATCGGTGCCTCCCCCAGGGTCATGGGCAGGGTGATCGTTCCCTCGGTGGGGATCGCATGGCCGGTGAAGCCAGCGACAGGGCCCACACAGGGCTCTAAGTCTGCGTGCCCCCACCCCATCCTCTCGACTGTTGTCAGAAACAAGATGTCACATGAGCTACCGGTGTCGATCAGGAGCCGGCCGACGTCGATCGCCCCAATCCGAGCCTCGATGACGAGAGCGTCATTGTTCTGGCTCCGTGCCCCCCGACCGTCCTCCTCGGTAAAGGTGATCGGGGGTCGGGGTATCTTCCTTCGCTTCGGTCGGCGGTCGGCGCCCGCCATCATCACCTGTCGGGCCTCGGCCTCCAGGATTGTGGGCGCCCGTCCCACCGAGTTTGGGCCTCCAGTTATCATCTCAATTCGCATGACTGCCTTCGGGGGGCGGGGCTCCTCCTTATCGCGGTTTGCCAGCGGACCCCGTCCCTCCTCCTCCGGGAGGTCTCTCTCGCCTGTCGCTACCCGCCTTCCCACGACAAAGTTCCCCAGGTGACCCGCCTGGATCAGTCGTTCGATCTCTCTTTTAAGGGAGTAACAACGGTCGGTGTCGTGACTGTGGTCCCGGTGATAACGGCAGTATCTCCGGGGGTCCCGCCTCGCTGGGTCCGTCCTCATCTCCCGGGGAGGCTCCGGCAGTAGCCTGGCCCTTGTCGCCGCGGCCAGCACCTCCATCATGGGGGCATTGAGTCGCGTGTAATGCGTCAGTGGGGGGTCTTATCGTCTTGGGATGACTCCGGGGGGCCTCCGCGCCGGGGCGAACTCACGCGCCGGGCCGAGGCGATCTCGTGGACGAGGCTCGGGCGGCTCCCGCTGTAACGACTGGTTTTCTTGTATCTGAATTTATTATAATATAATATATGTTTTGGTGGATTTTCTCCTCTTGTGTGGTTTTCGTCTCCGTAGCTTTCAATTTCGATCGATTCGTCGTATTTTCTCGTTTCTTCCTTAGGATCGTCGATTTCGAAGTACGTCGTTTGTGACGGGCTTCATAACGGTCATATCTAACTATTAGATCAAGCCTAGGAGTCTTAGGGTTCGATCACGGGGCCTCGCGCTCTGTATCGGAACTTTTGGTGCTCATTAGCCGGTATAAGAAGGGGCACCGACCGACTAGATGACGATCCAGTCGGTCGGAAATCCTTCTTGGACCGACTAGTGGGCTATCTAAATTTCTGAGGAAGCTACTGTTTATCGTTAGTCGGTCTAAGAAGAGTTGTTGACCGACTAGGTTACAAACTAGTCGGTCGGCGATGCTTCTTAAACCGACTAACCCATCATCTTAATTTTTAGTTGAGTTACTGTTTACTCTTAGTCGGTCTAAGAACGTTCATCGACCGACTAGTTGCTAAACTAGTCGGTCAGTAGTTGTTCTTTGACCGACTAATTCTTAGTTCAGGTTTTCGACTGGAGCTACTGTTTACACTTAGTCGGTCTGCGTTGGTCAACCGACCGACTAGTTTTCAAACTAGTCGGTCAGCAGTTGTTCTTTGACCGACTAAGCAGTACAAGAAACCCTAGTTTTGCCCTAGCCGCCAGCCCAACCTATAAATACCCCTCCCAAACGTTTCTTCTTCCTCCAACACGACCTAAAGCCCTAGTTTCTCCCCCATTGAGCCCACATCTTCCTCCAAGCTTCAATCCTCCATTCCAAGCCCTAGAATCATCATCCAATCCATCCATTCACCCTATCTACTTCTAATCTTCCCCAAATCTCCATCAAAACCCATCAAATCCCCAAAATCCCCCAAAACCCTAGTTTCTCCAAACTTTCCCAATCGTTTCCAGATCTGGTCCTAGGGTTCCCCGGAGTATTTCTTCCGCCTCCTCTCGGTAAGAAATCGATCTACCGTTGTTTTCTTATCTTATTGTGATTTTTATGAAACCCTAATAAAATACTTGTGTTTTGATGATTGTTCCCCATAACAGCGATTCCCCGTAGGCTAGCATCCGCGGAACGAACTTTCGTAACCGTCATCCCCGGTGATAGGCAAGTGAAACTTGCATCTCTTGTTTTGGGCCATGTCTTAGGCCATTTCCTTTGCTTTAGCGTAAAAGAGACTAAACGGTGAAAGGATAGCCGTTTAGACGCCATTGACCTAGCTTGACAACGAAGCTTGGTCCGTCACCCTCATCATGCTTGTATGTCACGTTTAAATTCAATTAACGGTACGCAATCATTTGTTCATGTCATTGCATAGTGATAAATTATTGTGATTGTGTAGCACACGCTACAACATTATATTCCTGGCTCGTGTTCCAGAAGCGAGCCCTGTAGTTGGAAACCCCAACGCTCGGATACCGGCTAGGCACCCACTTTCCGTGGGCACAACCCTATGCCAAATACACTTCCTGGCCCGTGATCCAGAAGCGAGCAAATGCTCGATACACGTAGGGGTGGGGTAAGAGATATGCGTCACCAGAGCACGAGATGGCCTGATCCGCCACTCCAGCCTGCAGGCGAAATCTCTAGTGTTTAAGTGAGTAAGAGATATGTGTCACCAGAGCACGAGATGGCCTGATCCGCCACTCCAGCCTGCAGGCGAAATCTCTAGTGATTAAGTGATTAATAGTGATAAGTGATAAATGATAAGTGATTAGTGATTTGGTAGCTTTTGCTACATCGTGCGTGCTTGCCTCTCTTTTTAAACTGTTGCATCATACTTAACTGCCACGTCATTGCTTAATGTTAAAAGTGCTAGGTTGCTAGTTACTTTCAGTTTCCTTGCTCAAGTCTTTTAGACTTGCTGACATGTGCCCCTTTCTCTTTTGGGTGACGCATGTTAGACCCTGAGCCTGAGTTGCTTGCTGAGGGTGAGGTGTTTGCGGACGCCGAGCTTGAGCCCGTGTTGGACGGGGAGTACGTGGACACTGGGGACCAGTCCTAGTGTCTCCGTTGTGTTTTAAATTTTGTTAAACAGTTGTTTTGTTATCGGTGCGTGGCACCTATACTTATTTATGTCGTTGTGTTTGTTTGGCCTTGTTCTGGGCCCTTAGACTCTTTCCGTTAGCCTGGTGGCTTTTCTGTGATGTTGAATATTTTGTGGACAACCCTTGGGATTGGTGTTTCTTTTCCGTCTCATATTATTATTATTGTTGTTTCGATTGCAATTACAGGGACCTGCTTATACTAAATTGACGCTTATCGGGTTTGGGGCTTCACCGCTCCACTCCCGTGCGGACCTTTTCACGTCTCGCCTCCATTTTAGGGAAGCGGGTCGTGACAGGTTTTAGTGGTGGCCCATGCAGGTCCTCTGTAACTGCAACTATCGGGATAACGATAATGATATAAGATTGTCCAACAAATAATTTCGACATCAGAGCCCTAAGCTATGAGTCTAATTGTTTCGTTTTCTGCGTCATTAGATGGCAGGAAGGCGGATCACCCGAGGCGGTGGTAGTGGTGTGCCCCCTCATGACGAGGAGCACGAGCGGGAGCCCACTAATGGGGAGATGATGAGGATGATGTTGCAGATGATGCAGGTTCAGCAGGGTGTGCTTCTGCAGGTGCAGAATGCTCCGGTGACTCGAGCTGCTCAGGTGGTGGAGACCCCTCGCCCTGAGCCCGGGGCGAAGCAGTTCAGAGAGCTGGGTCCTGCGTATTTTGATGGAACCGAAGGTCCCCTAGCTGCTGATGAATGGATGATGAATATTGAGGACAATCTAAAGATGTCCAAGGTCAACGAAGTTAGTTGGGTTGACTTGGCGAAGCGCCAGCTGAAGGATAACGCCAGGAATTGGTGGGATGCTGAGGAAAGGATGTTGGTAGAGCCGATCGTCTGGGCTACCTTCAAGGCCAGATTTGATGGTGAGTTCTTCCCGAAGGCTGCTAGGGAAGAGATGCTGCAGCGTTTTATCGATCTGAAGCAGGGGAACTCGTCGGTGGACATGTACCACCAGGAGTTCATGAGGCTTAGTCGGTTTGCACCAAAGATGGTGGAGGACGCTGAGGAGCGAGCTCAGAGGTTTCTGCAGGGGCTTGCTTCAGAGCTCCAGAGCTTTGTGACCTCTTCTGACCGGGAATCTTATCAGAAGGTTTTGGTCGCTGCCAAGAGGCAGGAGCTGCTTGTGAACCAGAGGAAGGGGTCTGTTGTTGGTGCTGTGAGGAGGCCTGTGGAACAGGCGAGAGCTGTGGTTCGACCTGGATTCAGGCCGAACCAGCCTGTTCAGTTCAAGAGGCCAGGAGGGCCCGTTCGGAGGACTTGCAATTTCTGTGGCAAGGAGGGCCATATCAAGGAATCGTGTAGGAAGTTCTTGGGGCAATGTGTTGCTTGTGGAGATCCCGCCCATGCTCTCAGGGAGTGTCCGAAGTTGAGGCAACCTTGGCGGACACCTATTGCTGCCCCGCCGTTGCAGCAGAGAGCCCCGGTGCCCGTTGGTCGTGGGGTGCCCCTCGTCCCGCAGAGGCAGGCTTTTGAGCGGGCCGCTCCGCCGAGGAGGCAGGCATTTCTGATGTCTGAGGAGGAGGTTTTGGCCATGGATGAGGTCATTGCAGGTAACTTTCGATCTAGATTGTTTCTTCCTTAATTAATTGATTGTTAAATTATGTGAATGCTTGTGTATGGTGTTGCTAGAATAAGATTTGATCGATTAGACTGTTTGTTAGGTGTGGTTTTGGTTTGCACGTTCCCTGCCCGAGTCCTCTTTGACTCAGGTGCGTCAATGTGCATTTTGGCCCAGAGCTTCGTGGAGAAGCATTCCTTGTCGACGTCCCCTCTCTCCAAGAGTTGGAATATCGTCACAGGGAATGGAGTAGTCACGGTGCATCGTGGGTGCAGTCCTTGCTCTGTGGTGGTTTGTGGACATGAGCTTTATGCTGATTTTATTGTCCACAACATCACCAACTACGATGCGGTCTTTGGGATGGATTGGCTTGCGAGCTTCTATGCTACGATCGACTGTCGTCGGAAGAAGGTGGTGTTCGAGATTCCCGGACATCCAGTATTTAAGTTCAGTCGTGGTAGCAGTTCGCTTGGTCCTGTCAGATTTCGGGCCAGGCCGGTGGAGGCTGTAGCTATGCAGATGGAGCTGGATTGGCCAGCTGTGGTGCGAGATTTTGGCGACGTCTTTGTAACGCCCCGCTTCCCAAAATGACGGAAGCGAGAGCGTTACTGAGGTCCGCTTGAACCGGAGCGGTGAAACTCAGGTTCATGAAGCGTCTGTGGTAAAACGCAAGGGCAGGTCCTTTGCACGCTTTTCAGAACAACCAGAATTATTCATACATTACAAGCCACATCCAGAAATGATAAACGTCCGTACATGAAATGAAGACAACAAGCCTCAGCTGGGCCGAAATACAACAATAATAACGTACACACAACGACGGAAAGCAAACTACGGCAAGCAGCAATGGAATAGCCCACTAGTTCTCCGCAGGGAGAAACTCGGCGTCTACAGCGAACTCCTGACTCTCCAAGTCAGGTGTCTCGGAAGGAACCTCCTGATACTCAAGCTCGGGATCTGACATATATCCAAAAACATGAATGTATGTCAGCAAGGGTCTGCAAGAAGATGTTAGAACCCAAGGCAAGATATACAAATTTATACTGATTTTAAGAGGCAATTATAATTTAACAAGATAACAATAAAAGTTTGAGCATGCTGATTTTAAAGTAAAAACATCCTATCATGCAGTTCTAAACAATCTGACGAGTAAAGTAAAACATGTCAATTTTCACTGAGGTAACAATTTCACTTTGCAAGTTTCAAGGTAGTGTCACACATCTATAATAGGGTTCTCGCCGGTAGGACGTGATGAGTGGGTCGTTCTTCACACGGGGGCTTACCGTGCTTGGCGCTAACCCACCGCATACGGGTGGTGCCCTTGAAGAGAGTACCCCGTCATACGCCTAGTGGCCGCACAACCCTAACCCCACCCCAATATTTGTGCTGGAACACGAGCCAGCCTAGTCAACTCACATGACATTACGAAAGTCACGATTTCGCCTTCGAGGCGCACGATTTCACGATGTCACTCTCTTGTTAGTCATTTTGAGACATGCAGCAATAATGTGACCATTTATCTTTACACAATAATTTCCATGGTTACAAGAGTATCCAGCAATATTTACAACAATTTAACAAAATCCTGAGCATGTGAATTTAACGAATGCGACTTGAAAATGTAGTTATGGAACTTTGCAGGCAGAAAGCTAAAAGAGCATTTACATTCACAAATTCACTATAAATTGCATACTTGCCTGTTTTCGGTGATTTTGGTGACGTTGGGTTTGCCCCGACGGTTACTTCGTTACGGTGATAGTGGTTCGCTGTTTTAGTTAAACAAATCAATGAATTAGGCATTTGTAAATGCGTGCAATATTAAATTAACACCCGAATTGGGTTCGCCTAATTTCGTCAGGATCTACGGCTAGTGTAACGTTTTATATAGGGTTATACAGACATGGCACGCCTTATTTGATACTATTTTAATCAACCTAAAAATTACTAACATGCTGGATTAAAATAATACGAGCTGATTAACATTTAAAAACAACACTAATTAACGTTAATTAACTCAACTAATCTAATTACAAGGGCATCATGTTAATTTGGATGGGTTATTAGCATGTTATCATCACTTTTAATATTCCCCCGCCTGCTACACATATATTAAATTATAAATGAAAGACCCTCTTACACAATAATGAAATATAAGCCCAATGCCATTCTCTCTCTCTTTGCCCTTTCTTTAACAAGGCTAGGCTGTCATCTTAGCCTTTTAATAAATCAAAACTCTATCCCTCTCTTCTCTCCTTCTTTCTCCCGTCTGTCCTCTCATTTTCTTTTTTTTTGTTTTTTTTAAACTTGCAGCAACAAAGGGAAACGCAGGGGATCTCTCTTGCGAAACAAAGGGGGAGGGGGTCTCACCTACGCGTGGGAGAGAGGAGGAGGGCCGGCGGTCTCCGGCGACTAACGGCGGCGGCGGCGCGCGCTTGCAGGTGGCCGGCGGCGGGTCCAGCGGGCGGGCGGCGCTCCAGTCAGCCGGCGGCGGCGCTGGGCTACGCGGCGCGCGCGGGCTGCGGCGAGGGGGAGCTACGGCCTTCAGGCAAAGGAGGAGAGAAGAGTTGATAGCTGGTAGATCTAGGAGGAGGGAATACTTATAGTTTCAGATCTGATCTCTAAATTTCCCCCTCAAAACTCTGATTTTGACTCCGGATTGAGTGATTTGTATTTGGTGATGATTTCATAAGTTTGGGGCTGAAGTGTTTGGGAATTGATCTGGGTTTTGGGTTGGATTTGTTTGAGTTGATTTGTTTTTGTGAAGTTTGCAGGTGAATGAGGAAGACGATGGGTTGCAGTGAGGAAGAAGGTTGCAGGGAGAGACGTTGACGATGGTGATACTGTTATAATAACAGTGGGGAGCAGCTTGAAGGGGAGATAGTTGGAGGTGGGGGAAGGAGCTGGTTGTGGGGAAAACAAATTGATGAGCCTGTTGGATCTCACCCACCCAAACGGTGGAATTCATTAGGGGTTAATTAGTTAGGGTAATTAAGTTAAGGTAATTGTCAAGATTATTATTCAATTAACGATGGCACGGTAAAACGGAGCGGATACGCGCTCGCGTTGACGCACAAACATAGAACTCGCACCCGAAACATCCGGATGGTCAAAACGAAAATACAGGCACGCACAAATAATACGCCTAGAAAATACTGGCCGTTGCATTCTACCCACCTTAAGAAAAATTCCGCCCTCGGAATTCTTATCCACCTAAAGAGTAGGGAACAAATATGGATAACGCTCCCACATCTCATCTTCTCGCTCCCAGGTAGACTCTCCTGGTGAGTCACGACGCCACATCACTCTCACGATATTGACAACCTTGTTCCTGAGCGCCTTCTGACGTCGGTCTAAGATCTGCACCGGCTGCTGCTCATAAGTCAAGTCCGGTCGAACCGTGATCTCTGAGTAGTCCACAGCATGAGAAGGGTCGCTGATATAACGACGGAGCTGGGACACATGGAAGACGTCATGAACTCCTTCTAAAGACGGTGGCAAGGCTAAGCGATATGCTACCTCTCCAACTCGCTCCAGCACATCGAAAGGTCCAATAAATCTCGGACTAAGCTTGCCTCTCTTCCCAAAGCGAATCACTCCTCGATTCGGGGAGATCTTCAGGAACACATGATCTCCCGGCTGAAACTCTAAAGGACGTCGTTTAGCATCTGCCCAATGCTTATAACGGTCCTGAGCGATCCGAAGCTTGTCTCTGATATCATGCACAACATTAACTGCTTCCACAATCATCTCTGGCCCCAAGAGCTCTCTATCACCGATGTCATCCCAACTCAGTGGCGATCGACATTTCCTTCCGTAGAGAGCAGCAAAGGGCGCCATGCCAATGCTCGCCTGATAACTGTTGTTGTAGGAGAACTCCACCAGGTGCAGATGATCCTCCCACGAACCCTTGAGATCTAACATGCAAGCTCTCAACATGTCCTCCAATATCTGAATAGTACGCTCCGACTGGCCATCCGTCTGCGGGTGATACGCAGTACTGAACTTCAGACTGGTACCCAGATTGGTCTGCAGACTCTTCCAGAATTGAGACGTGAACCTCGTATCACGATCTGATACAATGCTCACAGGGACTCCATGCAAGCGCACGATCTCCTACACGACATAATTCATATCACGACTAGTACTAGAAGGAATTTATTAAGGCATGAGTTGGGTCATTACCTCCATATACTTCCTTGCTAATATCTCCGTGGATTGCCCAACTCGGAAATGTATAAAGTGCGCAGACTTGGTCAATCGATCAACGATGACCCAGATCGCGTCATTCTGCCTGGTGCTCCGAGGTAAGCCAGTCACGAAGTCCATCGTGATGTGCTGCCACTTCCACTCTGGAATCGGCAGAGGTTGTAGTAGTCCAGCGGTGCGATGATGTTCAGCCTTCACTTGCTGACACACAAGACACTTGGCAACGCTCCGTGCCACACTCCTCTTCATCCCATGCCACCAGAAATTCTGACGAAGGTCCTTGTACATCTTCGTACCTCCAGGATGAATAGAATAAGGCGAACTGTGAGCCTCATTCATCAACTCCTCTCTGATATCTCCTGCAGGCACGCAGACTTTACTACCATATCTCAAAGATCCATCCTCATGAATCAGAAAATCTGTCCGAAGTCCTGCTTCAACTTGCTCTTTGATCTTCTTCAATTTAGCATCTCCATCTTGGGCAGTCTTGATCCGATCCATAATCGTCGATTGAACCTGCATGCTCATCAACGACGATGTGACTCCAGGTAGGACAACCTCAACATCCATCTCTCGCAGATTCTGCTGCAATCTCCACTGAGCTGTGAGAATCATCACTTCGGGCAGTCGACTCAAAGCATCTGGTACGACATTCACCTTCCCTGGATGATACTGAAGATCGATGTCGTAGTCCGCCATCAATTCCAACCATCTGCGCTGTCTCATATTCAGCTCCTTCTGAGTGAATATATATTTCAAACTTTTGTGATCAGTGAAAATCTTCACTTTCTCGCTCAGTAAGAAATGTCTCCAAATCTTCAAAGCAAATATGACGGCAGCTAACTCCAAGTAGTGAGTCAGATAATTCTTCTCGTGGATCTTCAACTGTCGAGAAGCATATGCGACTACATGACCGTGCTGGTGTAAAACGCATCCAAGTCCCTTGCCTGATGCGTCACAGAAAATCTCGAAGCCTCCGCTTCTGTCCGGAATAGCTAAAACTGGTGCAGATGTCAGTCTCTCTCTCAAGGTAGAAAGAGCTTGCTCACAAGAGTCTGACCAACTGAACTTAACATCCTTCCTTGTCAATCTCGTCATAGGCTCAGCTATTCTCGAGAAATCCTTAATAAATCTGCGGTAGTATCCAGCCAATCCGAGGAAACTTCTGATGTCCGATGCCGATCGAGGTGTAGGCCATTCACTGACTGCTCTGACCTTCTCTGGATCTACTGAGATGCCAGCTCCTGATACCACATGCCCAAGAAATGCAACTCTGTCCAGCCAGAATTCGCATTTGCTATATTTGGCATACAGTCTATGTTGACGGAGCGTCTCCAATACCATCTTCAAGTGCTCTGCATGCTCCTCCTCGCTCCTCGAGTACACCAGGATGTCATCAATAAAGATCACCACGAACTTGTCGAGGAAGTCGTAAAAGATAAGGTTCATGAGATTCATGAACACAGCAGGAGCGTTGGTCACACCAAACGGCATGACAACGAACTCATAGTGCCCGTACTTAGTACGAAAAGCTGTCTTGGGCACGTCTTCCTTCTTGACTCTGACTTGATGATATCCGCTTCGGAGATCCAACTTTGAAAATACTCTCGATCCGCCAAGCTGATCGAAAATATCATCAATACGGGGTAGCGGGTATTTGTTCTTCACTGTGACATTGTTCAGCTCCCGATAATCAACACACATCCTCCTCGAGCCATCCTTCTTCTTCACCAGTAAAACAGGTGCACCCCAGGGAGATACGCTGGGATGAATGAAACCCTTCTGCATTAGCTCATCCAACTGCTTCCTCAGCTCTTCCAACTCTGCAGGAGCCATACGGTAAGGCGCCTTCGAAATTGGTTGAGCTCCTGGCATAAGATCAATGCTGAACTCCAATGCTCGGTCAGGCGGCAATCCAGAAATGTCTTCAGGGAAGACGTCTTCAAAATCTCTCACCACTGCAGGCTTCTCAGGCTCGGCTATCATGGATGCAATAGTCAAACTGTACGGCTGGGCTCGGAACTTGATAGGTCCAAGCGAACGTCCTCCGTTGACAAACTCGAACACTGGGTGGTCAAGAATTTTGAATACCACTTTCTTCCGACGACAGTCGATCGTGGCATAAAAAGCTCCTAACCAATCAATGCCGAGAATAGCATCGAAATTAGGTAGGTCATGGACAATGAAGTTGGCATACAATTCGTGTCCACTAACCACCAACGTGCATGGTCTACATCCCAGTGCAACCTTCACTACACCGTTCCCAGTTGTAATATTCCAACACTTGGGAAGTGTATAGGTGGGTATCGAGTGTTCGACTACGAACTTCCGAGATAGGATGCACATGGAAGCTCCAGAATCGAACAGGGTCAAGGCCGGGTGAGTTGAAACTAAGATGACACCTAGGGGTAACATGCAACTAGATTAAACAAGGATATAACTAATTAAACACAAAAGCATAAATAAGGAAGACTAGTTTAGGGGTTACCTGCAATCACGTCGTCCTCAGCTTCAGCCTCAAAGGCTGTCATATTGAAAGCTCGACGCTTCGGCGGGTTGGCCTGCTGAAAGGCCCGATCCTGTGGAACTAAAGGTGGTCCACGCTGTCCAGGTGCCGGTGCGGTCCTCTGAGCGGGTCCAGGTGCTCCAGGAGGCACGGGTTGAGAACCGCGGGTACAATCCTTTACAGCATGAGAAGGCGATCCACAGATCAAACACTGATTCAGCATCCTCCTACAGTCTTTCTTCACATGACCTAGCTTGCCGCAGAAATGGCAAGCCAACTCAGCTCGGTTGGGGACAGGTGCAGCTGGCCTTTTGAACTGTGTGGTCTGAACAGGACGAAAACTAGGCCTAGGTGCACTCCTCTGTGGCTCCATCGGGCGCTTGCCCGCCTGACGTGCCCGCTTTTGATAAACTACCTGCTCGTGCTGCTTCGCGGCCACTAGGACTTGCTCATGAGTAGTAAAGGTGTGCCCGGACAATATCTCCTGTATGTCCAGGTCTAAGCCTTGCAGAAAGCGGTGTGCACAGTCCTCCTCGTCTGCTACCAATGTAGTGGCGAATCGACTCAGCATGGTAAATTCGGCCTCATACTCATCGACTGTCCTGGTGCCTTGCTCCAGGTTGATGAAGCGCTGCTGCATCTCCCTCTTTGCAGACTTCGGGAAGTACTGGGCGTCAAACCTCTGACGAAAAGTAGCCCAAAGAATCGGCTTGATCAGCCTAGCCTCTTCAGCATCCCACCAATGACGCGCATTGTCTGTCAGCTGCTGCTTGGCGAGGTCTACCCAATCGTTCGGATTGATTCGGGCAAGACCCAAGTTATCCGCAGTCTTGCGAATCCATTCCTCGGCCGCTAGTGGGCCCTCTCGTCCAGAGAAACTCGTCGGATGCATCTCCTTGAACTGCTTAGCTCCAGGCTCATAGCGAGGCGGTGGAGCAACTGGTGCAGCCTGACGTCCCTGCTGGACCAAGTGGTGCTGAACCTCAAGCATTTCCTTCATAACTCCAAGCATCTGGCGGATGTCGTCACTTCCGCCTCCAGCAGGTACGGGTCCATTTTGGGTGCTTCGTTCCTCAGCCATTCTGAGATAGGAAAAACCCGAGTTAACCCCGCATATGTGATCTTCTAGATGTTTGGCCGATGAAAATATTCTCATTGTTCTGAATTCGCAAATGCAAAGAGACGGACCTGCATGGGCCACCACTAAAACCTGTAACACCCCGCTTCCCAAAATGACGGAAGCGAGAGCGTTACTGAGGTCCGCTTGAACCGGAGCGGTGAAACTCAGGTTCATGAAGCGTCTGTGGTAAAACGCAAGGGCAGGTCCTTTGCACGCTTTTCAGAACAACCAGAATTATTCATACATTACAAGCCACATCCAGAAATGATAAACGTCCGTACATGAAATGAAGACAACAAGCCTCAGCTGGGCCGAAATACAACAATAATAACGTACACACAACGTCGGAAAGCAAACTACGGCAAGCAGCAATGGAATAGCCCACTAGTTCTCCGCAGGGAGAAACTCGGTGTCTACAGCGAACTCCTGACTCTCCAAGTCAGGTGTCTCGGAAGGAACCTCCTGATACTCAAGCTCGGGATCTGACATACATCCAAAAACATGAATGTATGTCAGCAAGGGTCTGCAAGAAGATGTTAGAACCCAAGGCAAGATATACAAATTTATACTGATTTTAAGAGGCAATTATAATTTAACAAGATAACAATAAAAGTTTGAGCATGCTGATTTTAAAGTAAAAACATCCTATCATGCAGTTCTAAACAATCTGACGAGTAAAGTAAAACATGTCAATTTTCACTGAGGTAACAATTTCACTTTGCAAGTTTCAAGGTAGTGTCACACATCTATAATAGGGTTCTCGCCGGTAGGACGTGATGAGTGGGTCGTTCTTCACACGGGGGCTTACCGTGCTTGGCGCTAACCCACCGCATACGGGTGGTGCCCTTGAAGAGAGTACCCCGTCATACGCCTAGTGGCCGCACAACCCTAACCCCACCCCAATATTTGTGCTGGAACACGAGCCAGCCTAGTCAACTCACATGACATTACGAAAGTCACGATTTCGCCTTCGAGGCGCACGATTTCACGATGTCACTCTCTTGTTAGTCATTTTGAGACATGCAGCAATAATGTGACCATTTATCTTTACACAATAATTTCCATGGTTACAAGAGTATCCAGCAATATTTACAACAATTTAACAAAATCCTGAGCATGTGAATTTAACGAATGCGACTTGAAAATGTAGTTATGGAACTTTGCAGGCAGAAAGCTAAAAGAGCATTTACATTCACAAATTCACTATAAATTGCATACTTGCCTGTTTTCGGTGATTTTGGTGACGTTGGGTTTGCCCCGACGGTTACTTCGTTACGGTGATAGTGGTTCGCTGTTTTAGTTAAACAAATCAATGAATTAGGCATTTGTAAATGCGTGCAATATTAAATTAACACCCGAATTGGGTTCGCCTAATTTCGTCAGGATCTACGGCTAGTGTAACGTTTTATATAGGGTTATACAGACATGGCACGCCTTATTTGATACTATTTTAATCAACCTAAAAATTACTAACATGCTGGATTAAAATAATACGAGCTGATTAACATTTAAAAACAACACTAATTAACGTTAATTAACTCAACTAATCTAATTACAAGGGCATCATGTTAATTTGGATGGGTTATTAGCATGTTATCATCACTTTTAATATTCCCCTGCCTGCTACACATATATTAAATTATAAATGAAAGACCCTCTTACACAATAATGAAATATAAGCCCAATGCCATTCTCTCTCTCTTTGCCCTTTCTTTAACAAGGCTAGGCTGTCATCTTAGCCTTTTAATAAATCAAAACTCTATCCCTCTCTTCTCTCCTTCTTTCTCCCGTCTGTCCTCTCATTTTCTTTTTTTTTGTTTTTTTTAAACTTGCAGCAACAAAGGGAAACGCAGGGGATCTCTCTTGCG
The DNA here is from genome assembly GCA_030789695.1 of Scilla litardierei. Classification (NCBI taxonomy): domain Eukaryota; kingdom Viridiplantae; phylum Streptophyta; class Magnoliopsida; order Asparagales; family Asparagaceae; genus Scilla; species Scilla litardierei. The sequence continues at coordinate 9,353,832 of CM061138.1, read as the reverse complement.
AAACAAAGGGGGAGGGGGTCTCACCTACGCGTGGGAGAGAGGAGGAGGGCCGGCGGTCTCCAGCGACTAACGGCGGCGGCGGCGCGCGCTTGCAGGTGGCCGGCGGCGGGTCCAGCGGGCGGGCGGCGCTCCAGTCAGCCGGCGGCGGCGCTGGGCTACGCGGCGCGCGCGGGCTGCGGCGAGGGGGAGCTACGGCCTTCAGGCAAAGGAGGAGAGAAGAGTTGATAGCTGGTAGATCTAGGAGGAGGGAATACTTATAGTTTCAGATCTGATCTCTAAATTTCCCCCTCAAAACTCTGATTTTGACTCCGGATTGAGTGATTTGTATTTGGTGATGATTTCATAAGTTTGGGGCTGAAGTGTTTGGGAATTGATCTGGGTTTTGGGTTGGATTTGTTTGAGTTGATTTGTTTTTGTGAAGTTTGCAGGTGAATGAGGAAGACGATGGGTTGCAGTGAGGAAGAAGGTTGCAGGGAGAGACGTTGACGATGGTGATACTGTTATAATAACAGTGGGGAGCAGCTTGAAGGGGAGATAGTTGGAGGTGGGGGAAGGAGCTGGTTGTGGGGAAAACAAATTGATGAGCCTGTTGGATCTCACCCACCCAAACGGTGGAATTCATTAGGGGTTAATTAGTTAGGGTAATTAAGTTAAGGTAATTGTCAAGATTATTATTCAATTAACGATGGCACGGTAAAACGGAGCGGATACGCGCTCGCGTTGACGCACAAACATAGAACTCGCACCCGAAACATCCGGATGGTCAAAACGAAAATACAGGCACGCACAAATAATACGCCTAGAAAATACTGGCCGTTACAGTCTTCCCCGAGGAGATGTCTGGTTTGTCGCCTGATCGAGCTCTAGAATTTTCTATCGATCTTGTTCCAGGTGCGCAGCCGATTTCGAAGGCGCCGTATCGTATGGCACCTGCTGAGTTGGAAGAGTTGCGGAGGCAGTTGGATGAGCTGTTGCTGAAGGGTTATATTAATCCTAGTGTGTCTCCGTGGGGAGCACCGGTGTTGCTGGTTAAGAAGAAGGATGGTTCGCGTCGCATGTGCGTGGACTATCGGGGATTGAATGCGGTGACCATTAAGAATAAATACCCGTTGCCTCGCATTGATGATATTTTTGATCAGCTTGGAGGTTCGAGGGTGTTTTCTAAGTTGGATTTGAGGAGTGGTTACCATCAGTTGAAGGTGAAGAGGGATGCTGTTCCGAAGACGGCGTTCAGGACGAAGTATGGATACTATGAGTTTGTGGTTATGCCTTTCGGCGTAACTAACGCGCCCGCAGTTTTCATGAATCTGATGAACCTGATTTTCTACGACTTTTTGGATAAGTTTGTCGTTATCTTTATCGACGACATTCTGATCTATTCGAAGTCGGAGGAAGAGCATGCATCGCACTTGAGGACGGTGTTGGAAATTTTGAGGAAGCATCGTTTGTATGCTAAGTTTTCGAAGTGCGAGTTTTGGCTTGATCGAGTTGCTTTTCTGGGGCATATGGTGACCGGAGATGGTATTTCTGTGGATCCCGAGAAGATTTGGGCTATCAGGGAGTGGCCTGTTCCGTCGTCTGCATCTGAGATTCGGAGTTTCCTTGGTTTAGCGGGATATTATCGTCGGTTCATTAAGGACTTTTCTCGTATTGCTGAGCCGATGACCAGGTTGACGCAGAAGGATGTTGCTTATGTTTGGTCGGGTGATTGTGAGAGTGCTTTTGGTATTCTGAAGGAGAGGTTGACGACGGCCCCTATTCTTGTGGTGCCTGATCGCAGTGGTGGATTTGAGATCTTTTGCGATGCTTCTAGCAAGGGTCTCGGTTGCGTGCTGCATCAGCACGGACATGTTGTGGCGTATGCGTCTCGTCAGCTTAAGGTTCATGAGAAGAATTACCCGACGCATGATTTGGAGTTGGCTGCCGTTGTGTTTGCTCTTAAGATTTGGAGGCACTTCTTGCTGAGTGAGAAAGTGAAGATTTTCACCGATCACAAAAGCTTGAAGTGTATTTTCACTCAGAAGGAGCTCAACATGCGACAGCGTCGATGGTTGGAGCTTATGGCGGATTATGAGATTGATTTGCAGTATCACCCTGGCAAGGTGAAAGTGGTTCCTGATGCTTTGAGTAGGCTTCCAGCGGTGATGATTTTGACCTCGCAGTGGAGATTGCAGCAGGATTTTTGCGAGTCTGGCGTGGAGATTGTTCTTCCTGGGGAGGCTTCTTCGTTGATGTACATGCAGGTACAGTCGACGATCGTGGATCGGATTAAGGCCGGCCAGGCTGAGGATCCGAAGTTGGTAAGGATTCGGGAGCTGGTGGAAGCCGGTCTGCGGACTGACTTTTTGATTCATGAGGATGGCTTGCTGAGGTTTGGAGCCAGGTTGTGTGTGCCGGCTGGGGATATCAGAGAGGAGTTGATGGTGGAGGCACACAGTTCGCCGTATTCTGTGCATCCTGGTGGCACCAAGATGTACCAGGATCTTCGTCTGAATTATTGGTGGCATGGTATGAAGAGGAGTGTGGCTCGGAGTGTGGCCAAGTGATTGGTTTGCCAGCAAGTGAAGGCGGAGCATCAGCGTTCGGCCGGGTTGCTACAACCGCTTCCGATTCCGGAGTGGAAGTGGCAGCACATCACTATGGATTTCGTGACTGGACTACCTCGGAGTCCGAAGCAGAATGACGCGATTTGGGTGATCGTAGATCGATTGACCAAGTCTGCGCACTTTATTCCGTTCCGAGTGGGACAGTCTACTGAGGCGCTGGCAAGGAGATATATGGAGGAAGTCGTGCGACTTCATGGAGTCCCCGTGAGTATTGTGTCGGACAGAGACACGAGGTTCACATCTCAGTTTTGGCAGAGTTTGCAGAAGAGTTTGGGTACGCGTCTGAGTTTCAGCACGGCGTACCATCCGCAGACGGATGGCCAGTCCGAGAGGACGATTCAGATTTTGGAAGACATGCTGAGGGCGTGCATGTTGGATTTCAAGGGTTCGTGGGAGGACCATCTGCATTTGGTGGAGTTTTCCTACAACAACAGCTTCCAGGCGAGTATTGGCATGGCGCCTTTCGCCGCTCTTTATGGGAGGAAATGTCGATCGCCATTGAGTTGGGATGACGTTGGTGATCGGGAGTTGTTGGGACCTGAGATGATCGTGGAGGCCGTGGATATCGTCAGGAATATTCGGGAGAGGTTGAGGATTGCTCAGGACCGTTTCAAGCATTGGGCTGATGCTAAACGTCGTCCTTTGGAATTTCAGCTGGGCGACCATGTGTTCTTGAAGATTTCCCCGAATCGTGGTGTGATTCGTTTTGGGAAGCGTGGGAAGTTGAGCCCGCGATACATTGGACCATTTGATGTTTTGGAGAGGGTTGGCGAGGTAGCGTATCGCTTGGCTTTGCCGCCATCTTTGGAAGGAGTTCACAATGTTTTCCATGTGTCGCAGCTTCGTCGATACATTAGCGATCCATCTCATGCCGTGGATTTCTCGGAGATCGCCGTTCGCTCGGATTTGACGTATGACCAGCATCCAGTGCAGATTCTGGACAGGCGTCAGAAGTCACTTCGAAACAAGGTCGTCGATCTTGTTAGAGTGATGTGGCGGCACGGTTCGCCGGGAGAGTCTACTTGGGAGAGAGAAGATGAGATGCGAGAGCGCTACCCACTTTTGTTTCCGGACTCGTGAGTATTCGGAAATTCCGAGGACGGAATTTTTCTTAAGTTGGGGAGGATGTAACGACTGGTTTTCTTGTATCTGAATTTATTATAATATAATATATGTTTTGGTGGATTTTCTCATCTTGTGTGGTTTTCGTCTCCGTAGCTTTCAATTTCGATCGATTCGTCGTATTTTCTCGTTTCTTCCTTAGGATCATCGATTTCGAAGTACGTCGTTTGTGACGGGCTTCATAACGGTCATATCTAACTATTAGATCAAGCCTAAGAGTCTTAGGATTCAATCACGGGGCCTCGCGCTCTGTATCGGAACTTTTGGTGCTCATTAGCCGGTATAAGAAGGGGCACCGACTGACTAGATGACGATCCAGTCGGTCGGAAATCCTTCTTGGACCGACTAGTGGGCTATCTAAATTTCTGAGGAAGCTACTGTTTATCGTTAGTCGGTCTAAGAAGAGTTGTTGACCGACTAGGTTGCAAACTAGTCGGTCGGCGATGCTTCTTGAACCGACTAACTCATCATCTTAATTTTTAGTTGAGTTACTGTTTACTCTTAGTCGGTCTAAGAACGTTCATCGACCGACTAGTTGCTAAACTAGTCGGTCAGTAGTTGTTCTTTGACCGACTAATTCTTAGTTCAAGTTTTCGACTGGAGCTACTGTTTACACTTAGTCGGTCTGCGTTGGTCAACCGACCGACTAGTTCTCAAACTAGTCGGTCAGCAGTTGTTCTTTGACCGACTAAGCAGTACAGGAAACCCTAGTTTTGCCCTAGCCGCCAGCCCAACCTATAAATACCCCTCCCAAACGTTTCTTCTTCCTCCAACACGACCTAAAGCCCTAGTTTCTCCCCCATTGAGCCACCATCTTCCTCCAAGCTTCAATCCTCCATTCCAAGCCCTAGAATCATCATCCAATCCATCCATTCACCCTATCTACTTCTAATCTTCCCCAAATCTCCATCAAAACCCATCAAATCCCCAAAATCCCCCAAAACCCTAGTTTCTCCAAACTTTCCCAATCGTTTCCAGATCTGGTCCTAGGGTTCCCCGGAGTATTTCTTCCGCCTCCTCTCGGTAAGAAATCGATCTACCGTTGTTTTCTTATCTTATTGTAATTTTTATGAAACCCTAATAAAATACTTGTGTTTTGATGATTGTTCCCCATAACAGCGATTCCCCGTAGGCTAGCATCCGCGGAACGAACTTTGGAGGTGGGATCGAGGATGACATGGTGGACGTCGGAGGGGTAGCCGTCGATGAGGAAGATGACATTGGAGGAGCGGGCGAGGGCGACGGGGGATCGGTGATGTGAACCCTGCAAGAAAGGAGTGGATGTGCATTGGACTGGGTGCAGCTGAAGACGGTAAGGGGGTACCTGGCGGAGATGTCGTGGTGGGCCATGTAAAGATACTACCCATGAGCAATGATCTAATCCACTGAAATACCACGTCGTAACTATTGGTTTGAACTCACTTATGTGGTAGGAAATAATCATTTTGTATATAAATTCATGATCTACCGGCTTCGAAATTTTTTTACATCTTTTAAGTTACATGGTACCATAATCCCCCAAGGACCAAATTTCTTTTTTTTTTTTGGAGTGGGTGGGGTGGGGGTGGGGGTGGGAGAGAAAATTAGGTTTTAGTAGGAAATATCAGGTGTGTTGAAATCATACGTTAGGAAAGAATGTTTATATGGCTGTTGGTTAAATTCATTGACATTGATATTTGAATTCGGTATGCACGAGACTGATGCACTTCTGCTTTTTTTGGCTTAATTTCGTAAAACTAACTCATACTTTCGCTGAGTTCCAAAAAAACTACCTCTTACTATAATATAATTCCAAAAAACTGCCTCTTGCTGTGTTTAGATGGGTCGCACGATATTATTATAGAGGGAGTAATTTCTTCAATTCAATTTTTTGCTAACGGATGTTAAGGGGTTTATCGAATTCGGAATAGTTTTACAATTATATAACATTAATAGTCACTTTTTTGAAATTCAGCGAAAAGTAATAAACAGTTTTGCGAAATTAACCCACTAAGTGACACCAACATTAGCTTTTCTAGTTGTGCAAAGCGCTTACTGAAGATTTGTTAATTTGCAGTCACATTGGAAATAGAGGGCGCTCGATATGTTGGCAGCCACAAGTTCCCTGATTTCTCGAGAAAAATAGCAATTACAATGACGGATTGTGGTGATCAAAGTTTGTCTACCCGACTAACTCCATAATATACGAAAGCAAAAAAGAATTAACTATGGCTAGTTAATGGCGATCTGATTCCTTCGCAAAACCAAGATACATTCGACTAGATATACAATAACATCATGCACGGAGTTCACATATAAGCTTATATCATAATTCATAGACAACACTACTTCACTTGAGACATAATCTTATAGCTAGTAAGCACAAATATTTCAATCATTAAACCGTGGCCTATTGAATCTGTGCTAGATACATACTTATATACTTCTATTTTTAGTATATATTTGTGATATTTTCTAAAATATCAAGGCATCGTTCGTTTCCGTATCGACGTGCCCGTATCTGTGCAACATGATCTTGCCAAGATACCTTCGAGTAAATATACAGTAACGCATTCACAAACCCCCTACCATTTCACCATCGCAGCAAAGGCCGATGAGGGGAAGAAACCAAAAGAAACTCTCCATCCTCGTCTTCAACCTCTGCTTTCTTCAGCCGCTCATCAGGGCCACGGCGGCCTCCTGAACCAACGGCACCGTGGCATGAGCAAACTGCTCGGCCTCCCTCTCCACCATCTCCCTGCACTTGTGCTCCTCCTCCCCCTCGCCCATCCTCTTCACAAACCCCACAAACCTCCTCCAATTCTCCGGATGAAACAGGTCCGGCGACATCCTCAAGTACGTAAACGCGCACATCTGGTCTCCTCCTCCGTTCACCGCGGTCCCCACGATCTGATCGTGGGCCATCTCGTCGTACCTCGGCAGCGCGTTCTCCCCCGCCAGCCCGACCCCGGCCTCCCTCGCGGCGGCGGCCACCTGCCGAACGAGCCCTTCCGGCCTACACATTGCATCCCCCGGCTGCTCCCCGTCTCTCATCTCAACACAGGTGAAGTTGAACACCGCCCCGTGCCGAGCCAGCATTCGGGCGATCGGCAGATACCCGTCCCGGAGCCGGGTGTTGTAATACCCAGCGGTGAGCTCCGGCGCGTGCGACCGGGTGCCGTAATGCCAGTGGATGCCGGCGACCTTGACGGAGATCTTGACGCCGGTGCCTGTGAAAACAGAGGAAGCCGAGGAGAGCACGCGCTCGCCGTGATCAAGAAGCATTTCGGAATACCAAGTGAGGAAGAATTCGCCGTATGGACCGTTCCATCCGCCTTCTCGGCAGAAGAAAGGGGTGTCCTCCGGCCAGTTGTTGTAGCTTCCGGCATCCGTGGGCCCCCCATTGCCCCATTCCGGCCTGCCGGCCGCCGCCGCCGCCGCCATCAGGCTGCTTCCCATGTACTGCATCAACAAAGTCACGTTAGAAATGGATTAAAATCAGCTGACTCATGGCACCGAAAAATGGTCTCCGGTGTGATTACCTTGTCGTAGCATTGGAAAGCTCCGATGCCGGGGAACTTCCAGGTGCCGTCGAGCTCGGGGTAGGAGGGGTAGCGGAGCTCGCCGGCGGGGCCCATGCCGACCTGAATCTCGATGATGGTGGAGCCCAGGAGGGAATGGAACTGGTCGCGGAAGGCGCGCATGAAGTCGGCATAGCATTGGAGCGGCGTACGGCCTTTGAGCACGGGGAGCGTATCGCATCCCAGGGATACGTATTCGTAGTTCCTACGGCCCCACTGGTCCGTATACGCAAGGTCCGGGTCTTTCTCCATCTCCTCCGCCACCCATCGAGGCAACGGGATCCTGCAGACAAAGGCGCATGTTAGCAAATGGGTAACATTGAAAACCCTTCGGGATTGACGTCATGTGAGAGAGTTGACAGCGTTAAATCACATGATATTCACGTGTTACTGAATGTCCCCACCGCCCACGGCTTGATCTTAATCAGATTAAGAAGTCGCAAACAAACAGGGAATTAGGTGCCCAAAATGCCAAAAAAGGAGCGACTTTCACATCGGAAAGTACAGAAAAGGAGTCCTGAGTTCGCGAATCTCTCGGACGAACGCCACAATAACAACGACTTAACTCGCAGTTGACAGTAATTTTGACCCGCGAAAAAAAAATAAACATCTTTAACTGGCTTGGTTTTTTATTTTTAATTTTACTTGTAAGCAAGGTTTGCCTAACTTATTTGTAAACCCAGACATACCATTGCAACCAAACATGGATCATGGAACCCATAGACACCAGCTCTGATCGTTTAACCCCGAACATAAGAAGCCAATTAGTTAGTGTTAATGGGACTCGAACCCGAGTCTCAATCGAGACAGTCAGATGATTCAACCACTAAGTTGAGCATCGGAGCCCACTGTGTTTGGTTCTAGAAAATAGAAAGGAAAGAAAAAAATCAAGTTAGAAAAATAAATTGTTATTTCTTGATTGAAAAAAGAAGTCAAAAGAAAAAGGAAATAAAGATATGTAAACCACATAAATATTAAAACCTCCAAAATTTTCTAGATGATTCAAAACACCAAAAATCAAGTGAATGCAACGACATTTAACAAACGATTTTATTGTTGTAAAAACAATGATTTTAGAACAATAAAATTACTTTTTTAACATGTTAATTAAGAGTCAAATTCCATGAGTTAACTCATATTTGAGCTTTTGGATTTTAGAACTACAACCTGAAAATAAAATTCAAAACCATGCTAGAGAAAATAAGATATTTTGGGCTGCCAACACAACGCATATTCATTATCATAACTTTCTTTCATTTTTCTTTGACTCGACTCAGATGAATACAGACAAAATACAAAGTAAGTGAAAACTATTTCACCTTCGTGCATAACCAACAATGAAATTTTCAAATTTTCAAATGTTTCACCAATTACGTACATATTTTACGATGTGTTGTTAACAGACCAAGTAAACTATTTTTAAATAGTACGCAAATTATTGACAAGATTTTCAAAATATTCATGAATCATTCACAAATTTAAATAATTCGAGATCTAGTCGCCATTAGTAACGAATCATTTATGATTCAATAAATTTGTTTGTTAGAGTGCTACTAGTTATAGCTCGTGCTTAAAGGGTATGGTTCATTTAAAGTATTCCCTCTCAAAATCTTATATCAATTAAATTTAAATGAAAACAATAAATAAATCACAATAATTTTGTTTTCTCACAAATTTTAGGCCCTATCAAACTTTTGGTTCCCACAAACGAATTTTCGTTCTCCCAAAAATTTTAGATCCCAAAAATTTAGTTACTTCAAGATCTAAACTCATTTAAAAATTAAAATATTGCCACCGTCAAAATATTCGATTCCGAAATTTTAAACGAATAAAAATAACTAAATGGTAATTAATTGTTATTTAATTCTCCAAAAATTTTAATATTCCCAAAATTTAGGGCTCCCGTTAATTTAAAATTTTAGCGGGTAATAATTATCCCCCACCAAAAAACGCATTCTAATATTTTTAAAAAATCTACAGTTTATGGCGAAAAAAATTAAAATCAATTCTATAGTTGTAGTAAATTTGATCCCGAAAATTAGAAATTCACAACTATATTTTCTACTGGTTTCTTTTTTTAATTTTATTTATTTTTTTGGGATAACGGTGTCAACAGTACTTTCTAGAGACTTCTTTTGAACCTTTTCACTTTTACAGCCAACGGCCCAGACCGTATAAATGTAGAAAACACGGAAAAGATTAAAAAGAAATAGGGAAAAAAACAAAGGTTACGGGCTACTCACGTGCACGAATCTCCGACGTTCCCGCCACACTGATGGAACGACATAACGGCCTGGACCTTGAGCCCGATCCTGGCACACATCTCCATCAGCTCCTTGTACCCGGCCCAATTGTAATTCGTGGGGCCCTCTCTCTCCACTAGGCCCCACCACACGTCCACCATGATCCCCTCCACCCCTGCGCTCCTCAGCGCCATCAAGCTCGCGTTCATCGCCTTCCTCCGGCTCAGCCCCCCGCCCATCTTCACCGTGTCCAACGGCAGCATCACAAACACCGGCACCCCTTTCGATTTGACAGCAGAATCCCCGACGGAATATTCCGCAACGTCCTCCGCCGTTTCGGCCGACGAGACGAGGGCACGGCAGGCGATGTCGAGATCGGTGCGGACTCGGGGGGACTTGATCGGGCTGACCGGCGGCGACAGTGGGTCGAGGTCGGGCGCGCCCGGGCGTTGGATCCGGCACCGGATGTTGGTCGGCGGCTGGATCGGCCGCCAGAGGGCGGCGACCGGAGGCGACGCCTGCTGATCGGACGAGGACATGTCAGCAGTGGGGATGGATGCTCCATAAAGTGTTCCGATCTGATGCGCGACGTTCAATGACGCCATGAAATTTCAATTAAGCTTGAGAATCTTAAGAAAAATGAAGAATAATGGATGGAAGGGGGCTCTGATTTTTGATTTTGGATTATTAGATTCTTGGTTTGGACGAGTTTATTTTGGATGAGAGGAGGTGAGGAAGAAGAGGGTGGTTATTTATAGAGGGAATGGGGATAATAGGTGGACACCTGTCGGTTTGAGGTTGTCGTGGCGAGAGTTTGCCCATGGGTATGTTATCGATGGCTAGGATTCGGGGGTTGGTTCTTTGATTGCTTGATTGGTGGGATATTGAGAGAGAGGAGCGGCGCCCGGCTTCTACGTTTCCTCGAGATTTACGAGGCCCATGTGAGTGGGCGGCCAGCCTTGAGTGCGGGAGTTACCATGCGCACAGCACTAATCGCTGACTAAACGGACCATTTATTTACAAATTTGACATTAACAAATTTACGTGATACCCTTTAGGCTTTACCATACATCTTTCTCCCATCTCTTTAATCTTCCTCTTCTTCCCTATCACAACTGGCCACAGTAGCCGCCGCACACCCCTCGCGCCCACCATTATAACATACCACACTGAACCACCCATCTTTCATCCCCCACTCACCCTCTCCTCTTCCTCCCTCATATTCATTCCTTCACCCTTTCTCATTTGTCGGTGCTGCCATCGGATCTCTGGTGGGGATGAAGAACTAGAGTGTGTGGGGTGCGGCCGACGACGAGTGCGAGGACGACTGCGGTTGCGGCCTGCCTGCGGTGGATAAGGAGAGGAAGACGGGTGCTGAGATTAAATACGATATGAGTAATGTTGGGATATGATGTTCTGTGTAAATTAAACAATAATTTTTAAATTCATTTGTGCATGTGTGTCTAAAGTGGTCTGTGCACAACAATTTAAGCTGTATGCAAAGTAACTTCCCTTGAGAACCGACATGGGACTGTAGTAGAGGGTATAATGGTCCTTTCCTATATAAAAGAACAATAGTGTAAAAATATTGAAAAATGATATATACACCGATTCATCGGTGTATATAGTTGTTTTTAAGCAAAAAGATGTGGAAATCAAGTAACATCAGACTTGTTCCTCTTCTCTCCCCCCCCCCAATTTTTAGCAAAAAATGTACAAAATCTTATATGCACCGACTTTCATCGTGTATATACTCACTCTCAAAATATTTTATGAATAGTTTATCATGTTTTCTATTAATTTTACGTGAACCAAAATGTATTAATTAGGTTTTTTTACTAATTCTAATAATACAATATGGTTTTTAAGAAATTGCATGGTGCACAAGAGTTTTGTGCAATTTACCCAAAATGAATTGGAAGAGCAGAGCATCAGACTTGAAAAGTGACTGAAAGACCATAGCATGGTACACAAGGGTTTGAATGAAAAAAACCTACAAAAGCTTTTCGAGAATGAATTTGCATATAGATATATCAAAATTCAATGAGGTGTTTTCAATACACCTCAAAACATGAGGTGTATTTGGGGTGCATGTCATTTTTGGCACAAAATGAAGAAAGAAAAAGAAATGTGATTATAGATGTGATTTTTTTTGCGGAAAATGACATACATACTAAATACACCTCATGTTTTGAGGTCTGTTTAGCACAAATCAATTCAAAACCCACTAACATGCATGAATTTCTAAATGCAAGATTGTCAATGCTTGGAATTATTGTTATGGTAATTTTGGAATAAGTACAATGAATTTTACATTTATTTCTTTTCTCGTAACATAATTGTTATTACATACATATACGATGGCAAAAATTACTTTTGTTTATATTTTTCATGGCTTTAACAATATCCCAAAGTATCAATTTCTTTCCATTACTATTTCCTCGCTAATATGTCCATGGGCGTAACTAGGTAAGACTTGCCCTGGGCAGCTGCCCAGGGCAAGAAAATATAGGAAAACAATTTATCACACTTATTTGCTATCTCTTTAAGCTTAGTGGTAAAGGTGCAGACTTAAGGAGTTGGCCTCCTGGGTTCGATTCTCCATACATTCTTATTTTTATGTTCTTATTTTTATGTTCGTTTTCCTTGTTGGGTATTATTATGACTTGGTTGTGCTTAAGGTCTAGTGACTCTAGTCCATTGTCCTGCTAACATTAAAGCACACATAAACTAATCATTGTATTTAGCATGGAAAATTTTAAAATTCGCACTCTAATTCTAGTAAAATCCATGTAATTCACTTAACATGTAATTTTTTTTGTTCATTGTCATTTGTTACTTATTATTGATATTTAACTTGTTGGGTATTGTTTAGACATCGTTTCTTTATGGTCCAATAGATAAGGCGTTGGTATATGGTACCCGAGCTTCTGGATTCGATTCCCATGGCTGCCTTTTTTTATTTGTTACTTATTATTGTTATTTTGCATGTTATATATTATTTAACATTTAATTTTTTGTTATGAATTATCATTTTTTGCATGTTGGTTATTATTTAACATTTATTTTTTTATTATCATTTTTTTGTAAACTTATGCTAGACTTGTTACGAGAGGGGAAAATGGAAAAAAACAAGAGCAGAAACATTTTTTTGTATGTTGAGTATTATTTAACGTTTAATTTTTTGTTGCACGTTAATTACTTAGTAACATTTAATTTTCTGCTTTGATACTTTTATAAAAATATTCTTTATACCATTTTTATTTTCGCCCAGGGCAAAAAAAATTCCTGGTTACGCCACTGAATATGTCACATGAAGTTCCTCGACGACTAACTTGGTATGTAGGGTGTGGGTCAGCCTTTCATACTCCCGGTTTGGTGCGTTGCATACCCCCACCTTAGGACTCATCCACCTCTATGGAACATTACATATACTACCTGTTACGACCTAAAGATCATAATAGCCCGACTCCCGCCCGGATCCGCTTACATACCCCTTTAGCTCACCCTTTAACAATCAGGGCCGCCGCCCCGAGGACCCAGGCCATCATGGAGATAGGCACGCCTTACGGCGCCCCCCCCCCCCCCCCCCCCCGAAACGGCCGGGGCGAGCAACTGTAGCCGGCCGAGGCGAACAACCGCGGCCGCCCGGCCCCTCGGGGTAGCGCGCTTGGGGACGCTTGGGTATCAAGGCCAGGCCTACGGACGGGCGTGGTCGGGCCGGACTACCCCCGACCGGAACGGCCCGTCCGATTCCCGCGAACCGCGGCGCCTAAAATGAGCCAGACTCTTAGTCCGACGCTAACGACAAAACCTAAGGATAAGGACACCTGACACATACGTCACCCGACCATCCGACAAAGCACCCCCTGACGGAAGAGCCACCTGACAGATAACGCTTTCACTTTCGGCTCTGACATCCCGACAAAAGCACCCCTGGGCCGTTGCGCCGCCTGACAAAGGCAGGTCAGAGACTCCTGTTCCCGGCGTCCTTGTCCGAAGCCTCCGCCGACGCCCGGGCCAGCTCAGCACGCCTAGTCATCACCCGTCAGGTATAAATACCCCTTCTCCTCTTACGGAGAAGGGGGTTGCTGCAGAATTCTCTCTCATTTAACTATTCACACACGAGTGCAAAGGTCTTCCATATCTTTGTTCTCCCACCTATAGCTCGCCACGCGCGGTCGACACACCGTTAGTCAGACTGGCGTGACCAGCCCCCCATTTTAAGCCCTATCACTGACTTAGGCATCGGAGGGGCTAAGGGTTGAACCCCCAACCCAGCCCTTCTGACGAGTTGTTCGTGTCGCAGGAGAGCTCGCCTATCAACACCAGTCGGCGTCACCCCCCTGCCGTTCAACCTTGTCCAGCCGCATCCGGCGAGATTCAGCCCCGCGACCGTCACTGGCGTCGAGATCGACTTCTTCACCCCACTAATCGCTTGTCAAATAGCCTACCTAAACCCCCTTCTCCACATAACCACCGTGCCCTTGGTTCCCATTAATACAAATTCATTGTACGCGAGTTCCGCCTCGTAACAATTGGCGCCGTCTGTGGGAACGAAGGGTCACACCCATGTTAGATTCCATACCGATCTCGCGGAACCCGGACCACGGCAAAGATCCCGTGGGACAGGAACCGCTCTCCCTACAAATCACCCCGGCGTCCGACCCCCTTCTGGGGATGGGCTCCGAGATCGAACACACTTCAGTCCCCGCCGTCCTGAAGAGCTTCGAGGCCGTTGCTCAGGCCAGGGGAGGCTGTCAGACGGCGGGAACGGGACCTCCGCCCGGCCCCTCAGAGCCCCTGAACGTGAGGCGAAACCTCCACCCTCAGTTCGAGGAGGAGGGGGAGCATAGGGGGCTCGCTGAGGAGATCGCGGCCCAGCAAAGGCTCCTGGAAGAGGAGGTAGAAGTCGCGCAGCGGTGGAGGCGCCTGGGGGAGGCGGCCGCCGCGCAGAGGCATCTGGACGAGGCGGCCGAGACCACCCGGAAGGCTTACCTGGAAGAGGAGGCCGCCCGCCGCCAGCTTCGCTTCATCATCGCGGAGCGCGAGAGGCTGAGGATGGAGAACAGGAGCAACCGAGAACTCCTGGACGAGGCGACGACGGCCCGGCAGCCTGGGAACGAGCGGGACCCGTTGCTGAACAGGTCCCCGCCTGGAGGGGGCGGCCCCCATCACCAACACCACCCCTCCGATACCCTGCGCGAGGAAGCCGTTTGTCGGCAACTACGCTTCCTCGCCACCGAGCGTGAAAGACTCCTTCGGGAGAATCAAGAACGGATGGAGGCCCGAGGAGAGCTGGCCAGGAGGCGTGGGCGCTGGGAGGACCGTAGCCCGCAACCCGTCGAATCCTCGGCCCAAGGAAGGAGCCCCGCCTGGAGACCGTCAGGCTACTCCCCGGGGATGGAGGACCGTCGGCGGCCGAGGCGCGACCGAAGCCCGACCCCCGAGTGGCGGAGGGGGGATGCGCCGGATCGCCCGACCTACCCGGAGGAGGCCACGCCACTCGCCCGGTGGATCACTTCCGCCCCCAGGCCCGTAAGGTTCAACCCCCCTCACTTGGCCACGTACAATGGGAGGGGCGACCCCCTCACGCACGTGCAACAATACCGGGGGGCGATGGAAGCCCAGGACGTGGATGAGGCGTTCCTTTGCCGACATTTCTCCCAAAGCCTGAGGGACACCGCGCTGGACTGGTACTTCGGCTTGCCCGTGAGGTCCGTAGGGAGCTTTGGCGAACTATCCCATAAGTTCTGCCAAGAGTTCCGGGCCGGGCGAACAAAAAAGAAGCCCTTAGACTATCTCAGCACGATAGTCCAAGGGGAGGGAGAGACGACGGGTAGATACCTCCGCCGTTTTCAGGAGGAAAGACGGGCGGTGGTGACGTGTGGCGATGAAGTGCTTATGCTGGCCTTCAAGACGGGGCTGCGGACTCGGAGCCTCCACAAATCACTGCTCCGGGATCCGCCGACCGACTATGAAGCGTTGGTAGCTATGGCGGAGAGACACGCGCTGGCCGAGGAGACTCTCGGCGCCAAGGCCTTATTCCCCCCGGTGAAACCCCCCCAAGGCGAACCCCGGTCACACCCACGGCCGAGGCAGGAAGAGGGGCACCGTGGCCGCGACCAACTAGCCCGACCAAGGAGGGAACCGCTCGGGCCCCGCCCGCAAGACCGACCTGGCCCGGCGCGCGATTTCGCTCCGGCCCAAGGGCTCCCTCGAGTCGCCCCGAGACAAGAAGGCCCCTACGGGCACATTACACCCAACTCAACGCCTCCTTGATTGAGGTAATGGCCGCGGCTACACGGGCCGGACTGCTGCCGGAGCCGCCCCGAGAAATGAAGTCGGACCCCGCCCGGAGAGATTTCAAGAAATACTGCCGATACCACCGGGACCACGGCCACGACACCGACAACTGCTTCACCCTCAAAAGGGAAATCGAGCGGCTGATCCAGGCGGGCCACTTGGGGGACTTCGTCGGAGCCCGGAGACCTGACCGGGAAGAGGGGAACCACCGAAGGGCACGGAGGGCAGACCCTCCGGCAAACGACGAGCGGGAAGAGCCTCACCCCCCGAAACCCGTCATGCGCATAAATACGATATGCGGCGGCCCATCTTCAGGTGGGGCATCGTCGTCAAGCAAGAAGGCGTATGCGAGACAAGTAATGACGGCGGGTCTCGGAGGGGACCGGAGAGGGAGAAGGATGGCCTACCCACCCATAACTTTCAGCGACGAGGATCTGGAGGGGATCGAGCTGCCACACGACGATGCCATCGTCATCGAAGCACAGATCGGGACGGCCATCGTCAGCCGCCTCCTGATCGACACGGGGAGCTCTTGCGACATCCTGTTCATGTCCACGATCGAAAAGATGGGGTTAAGGCCGACGGACCTGAGACCCTGTACGGGACCCCTCGTCGGTTTCACCGGTCACTCGACCCCCATCATGGGAGTGATCACCCTGCCGATAACCCTCGGAGAAGAGCCACAGGTCGTCACCCGAATGACGTTGTTCGTTGTGGTCGACATCATGTCGGCGTACAATGGGATCATAGGACGACCTTACATGTCGACCATCGGAGCGCTCCCCAGCCTACTCCATCAGATGGTCAAGTTCCAGACCCCTCGAGGGGTGGGGATCGCACGGGGAAGCCAGAAGCTGTCTAGGAGCTGCTACGTAGGGTCGACCAAGCACAAAGGACCAGAGGTGAACCTGAAGATCGACTCCTCAAAGCGGAGTTATGACCCCCTCCAGCCAGAGTTAGCCCCAGCCAATGCCACGGCCGAGGGAAACAGGATCGACCACGCGCCCAACTAAACCACCCCCCGAGAAGGACGGGCTAATCACTCCAAGGGGCACGGTGCGCCGGCCGGGGCATAGCCGGTAACTGTAAGTCCTGAACGAAGTACCATGTTCCCTTCTTTTTATCTTCAAATTTCGTCTTTCCTACATAACAGTTTCAGTTCAACCCTCTAAAAGACTCCGGGGCAGGACCAGTCCTCGCCACCCAAACCGGAGAGGGGCATGGGCCGAGTTGCACACTCGCTCCCCCCCAAGAAGACCTCCGGTGCAAGTTCACTGAGCTTGGCCACCCAAACCGGAGCACCATATGCGGGGTAGGCGACGGCCCAATACCCGTCCGACTATAGAGGTTGCGGGGAGGCGACGGCCCTATACCCCCCCTCTAAAAGACTCCGGGGCAGGACCAGTCCTCGCCACCCAAACCGGAGAGGGGCACGGGCCGAGCTGCACACTCGCTCCCCCCCCAAGAAGACCTCCGGGGCAAGTTCACTGAGCTTGGCCACCCAAACCGGAGCGCCATATGCGGGGTAGGCGACGGCCCAATACCCGTCCGACTATAGAGGCTGCGGGGAGGCGACGGCCCTATACCCCCCCTCTAAAAGACTCCGGGGCAGGACCAGTCCTCGCCACCCAAACCGGAGAGGGGCACGGGCCGAGTTGCACACTCGCTCCCCCCCCAAGAAGACCTCCGGGGCAAGTTCACTGAGCTTGGCCACCCAAACCGGAGCACCATATGCGGGGTAGGCGACGGCCCAATACCCGTCCGACTATAGAGGTTGCGGGGAGGCGACGGCCCTATACCCCCCCTCTAAAAGACTCCGGGGCAGGACCAGTCCTCGCCACCCAAACCGGAGAGGGGCACGGGCCGAGCTGCACACTCGCTCCCCCCCAAGAAGACCTCCGGGGCAAGTTCACTGAGCTTGGCCACCCAAACCGGAGCGCCATATGCGGGGTAGGCGACGGCCCAATACCCGTCCGACTATAGAGGCTGCGGGGAGGCGACGGCCCTATACCCCCCCTCTAAAAGACTCCGGGGCAGGACCAGTCCTCGCCACCCAAACCGGAGAGGGGCACGGGCCGAGCTGCACACTCGATCCCCCCCAAGAAGACCTCCGGGGCAAGTTCACTGAGCTTGGCCACCCAAACCGGAGCGCCATATGCGGGGTAGGCGACGGCCCAATACCCGTCCGACTATAGAGGCTGCGGGGAGGCGACGGCCCTATACCCCCCCTCTAAAAGACTCCGGGGCAGGACCAGTCCTCGCCACCCAAACCGGAGAGGGGCACGGGCCGAGCTGCACACTCGCTCCCCCCCAAGAAGACCTCCGGGGCAAGTTCACTGAGCTTGGCCACCCAAACCGAAGCACCATATGCGGGGTAGGCGACGGCCCAATACCCGTCCGACTATAGAGGCTGCGGGGAGGCGACGGCCCTATACCCCCCCTCTAAAAGACTCCGGGGCAGGACCAGTCCTCGCCACCCAAACCGGAGAGGGGCACGGGCCGAGCTGCACACTCGCTCCCCCCCAAGAAGACCTCCGGGGCAAGTTCACTGAGCTTGGCCACCCAAACCGGAGCACCATATGCGGGGTAGGTGACGGCCCAATACCCGTCCGACTATAGAGGCTGCGGGGAGGCGACGGCCCTATACCCCCCCTCTAAAAGACTCCGGGGCAGGACCAGTCCTCGCCACCCAAACCGGAGAGGGGCACGGGCCGAGCTGCACACTCGCTCCCCCCCAAGAAGACCTCCGGGACAAGTTCACTGAGCTTGGCCACCCAAACCGGAGCACCATATGCGGGGTAGGCGACGGCCCAATACCCGTCCGACTATAGAGGTTGCGGGGAGGCGACGGCCCTATACCCCCCCTCTAAAAGACTCTGGGGCAGGACCAGTCCTCGCCACCCAAACCGGAGAGGGGCACGGGCCGAGCTGCACACTCGCTCCCCCCCCCAAGAAGACCTCCAGGGCAAGTTCACTGAGCTTAGCCACCCAAACCAGAGCGCCATAGGCGGGGTAGGAAACGGTCCGATGCCCTCCCTCCCCCGAAAGGGCCCGTCACCCTTCTCCTCAAACCTCGGGAACCTACTCGCGGTCCGCGAATCAAGGCCACCCCTACGGAAAGCCATCCCCGAGGAGTAACGCTAGACCCCCATAAAGCCGACGCCCGAAACGACTTGTCCAACTCAAGCAGGACCCTCGGGACGAGCGCCAATGACAAATGCCAGACATGCCTGAGGGGTCACATCACCTGTCACCCATCGGGGTCACATCACCCATCAAGGAAGAATAAATGAGCGCAGACGCTCACCATTATAAATCCCCCCTCTCCTCAGCTTCATGGAGAGGGGGAGAAAGGCAAAGGAAAGGATGTGGAGAAAAACTCGTCATTTTTACCACCCTCCCTCCCTTGAAATGCGCAGAAGACGCAAGCTTCGCCGACCGCAAAGATAGACGATCCACCAACCGGATATCCCGCTTACACAACGGCTACCCAGCCTGCTGCTCCCCTCCTTCTTTTGGACAACTTAAAGCAGGAGACCGGGCGCTCCGTGGGCACACCAGGCCTCTCCACGAACGCCCGGGGTGCGCAGGAGCGGCTGGCTGGCAACCCGATGGATGGGACGGACCTGCCAAATCACCTCACCGGACCCCCCGGCAGCCACCAGCGCCACCCCTTCCACTCATCGGCCTCCCCTGAACCGTTAACGCCGGGGGGATGCACGGAGGGGATACAACCCGCATCCCTTCGCGCCTACCACGCGGAGCCTCCAATCGAGAGGAGCAACAGGGCCCCGTGGGATAGAACAACCACCAAGGACTCCCTCTCCCCCCAATTCTAGGAACGAGGGCCAAAGCCACTGCCGAGCTCCGACGCGATCATCACCCCTACGCCAAGGGGGAACTCTCTGAATCCCGCCACCCCCACCTTGTCAGGGGCGCGACGCCAGAGAGGCGGATCAACTGCGAAGAGAACGTCCACTTACCTAGATCGACACACGGTCACGCCTACAATGTTACGCCTACGGGCCGATACAATGTTACGCCTACGGGCCGATACAATGTTACGCCTACGGGCCGATACAATGTTACGCCTACGGGCCGATACAATGTTACGCCTACGGGCCGATACAATGTTACGCCTACGGGCCGATACAATGTTACGCCTTCGTACCAATTCAACGTTACGCCTATAGAAAGCCCCCGTTTTATTAAATTTTAGATCGTAGCCGATGAAAAGGCCAAAGACAAGTCCCGGTTTACCGCTGGTCATAACTCGGATAGACCTAAACCCGAACAACCTACGCAAAGGGAGGCGACCCCGCTATCAAATCTCTCGGGCGCCATACGCGAAATAAAGGGACTCGACACGATTCAGCCTATGCCAACATAGAAACGGCCGCACCAAGGCGTAAATCTAAGAAGTAAATTTATGCATACACAGGCGGAAAGCCCAAAAGAGGCGGGGGCGAGTCATGCGAATCCTTACTTTCTTTCATTTTTAAACATACACAAGGGGGGGCCTACACAAAACTACTTGGCGCCCCCACCAATCACGACGCCCTCTCCCTCCATAGAATCCCCCGCCGCCCCGCCGCCCTCTGGCTCGTCACCATCCTCGTCCTCTGGCTTATCACCATCCTCGTCCTCTTGCTCCTCACCCTTCTCGTCTCCATCCCCCTCCCCGCCGCCGCTTGCGACGAGCCCGTCAAGATCGACCTCTATTGGCGGGACCAGGCCAGCCGCCTTCTCCTTCATCCACGCAAGGCAGTCATCCCACCCCTCCACGCGGCCCTTCCTTATGCCCTCGACCATCGAATTTGTAAGGGCGGGTATGACGGTTGTCTCCTGATACGTCCGGAATTCCTCGACCCTACGGGCCAACTCCTCTTCGGCGGCCTTGGCACGCGCAGCAAAATCCTCCACACGAGCCTCCTCCCTCCGAAGGGCCCCCTCCAGCTCCTTCGCTCTCTCTCCAGCCTCGGTCACGACGGTCTTCAGGCGCTCTACTTCAGCCTCATATCGGCCGCCCCGCTCCCTCTCCTTCTCCAGGTCCTCGCCGGCTCTCTTACGAACGTCAGCGACCTCGGCGACCATCCTAGCCACGGCGTCTTCGGCCTTGTGTATGGCCGGCACGTGTCGCATCAGCCCGAGCATCAAGTTGAGGATCTGCGTAAAGAAACACCAAAAAATAGACCCATTTAGGGCGAAAGCTAAAACCCGCCGAAAGACACCACCTGTCTTACATAACATACCTGGACGCCATGCATCACTGCGGTCCCGCACAGACCCTCAGGCTCCACCGCTTCCAGCGCCACCTTGTCGCGAGGCAGGAAGATGTTTTCCGCCAGCCTCGCCGCCACGCTACCATCCTCAAACACGGACTCATTGTTCGCCACTTTGTACCGCGCTCGATGAAGCGCCCTGTCGGGACAGCCCTCGACATCGGCCCTCTTGGCCTTAAACTTGGCCAGGGCGGCCTCACAGTGGGGGTCGGTTGTCGGCCTCTCGAGACCAAACATGGGACAACCATAAGGCCAATGGTCCCATCCTCCTGATCCGGTCGGGCCGCTCGACGCCTCGACCCCATGCGACTGACCGCTGGGATCCGCCCCCTCACCCCCTGCAGGCGCCACGGGGCTAGGCGAAGTCGTTCGGGGCAGTTCCCCCCCTCCCCCTATCGACCCTTCTTCGTCGCCCTCCAGGTCGATGATGGGGTCCGCCACGCCATCCCCGGTCGACCTCTTCCTCCTCTTCGTTGACGCCGGCACCCTAGTCGAGCTCCCGGCCCCTCCTTCCGCTCGCGCCCTCTTAGGGCCACCTCTCGTCGTCGATCGCCCCGCCTGATCCGCGGCCCTCCGCATCATTTCCTCAAGGGATAGACTCATCGTGCCACCTGCCAAAGAGAGAAAGTTCAGCGTAAGCATATCAGGCGCAGGAACACCCAAATCTTCTGTACCTTCGGGCCATATATAGGCTGTTATCATCTCAGGCCGAGACAACGTCCGATAATTTCGGCCCTCTGCTGGTATAGCCATTAAAGTCTGGGCCACCAACTTCTCCTCGTCCCCCAATTCCACCACCTCTCTCGCCTCGGGATTCAGCTCGGCCCAATCAGCCCTTATCAGCACTTCCTCCGGCACCTCCACAAACACATACTGCTGGCGCCACAATTTAATTTTTCCAGGCAACCCTTTGATGAGCGGATGCGTCCTCTTCGCGGATAAATAGTAGCACGATCCATACCTCTTGACCAAGAAGAAGTGGCGAAATAAGGACAGGGACGGATTAACCTGATTGCTTACACACAGCACTAGGAACCCCACAATGGCACTGATGGCATTGGGCATCAGACGATACAGCGGCAGTTCCAGGAAGTTCAACACTTCCAGCACGAACGGATGAGGGGGAAAGCGCAAACCCTGCTCAAATGAAGAGACGTACACTCCAACCTCCCGGTCCCCCGCAAAACACACCCTTTCCTGCGGCTCCGGTTCACGAACCGAGTATGGCGGCCTGACGTACTTCGCGAAGATCTCCCCAATGGATTTCCTCAGCACCGACTTCACTCCCGCAATCTCGACGGGCACCCCTCCGGTCTCCGCGGCTGAACTTCCCTCCCCAACTCCCCCAGAACCCTGACCCAGAATCGGAGACATCGTGGAAGACATTAGTCAAATGGGCGTCTTACCTAACGGGTGCTGTCGTCTCGGACTCTCGCTTTGCTCCGCCGACCGCTTCTACGAGAACGGCTCTGGAAAGGATTCTTAAACCTCTTACAAACCCTAGCTCCTCGACATTCAACCTTTTTTACCCCCCCACAGGCTATATATCTCTAAAGCGGTCCCGCAAAACATCGGCATTGTGACCGTCGAACCAACGACACGCGTCACCAATCTGGGTCCTGTCCATCACCAACCCACGTGTTCTGCCGCTTCGCGTCCCGTCAAAACCGTCAGTTGCGCCACGTGTCGTAACCACAGTGGTCGGGCCGCCTCGGTTCCCGCCCGCCGTCGATTCGCCAGGATGACGTCAAGTCAGACGACCGCCAACAAATCCCGCCCAAATCCCTACGAAATGATTACCCTCTTTTGAAATTACCCCACGATATCGCCGCTAGAGCTAAGATTTGGTCCGGCCTCCGACAGTCCGGCCAAATCATGGAACCAACGCCAGATCCAAGATTACATCCGGCCTCCGACAGTCCGGCCAAATCATGGAACCAACGCCAGATCCAAGATTAGATCCGGCCTCCGACAGTCCGGCCAAATCATGGAACCAACGCCAGATCCAAGATTTGGTCCGTCCTCCATCAGTCCGGCCAAAACACCCTCAGAGTTGGACCCAATATTTGGTCTAACACCCGTCAGTACGGCCAAAGCAGGAGCTTCCCTCGCATCATTGCCATTTCCGCTCTCATTCGGCCCGGCCGTCACGGGAACCCATCTCAATTCCAACACTTGGCACGGGCGCCCAAGCAAACGAACAGAGACCGTGACTCATCTCAACTCCCCTCTACCGGAATCCCCGGCAGAGCGAAGTTGGGGGCAATCACATCCCCACAAATCGTATATTCTACGGGCTAACCTTACACGAATACAGTTTGGCACAAAACAATCAAAATTTATTTACTCAAACCGCTAACCCTTACATGGAACCTTTGACTCTCCACCCACTACAACAACACATCGCTCATAACCCCATCACGAGAAGTTACGGCCCTCCCCGAACCCACGCTTCTAGCGGCGCCGCTTCTCGACCGACCGCTCCCTCACATCCTTGACCACTTGCCGAATCGCCGCCTCCTTAGCCTCTTGCAGCATCGGCACAACATGCTCGTCATGATACCGGCGGATAGCGGCTTCGACCAGCTTGCCCTCAGCGTCCCGCTCATCCTCCAGTCGCCGCACCACTAGACCCTTCTCCCTCTTCTCGGCCGCCAGAGCGACCTTTAGGTCCTCAATCTCTGCCTCTGCAACCCGATCACAGACTCCTTGCTGGCAACTTCCGAGGTATATTTCGCCCGAATATCATCCCTCTCTCGCGTTATTTCTTGAAGCTGCTTCTCGACCGCCGCTTTGGACAAATCGAAGTACGCAGCCCGCCCCTTCTCCACGCCGCAGGCCGCCCTAACCCTCTCCAGCTCCGCCTCCGTGTCCCTCAGCTTCTCCTTGACCTCGCCAAGGTTCTCCTTCGCTTCACGCAGGGCCACCCGGGTGGCGACCGCGGCGGGACGGCCCCGCAGGGCTAGCACGTTCGTAAGCATCTGCTTAAACCTTGAATCAGTGAGACACGGGCACACAAGGCCGGCGTGCGAGTAAAGAAAACCAGCTTACCTGTACGACGTGCCATATAGCCGAGCCACACAGCCGCTCCGCCCCCACGCGAGTCAACGACTCACGATCGCGCGGCAACCCGCAATACTCGGCGAGCCGCGCCGCCACTCCCGCATCTTCGAATACCGACTCGTCGCGGCTGACTCGAAAGGGAAACTTGTGGAGATGGTCATCAGGGTACGCCTCGACCTCTTCTCGGGTCCTCTTAAAACGAATGAGAGCGCCCTCACAGGCTTGACTCGACGACGCCCCCATTTCCCGCAAAGGGATCCCGTAGGGCCACTTCTGAACCACATGCGCCCGGCGGGGCGCAACCACCTCGGATACCCGCGGAGGGACGGAGGGTCGGGCCCCTCCCTCGGGCACGCCCTCGGGACGATCCTCGCTGGACCCACCGGCGGAGCGGTCTCGTCCGACTGACGTCCGTCCTGGGTGCAATCTCTCCCCCCGGGGGGCCCCGCCCCCACGGTCCGGGGATCCCGCCTCACTAGCCGCCCCCTTGCCTTTCCCGCGAGGATCAGTACCCCCCGAGGTCGGGGCACCGGCCGAACCAGACACCACCACCGGCTCCCTCATCGGGTCTTCGCCTGAAAGGAAAAGAAAGACCATCAGGGCGAGCCTAGCCCAAAGTTAACAAAACGCCAAAGATACCTAGGGCCCAAAAGTCCTGGGCGAGCCGACTGCTTTGCGTTAGACTCGCCCAATGGCGACACGCCTCGGGCAGCTCCCTCAAAATCTGAGCTTTGGCAATATCCTCCCCGGTCAGCTCCACCCCTTCATTCACGAAGGGATTCCGCGCCCCCCAATTCGACGTCAGCGCCACGTCACTTGGCACCGTCACGAAGACGAACTCCCTCATCCAATCGCCGACATCATCAGGCACCTCAAGGATGAGTTCTCGCCCTCTCCTGGCGCAAACGCGATGATACACCCCCCACTTCCGAACCACGAAGAAATGCTGAAACAACGCCAAGGAGGGACTCAAGGAGCAAGTGAGACACAAAACGACAAACCCCACTAACAGGCCCCAGGAACGGGGCGCTAAG
Organism: Scilla litardierei; assembly: GCA_030789695.1. NCBI lineage: Eukaryota > Viridiplantae > Streptophyta > Magnoliopsida > Asparagales > Asparagaceae > Scilla > Scilla litardierei. The sequence goes on along the minus strand of CM061138.1, from coordinate 9,328,616 downwards.
GCGAATATCGGCAGCTCCAGGAAATTCAGCAAGTGAAACAAATACGGGTGGATCGGAAAGCGGAGCCCCAACTCAAAGGACCGGACATAGACCCCGACCTCATCATTCCCCGGTGAGCTCACCGCTTCCCCCGACCCGGGAACCCGCACCTCATAGGGTGGTCGCACAAACCGCACGCGAATCTCCCGGATGTTGATCCTATCCAACCTGCGTCGGGAGGACTCAATGTCTCTCGGTGCAACGGATAACCATGACCATCTTTCCCTGATCCGCTGCACCCCCGGCTGCGACGCCCCCTCGCACGCCAACTCTTCCTCCCCCACCCGGCTACTCCCCCCAATCTCGAATCGAGAAGCCATTGATCGGAAAGGAAGGAAATTGATTGTTGTTACCTGTTGCTCCCTTGAACCTGGAAGACGATCGGAAGAAGACGGCCGGCGACGGAAGGGACAGGTTAGCCAGTAAGCTCCAAATAGAAAAATCGAGCGCCGGAGGAGAATCGGAGAAAGACAAAAAATTCACGCCGACCGCCTCCCAGACCATTTTAGGCGGTACAGGGGGCCCCCGGGCCATCTCGGCCGTCAAACTTTCGCCACGCGGTGCCCATCGAGACATCCCCGACGCCTCGACTGGCGTGAGAGTCACCTCATCCACGTGTCGCAAACTCAATCGCAGAGACGCTTCGTTTTCCTCTCCCCCCTTTTTTTTCTTCTTCAAATCGTAATGATGACCACTGAAGCGGGAGTTCCGAAGCCGCCGCCGTCACAACCCGGTGGGTCCAAGGCCCACATTGAGGGTCCGGAATGTTGGATATGGTTCGCCCTCCGAGCCGAGTCGGGCTGCCGCCTCAGACTCAAAGGCCGGGGGCAATTGTTACGACCTAAAGATCATAATAGACCGACTCCCGCCCGGATCCGCTAACATACCCCTTTAGCTCACCCTTTAACAATCAGGGCCGCCGCCCCGAGGACCCGGGCCATCATGGAGATAGGCACGCCTTACGGCGCCCCCCCCCGAAACGGCCGGGGCGAGCAACTGTAGCCGGCCGAGGCGAACAACCGCGGCCGCCCGGCCCCTCGGGGTAGCGCGCTTGGGGACGCTTGGGTATCAAGGCCAGGCCTACGGACGGGCGTGGTCGGGCCGGACTACCCCCGACCGGAACGGCCCGTCCGATTCCCGCGAACCGCGGCGCCTAAAATGAGCCAGACTCTTAGTCCGACGCTAACGACAAAACCTAAGGATAAGGACACCTGACACATACGTCACCCGACCATCCGACAAAGCACCCCCTGACGGAAGAGCCACCTGACAGATAACGCTTTCACTTTCGGCTCTGACATCCCGACAAAAGCACCCCAGGGCCGTTGCGCCGCCTGACAAAGGCAGGTCAGAGACTCCTGTTCCCGGCGTCCTTGTCCGAAGCCTCCGCCGACGCCCGGGCCAGCTCAGCATGCCTAGTCATCACCCGTCAGGTATAAATACCCCTTCTCCTCTTACGGAGAAGGGGGTTGCTGCAGAATTCTCTCTCATTTAACTATTCACACACGAGTGCAAAGGTCTTCCATATCTTTGTTCTCCCACCTATAGCTCGCCACGCGCGGTCGACACACCGTTAGTCAGACCGGCGTGACCAGCCCCCCGTTTTAAGCCCTATCACTGACTTAGGCATCGGAGGGGCTAAGGGTTGAACCCCCAACCCAGCCCTTCTGACGAGTTGTTCGTGTCGCAGGAGAGCTCGCCTATCAACACCAGTCGGCGTCACCCCCCTGCCGTTCAACCTTGTCCAGCCGCATCCGGCGAGATTCAGCCCCGCGACCGTCACTGGCGTCGAGATCGACTTCTTCACCCCACTAATCGCTTGTCAAATAGCCTACCTAAACCCCCTTCTCCACATAACCACCGTGCCCTTGGTTCCCATTAATACAAATTCATTGTACGCGAGTTCCGCCTCGTAACACTACCTTACGCACGTCGCGGTGTGGAGACCTGCATGGGCCACTAACTGTAACGACCCGCTCTCTAGGATACTCGAGAAGTACGAGTCCGTCCCAATCTGTCATTTACTTTGCATATAACAGTTCTTCATCACCATATTTTATTGCTATATAACCATTTTTCTTTATTAAACTTTACAGAACATTTCATGGACAACATGCATTCTTTCTTCCTCAGTTTCATATAAAGATGACATAAAATTAACAGGCTATATTTCATCATATTTGCATCATGGTAGCATCATGAATTTCACAATCTGTCATGGATTTTTAAGTATATGAACTGAAGTATAGTTACTGCATGAATAACATTCATAACATTTCAATTTGAAAGTATGAGAATTAATAAAATTTAATACAATGAAGTTCTGCAAATAATATGGAAAAGACATGGCCACATTGCCATATGGAATTTTCCATATGGCCATCTGGATTTAATAAGTAGGCTGAAAGATTCACACGACCATATCTTGAAATCCACATGGCCATGTGGATCAAGTTGGCTGTAAAAGAATGCGCACGGCCGTATGGTTCTAAAATGACACGGTCGTATGAGTTCTAGTGATACAGCCGTGTGGTTCTAAAAGTCTCAAAGCTTCAAAATGTGACACAGTCGTATGGTTTTGGCCATACGGCCGTGTGATACTAATTTCCTCTACACGGTCGTAAGATACGACCATATGATGCTGACAACCACCACAGGGTCGTATGGTTCTGTCTGTACGGCTGTGTGGCTTTGTCTACTGTCAAATTCGATAACTACGAACTCTAAATCCTATGCCATTCTAATTAAATCCTATCTTACCAAGTTAGGATCCTACCTGAGATGTCCATCCGTTAAATCTGGGGCCCTTCTTCTCCTAGATGACCCCAACAATCTCTTGTTCTCCTTCTTCTTTCTTCTATTGAATCCAAGGGCTAAGGTTGTGAAGCCGTGGAGTTGAGTTTGGGAATCTGAAGCAGTAAGTAGGCTGTGTGTGCGAAAATACAAGGAGATGGACCTGGGAATCTCTTCAGAATTTTTTTCTAACTTCCTTTCTTTTTCTCCTGATTTCCTCATATTTTTATTTCTTTTAATCTCCCCTGAGCCACCTCAAGCTTTTCCAAATCATTCCAGTCATGCCACCTAATGAAGGTTGGGTGAAAATCACCAGGAGGATGCCACCTCTCAAGGAGGAGGTGGCTTAAGAGAATAAATTAGGATTTAATCTTTAGTTTAAATAAGATTACCCCTTTATACCAAGTATACTCCTTTACAACAAGTATATCCTTAGTTAATAATTCCAAAAGCTATTATAAAATTCATTAAAAATAATTTTAACCTCACAAAAATCAAAGAAATTATACACGTCTCCCAAAAATTTATACGCATATTTATAGCCCAAGATTATGTATTACTACACATATATGAATTTTGGGGTCATTACATCGAGTCTGCGCTTAGGCTAAAGTAGCTAGGTCCAAGCATGCTCCGGACCCCGTTTTCCATTAATGGGGTTTTCTATGTTTTTTAAATAGCTCGATTCTCATATCACATCATATTGACCGAAACTCTCTTCTCAAATAGCTTGCGATGATTAAGTTCTCATGCGTCATATGCATGTACTTTTTATCTCTTGATACCTGGACGAAGATCTCAGCCTTTATGAAACCCTACAGATTGACCCTACTACATGTGGTACTAATAACCCCTGAAGACATTGACCACGAGCAACATGTGCCGTCATTGATTCGGTATCATCCTTATGTGTGAAGGATTTTGGCAGACCATCAGAGCTCAGATCTGTGTCCATACTAAGTCGGACGGACCACAGAGCCATAAAGCGCAGCAGAAAAATAAAACATGCTAGCTAAACATTTTAGCTAGGCCATGAGAGAGCCAGAACCTAGCCCGATTTATACCAACTTGGGGTGGATCTGACCAACCCAAGAGGGATCTATCCTACTGCGACGAAATTAAATTACACTAAAAAGCTTTAAAGAACATACCCGGAATCTCAACCCTGGGGCGGGCAAGATGTACTGCACCGGCTTCTTACGCTCCTCGTAGACGAACCGCCTTGACTCGATCCACCCGAACCGCCTCGCACCTTCGAACTGATCCACCCGAGCCGACACCCGCCTCCGAGCCGATCACTTGCGGTATAAGGTTTCACTTGAGCAGACCCGCGTCTTAGACATCTGGATCCGAATCCAAAACCCCCTTCGTAGTCTTGCTAGGACTCGTCGGGAGAATAAGACGAAGAGAGGAAGAATAGTTTAAGTCGTAGATCGAGCTTGCTCAAAATTCGGAGCTACTCGATCGAAGACTTGGTGTGGTTTTCAACGAAGAGGGTGCAACCCTATTTATATAGTGAATCGGTCCATCCCTTTTCGTTGCGAGAAACGTGGGACAAAGATTAAAGAAGAGGGATTTAATTTGGCTAATTGAAGTTTAGTAAGCTTATCACAAAGGTTACCTTCAACGAATTAAATCTCTTCATCCATTAAACTTTAGGCACCAAATAAGCTATCATTTCGAAGGGCTTCGAATAGGAACGCGTAAGAACAAACGACGACGAATTCCGACTTCGTTTGACCCCTCAAACAATTGCCCAAAGATGGGCAAAAAGTCAATTTTCGTAGTCGTCAAAAGGGTTTCAAAAAACCCTAATAAACTTAAGTTGCGCCCAAGTGGGTCTAACCCACTTTTGCCTTTGACTGTTTTTGCGTTTCCGAGCTTGTTTGAGCTCTTTTTTGGACGCGGTTTGAATCTGTGTTTAGACTGGGGATCCCGTCAATCAGGTAACTCTTTCCAATACTTTTGTTCCTACAAATATTGTCGTAATCAATTTACGACACATTTAATCTTGTTTGCATTGAATGCAACATTGTCCCCATCTACGACTTAGTCTCAAAACTAGCTTGTGAACTTAACTATTTCATTTCATCGAATGAATTCCTCTTATATATCTTCCTATTACTAAGACATGAATACTACTCGGTGTGAGACCCTACAGCCTGACCTTACTGCAGGTTGTGGCTCAAAACCCCTAGACGACGGTCACCGCGAGCAGCAGTTGTCGTCCATGTTTTAGAATCATCATAACGTGATCGACCCATTGACAAAAGTATTGTTGAGTTCACTTTGGCTATGTCAGTGATGAATACCGTTAGCTATAGTCCCTTCGTCAAGACTATGTCTCTGTTGGCCTAGGGTACGGTTTACTGTCAACCCCATTAGACAACATTGGTCAGTATACGGTGGTCTTTGTTGTATTCACGTTGTACATCTTACAACGTACCTCAGCCGAGGATTAAAGCAAAGACCGTACTAAGCCTGTGACACTAACTTCCCTTTAACAGAAGAGACGAATCACATCTTAGTCATCTATTCGCATCGAGAGCTTCAGGTGTAACCCAAGCTAAGATCTTTCAGCATGCCTAACCTCGAAGCTAGATCATATGTCTAAGCAACACTGTTCACTCACAGGTTCGTACAAATGACTTCAGGTCTTAAGGACCAGCTTACCTATCATCACCCTAGAGTAATTATAGACAGTTTAGTTAAAGTTAACGGCCATTTAATAACTCTAAGTTGGTCATTCAGTGAACTCATTCTCTAATGAGCACCTGTGTCTCGTCTCCGACTTCACCAAGTCAAATGACTATGAGATCATCATTACTCTAATGTAAGAAAAAGACACAGTGGTCTGTTCGATATGCCGATATCCAGTTCTCGACACATCTATGACCACGAACCGTTAAGAATTAAGTTTCTATTCGGTCACTTACTACTCATATCGAGATCTTATCTGTATACATAAGGACCTAACTATAAGTATATGTACATTATATAAGTATATTATTCATTCGAATTTATACTTAGGATAATGGATACCATATTATATCTTAACAAGACGTATACTTAGGATAAATCGCCTTATGGGCATATATCCTCTTACAATGTGGTCAGTCTATTTGATGTAAGTGTTGTCAGGAATACCTTGGCCATGCAAACGTTGAATGACACAGTTTTAATCCATTCTTCATAACTATGATGCTATGAAGCTTAGTGTATGGTTGACTGTCAACCCATAATAGCTCCACAATTGGTTCAGCATCGTTCGGTCTTGCCTGTCATTGTTGGATCCCATCCAACAACCCTTGGCCAATGATTTTGCTAATGACTGTACTGACTCTGCGACACAACCACTCACAACAGGAGAGGCAAATCATTATCTCGGCCACTTACGCTTCAAGTGTCACCCAACCAAATACCTTTTGACAGGCTTGTCTCGAAGCCATGCCAGCAATCTAAGTGAAACCGTTCACGTACATACAAGCTTTTACAGTGACATCAAGTTAGAGGATCAATTTGCATATCATTACTGATGGATACCATTGACAAATCGGTATATGCCACCATGTGATAGCTCTAATTGGGTCGTTCAGTGCACTCATTATCTAATGAACACCGATGTCTCGTCTCTGATTTTATCGAATCGAACGATCATGATATCATCTCCACCAACACGTGGTGAAGACAGAAACACATTAGTCTAGCTGATGCGTTGATGTCCTGTCTCGATGTATCTACGACTATGAACAGTTTCAGACTTCTTCAGACGGTCAAAACACTTTTCCATGATCGTGATCTACATCCTGATGTATGTTTGACCTTGCATTAAGCCTCGTGACTTTAACTACGTATTAATGAAAAAAAATTATATATATACTTAGGAAAGGATACCAAACAACATACTATTGTATTTGAACAAGATGTTACAATTACAGATAATTGGCCTCGATGGCATACATCTCTCAACAATTATTACTGAATGCACAAGGGTGACTTAGGAATATTAGCTTGGAGATCAAGCTAGGCAAATCGACGCATATCAAAATTCAATATAATTCAGGATCTGCCTGATTAGTTCTTGATTCTTCATGTCAAATGAGTGTTTCAAGCCTTCCATTCAATCATTATATGAAGCTTTAAAATCTGTTGTATGGAGGCCATTGACTTGCAAACGTTGGACATACTTGTTTTCCCATGGAAAACAATATATAAATAATCCCATATATTACTAGCCCTTCACATTTGGGGATGCAGGGGTCGGATCCTGAGAATGGATCAATGATGCTTTTCAGTGAGGCTAAATGTTAACCCCCATAACTAATGCAAGTGAATTCCAATCGATTGGATGGTGATGAGGTATGTAATGAATGTGATGATTATTTAAGGATAGAGAAGAGCTTATTGTCTCTATAAATTCTTTATCTCCAGTCATGTCAAGGGTGCGACGAGAGAAAGATGCTGTTAGGGTCTTGAGTCACCACCCCCAAATATATTTTGACGATGATCAAACAATTGTTGTTGCTAATAAGAGTTGCGAGTGTATGTACACAAGACCAAGTATAATGAATTCAAGTCAACATGGTCAACAAGTCAAGGATTTCATTCAATCTATCAAAAGACAAAGAAATGGAGTTCAAGCTTCAAGATGCAGAGTCAAAGAATAGGAGCTCAACACAAAGATAACGAGAGCTCATCCAATACTCAAGAAGATCAAGGACTCAAAAGACAAACTGAAGAACCAATGATTACATCATGACTCCAAGAACGTCTCAGTGAAGTAAAATTTTATGTAACGTCTCTTAGAATGTTAAAGCCTTTGTATTGAAGCTTGCACACACTTGGAAAAATATTTTAAATAGTTTAAAATGTTTTAGAAGTCTTCAAAAACTCATTTACTAAGTTTTAAGGTGAACCCTTAACTTAAATATGTAGACTAGTTGACTAGACTGACACTCAATCGACTAGCTACAAAGCCTGAATATTAAATAGAAGCATGTCAGACTAGTCGACCCGTATACTAGGATTAGTCGACCAATGTACAAGGACTAGTCGACTAGTAAGTATATTGCATTCGACTAGTGGCATAACTGTAATCGACTAGTTTATACAGAGAGCTCCAACTCCTCTTGACGTAGCTTGACTAGTCGACCAGAGTTCTCCTAATAGTCCAGTAGAAGTTGGCTAATTGACTATTAGATGAAATCTGGTCGACTAGCACTAGCCATTCAACATGCAATGACAACATTTTACTAGCCATTTTTCTAGCCGTTGAGGCGTAGTTTGGACAGTCTATTTTGTCCAAATTGAGGGAATATATGGGGTTTAGATCAGAATTTTTCGATAAGATTTTAAGAGAATTTTCTACAAAAAAATCTAGCATCAAAGGTCTCTTGTGCACCAAAGTTTTTAAAAGCAAAATCCTCGCTTGGCCAAAGTTTTCCTTGAAAGCTTTTAAATAATTCCCTAGCCTAGTTTATTTGATCTCCCTACAGCTTTCATCTTTATCTTTTTGTGACCAAAAAACTTATGCTTAGACACACTTTCACACAAAAGAGTAAGTTAGAAATCTACATGTGTAATGTGCTAAGTTGCATCGCAATCCAGGGTGTTGTGGTCCTCTTATTGAAGCGGCGTAATTAGAAATCTAGACTCGGCGTTGTGAGTGGAAATACTTGTTGTTGGCAAGGTAGTTGTAAAAGTCATCTTGTATGGAGGCAAGGCAAAGTCCTCGGTTTTAAGGCAAGTGCAATTTTCTCTCAGTCGAATAGTTTGATTAGTTGGTTTACTCCCAGCACAGCTTGGGACTGGATGTAACCCAGGTTTTTGGGTAAAACAGGATAAATCATGTGTCTTTGTAATGCTATTTCTTGTCTCGTGTGCTCTATCTCTATACTTGCTATTGTGTTTCCATTTCCGCCGATATCTTTTTATTTGCAAGTACTTTGAGATTGTGTTGGTTAAGAATCAAGTTATGTAACACTAATTGATCTCTTACGTGAAATTTGGAGAAATTAATTTTAAGTCTAGATTTTATTTGGATAACGCTATTCGCATTCCTCTAGTGTTTTCCCTGCACATGTCAAAATCTAGTGATTTTATTTGGAATTGATTTTATCTCTCTCCAAATGCTAGCACATGTCAAAATCTTTCTTAAATTAACAATCATAATAATATGGACCGTGAGACAACCACCCACTTACCCCTGACATAAATTTTCAAATCTCGTGAAAAATGTTTCTCGTGATGAAAAAGAGACAAACAAACGGACTGTGTATCGTTGGACTCTAACAGCATTCAACAAGGCCCGGCCTGCTTATTATCAACGGAAACAGGACATGGATGCTCACGTGGGCCTTTGCGCAAGGCCTTGCGTATAACAACTGTCCACCCGCCAGTGGGGCCCATCCACCGCCCATTTATCCGGACCTCGTGAATCGGGATTACGCGCTGCTTCTTTTTGCTGTTGTTAATCTAACGTGCACCCGATTCCCATTGGGCCCCACGGCGGAACCTCAAATCCACCCACGGGGCCCACTTGTGTAATCAGAAACGCTGGATGCCTCGCCGTCCAAATGCCGAGATTCTCCCCGATTCCACGGCATCAAGGATGGCACGTGTCGGCTGGCTATGGTGTTGCTAGTGGGGCCAAGTGCCTGGGAAGTGAGATGACGTTGAGCCATCGGGAAGTGAAATGTGATATATAATAAAGGCCGACAAACGGGCTGTCTACTGTTTTACAGTATAATGAAACGAGGTTACGAGGCCCGGCCTGCTTCGGTTCAGCAAAAAGAAGCGTATGACATGGGCTTCCCTTTGCGTACCCAAATTTCCCGCACACGGGTGGAGCCCACCCAACCATCCATTTATCCGGCCTTTATGCCTTCGCTTCTTCGAAGTCGGGCCCAATAAAAGGCATCCTGATTTGTCATCAATCCAATGAGAACCTGTTTCTGTCTATCCCCGCAATGCAACCTTCGGCTTACACGCGGGGCCCACGCGTAAGATTTCGGTCTTAGGTTGTTGAATATGGTGGTCTTTACTGTTTTAGGGGATAAGATCCTTATCTCGAACGATGCGTATGGGGTGAAAAAAGGCCGTTGCGAGCTCTCCCGCACATATCAATCCACAAAAGAAAATGCGGGGCTTTGCAAGGTTTGATGGTGGGTCCCCTAAATAAAACATGAGTTGGCTCGCGCGGTGGCCGCGGGAAGCCTGCGCGTGAGAAAACCGAGTTTTTTTTTCCCGATGTTGGCCAGAGAAAAAATGAAAGTAAAATCAATGAGTAAATTAATGATCCTCGGGGTAATATAAAAGTTGTACTAGAAATAACCCTTGTATATGGTGCACGGGCACAACAAAAACACCCTTGCACCTTCAACGTGTTAGGTCTGCGTCACACGGAAAAATGAATGAGAAGAGTGGATGTGTGTGGCATTGTTTTGAAACCTTATGGTGTTTTCGATTGGAGGTTGTGATTATGGGTAGGGTTTTGGATGAGTGGGGCGGGTGGGTTCCTCCTGCTAAGGTGGTCCTATGGATGTGACAGTTTACTCCATGTCCGTCTTCCTCAGCATTTGCTCATGGGCAGACACTCGTATATATCATAGATATGATTAAACACAGTACCGACTAAATACATCACTTCCTTTTAGGTGTATCCAAGGTTTTTTACTTAAAAAGGAAATATTGTCACATGAGCTACTCCATCAGAACACTTGGATGTGACCTAATTTTCTTTTTAGGTCAAAACAGTTGCATACACCGACAGGTACTCGGTGTATTTAGCAACTGCCTAAGAACATTTACCGATGACAATAATTGGTGTGATATGACAAACGAGGGGAATATCAAACGATGACTTGATGCTTTTTTCATTTTAAAAAACACAAGAAACAAAGAGTATATACATACTTGATTCTTATATAATTTTTTTTGGAGACGAATGCATTGCATTAACATATGAGAGAGATCTCTTACATGTCGTATGATACATTATTTCATATGCACGAGTATAAATATACAATTGTATATGAGCTGTTATTTTAAGTAAGTTATTAAGCTGACAATGAAGAAAGAAACACATAATTCGACAATTTTTGATGGAATGAAATGTTGAAGTTAATTTTTTTAATACATCAGAAAGCAAAAGCTAAAGTTAATTTACCAGTTCCAATACACCAAAATGGAGCAAATTTATAACGATCTGAATAATGAGTAAATAAACGGATATTTATTTAATTAATAGCGTATTAAAATAGATTAACTTCAACTGCATCGATGATATAAAATACCCCGATGCTGGATTTTTCGGTGACGTTTACTGATGAGACAACGTATATACATTATTATAGTGCTAGCTCGTGTATATATCTACTAGGAATAACCAGTGCACACAGTGCACGTAGACAAAAAAACCCACACAAACAGGAAGTAATGCACACGCACAAACGAAAAGGGGTGAGAAGTGTGGATGTATGTGCCAGTATCGTTGGGGTAAACGGATAAATGTAAAAACCCAAAAACCTTGAGGGTTAGAGTGGAAAAATCTTCTATGGCAAAACTGTAAATAAGTGAGCTGGGGGGTTTTGTAAATGAGTGGATGTCAACCATGTAAATAAGTGAAGCGATAGTGGGTTTTTGTCCTATACGGCATCACATGTGACGATGAGACATTGCCACATGAGACAAACATGCCGACTGTAACAAACATCCTGAGGATGTCACCTAGTACAAAACCCCCCATCATAGGTGGTTTACATGGTTGCCATCTCGCACTTATTTACAAAAAACCCAAGCTCACTCATTTACTGTTTTGCTCTAGATGATTTTTCCACGGTAACCACAGTGTGTTTGGGTTTTTTGCATTTATCACTTTAACCGACGATACCGATATACACACATACACTTCTCAATCCTTTTTGTTTGCGCGCGTATACCACATCCTGTTTGTGGAGTGTTTTTTTGCTCCGTACATTGTGTGGAGTATTTTTTGGCTACGTACCCTGCGTGCACGAGTTATTTCTAGCAGAGTAGTAGATATATAAAATCTGACGTTGGCCACTCTAAATTTTGGCCATTTTAATGATATAGGGATTAGTTATGTAATTAATTCACACGTGTAGTCGACCGCTAAATTAACAAACAACTTATCAAAAAAACGACTATCTAATCCAGCAGGCATATGGTTAGCGCGGAAAAGGCGCAATATTCAGCTTTAAAATAATAAACAAAAAATAAATAAAAATACAGCTCTTCTTTCACACACACTCTCTCTCCACTTTCTCACTCTTTCTTCTTTGCTGGTTACCAGTCGTCGTTGTTGTTCCCACCAAATTTATTGCGCCTCCCTCTCTCTCTATCTCTCGCGATTTGTGATGGATCTAGAGATCTCGCCTCGAGCTAGGGTTTCATGACCGGAGCTCGTCTGTGGCCCTCTCCTCCCCCGGCGGCGGAGGTGTTGCCGAGATCCGGCCGGCGGAGGAGGGGAATGCAGGGCTCTGCTGAGGGTTTCGTTGGGTCTAGTGAAAGAAGATGAACCGTATCTTTATGATTTCTCTCTGTATCATCTGTGTAGCTTTTGGTAATTCGCTTGCCCCCTGATGAAATCAATGCACGATTTTTTTCCCATCAATTACGGCTTATTGTAAGTCAAATTATGTACTGTTGCTGGTGGTTGCTTTGTTTTGTCAAGAAATGACGCGTTCAAGTTGAAATTGACTATCCGTAGTCATTTTCTAGCGTGGTGAGCAGAGAATTTGAATTTTGCCCAAGTTTGTATTTTTCCTGCATAATTTTGGCATTTTGAATAGGAAAACTTGAATCATTTATTTCATTTCAACAGTAATGGTTTCCAATAGGTTGTCTTGTTGATACTCAGAGTTCAAGTTATGTCTATCAACAAAATTGTAGATTCCGGTTCGAACGGTGGACATGGTTTCAAGATTATTAAGGTCCGATTTTTAAATGCAGTTTATATATTATAGTGCAAGTAAAGATGCTGCAATGTGAGTTATGGTAGTATGATCTAGAAACGGTTCCTTTATCAGTCATCCCTTACAAGAAACCAGTAAAATACTTCTGGTAGTTTTGTGAATTATGATATGGGTTGGTCTCTCCTAAATGGTTTCAAACAGGCGTAGCACCGACTTGGTAACCATTGTAAAAACTTTAGCAAGACTTTTATTGTAATGGGTTGGTTTTAAGCAATCACAAGATTGATGGTTCCAATTGCCCAATCTTATATGTCGTATTCTTAAAACTCCACGATGACTTAATTATTTGGACACCAGCCCCATCAATCCATGTTTGATGCTAGGGAAGAAACCTAATCGTTTATACATAATTTCTGCTGATATTGGAAAAAGAATAAGCACTTATATAAAACATTGAATTACCATAATGTTTGTATAATACTATTAGAACGGGAACACAATGAGGGGCCAACAACTAATAATAGTGATGAAGCCATTGCAAGCAACTAAAATCATTCATAACCTATATGCTTAAGTGAATATGTAATGGCCTAATTCTTAGTTTATGAAGATCAACTTCTTTGAAATGTTTCAATATGAGACTATTATCCTCAAAATCTCCCCTCAAACTTAAGGTGGGAGCCTGGAGTTCGGACATGATGAAACATTTGAATTTACATGATTATAAGAAAGATGATTATTACAAGATTTAACTTAGGAATGCATTTTGCTCCGTTACCATATTAGAATGAAAACAATATTAAGAGTTCTATAATTAATCATAGTAATGAAGTCATAAATAGTAACTAAAATCAGATTTAACCATAAAATTCATACCGATAGGTGATGGCTCAATTCCTACTTTATGGACATTAACTTTTTACAATTTTTTCAATATGAGATTATTATTCTCAACGAACATAGTTAAACTTTGCAATCACCAACACAATTAGAAAACTAACTATCATAACACATGTAATTTTAACTACTAAGATACATCAATTATCGTAGAAATAAGAACTTCATGTCTTACATGGAAAATTCCACAAGGGGAAATTGGGAAAAATTATTTGATTCACTTCTTCTTTTATTATCACAACTGTGCCAAAGCCAAGATTAGGAAAATGTATAGGTCACCCAGTAGGAATAAACTTACACTTTAAAATTTAAATGTTTTCGAGTTTGACCCTTGGTCCATTCTTCCAGCTCTTTCTCATCTCTCTACCGCTCCTCCTCATCTTCTTTGCTTTCTACACTAAGGGTCTTCTTTATCCATAAGGTTTGAATTATAGTGAGAGACAACCTTAACTAAGAGGTCCAAGAAATAATGTGAGTTACTTCCGGCTTCAGCCTTATTGGCTATGCTCTTTATGATGTTGTCCCCACATAATAATCCCTTTAAACTCATGAGAACTCTGCTAACTCTACTTTGTTTAAGCATCCCCTTAAGTGATGCCTTTGTCCACTCCATTCAAAATTCAAACTATTGGTTGGTTGGTTTTTTTTTGGTTTTTTTTTTTTTTTTTGTTTTTTTTTTTTGGGGGGGGGATAGAGAGGCTTCAGTTAGAAATGTAGAGAATATGTTTGTGATGGAAACAAGACATAGTTGGAAGGTTCATTCTCATTGGAAGATTGACTGGTTAATTAATTAAGCTCCAATTGGTCTCAAATTTTAAGGTCTATTATCAAGGAAGAGATATATTTGGTTTTAGTTTTTGCTCTAAAATATGATGACAATTTTTGTAGAGTCAACATTGAAGCTTTTTATGGTTGTGAAGGTGTTACCTAGAAAAACAAATTTTGTATCCCCTTATGTTCGTATAGTGAAAGATGGCAGAAGGAAGTTTGAGATGTTTATTTCGTTGTAAGCAGGGTTTTACAGAAATCCTACTCTTTATCTCCATGATGATTAATTCATCTTGTTTGATAGAATTGCATGTGTTGTTGTTAATTTATTGCTATTTATGTTTATGATTAGAAAATTAATATCCTTTTATTCCAGCAAAGTAATATCGAACCGGAGTTGGAAGTGACCTGCGCGTGGAACAAAAGCTAATTGGGCTGCTGTCTGGGGTTTTTTTTGTCTTTGAAGATTTTTCATATAATTTAGTATCTTTATCTCTATTCTGGCTTATTTATTTTGATAGCTAAAATTGATTGTTTATTGATTGTTGGTATGCTGATCGTGTTCTTGATTGCAAAATTATCCACATTTTATCACGGGGAACACGTCCTTTTCGATAAAGTAACTTTAAATATTTCATCATGGTATCATTGTATATGCAGGGTTCCCAGCTCTTTAGGTTGACATATTTTGTCTTGCTATCATTGCATGCTTTATTTGCATTGCCATATCCTTCAAGGCATCAGCATATTAAAAACCTATGTTTTTGGTTTGTGTATATCGCATTCTATTGTGTTACATTTTCTCTATATTACATGAAAGCTTATCTGCCATAAATAGCACCACTACATCGTTTCTTTTGTTTGCTTTATGAGCACATACATGTTGTTATGCTTTAATATCAATTTCTAAGATTCTATGATGCTACATGCAGCAAGGCAAACACCCACAGGTCTAGCACTCAAACCGTTTGTCCCACCAAAAATATCTACAATATCTTTGCCACCTGCACAGGCTCCAGCTTATTTCCCAAAAACTCATTCTTTGGCACCTTCACGGGCTCCAGCTTATTCTCCAGAAAGCCATGGTACATAACATGCTTATTATATCCCTTCTCATTGCTATGTTATTTGGAATCTAATTCTATCATCCTTCGTAGGCTACTTTCCACACCCATATGTGCCAAAACATGACAAAAGGATTCCACATGATGCCCCTCCACCCACATTTACCCAATCTCAAGATCCAGGTTTGAACATTTCTATTCATTTATTAGTTTGTTATGATCAATATTTTATCAAATTTAGCTGTACAGCTTTATTTATGCATTCTACTTCATTATTCATCTACTGACACAAGAAATGGGATAACATTCTGATTATTGATTTGGAACATTTCAGCTGGTTGTGATGAGGTCTCCTGTGCAGACCCATTCACTCTAACTCCAATTGGATCACCATGTGGATGTGTATTGCCTATGCAAGTTGAAATTGACCTTGAGGTAGCACCATATCAATTATTCTCTCGGACTGCAGAGCTGGAAGTGGAGATTGCCACGGGAACGTTTCTGAAACAAAGTCAAGTAAGGATTATGGGTGCCAGTGCCAGCATGCAGAATCCAGGAAAGACAACCGTTAATATTGACTTGGTTCCCCTGGGAGAGAAGTTTGACAACATGACAGCATTGTTAACATATGAACGATTCTGGCAGAAGAAGTTACCCATAAACATGACTATTTTTGGCGACTACGATGTGGTATATGTCCAGTATCCGGGTAACAGTTGCAGATTTCTTTCTTTCTTTCTTTCTTCTTCTAACTGTTTTTCTTTTGCAACCATCATGGCCTCTAGAGCTTTGTATTTTAACTATGATTAAACATCATTACAGGACTGCCCTCATCACCACCAACATCGTTTGTGGATTCCTTAGGCCCTAGTGGAATTGGGAGTCACCAGTATCCTCTCAATGCAAATTTGCCTGCTAGAAAGACGCAGAAGATAAATCCTAAAACCATCGTTGTAATTGCATTGTCCTCATCCATGCTCCTCATCATGTGCTTTGGAGCGGTTTGCATATTTTGGAGGTGTAGGAGAATTGGAAGAGCACCTACTGCTATTGGGCCTTCATTTAAAGTGTCATCAGTTGCTCGAAGAACAGGTAAGGTCAAGTAAAACTGAGTTGTCTATATTGTGGCCTGGATCAAAATGTTATAATGCATGCTACTCTGTGTCTCACACAGGTGCTGCCAAGAGTTTGCCCAACTTGGGGCTGATCTCAAAATCTTATAGCTACGCGGTCAGTGTCCATCTCCTATGGGTTAATAATCAAGCTTGACTTTGCCATGTGGTCTCGGGGTCATTTGATCTCAAGTTAACATGGCATTTTCTATGGTCTTTCAAGTAGTTTGCCCATAACCTGGACCAAATACTGACTGCATGCTTTAGTTACTTGATTCTTCTATATAAATTTATATTTTGCAAAAAAGAGCTTGCAAGGGACGAAAAAGTGAGGTCCATCTACTTTTCCCACGTGGATCTCACTGTTCAAGCCCTTTTTGCAAAATAAGATGATAGCTCATACATATGATTCTTGTTATATTTAAATAATAGTCATAACCTATAATCCTAGGTCACGTGGTATTCAAAATATTTTCTCGAAAAATTTCAACCCAAACAAAATCTTTCCCTTGCAAAAAAATATAAAAAATTGTAGCCCCTTCAAAATCCCCCTCAAAAAATTTTAAGCCAACTTCAAAATATTTCCCAATAAAATTTTTTATCCACATTCCAATTAAAATTTAGTTTCCCCAAGAGAATTAAATTCCCTAAAAAATTTTAATTTCCACCAAAATTTAGGTCCCTTTCGATTTTGTTTCCCTAAAATTTTAAACTAAAATTTAGTTCACTCAGAGAATTTAGTCCCCCCCCAAAAAAAATTTTTAGTTTTCCCAAAATTTAGTTCCCTCCAAATTTAGTTTTTTCAAAATTTAAATTTTTAGTTCCCCTAAAATATAGTGCCCCCTAAAATTTTAGGGGTTTCTCTCAAAATCCCTCCCATCCAAATTTTGGTTATTCTCTCATAATTTTCACAAATTATCCTCCTAACCATTGATTCCTTAAGATTAAATCTTCATCATCTTTCTATCCACCTCTTTGTCCTGGTTATCAAATCCATTCAAAACATCACTCATTCGTATAGTAGATTTACACATACGATAAGTATCTTTATGGGTAAAAGTGTGAAAGAAGACAGGGACAACGAGAAAACATGTGAAAGAAGAGGGAGAGAATGGAAAGCTTGCTGAGCCCTCACTTATTTGAGTCTTATTTATACTAAAAAAATTTCACTCATTACAAATCTTAGATCCACAAAGCAAGACATTAACTCATCATGCAAGGCACTAATTATGGTATGACACATGTTCATGCATTTAGCTTGTGATACATTATATCCAGATGATCTTTATACTAGTAAAGTGGAGCATATATATCATACATGCCTAACTTGTTAGAAACAATCTTGACTCGATAGCCATCAAGAGGCTTAGTAGGTTGATTAATGAGCAAACACATGACAAGTTTTGATAGTCTCCTCATCCACAAGTCATTAATAGACAAGCTGACAATTTATTTTGGTATGCTTTGTTTTGTTGTGAAATGGTCGTTGACAATATGCATTGCATCTTGGTTGTCACAATGCAAATGAATTGGAGAAGTGAGATTAAATTAGAACCCTTCAAAAAATTCCGTTTGTTCACATTAACTTCCAAGTAAGATTGGCCATGGCTTGATACTTTAATTTTGCACTCATCTGGAAACACAATCTACTTCTTACTTATTTATGATACCAAACTACCTCTAATGAACACACAATATCCGGTATTTGACATTCTAAACACATTGTTTAATCAACATCACAAAATTCTGCCACTCGGTTATAGCCGTAGAGTCCAAAAGTTCTTTGCTTGGAGCAACCTTCAAATAATGAAGTACTAGTTATAAGTTATAACATGTGGTCATAGGTCACTGGGCATTCAAAACATTCACCCGAAAAATTTCAATCCATTAAAAATCTCTCCACTTTAAAAAAATTTGCAGCCTCATTCAAAATGTTATATCCCAAAATTCAAATCCATTCAAAATCCTCATCTCAATTTGCGACCACCTTCAAAATATCTCACATCCCTGCCACGAAATTTTTTAACCACATTCAAACTAATATTTAGTTCCCACAAAGAAGTTAGTTCCCCCAAAATTTTTAGTTAACCGAAAAATTAGTTCCATCCCCATTAGTTTCTCCCAAAATTTAAAATTTTAGTCCCCTAAAATTTTATTCTTTTCAGATTTAGTTTCTTCCAAAATTTTAAATTAAAAGTTACCTCGAGAATTTTAGTTTCCTCTAAAATTTAAAATTTTAGTTCAACTAACCTTTAGTTCCATCCAGATTTAGTTTTCTCAAAATTTTCACACTCTCTGATGCGATTATCACTTATAGGAGGAGGCGTTGGCGTACGGCTGAACCATGAGCGAATTAGTATATTCTCTAAACTCTGGGGGAGGGGGGCATTTTCGCAAAATTGTTAATTTTGTAATTTTCTTCTATATTAGCCTAGGGCTGACCATGGGTTCCTTTTCATGCTTGATTAATTGAGAAGATCATTGTTCTAGGTGTTCGCAAATCCTAACCGGGAGATTTAGGCGTTCATCTCGAAGGAAAAGCCAAGAGAGAGGCCTCATCTCCTAAAGAGGTCATTATCTTTTTATTTTCTCAGATTTCTTCTCAATAAATTCCTCTTTTTCCATTTTTTCACTTTAAAAATCACAACTTTATTCTCCATAAACACTAGATCGCATCAAATTGTTATCAGAGCGACGACGATCCATGGCGACAACGAGATCCATATACAAGATCGATTCGTTGGAAGAGAAGTTTGACGAAGAAATCAAGGAGATCAAGAAAAGTATAACGGATCAAGGGGCCGAGATAAATCAAGGACTCCTGCAAGCTATTGAAGCCCTAAATCAAACGAATCAACAAGTTCTGGCGTTGTCCAAGTCAATCAAATCAGATCTGACTGAAACCCTAGATCCTGAAAAAAGGTGAAGACTTTAGCGAAGGGGAATGATAAAGTTGAATCTTTTCGCAAATGATTACTTTCAGATGCAGATCTGGTGTCAGAAGAGAAAGATCACGTCTTCAAAGGAGGCGAGGAGGCACACAATGTGGCACGATACCCTAGGAGCTTCGGGTGATGAACTAGAGGTCGACGTGCCCTAACAACGTCGCCAGGAGCGTCGCGGCTCCCTGGCGGCCCACAGGGCAGCGTTGTCACCCTGACGGTTTGGCGGGACCAACGTCGCCATCAGGACGGAGTTGCGGATTCGTCGAGCCCTGGCGACTTGCTAGGGCCCTCATAGGCCCCTAGCAGCCCGCATGGCCCAACAGAGCCCTAGCGGGGCCGCCAGGGCCATCCTAGGCCCATGACGACTCGCCAGGGCCACTGCTACTTGCAGCGGGGCTGCCGTGGCAATCACGAGCCCTGTTGGCTCTAATGAGGGGAGCCAGTCACTTGCAGCAGCGCCGAGGCTTCAACGAGGGGTTTGAGGACAGCCGGGAGGATTTTGGTGCTGATTTCTAGAGATGAAGGCCCCCATGACTCGATGTGGAGTACGAAGACTACACCAGATACCACGAGGATGATCGCGGGGACTTAGGGAATGGAGGCGGAGCTGTCTGGGGATAAGCTGATTGGGAGGAGGGTGATGGAGACGATAGGGCCACTGTCGGAGACTATTCTGACCTACATGATCCTCCACAGCCACAACCAACATCATAGGAGAGGAGCACTTGGGGGTTTACAATGGAGAACATGATCAAAAGTAGAAGATGCCTATCTTTGAGGGGGAGGACCCAGACGGGTGGATCTACAGGGCCGAGCAATACTTTAAGGTGTCACAGATTTATGAGGCTGAGTGGTTAAGGGCCGTTGTCGTGTGCTTGGAGGAGGAGGCACGATCATTGTACAGATAGAGACATCAACATCGGCCTTTTCGCTTGGGAGAGGAGTTCAAGGCTTGCTTCTTAGACCGGTTTAGGGAGATTCAGGGAAGCGACATGTATGAGCAACTATATGCACTGAGGTAGGAGGGAACGATCAGGAAGTATATAAAGAAGTTGGAGATGTTGGCAGACTGTGTCCATGAGGTTTCAGGAGAGTCCTTAGAGCGGTGCTTCATGAAGGGTCTGAAACCTAGCATCAGGGCAGAGTTGCGAATTCAGAGATCTAAAGGGTTGTTAGACTGGATGCGCCTGGAGATGATGGTTGATGACATGCTAGCAGAGGAGCGGAGATCCCGAAGAGCATATGGAGGACCTTCTTTTCGTGGATATGCACCTGCATGGGGGTAGAAGGCGATCATAGGAGGAACATCGGCCAATAAGAAGAAGGATGTAGAGGCACGACTAGGGGACAAATTCGACGGATGCCAGAGTCTGAGACAAGGGAGAAGCGTGTCAAGGGTCTTATTTTAAGTGCGACGAGAAGTTTTCACCAGGGCATCGATGTGGCGATCGCATCTTGTAGCTGTTGATAATGAATGACGAGGATGAGGAGGCCGTGGAAAAAGCTTGAGGTAGGCGATGAGGATGATCAGAAGCACATACATTTGGACATGGCAGAGGTATCGCTCAACTTCGTGGTGGGGTTCACACCGAACCACACCATGAAGTTGGCAGAGAGTGTTGCAGATCGGGACGGCACGTGGTTGGTGGACAGTGTGGCTACCCACAACTTCATATCTCGCAGGCTGGTGGAGATGCATGGGTTGCAGCTCCGTGACACGAGCTATTTTGGAGTGGTGCTTGGGACATGTCAGATGGCGCAGAGTCGAGTGGTATGTCGAGGGCTGATATTGGCTATTCAGGTGTTCAGATCGTGGTGGACTTCCTACCTCTGGAGTTGGGGAGTACAGACATTATCATGGACATGAGATGGTTGCAGACCCAGGGGATACTAAGACTAATTGAAAATTGCTCAGGTTGGAGTACTAGGAGGGGGAGGACCATAGTGTTTTAGGGGACCCAAGTTTCTATCGTTCCATGGTTTTCTTCAAAACTATGGCCAGTGCTCTCCAGATGTCAGGGGATGGTTCTTGGTGGAGTTTCAAGGGCTGTCAGTTAAGGGAGAGGATGGACAACAGAAGCAAGAGATACCGCCATAGTTGGAGCAGCTGTTGAGCCAGTTTGAGGGGGGTTTTTCAAACCTAGCATGGTCTTCCACCACCACGAGACCATGAGCACATGATTGTTCTACGGGAGGGCGTGTCCCTTATTAGCGTGTGCCCATATAGATATCCTCATGTGCAGAAGAATGAGATTGAGAAGATGGTAGGGGAGATGTTGCAGGCTGACGTTATCCAGTCGAGTGTGAGCCCATTTTTAAGTCCGGATCTATCGGTGAAGAAGAAAGACGGCAGTTGACGTTTCTGCATAGACTACAAGACTCTGAATAAGGAGACAATACCTGATAAGTTTCCAATTTCCATGATTGACAAGCTGATGGACGAGTTACATGAGGTTGCGGTGTTCTCGAAGATAAATACTTCTGATAAGGATGAGGGCGGCCGACATTCCGTAGACATCGTTGAGGACGCATATGGGACATTATGAGTTCCTTGTCCTGCTTTGGCCTGATGAATGTCTCAGCGACATTTCAGGCTCTGATGATCAAGGTTTTTCGGCCATACTTGCGGAGGTTTGTGCTTGTATTGTTTGACGACATATTGATTTATAGTCTTACCATGGAGAGTGTAGGGCACTTGCAAGCCGTGTTGCAGGAGTTGCAGGACCACTACCTATTTGCAAACATGAAGAAATGTTTCTTTGGGCAGCGACAAGTGGAATACTGGGGACATGTAGTGTCTGCAGAGGGAGTGGCGACAGACATGGCGAAGATATCTGCTATGCTGGTTTGGCCCCGCCTTACCACGTTGCGAGCTTTGCGGGGTTTCTTTGGATTGACGGAATACTACCGAAAGTTTGTTCAGGGATATAGCACGATAGCCTTCACTCTGACAGAGCAATTGAAGGATAACTATCGGTGGGGAGATGATGCTACCTTGGCGTTCGAGACCTTGAAGCAGGCGATGACTACGGTGCCAGTGCTCGCATTACCTGACTTCAGCCAACCGTTTGTAGTGGAGACCGACGCTTCAAGTTATGGTCTGGGGCCGTGCTGATGCAGGATCAGCGTCCGGTGGCTTATTTCAGTCAGGTCCTGACAGCATGAGTGATGCTGAAATTAGTACATGAGCGGGTGTTGATGGCAATAGTGCTCTCCATACAGAAATGACTACCCTACCTACTTGGCATGAAGTTTATTATGAGGATCGACCAGCGGAGTTTAAAGTACTTATTGGAGCAGCACATGGTCACAGAGGAGCACCAGAAATGACTTTCTAAACTTGTTGATTACATATTTGAGATTCAGTATTTGCCGGGCTTGGAGAATAAGGCAACAGATACCTTGTCTCATAGAGAGGAGATGGTGCAGGTGGGTCGGGGTGGTAAAATGAGCCCGATCCGACCCGATCCGATCCGAACCCGGCCTCCTTATCCGGGTATGAGTAGGGGCCAATACAGATCAAGTAGGATCCGGGTTGACCCAACCCGACCCGGATAAAATCCGGGTCGGGTATGTGTTTGACATGTCAACCCGGATGGCCCGAATTCGACCCGGTTTACTTTCTCTCTATATAAAAATTTAAATAATAAATTCAACACACAATTGCAAGTGGAATTGTGCTTGTACAGTTTGAATTGTTGTCATCTTCTTTAAGAGTTCTTGTATGCAATTTTCTTTACATACAACTTTTTAGTTACTTTTATTACTTTCGTTAATAAAATGGTAAAGTTAATTATACTTCACCTGTCATCAGTGAGGTTTAAGTGACGACTTGCTGTCAATTATGCAACACTTAATAAATTGACGGTGGCTCTTAATAAATAATCGGACACCGAAAAAGGAGCAGTTGAGTGTAATTCAAATCTTAACCCGACGGGTGAACATGAACTCGACCCAGTTATTTTTCGGGTTACCCGAACCCGAACTGACTTCAATCCGGGTCGGGTTAGGGTTTACCCCTATCCGGGTCGGGTCAAATCTGACTCGACCCAAACCCGACCTGACCCGACCCGTTTGCCACCCCTTAAGGTGGCAGCTATTTCAATACTAGTTTTACTCGATTGGGAGCCCATAGGAAGGGAGATCGAGGCCGATGAGGGATTGACACAGATTCGAGATACGTTGCAGCAGGGATCAACAGAGCATCCTGGTTATACACTGAGTGGGCAGAGGTTGCTGTACCAAGGACGACTGGTACTACCGCGCACTTCTTCACATATTCCTATGATTTTTCAGGAGTTCCATGGTAGCACGGTGGGACGACACTCGGGATACAACAGACATATGAGGATGGTTAGAGAGCTATATTGGTTGGGGATGAAGAGAGACATCGCCAGGTTGGTTGCAGAGTGTGATGTCTGCCAGCGTCATAAGTGCTTAGCTATGGCTCTCGTATGATTATTGCAACCACTAGCTCTCTCGGAGGGGGTAAGTGAGGAAATCAACATGGACTTTATTGAGGGGTTACCACGGTCTGAGGGGTTTTCTGTCATATTTGTTGTGGTGTATCGCCTTAGTAAATATGTCCATTTTATCGCCATGTGGCATCCATATATAGCGATGATGGTTGCAGCTGCATTTATGAAGGAGGTAGTCCGTCCACATGGGTTCCCAGCATCAATTGTCTCCGACAGAGATAAAGCCTTCATGAGGAGTTTTTGGAAGGAGCTGTTCAAGGTACATGTAATGACATTGAAGAGAAGCACGCCATATCACTTGCAGACTGACGGCCAAACAGAGCTGGTGAATAGGAGCGTGAAGACATACTTGCCCTGTTTTGCGTCAAAGTTACCGAAGCAGTGAGCCAAATGGTTGGCATGGACAGAATATTGGTACAATACTTTCTACCACTCGGCGGCACAATGCGCACATTTTCGCATACTCTATGCTCGAGACCCCTCACACTTGATTCACTACATCCACAGCTCGACCCCAGTGTCCCTGGTGGAGCAGTACTTAGAGGAGCGGGATAAGGTGCTGGAGGAGTTGAAGCGGCACTTGATTCGGGCACAACAAATCATGAAGGTCAAAGCAGATGGGCGCCTGAGGAATATGCAGTTTGAGATGGGGGGACAAGGTATATCTAAAGTTGCAGTCATATCAGAAGACTTTGTCGCATTGTGGCAATGAGAAGCTAATAGCATGCTACTATGGCCCATTGGAGATTGCAGCGAAAATTGGAAAGGTGGCATACCGACTGAAGCCTACCGACGACGTCCACCATCCATCCAGTTTTTCACGTGTCATAGATGCAGCGCGTCATTGGGGACCACACACTCTCACATACTCTTACACATACCTTGACCGACGACATGGAGGTGTTGTTGGAGCTCTTGAGGTCATGTGGGTTCGAAAGGGCGCAATAAGGACCAAGAGGTGCTTATCAGATGGCGGGGTTACCAGACTATGATGCTACATGGGAGTCTCGCGAGGTGATCAGTCAGCAGTTTACAGACTTTCACCTTGATGACAAGGTGGCTCTCTTGGGTGAGTAATGATACGATCATCACTTGTAGGAAGAGGCGTGTGCACACGACCAAACCAGTGACGAATTAGTAAATTCTGAAATTTGGGGGGCTATCTCGCAAAATTGTTAATTTCGTAAATTTCTTTCTCCATTAGCCTAGGGCCGGTCATGGGTTTCTTTTCATGCTTGATTAATCGAGAAGATCATTGTTCTAGGTATTCACGAACCCTAGCCAGAAGATTTATGCTTTCATCTCGAAGGAAAAGCTAGGAGAGAGGTATCCTCTCTTAAACATGCCATTATCTTTTTATTTTCGGTTCTCAATAAAAATTTCAATTTTTTCAATTTTTTCCATTTAAAAAATCCCAACTTTATTCACCATAAACCCTAGATCGCATCACTCACATCTTAACCATTAATTCCTTAAGCTTAAATCTTAATGGTCTTTCTACCCACCTCTATGTCTTGGTCAGCAAACCCATTCAAAAACATCCCTCATTTGATTAATAGATTTGTAATATAGCATCCTAATGGCTTCTTCTTTGGCTGATAAGAATTTATTGATGACAACCATTTGGTATGAGATATCTGGTCGTGGTCGAGTCGTTATCAAGTCATTCAACTGGCCGACAAGATGCTTTACTGCCATGGGTCTTCTAAGGGTTCCCTTGTTCCCATAACAGCTTGAAATGTGGAGTTATTGGAGCGTTTGTTGCTCTACATCATCCTAACGTGTCTGCTTTAGATAGTATATCTAACACATACATCCGATAAGAAGTAAGATCTCTCTTGGATTGAGCAACTTTAATACCCATGGAGTAGCAAGAAAGGCGAAGATCCTGCTTTTGAAATTGATGATGTAGATGTGCATCCAACTATTTAATCCCTTTATCGTCATTGCCTATCGTGACAATATCATCTTACATGCGCTACTACACGATTGGTTTTCCTCGGTTTGTTCTGTGGGAGTCTACGTGATCTTTCGTAGAATGGAAATGATCAATTGTTGCACAACCGATACAACTATTCAAACCAGGCCTTTGGAGATTGTATACGACTATATAGAGCCAGAGCCTTTTTCTGTCCACACACATCTGACTCTCTTGAGCAATAAACCAAGATGGTTGTTCCATGTAAAAGTTCTCATTAAGAATACAGTAAAAAATATATTCTTGATGTCTAGCTGATCAGTAAGAGAAAGCCACATGAAGGCATCTTGGCAACTAGTGAGAAGGTGTCTTAATAATCAATGCTGTAGATTTAGGAACAATCTTTGGCAACCAAGCGAGCCTTCAAACGAGCAAAATGTATGTTAAATCCAGCTTCACAGTATACACTCACCCAATGACACCCAGCACCCAATGACACCCAACTGCATTTTCCCCTTCTGGTAGACAAGATCCCATGTTAGGACCATCATTTCATTTATCTTTGCATGTTTCTAACCTAGATTTGATAATACCTTTAATACATATTTAGGAGCTTAATATTTGTGACCTCAGGATGAACAAGAAAGTACATGAACTCATCGTCATTAGAAATGTTATAGGTGTCTTGCTCACAAAAATAGGGTTTTGAGTATATAAAAGGGAATGTCAACCGACATAAGAGACTCACTCAAATCTATACAATATCAATTGTAGACCTTTTATGTCTAAGAATAGCATAAGAAGATGAATTTAGAACCCGTAAGGTCTAATTTGGACTTATTTGGGTAGTGATGAAAACAAAGGAACCTGAAAATCCTAGAGGAAAAGGTCAATAGTGGGATATAGTATGGAAAGTGAAACTTATTAGTCAAGAATAGACAATGGTGATTGATTGATGAGATAACAGTCAATAAGAATAGCACCATGCCAACACATTTTTGGGACATGCATATGAAGTCGCATGGTGCGAGTTACCTTTTAAAATGTGTATGTTTAAGTTCAGATACACAATTTTGTTGGGGTAGGTAAGTGCAAAATGATTGATGAATGATACTAGATTATGACAAAATATCCAAAAGAGGAACTGGAATATTTCAAAGCGTCTCAAGATATGTATGGAAACACCAAATTGAGTCTAAAGTTTACCAAAGTTTTTGAAATGTGAAAAAGCCTTCAAAAGAGGATTCCATTAAGTAAACCCAACTAACTCTAGAATGATCATCAACAAATGTTGTAAAGAACCTAGTTTTGATTCAATGGAATATGGACCCCAAATGTTGAAATGAATAAGTTCAAATGGACACTTGCCTAATTATTGACACTAGGTGGATAATTTTACGGTAATGCTTACCCAGCTAACAAGACTCATAATAATTTCAGAGACATGGCCTAATACTGGAACAAGCTATAGATCATGCATAGGTGGATGCCCTAAACGAACACAAAGATCTGGTGAGGAAGTGATGTTGGAACAAGACATTGGATTGGGAGAAACATCAAGCTGGCATAGATTGCCAAGCCTTTGCATTGTTCCAATTGTCTTCTTCATTCCAAGCTTTTGGAAAGCACCATGATCAAGGAAACATTTCGCAGAACATTGCAATGACAATGACGGAGTTATTTTACTGATAGATAAACGATTAAAAGAAAATTGTGTCATCTATAAAATAGAAGATAAAAATAAGTAAGAAATAGCATAAGCGCGCTGACACCTTTGATATGAGATGTGAAGATAATGAAGATGTTGGTTGAAAATTGGAGATTATCTAAATTTCCCGTCATGTGATTGGTAGTTCAGATAATGGATTACATCAGCTAATGTAACTGATCATACATAATCCAGATTTTAGAGTCATAAAATAATGGACACACGTAGTGTTCTTATTTTTTTGTGTGGCAAAGATAGCCATAGAAAAGGACGACATTGTCAAAATGGTCTGAAATTACAAGACCATCTGGAACTTTCTGTATCATTAGTGACATCAGAGTGCCAAGGTTTGAAGGGGATGACTGTCAATAGAACAATCGATGATCTGGTGCTATTGGATCAGTTGTGAAGGGTTGAGTGAAGACACTGCCAAATTGAAAGTGAAGAATATAAATGGGGCATTTTTATTTTACTCCTTCATTCTTTTGAAGAGGTGGAAAGAAGTAGGGTGGGAGGTGTCGCTTCATGGCTCTCGTAACAAGTAAAAGAAGATGGTAAGAATGAGAAAGCATGTGAAAGAAGAGTGAGAGAATGATAAAAAGCTTGTGAAAGAAGAGGAGAGAGAATGAGAATACTTGATTAGCACTCACCCCAAGAGCATTGGACCCCCCAACAACTTGCGCCGCCCCTGGCCGGACATCGTCTCGGCCACTGCCGTCGCTGTCGTGGAAACATTTTTTGCGCAGAGGCCAAAAGGGGTGGTCATGAGAGCTCGGAAACACCTTTCTCGGTGTCTGCAGTGCGATTTAAACCAATGCCACTGTTGATTGGGTCAGCATCCTGAGATTCTCTCCCCTGGATTCTTCACAACAAGTGGAGATCAGATGAGAGGAGAGGAGAGAATACTGCTTTTGTGGCAATTGATCTCTGATACTGTTTGAGATAGACCGAACTATTCTTCGGTCTAACGTCAACAGTAAATGCATGCGTACAGTACTGATTTCAATGATTTCATCCTTTTCTTCTTTCTGCTTTGAACTGTCTATACAAAAGTGTAAACCTTGTTCTTGTTTAAAGCCATGTATATGTCTCTGCCCTCCGAGTTAGAAGTATTCAGGTGGGTTTCCTTTATTATATTGTGTTATAATTTAAGGGTATGTATATGGCATGCAGGAATTAGATCCATAAGATCGAGCAGCGCAGCAAGCTCTACATTTGCATCCTTTGTTTCTGCAATGGCTCCTTGCCCTTCCACTGTGAGGACATTTTCGATAGCTGAACTTGAGAAGGCCACCGAAAAGTTCAGTTGTGCCAAAATTTTGGGGGAAGGTGGTTTTGGACGTGTCTACCTTGGCGTCATGGAAGACGGAAATGAGGTTGCTATTAAGTTGCTTACAGGAGAGGACAATGGAGATCGTGAGTTCATTGCGGAAGTTGAGATGCTAAGCAGACTGCATCATCGCAATCTTGTCAAGCTGATTGGTATATGTATTGAAGGGCACAGACGATGCTTGGTTTATGAGCTTATTCGGAATGGGAGCGTGGAGTCTCATCTGCATGGTATGCTTCTAATGCTCACAGCGGAAATCACAGTTTCTCGGGGTCAGGTCTAGGTCGAAATGGAAAGCTTTGGTACTTTTTGCCTTTTTGGATGCTTGGAGCCCATAAAGAATATGTTGGAAGTACATATATAAAGTTTACTTATTTTGTTTGCTGTTGGTATAGTAATAATAATAGGGAATTCATGTAGATCAGGTGGCACGGGATCTAATAGATCAGGTGCCAAGACGCAAAAAGGTGGGCCCCACAACGAGCACAAGCTGATGTGCAGCTTGTACTTTCCATTTTTTTTTGTCTTGGTACCTGATCTCAGGTGCCACCTTTTCTACATTAAATCCTTATAGTAATAATAACTTCTTCAAATGAGGAAATCGAGGAAAACATAAACCATATAAGTTAAATAATCCTATAGTGTAAACAATGTGTTGATTATCAAATTTTATTATTCATGGCTGAAACTGAAGTAGATATTTAAAATGAAGTAAATCTACCACCAACCAAGGCATGCCAATGAGACATCAGATGCGTATTCTTGTTGAACCATCATTCTTGAGGAAAATGTTTCAGTTGTCCTGTTTTAGCCAATGTACTGACCAGGTTAATCAATGTGGGTTATACGGTTTTCAATTTATTTAGAATACTGGATTAGTCCTGACTTCCGAGAAAGTCACATCACCTTCTGAGTGAAAATTATGTGCGTATTCTGCAACTATTCCAAGGTTCTTGACGTTGTCAAGTGTTTTTTCCGCAGGCACCTTTATGTTTAGCAATGACAACTCTGATTCCTGCACAGTTTATATCTGCATGTTAACTTTAACTCATTATGCGTATTGTTCT
Source organism: Scilla litardierei (assembly GCA_030789695.1). Lineage (NCBI taxonomy): Eukaryota > Viridiplantae > Streptophyta > Magnoliopsida > Asparagales > Asparagaceae > Scilla > Scilla litardierei. Next base: position 9,298,562 of record CM061138.1, on the reverse strand, counting down.
AGGTTTGAGTCAACATTTGTCCTGGTGTTTCAGGCATTGACAAGATGACAGCGCCTCTCGATTGGGAGGCCCGAATGAAAATTGCCCTTGGTGCAGCAAGGGGACTGGCATACCTGCATGAGGACTCCAATCCTCGCGTCATACACCGTGATTTTAAGGCTAGCAACGTCCTACTGGAAGCAGATTTCACCCCAAAAGTTTCAGATTTTGGCCTTGCAAGAGAAGCATCAGAAGGGATCCATCATATTTCTACCCGGGTCATGGGGACTTTCGGGTAATGTTGATATATCTGTTTTACTGTGTTTAAATTCCAAATGGGTCACAAATAACATGATCATTTTATATTCTTCATTCTTCTTGTTTTTCTGTTTGATCTTAAAAAACTTCGGGGTTGTTGCCCTGCCCTAACCATAACCTGCCCATTCCTCCAACTGACATTTTACTCAGAATTTAACGATACATAGATTTACCGTCTCATATGAATCAGAATTGTCCTATCTGAAACTATGTTGATATGACTACAGATTTCTCAGTTTTGGATTCTTAGTCTAATCTTTGCACCAACTGTTACAGGTCTTTCTGTTACATGCTGCACCACGTTACTAATTATGTTATAAGTTGAGTTAATTTTGGTTGAAGGCATGAATATGGGATTCATGACAGCTTATGGCAGTATACTGATTCTCTTTGACACAGCTGCTTATCTTCAGATTTAAGATTTTGCAAAGTGCTTGATGGGGATCACACCCATTGGAAGACTTATGTTCATAGGAGATGCATGAAATAAATAGTTGTAGTGTTATTTTCTACTTTTTTGAATTTATTCTATGTTTAAATATTTAAGTAGGCACATGCTTCTCACGTGAAGTTAGCTAATAGCCTTGTTAGACCATTTGATGACTATAAAGTGTTATTTTGAGGAAAACTTGTGTTTTGGATTTGAAAAATCCCTTTTGAATCAATCTTCCGTGGGAAGAGAAAGTGGGTAAAAGAGCTTTGATGAGAGATGTATTTCTCCTTTATCTATCTTGAAACCATAATCATCTTTGTTTTCTTTATTCTTCTTTATTTTATTTTTGCTATGCCGCGTCAAATTGGTATTGAAGCATAACACACTGATCTTTTCCTTCAATTCTTTTTCAATTGAAGTTTTTGAAGTTTTCAGAATTTTCTGAAATCTTCAGGAATTTTTAGAACTATAGATCTACAACCAAAAACCCAAACCCAGCCATCTTTTCCTTTTGTATCCACAAAAATTTATCCAAATTTCTGCAAATTTCTGCAATTTTTCGCAAACTTTTCTATTTCTCTGCAATTTTAAAGTATTTTTTTGAGTCAAAAAACCTCAGCAGCACCATTCATTTCCCTCCTCTCTATGAACACTAACTCTACATGAGTCCAAACCTTGACCCAATTGTGCTCACCGCCATCCCAGGTCTCCAGCTTCCCACCCCACCAACGCTGCCTTTGATATACAAAAGCGAAGACATCGTCATCATTAACATTCATCTTCATCTTCACCATCGTTACCGCCTTTGTTGTCACCATCACTTACATCATTGTTGTCTCCATCGTCGTTCATCTCCCTCCATTGTCATTGTAGGAAATAGAAGTAGAATACTATGGCTATATGATGATAAACAGAGAAACAGAGTACTTATCAAAAGAATTTCAATTGTGTCGTGAGATGACCACTGACTTGTAAGTAATTACGGCTTGATCTCGGTGGTAATCGATAGCATCGGTTGCTTCCCAAGGTTAACACAGCAGCCTCTATACGCGTCCACTCGCGGTTAAAAGCTTTGTAGTTTGCACAGGACAGATTTACACACGAACGAGTGAGAAGAAATCTGGAATGGAGAATCAAGAAGGATTCTGTTTTCGTTATCTGTCTTGAGGAATGAAGAAAGGATATAAATAAGAATTCAAAAATTGGCTATTATAGAATTTCAAACGGCCAAATATTAATCGTGCATTAAAAAGAGGATTTGAATGCTGCAAATAATAATCTCATATTAAAGCGAGGCTTTAATTACGTATTAAGGAGAGGCTTTGAATGCTGCAACAGCTGCATCAATCAATTAGCTATTTTCAACATTTAGAATATGAGACATTAATGGGCTAGGGCCAAAAAGGAAAGTCATGACGTCCAAAAAAGAAAAGTCGTGCGCGCCATGCCACGCTACAGACACGACACGGCATGGTTGGCCGACGGGTGGCTGGCGGTGACGGCACACATGTGTGGTGGACTCATACTCATGTAAGTCATCTCCCCTTCACAAAAGAGTCATGCCCCTTGGGGCATATCCACAAGTCTCAACAAATCCTTAATATACTCCTCCAAGGCAAATTTCTTAAACATGTGGGACTAAAGATTTAATGGGAATAAAGTTAAGGCTTTTGAGAGCCATTATTTCCAACGGTCACCATCACTCCCCGGCATCCCGTTGAAGTTGCAGCAACAGCTAGAGAGCACATCTAACATTGTCGGTGAAGTTCACCGTCGGTAACTGTTGCATCATCTTTCAAGCTAAATTCGCAAACATCTGCTTAAATATAAGTTGTTATTATTCATTGGCTCAGATTTGAGACCATTCGAGCATGCACATGATGATCGGAGCTAAACTTAAGCCGACCTGAGCTGTCTAAGCCGACCTGAGCTGACACAAGCCGACCTGAGCTAGCGAGCCGTTAATACATTGTTGATCGTTGACCAACCGTTGACTAAGCTAGTTGCTATAGTATGACTCAGTGATTTTCGACTAATTTACAAAGGATCTTCAACCACTACATTACACTTCGTGGGTTTCTGGAGAATATCTAGGGAGCTTCTGTTGAATTTTAAGCCAAGTCCAATACTTTTTGGAATTTGACTTGATTTTGAGCTTTTCACATGGATATTCGGTCTATAGCAAGATGATTAATCGCTTTACAGATCTAAGGAACTTTGCAAGCAAACAGAGGTTTTGACGCACTGTTTAGGTAAGGTTTAGTCATCTACATAATTTTGCCATTGATTGTTTCTGCTTCCGTAACTTCTATAAATTTCATTTTAATTGTGAATTTTCTTATAACTATTTTTTTTCTACTTGACTATTGCATTCTCTGCATCATGTAGCTGTTGTACCTATAGGAATGGGTTCTCTTGTTTCATTTAGTGCATGCATATAACCATGGTTCGACATACATATCATCTGTGTGATGGATTGTTACTGCATTCCCCTTGATTTTTTGCATGTTTCATACTGGTAAAATATATAGGTCAAACATGTACAATAGGGAAACCCACTCCATCACCATTGAAGACCTTGCTAAGCAACTAAGCGAGCTGACCAGAGCACTTAAGGACACTGGACTTGAGATGAGATGCTTAGGAGAACATGTACTCACCTTAAAAAGCATGAGATAGGGAGCGAGACACTTTGATGATACAAACATCACATTGCATGATGCACACATCCCTGACACTGGAATATGATAAAGAAAGGACGCATGAGGTTAAGGAGGGGACACAACCATATAAGATGTATAGATGTTGGTGACAATACCAACCATGTGGTATGATATCACATACTAAGTTGGATGTATCTATGTTTAAAGCATCATATAATTAGCGAGTCTTTTCAGACTGGTTAGTAGATATGACGTGTTTTTGTGATGGTACGGTATGACGGATGATTATATGATTAGGTTCACTAGGATAAAGCTCCAATGATTGGTCAATCTATTGGACTTCAGTGAAATGATAACTAGAGAGATTATAATAACCCCTTCCAGACATGGGATGAGATGAAAACCAAGCTTAGGTAGAAGTATGTACCCATACATATAAAAATCAGTTTATGGATCAGTTGCTCAGATTTAGTCAAAACATATTTGTGAATGAATACATGTCTAAGTTTGATGATTTGTTTATTGTTATGGATTGAGACATGACCCATATTTCATCAATTTTGGTTTTGTAACGGGCCAGAGTTTCGTGCAGAGTTTCAGCACAAGATGTTTATACACGACAGGATCATCATTGGGAGGCATACTAATGTTGTTAAGGATGCGAAGTGAAAAGATGTGCTAAATGATTCTTCATGGTAGGACTAGACCAAGTGCTACACGTGTAAATGTTTTGGTCAAATTGCTACCAAATATCCTTAAAATTTGTTAATACATAAGGTTCACGACGATTATACAAATGATGAGGGGGGAACACGTGGTTTCGTGCAGAGTTCCAGCACGAGGTGTCTATACACAACACGATCATCAGTGGGAGGCATACTACTGCTGTTAAGGATGCTAAGGGAAACGATGTGTTAAATGATTCTTCATGGTAGGACTAGACCAAGTGCTACAAGCATAAATGTTTTGGTCAAATTGTTGCCTAATATCCTTAACATCTGTTTATACATAAGGTTCACGTTGATTATACAAATGATGTTTTGTTTTTGTTTTTGTTTTTTGTTCCGGTTTTTTATTTTATTTTATTATTATTATTATTATGTTTTTTTTTTTTTTTGGGGGGGGGGGGGGGGGGGGGCACATGGTTGTCTATTTTCTAGATGGTTGTCTATGTTCTAGCAGACAATGCTGAAGATGTGATGACAACTTAGGAGAAGAACTTTTGTGACGGACGGATGAACGGGTAAACTCCTTGGGTTCACCTGATGTTCAGTATTTTAGTATTTTAGAATTTGAAGACCAAAATGAACGGTTTCGATCCTCTAAAAATAAGTTGAGGGTGGAGTTTTTGAGAATGTATATGAGGCTTAACCCCATATATCATATGATACTCATTATTATCTTTTTAAATATTGGTGTTAAAATTGAAGAAGAGGACTTAGTTTAACTGGCATTTTTACAATATTTTTGAGCATTTTATGACAATCTTACTTTGTGGAAGGAATTCTAGACAATTAGAGAATGTCACTGCTATACTTCTTTCAAACACGATGGGAAAGAAAACCATTAATATAGAATGAATGCACAAATTACACGATGTGGCTTTGGTAAGAAGATGAAAAGAAAGAGAACGGAATCAAGAATTTTTTTCAGAAGATATTTTTCAAATATTAAATGTTATTTTTGCAAAAAGAAAGGATATATAAGAAGGTTTTACAGACAGTCGCAAGAGAAAGTATAAGAATTAAAGAAGTTGAAAGAAAAGATCATTCAAGCAGTGACAAAAAGTGAAATAGTAGTTGAAGAGTCGGCTGACGTATTATAGTCTATATTTTATGAATCATCAAAATTGTGGATTTAAAATTTAGGAGCTTCTTATCACACGTGTCTTAATAGAAAGTCAATTACAACTTATGAATCGATTCATGTGAATTCAGTGCTTACAACGAAAAACGAGTCTTGTAAGTTTATCGGTGTAGGGACAATTAAAATTAAGATATTAAATGGAACCGTAAAAACATCATCACGTGTTCATATACTGAATTTAAGGAAGAACCTTATATTTTTGGGTATTTTTTAATAGTTATATGTATTGTCATGTCCCGCTTCTTAGTTTGCTAAAGGAAATGGAAGAGCGGCAACCTCGCACGTATTTATGTGTAGTTAGAATTCACCCTTTTGGTTTTAGTACATTAAGTGTCGCACGTTCTTTTGCTTCTAACTAATAATAAGCAACTACAAAATATAATATACAATCTAAGATTAACAAAGGATAATAGTAAGTATGATAACATGGAGAGAATGAAAAGATTAACAAGTTATAAGGATGCGAAAGTATGAAAAGGAATAGAAATTAAGAAGGGCAGAAAACTTGTGTATCGAGACTTGTTTTATGAAGGTATGTCCTACAAGGAAGGCATTCTGAAAAATCCCCTTAAGTAACAGATATTTACAAGAATAATAATAACAAACAGAAAAGAAGTATCAGTTAGCAAGACAATGCTTGTGTATGTTTCTCTAATAAGAATAAAATAATATAAAACATAAAATGCATGGTAAAATGGCAGCATGGATCATATAATACATTAAAGTATATGGAATACAATATAACAACATATATTGCAGCATAAATGGTATAGATAATACTATTAGAAGCATGAACGGTGATAGATGATAGTGAACAGACATGTAGTGACTAAGCAAGATAAACACTAATAAGTTTGTATCACTACTATAATGTTAAATGTGGTGCTCCCATTCTAATGCCGAGCTCATGTTTGAACGTATGATCTGTAATTTGGATATAATAAGAGTCATTAGTCATTGCACATCCGTATATACCAACAGTGAATAACAGGATGCACACCCGAAGGTGCCATCAGTAACATGATGCACACTTGAAGTTGCTATCAATAAATATTAGATTCATGGATACATAGATACAATAAGGTCAGTTGACGTTCTCGTATCATTTGAGACAATGCGATTTTCATCCCCAGTATCATGTTCTAGTGCAGTCACTGCAGTGAACAAATATCGTACTAAGCAATCATGTACGGTAAAAAACAATGACAAATATAAATATCATGAACATGTAATCAGGTTTAATAATCAGGTATAGTGGCCTGTACTGTATCATGAATCATGACCAATAAATATGTAATCGGTGACATGGGTAGTGAGTACCAGATAATAATTATGTCGTATCATATCAGGTAGTGCATTAATCATATACTGGATATACTGAAGCAAATAGTGAGCAGTATGGTATTAGACATAGTAAATATGTAACCATTACAATATTAATTACAGTAGGCATGCATGGTAAATCAAATATAGCATGTGTGGTTTCCATTTCTAGTAGGTGTTAAGTAGTAAGATGATACGATCCGCCCAAATCAAGAGATTAATTTCAGATTTATGGAAAGAAAGAAGAAATTTGATAGTGGAAATTAACGATTGCTTGTATTGAAGATAAATCGATCTTTTTCTGGAGTGGATCTGTCCCTAACTTGTGCTAATGGAACAAGTCTAATTCTCAATTGGATTCACAAAGAACCCTAGCGATAATCTTCTTCAATTCAAAATATTCGATAAAGAAAAACTAGGGTCGGCTCGTAGTCTTAAAACCCTCTCCTAATCAATATGATTATAAAAGACTCATATGCCCTTGTAATTACTAAACCCACTACTAAAGAAATAGGCTATGAGTAATAAGTCACCCATCGGGTCAAGTAGGGTCCGAACCCAAGCCTTGACCCGTGCCTCATGCCACGAGCCGCCTCCGCCTCACGTAGACCCGGACCGCATCACCACTCCCCCCAAAAGACGAAACTTGTCCTCAAGGTTGAAGTCAGGAAACTGCGACAGTATGGTGTCATAGGACTCACAAGTCGTCTTATGGTCCGACAGTCCCCGCCATCGTATCAGCACATCTGAGTCTCGTCCGCCCTCGTGCCGCACCTCTAAGACTTCATGGGGCTCCAGCAACACTTCCAAATCTTCTGTCAGAGTAGGTGGTAGGATGGATGTCGCTATGTGATCTCATATCGCCTGCCTCAACTGTGATACATGAAACACTGGATGCAATGTCAATCCTGTGGCAGATTCAACCGGTAAGCGACTGGGCCTATCTTTGCCAAGATCTCGTAAGGCCCATAACAGCGAGCAGCAAGCTTTTCATTTCACCTACCAGCCAAGGACTTCCGTCTATACGGCATCAACTTCAAATAAATACAATCCCCAATCTCAAAGTGAACTTCTCTGCGATGCACATCGGCCTTTGTCTTCATAATTTGTTACGCCTTTGCAAGGTGCTTTTTCAACTCCTCCAAAATGCCATCTCTCTCACTCAAGTACTGCTCCAAATGCGAAACTGGAGTTATTCCCTTGCTGTAGTGGACCAATGAAAGGGGGTCCCTCCCATACAAAATCTGGAATGATGTAGTCTGGGCAGACGAGTGATATGAAGTGTTGTATCGATATTCTGTCTAGGATAGCCACCTATAACAACTCATCGGACAGTCGAATGTAAAACAGCGGAGTTACGTCTCGACACTCCTATTGACGACCTCCGTCTGGCCATCAGTCTGGAGGTGACAGGCCGTACTCCTCCTCAAGGTGGTCCCCTGCATTCGGAATAGTTCCTTCCAGAACTAGCTCATAAATATTGTGTCCCTATCTGACACTATCGATGTGGGATACCCATGTAAGCGAACCACCTCTCGTATGAATGTTGTCGCCACCGTCACTACAGTGTAAGGATGTCGTAATACGATAAAATGCACATACTTGCTCAGACAGTTAACCACCACCAGAATCACGGTGTAACCATCAGACTTTGGAAGCCCGTCAATGAAGTCCATACTGATGTCCTCCCACGCCTGCTTTGGAAGGGCTAATGGCTGTAGTAGCCATGGCAAGGCACTTGTGACGCTGACATATGTCACAACTAGCAACCATTCTCGCAATATCTTTCTTCGTGCCCCGCCAGAAAAGCTCCCTAGACATCCGCATGTATGTCTACTGAACACCAGAATGCCCCCACCTGCGCTCCCATGAAACTCCTGAAAAATCAAAGGAATATGCACCGAATTTCGCGGTATCACCAATCGCCTCTGAAATAGTAACCTCCTCCCGTCGAGCGAATAACCGGGGTGATCAGCCGTCCCTTGGGCCAGATTCTCTCGTATCCTAGTCAGCTTCTTATCTGCATCAACCTCTCTCCACAGCGGTGCCCAATCCATCAACAGTGGTACTGATAATGCTGCAACGCAAGCGACCTCCCCCTTGCATGAAAGAGCGTCTGTCGCTTTGTTCTCCAATCCGGATCGGTACTGAATCTCAAACTTGCAGTCAACAAGTTTAAAAATTCATCTTTGGTGCTGCTCCGCAACCAACCTATGCTCCAGTAGGTACTGCAAGCTCCGCTGATCCATGCTCACCAGGAATTATCGCCCCAATATGTAGGGTCGCCACTTCTGGATTGCTAATACAATCACTATCAATTCTCGTTCATATACGGACTTCAGTCTAGTCCGCATTGACAGTACCTGGCTGAAATAGGCTATCGGTCTCTGCTCCTGCATCAGTACTACCCCCAAGCCGTACCCTGAGGCGTCAGTCTCCACCACAAAGGCCTTATCGAAGTCCGGTAAGGCCAACACGGAAACAGTGGTCATCGCTCGCTTCAACGCCTCAAACGCCTTCGTGGCCTCCTCATTCCATTGAAAACTGTCATTCTTTAACTGCTCCGTCAATGGCCAGGCGATAGTGTTGTACCCCTGAACAAATCTACGGTAGTATCCAGGTAGGCCCAAAACTCCCCTCAAAGCACGTACCGTCGTCGGCTGCGGCCAATCTAGCATCGCCTCTACCTTTGCCTTGTCAGCCGCTACTTCTTCCTCCAAAACAACATGATCCAAATACTCCACCTTCGGCTACGCAAACGCATAGTTCTTGTTGGCATACAACTGGGGGCTTGTAACTCCTGTAAAACTGTCTCCAAGTCCTGCAAATGCTCCTCCACTGTTTGACTATATACCAGAATGTCGTCGAAGAACACCAAAACGAACTTTCTCAAATAGGGCTTGAAAATCTTGTTCATCAGCGCCAGAAAAGTGGCGAAAGCAGTTGTCAGCCCAAAGGGCATGACTAGGAACTCGTAATGTCTCTCGTGAGTCCGGAAGGCTGTCTTCAGAATGTCCTCGGCCTTCATTCTGATTTGGTGTACCCCGACTTCAGGTCAATCTTCGAAAAGACTACCGCTCCATACATCTCATCCAGTAGCTCATCTATCACTAGTATCGGAAACTTGTCAGGCACAGTCTCCTTGTTGAGGGCACGATAATCCACACAAAATCTCCAGCTGTCGTCCTTCTTCACCAGTAGTACTGGGCTAGAAAAAGGGCTCACACTAGGCTGTATCACCCCGTCTGCAGCATCTCTCGTATGAGCCTCTCAATCTCATCCTTTTGTATGTGAGGGTACCTGTAAGGGCGCACACTAACTGTCAACACTCCCTCGTGCAAAACAATAGCATGTATGTGATCCCGCTGAGGAGGAAGTCCCTGTGGCATCTAAAACACGGTCTCAAACTGTCCAGCAACTCCCCCACCGCTACGAGAACCATCTGCTCCTCTGCTACTGCTCCCAACTCCTGGCACTGCACTATAAAGCCTTCCCATCCCTTCAGCATTGTCCGCGCTATGGACTTGAGGGATACTGCACAACAATATAAGCTAGGGTTGCCCAACAGCACCACTGTTCTACCCTCCTACTGGTACTCCATCCTGAGTAATTTCCAGTTGAACTTGGTGTTTCCCAACTTCTGTAGCCACTGCATGCTCAACACTACATCAACCTTTCCCAACTCCAGGGATAAAAATCCTCCACTATTTGAGCTCCCTGCACGGTCAATGTCACCACTCAGCAGACCCCCATGCTCTCCTCCCCGACCCGTGCCCATAATCACCCCAAAGGTCGTCGTGTCACTAAGCTGTAGTCCCTGCTACTCTATTACCTTCTGTGAAATAAAATTATGTGTAGCACCACTGTCCATAAGCACTGTGGCCTCCCGAGCTGCCAGCTTTCCTGCCAACTTCATGGTGTGATACGAGGTAAATCTCACCATGGAGTTGAGAGAAATCTCTAGTTTCTAAGTGTGAATGTTGCTCTGCGTCATCCTCACCTCCATCAAGGACTACCGCGACCTCCTCGTCCTCCTCTGCTGCGACCTCCAACTGCATAGCTCTTCCTGCACAACGGTACCCTGACGTGAATCTCTCGTCACACTTGAAGCAAATGCACTTGGCCCTTCGCTTCCTCATCTCTGCATTTGTCATGCGGCGTGTCTGTCCCCTGGTCTCGCCTCAGTCGCATACCCCTTGGCCGCTGTCGGTGCCCCCACAGTGGACTTGGGCACTGCAGTAGGTGCTGTACCACGGTAAGTCGATCCACCCCAAGCCCCCTAGGCTTCCTCTCCTAAGCCAACATATCCTCCACTCTCCTTGCCACCTGTATCATGGCAGACAATCTTTGGGTGTGTTGGACCCTCAGCTCAGCTCTAATCACAGGCTTTAGCCCCTTCAGAAAGTTCTCGTCCATAGATTTTGTAGAAACCCCCTCAACCCGGCTTGAAAGCCTCTCAAACTTCTCAATATAATCTTGTACCGACCCATCTTGCCTCAAGGCATACAGCTGCTCAAACAGTCCTCCCCCATGGATCTCCTGAAAGTGCTCCTTGATGCACTCCATCAACTCTACCCAAGTCCGTATATGCCTCTGCTTCTGAGTCCATTTGTACCAAGAAAGTGCCTCGCCCTCAAAACTCAGCGCTATTGCCCTTAGCCTCTCTGCTTCGGTAAGGCTTGTGACGTCGAAATATCTCTCAATCTTGTACAACCATCCATCTGGATCCTTCCCCCTCAAAGATGTGTGCCTTCAACTTCTGCATCCTCCTCTCTGGGTTGGTGTCGCCCATGGGTGGTCCTCCACGGTACCCCTCCTATCGTCTAGGCTGCATATGATCCTCCAATATCCACCGCTCACCAATATGCTTCCCGTAGCCGTCCTGATCACCTCCTCCAGCCCTCTCATTGGCTAGCACTCACACATCGTCCCACTCATCAACTCTTTCAAACTCGTCTTCGACGTTATCCACGTAATGGGCGTACTCTTCAAATTTCGACGCATGTCCATCGTCCTTCCAACTTCCTGCTGCCTCCGTACAGTTTCCTTGGCTCGGCACAAGATCTCCAGGGCTCCTTCCATGCCATGACCTTTGCTATGAGCACAGTCACCCCCAAAACTGCCGCCCGAGCCCCTCCTAGGCCTGACGGCCCTGCGTGTGAAGGGCTGGCCCTGTCGGGCCCGCGAACATCTGCTCTGGCCGTGGGTAGTGTCCCAGGGCCCCGTCGAAGCCGCCAGGGCCTCGTCTGGCCTCACCGAGGCCCTGTCGGCCTGCCTGCCCCCAGTGATGCCGGCACGGCCCAGGGAAGGACCGCGCGTGCCTTGGCAGTGCAGTGCGCCAGGGCACCGCCAGCTCCCAGCGGCCCTTGTTCACCCCCTTGGGGCCAACCTTCGCGGCCGTCATCCCTCTGATGTTGCTTTGATGATTCTTCATATCGTACGATGCGGCGATCTTCTTCCTCGTTCTTCCAATAGACCACTTTCTTTCCTAGATCTAGCGGAAAATTCAGATCTGACGAATTGAAAGCCATATGATTCCTTTTGTAGTCCCCTTGTTGCTGCATCATTTTTGCTATCTTCTTGAACCCTTCGTTCACCTCCTTGGATGTCGCCATCCACTTGACGAGTTCATCGATCGCCGTCATGAGTTCCTCACGGAGACCCTCAATCTTGCCGTCAATCTTTTCCTTTAAAAGCCCCGTCGCGGTCTTCGATCTTGTGTTTGCCATCGGATCTAACCACTTTGTTACCAAAATGATACGATCCACCCAAATCAAGAGATTGATTTCAGATTTATGGAAAGAAAGAGAAGAAATTTGATAGTGGAAATTAACGATTGCTTGTATTGAAGATAAATCGATCCTTTTCTGGATGGATCTCTCCCTAACTTGTGTTAATAGAACAAGTCTAATCCCCCAATTGGATTCACAAAGAACCCTACCGATAATCTTTTTCAATTCAAAATATTCGATAAAGAAAAACTAGGGCCGGCTCGTAGGCGTAAACCCTCTCCTAATCAACATGATAATAAAAGACTCATATGCTCTTGTAATTACTAAACCCACTACTAAAGAAATAAGCCATGAGTAATAAGTCATCCATCGGGTCAAGAAGGGTCCGAACCCAAGCCTTGACTCGTGCCTCGTGCCGCTAACCGCCTCCGCTAACCGCCTCCGCTTCACGTAGACTCGGACCGCATCATAAGATAACAAAGTAAGGCAACGTGCATAAATTATAAAGCTATCTAGCTTACCATAATTCCTATTTTAAGTTTTTATGTCACCATTTATTATTACCATGTATTCCTTTATGTCAAACCATCAAATCAATAAATAGGTAAATTTGAAATGTGTAGCAATGTCAAGACACGGGACATCGGTTAAGGAACTTGTATACCATATCATAGAAGGATAGGATGTAATCTCAATATCATACACAATGATGGTAGATGATATATAATAGTTCTCGTGAATATGACTGGACCTATGCATATAAGAAGTTACCAATTAATAGCATACATAAACTGAGCCCTCATATACAACAGAGACAAACAACAATAATAAGCAACAAAGATATAATCAAATTACCAATTTAACCATCATATGCGATAAATCAACATTAGCATGACCCAAGTCATTACTGCAAGGGGTTTGACCCCGAACATCAATCAATTAAGTTTTCATCTATGCCTACATGTTTCAAGAAAAACCCTAAGAAATAGATAGGTCGAGGCCCAGTTTGGGGTTAGAACCAGTCAGGAAGCAAACAGTCCTAATAAGCATAACCGAACCCAATTGCAGGTAAACAGGAACACAAACAACTCTTAAAATCATAACCGAGCACAACTGAGGACATCAAGAAGCAAAAATAATAAATGTTGAGCAATAAGGAGCCAAATAGCAACAAGAGAGTCTAACCAATCCCAATAGGGACAAGCAGCCCCAAAGGGAATAAAACATCAAAAGTAATCCATGCCGAAGTATCAACAGGAATCCGCGATAACGATAAGCCTCTAATCATCAACCAAGAATAAAAAGTAATTTTGAATAATTAATGCAACCTACTTGATCACTGAAGAGGGTGAGAGATGAAAAGTTGGTGCTGAATGCTGCTGGCCATAGCTATGGCTGTCATTGATGCATGAAGGAGGCGGCGAGAAGGAGAAGGAGATGCCAATGGTAATGATGAATGTGATGATGATGACAATAACCATGATGCCAATGATGATGGCGATGAGAGAGAGAGAGAGATGCTTGGGTTGGTTTTTAGGGATTTTGGGATTTTGGGAGTTTTATAGAAATTGGAGAGCTATGGAAGAGGGGAATGTGGAAGAGAGGGTGTGGGGGAAAGGGCGGAGGCCATGCGTGACAGTTACATACATGGACATGTACGAATGAAGCGGTGGGAAGATAGGGGACAATGGCTCAGCTAAGAGAGAGAAAGTGATTTATATTATGTGATTGTGTTGAAAGATTTTGAGAGTTTTTTGTGACAATTTGGTTTGGTCAGTTGTGAAAGGAAAACAATAGTATTTTTGCTTCGATTTTTGGTTTTGTCGTAACAATGACCGACTTGCACATCAAATTCAAAATTTTCACAGATGGTAGTTCATTTTTGTAAAAAAATTGTCAATTTGCAGGTACGTCGCTCCTGAATATGCAATGACGGGCCATCTACTCGTCAAGAGCGATGTATACAGCTATGGAGTTGTGCTGCTTGAGCTTCTATCGGGGAGAATGCCTGTAGACATTTCTCAGCCTCATGGATCGGAGAACATTGTAACCTGGGCACGCCCTCTACTCACCACCAGGGAAGGGCTGGAGCAATTGATAGACCCATCTTTGGGCCCGAACTATGACTTCGATAGGATGGCAAAAGTGGCAGCCATAGCTTCCCTGTGCGTGCACATCGAACCATCACAGAGGCCGTTCATGGGGGAAGTAGTCCAAGCTCTAAAGCTTATATACAATGATGTGGATGAAACCTGTGAAGATTCTTTCAGTCAAGTGGGGTCGTCTTCAGGTGCCGACTGCGGCTTTAAGGGGGAGTTCGGCCCTGAAACCAGTTGGTGGACTGGAAGTAGTCCGCATTTTGCTTACAACTGTACCATGGAGTATAGTTCAGGTTACATAGAGGAAGCACACAGACCACATTCCGAATCCATTAGAGGACTGAATAGATCAGGCCCTTTAAGAACAAAGAATCAGAAGTCGCCTTTCTATAGACTCAGAGGAAGTGTAAGCGAGCACGGGAATCGACAATCTCGGCGATTGATTTGAGGTTTCCATGGAAAATATCTTTCCCTTGTTTTTTATTCTTTTTATTGTGGTTCCCCCCTTCAAAATGTATAGTTCCCATAGATCGTTCTAATGTGTTGTATCAGTGGGGTGTGTTATGGCATTCTAATTTCTTATGCCATGATTCATGTTGTAAGAGCTGGAGTTGTATTTTTTTTTCAATTTGTTGCATCCTGGTTTTCTTGATGCTTAATGCTGATGGAAATGAGATTATAATTTCATGCATCTCCATTTGTAAGTACTCTTGCCATTGCATTAATAGAACATATTTTTTGTGGAATTTTCAAATTAGTTTTTTGTCTCTGCTATTTGAATGAGCAAGACTGTGGGACTGTTTGTTTGCACGAAAGAACCCTATGATCCTGGAATCTTTTGTATAAATCTGAAATATTTTAAGGGACTTCAGGTACATTGGTAAGAAGAAGCCCTAATGCGGTGAACATTGAATGTGTATTTTATGGGTAAACTGGGGACTGTTCATTCATTCTAGGTGTGATCAGAATTTTGATTCCTAGTGTAGATTCAAGTGATTAGCAAATTGGAGTGGCTACCCATCTATACATTCAAAAATAATGTAATGCTGATATTTTAAATATACACACACACACACACGATAATTCTAACAAGCTTTCCGAATTTGGTGCTTGATGGTGATCAATGTGTCTCTCTTTTTGTGCATACATTTAAGTGAACAGTCAAGTATCTCTCGCTTAAAATTTTGATCCCAGAAGCTTGCTATACTGTGTTAAAACAAATCATATGATGGAGAGCGAGTAGGTAAAAATTATTTGTAGCAGGAGGCATGTCATTTGCGATAGGAACTTGTTCTCTTTTTTAACTTGAGGGGGAAAATAAAAAGTAATTGAAATATGTTTGTTGACAACTCTTCCTAAATCTAAGTTCACGAAATGAGGTTGCAATGACACTTGTAATTAATTAAATTCTGAAAGAACAGCCAACTATATTGGCAAGTTGTTTCATTTCTCCATCCAGCGTGCAGCTTGATAAAGAGTCAACAAGGTCATCGCATTCCAAGAATGTAGTAGTAGTTTGAGTATGGTCACAGTTGAAACCACATAAATGAGCATATACAATGGTATAAATGTTGCAGATTCGCATGAGGTATCAGTTTCGTACGATGATCAGCGGAACAAATTAAATAGAATATAGAGAGAGAGAAAACTTGACATCTTCAATCTCTTCCCAGCTGGTTCTCCTTACACCAATGTTCTTTGGAATTCAAGTGCAGAGTCGCGATACAAACGAATTCATGATATTAACAAGATGACACGGTCAAGACCCTAGATCATCTTGCACTTCAGTCTGGCAGATCCTTTCTTTCTGCAACTGGGAGAAAGCAGATAAAATCGAGGCCCGCATGTTTGCAATGTCTACTATGGTGTCCAGGGCTGCAGGATAATTGAGAAATATGCCCAATTAGAAATCAGCATTTGAGTTCAGAGCCTGTGTCGACTTGAAAAACACACAAATGTTCAAGAACCAAACCTGTCTCGAATGAAACTTGGGCTGATCTAAGCTTCGGTGATACCAAGGTCCCAAAAACTGCTAGAGATTTCGATCTCTCCGTCTGAATCTGCTGTCAAAAGAAGAGCATACGATAAGATGCTTTTTATCGCCGTGAATCTTAAATTTTGCCAGTGTTGGTTGGACCGCAAAGGAATTACTAACGCATCTACAAAGAGGAACTTAACGCAGGGTTTACATGTTTCATAAAGAGAGCAAGGGTATGTAAACCACATATTTCATAAAGAGAGCAAGGGTATGTAAACCACATGTTTCATAAAGAGAGCAAGGGTATGTAAACATGTCTTTAGAGACGGCCAAAAAGCCATCACCCAAGGATCCAGTTTATCTTGACCACTGATGCCAATAATTTTTCCATGGCATAAATCCAGGTTACAACCTAGTTGGCATTTTCTTAACCAGCTCCCAGCCATTAAAACTTCTGGTATATCAAGCAACATACTGGTTGCTAATAATTCTTTATTTAGACATTACTCAACGTTTAAAACCAAATTAAATAATAAAATATTCCTTAACAAAATATAGTGAATTACATTATTATCAGCAGCATAGGGAGAAGTGGCAATTGCACTTGCTCGGGACGATTCCTGGGGCCCCTCTGAAGAGGAAAGAGAAATATCAGCGCTTCTGAAGGATAAAACTTTCCACAAAAATAGAGAAACAATATAGCAAAAGCTGACGGCAAAGCAAATCTTATACCAGGTATATGGGAAGCTCCTCTATGCCTTAGCTGTGAGGTACTAGATTTTTGCGACTCTCCACCATCATCCATATTGTCTCTCAAAGATGCCCATTTTGATAGCCTATAATGTAAATCTGACAGCAAAAGTACACATAGTGTTTTGAATCTTAAATATTTGAAGCATTGAAACAGGAATCAGACCAAGTTCATGGGACTAAGCAAATTTATCAAACATGTAAGCATTTATCGGAATAAATGGTCATGGTTTTCTATCCTAGATAGGCTGATTCTGATGTCCATTTGTGAGCCAAAAAAAAGCCAACTGAGGTATTTGAAATTGTTATTTTGTATCAGACCAGCTCATGAAATACCTGATTGAGATTCATTGGCCGATTCGAAAACTTGCAATGTGGTTGCAGCGGATTGTACTTTAAGATCAAATAGTGAGCTAGAGACTCGTGATGCTCCCATCGAATGTCGAGCACTAGCCAACTCCAGCCATCCCTGCCAACAAAGAATCTATTACAATTTTGCTTGAATGGTAATAAACCAGAAAACGTGTCACTTGCCAAAACGTTGGAGTATGGAGAAAGTAATGCAAATTATTGTCTGACAAATTCTGCAGGACGAAGCAAGACAATGTTCAGAAATGAAAAAGACATTTGCCAAACTTGAAGAAAGAAACAGTATGGCATTGATGCACTTGAAAATGCTCAAAGGTGGTACGCTTGCATGGACAGGATATCGAGTATAACCATTTAGCTAGTTGGCTCCAGTATGACATCTTACTATCAAGACTTAATTCTAACTTCATTTCTATGCTCTTACTTTTCTACGCTTGCTTAATTTAAGTACATATTTTCCCAGCATCCCATATGGCAAGTCCAAGAGTTGGAAAATGTTATAATTGTTGGTGCATCAAAAAAGAGCCTCAATATTGGGTTGTGAATTTGCACCAAGTTGCAAAATCATGCTTTATTCGCCCATGAAGCCTCTATGCAACATAGGCAACCATCACACAAGGTATATAGAATCAATATAGAGGATAAGCAAATGCCAATTCAAAAGAGAACTGAAAACAATGCTCCAACACATTTAAAGGCTCCAAAAAAACTTGAGAATTCAATTCAAATGGCATCCCATATCAACATGTCTTTTCTGTGAGCGAAGTATAATATTTAGTATTATAACTACACCCACCCACCCAAAAAAAAACCCAATATCTTTTTTCTTTTCCCTCCTCTCCCTCCTCTCCTCTTCGAATTGAATTTCAATTAGAATGTTATGGACTAATATACCATCCTCTTTTGAATTAAATGTTAAAATAAAATTAAAAAATGCCTGGACCACAAATTTTGTTCAAAAACATTTTACTTCTTTCACTAGATTCATAATAAATGATTCCCAATTGTCAATGACAAGTATCAACAACACATATTCATTAAATAACTTTAAAAATGAGAAAATGCATAGTATATTTAAATATATATTATATATAAATGAATGCAATGAAAGTTTACAATTTCATATAGATTAAAAGTTTTATTTCACGTGCATTGCTCGTTCCAAAAATATAGTAGTATCTTGATTTGGGGGTTTGAAAAGCATGAATAAGACCTTGCAGGGTACAAAGAAAATTACTATCCCCCCACCCAAAAAAAGAATTCCTCTTCTCCAAGAGATTTTAAAGTGAGTCGTGTCGGTGTTCAACATGTGATGGATGTCCTGGAGTTTTCCAACTTTCAGAACCAAAAGATATCGGTTGGAGTCATGTTAGCTGCAGGAAAAAAATCTAAAGATTGTGTGTTGGATATCGTAGTGCCATGTGTAACTTAGACACACATATAGAAGAATATTTCATTAGCAAATCCCAAACCCATCCAAAACAGATGAGGAGGTTCACAGGCTTGTATCACATTTAGGTATTGGATCAAGCTTTAATATTGTTTGTTTGGTTTAGCTACTTGGTTAGAGTGTACAATCTTGAAGCATTAAGGTTTTATTTTGCTTTTTTCATACTTCTTATAATCTATGTCCTAATCATTATTGTCTTATGATGTATATCATATAGATTAGCTTATCATGCACATAGAGTTATCTTGCCATGTTCATGTATCCTACTTTTCAAGGATTATTTGTGTAGTTATGTCTATGTTGTGTCATGTCCATGTCCAATTTATGTTCATGTTTCCTAAAATTCAAAACTTTGAGCACATGAGAACCCTTTAAATGTTTATTTCAATTATACACCTTATGAAATTGGTGATATGTAGTTAAGGAGGTGATGACTTAGATGAAACATTAAAGCCGTGTATGCTCCTTCGGCAAAATCAAGATTACACATGTTACCCGAAAATGTCTCAAACTTGTTTTCCACCAAGCCTGATTATGAATTTCAATTGTTGCATGCTTAAAAAATCAAGATATAGTACTGCGTATAGATATCCACTGAAAATTAATTATCTCCCATTCGTCTCTGACAAAGAGTGGCAATTAAGTATTCATCTACAAGGCCTCGTTTAGCAGCAGGGTTTAGTTTCAAAAACTTGAGTTTGGTGGAGTTTGAGACCCAAATTGAAATTTTTGAAACTTCGGCATGTCTGGATGCAAACATAGAGTTTCTGAAACTAGGGTACCGAATCTTATGAAAACTAGGGTTCATGAAAATACAATTTGTTGGATTTTCATAAACCGAAGTAGGTAAGAGTGGAGAGGAAAACCAAGCATACGCAACTAGTCAATCTTTCGAATTAGAGACAAAATATTTTACAGGCTGGATGCAAGAGTGTCAATGACATGTTTTTCATCATTATGTTCTAATAATTCTACAACATTATCTTCATCAAAGTTAAGAAACCAATGCAAAATTGGGATCACCATCTTACAAGAATGTAAACCGAATCACACAACAACTATGAATAAAAGAAAATTGAAAACCCTAGAGAACTGAAAATGATAGAAGAAGGGGAGTTAGAGATCAAAGACTGACCTTTCTAAGAGTGGAAGTCAATGAATCGAAGAGAGTCATGTAGCCATCTAAACTGTCCAAAAATATCAAAATATTTTCTTCTTTCTTTCTTTCTTCTTCGTCCTCTACTTCCGAGTTTGGGGAGCTCAGAACAGCGACGTCGTCATCGTCCTCCATTGATCTCCAGTGGCCGACGAAACCCCTAACCCACGTCTTTGCCATTTACCTACGGGTCAACCACAGCTCCCCGGCTCAGGCCCGTGGGCCGATCCACT
The DNA here is from genome assembly GCA_030789695.1 of Scilla litardierei. Lineage (NCBI taxonomy): Eukaryota > Viridiplantae > Streptophyta > Magnoliopsida > Asparagales > Asparagaceae > Scilla > Scilla litardierei. The sequence goes on along the minus strand of CM061138.1, from coordinate 9,278,213 downwards.
TTCATGTACCCTCGTTTTGGCCCAAAATCAATATTGCTAATTTAATATTTGAGGTCAAAATTTTAGTTTTTTTGTTATGAATCAACTACTGAGGGGAGAGCCCTCAGGTTTATATTTATAGCCAAAGGGGAGAATACAAGTGGGCTTAACCATCTCTGTGTAGCTTGGGCTTATACAGATATGGGCCCAAACACTTGGGTTGGCCCAATAACTCATCCAACCCAGTAAATACCCATTCACAACATTTTTGACTTTATTATATTAGCCATTCAATTTTATTAAATTACATCAAATTACTCCAGGTTATTCTTTTCGGTCGAGAATCCTAGCTCAACCATGACCAGAGGTTAACCATGATGTATACTGGTTAAATTGTTGTTAGTTTAGCTTAAAGATTTGAACTAGGGAAAAGAAAAGACATTGCTATGTTACTTAAAAATTTAGCATTTTTTAGCCGTGATACGACTATTTTGACCGGGCCCGAAGGTTTCAAGTCAACCACGACCAGTCAACCAGCCTATTACGGCCTTCGGCTCCAGACCAATGATCTCACAGGCGGGTCGCGCTTCTCCACCCAAGACGAAGGCCCAAAAGATTGCCCACTTCCATAGTGGAGGAAATCGGGGCCCAAATCAAGGAAACATTCGCCAAATATGGCAACCGCCCAATGTCATCACTCACGTCATCATGACCCACCAATTCACTCCCGCCATCATGACCCACCAATTATGGCGGCCACCTTCATGACAATAATTCGCAAATCATGGCCCGACTTCATGGCCATCACTCCAGCCATCATGGTTCGCCAATTATGGCAACAAGCCATCATGGTCCGCCAATTATGGCAACCGCTTATGGCCATGACTCCACCTTCATGGCATTCATAACATCATCAAAGGTGGCAATTATGGGGGTCAATGTTTCCCCATTAGCACGTCCTCATCAATAACGGCGATGATGTCTCATCATGGCCCATTAGTAGGGGCCTCGCCTATATGAAGAGGAAAGAGGCATCATCGCCAGGGGGCTGATCTCTGAGATCTAGAGAGGAGGTATCGCATACAAACTCTCACCTTCTTCTACCTAACATGTTTCTCCTCCATAGCTCGGCCCGAGGATCGAACTTCGTCTCTCCGCGAACCAAGTCCGATCCCACCGAGCATCTATCAGACCAAATCTGACTTTTGCATCGGAGGGGAATTGGTCGGAACCAAGGTCCGATCCCCCTGACGAGCTCTCTCGTCTATTCAGGTCCAGGAGATCCAGTGATGCCGAGGCTACCCCTCAGCGTCTTCCCAGCCGGAGCCGAGCGCCCTCGTCCCCGAGTCCGCTCATCTCCACCACCAGGAGGTCGTCGCTCTGCCGAGGCTACCATTCGACAAGCCGACGCGAGAATCCGCACGTCGCTCATCGAGCGACTCCGCCTTCAACCGATCCTGAAGGTTGTCGTCCCGCCGATGCTACCCCTCGGCGCACCAAAGAACGGATCTGCGCCTTCCTGCTCAAGCGAACGCGACATCGATCGACCCCAAGGGTCATCTCCGTCTCACATGACAGCGACGACATCCGAGCCTCCAGACTATGAACATGCGGTGCGAAAACGCACGTAAACAAGCCGGATGTAATTTAGCCGTTACTTCTTATGGCTAGAGAACTACAAAGTGCACCGCAAGACTTGCGGCGCACTGTCTTTTTTTCTCATTTTGAGAAAAATGTCATATCACTATCCTATGATGAGACCGTGATGTGACATATTTTTCCCAAAATAGAAAGATAAGGACTGTGCACCGTATTTTATGTATTTTATGCAGTGCACTTAAAAATTGCCTGTATTTTATGTATTTTATGCCGTGCACTTAGAAATTGCCTATAGCTATCAGCACCATATCCAAATCTACCATGATATCAATTCCAAATCTCCCATGTAAACCATGTCTGTGCCGACTAAAGAAGTGACTCTGTTTGCCATCTTACAACCAAACGGTAATAGAAAAGAGAAAATAGTTGCATGTTTTTCGACTTTACGTTTGACTTTCCCACTTTTACACACACGACCACTCTTCTCTCTCTCTTACCACTTCCAATGTGTCCAATCGATGGGCCTGGCCTCTTGGGTGGGGTTTTTTGGATCCTCATGCACTATGCGCATGGGCTTTTTCTAGTGTGCCATTGTCACATCCCCTAAAATACACCCACAAACAAAACGGCCACAAACACATCCACAATAAAAAAACATGCACGTGCACTTTGTGCACAGATTAATTCCATTAGTTTAAATGAAATGAAACATGTTAGATGATTATGTGTCTTCAAGGCAAAAACAAAAACGATTCTTTCGTTCATCCCAGGCGCTTGCAGAATATAATCCCAGCAGCAGCTAGTAGGGATTGCACAACCAACTACTTGTATCCCAGATTCCCAATACAATACATAATCAATACACTAATCACACGGTAATTTTACCAAAAGCAAGAAGAAACCAAAACAACAGTAAGAAATATTATCAAAACACAGCAGCACACTGCAGTCCTGCCATCAAACTGCACCTTGAAAGACAAACAAGGCATCACCAGAAATTTTCGACAGATTTACGGGGAAAAAAGACTGAGCAAATATTGGCCTGGCCATTGATAAAGTTTCTTCGGAATGTAACGGCAAATAACAATCCTCATTAAGATGCCCAAAATAACTCAACTGATGCTGAAATTTCAACAACAAACATGAACATATTGATTCGCAAGAAAACTAGGCAAACTCCGATCTAATAACCACCCTTGAGGTCATTGACCACATCATATGGAATTGGAGTGACGGTCTCCAGTGTAGCACCTTCAACCATGAAACCTGGCTTTGGACCTTCCGGCTTACGCTTTGTGCTGATGGTCTCACCACGAGCCTTCGCCTCTGCCTTCAATTTATCGTTCCGGATCTTCCTCAAACGGAAATCCTCGGTGCACCTGGAAGGCTGCACATGCTCTACCCTCACGTGTATCCTCTTCCTGATGATCCTATTGCCCACCTGACGAAAAGAAAATGCAGATGTAAGACCTATAAGACTACTAGATTCAAAATAACAAAAAATATAAGCCAGTTAGCTCGTTCAACCTCTGTGATCACAGTTTTAACCAATAGCTTGAGACACTCAACAGTTGCACAATCTTACTAGCTAATGGCGCATTAATTAATTGCATAGCACAACACAAGAAATACATTCTAAATGTAAGAAGATATTTACATTATTATACAAAAATTGGAGGACCAGTAATTTACAATGTAAGAGTAGAAGTGAAAACAACAAATAAGCAAAGCGATATGACCAACACAGAAACTCTACTTGGGGTAACATGTATAAACATACAGCTCTCAAGGCATCAATTATAAACTAAAAATGATCTACGGAATACTATGTCCATGAAGATTTACACAACTTTGATGGCGTGGGATTAGACTACTATAGAACCGAATAAAAATAATCACAATATGCAGTGATCCCTCCCTGTCAAACGTATTTCGGATATTAAGGTCACCCAACCCAGATGAACCATTGGAACTCGCATATGATCCATATGCCTCAGCAAGCCAATAAACTGGGAAAGACTTGGAACTACCTCATAGACCATATTAGCATAAACACTGCTCTCTGATAGCTATTATTACCAAGGTTTGGGGTCTCGGTTTCGGTTTTTTTCGAAAATTCAGTTTTGTCCGTTTCGGTGGTTACGGAGTTTCGTTCCGTTTCGTTCAATTCAGCAGTTTCAAATACTTGTGTATTCACATTTATCTATAACCAGAAATAATTTTGCACAGGTTGCTTCTCACATTACAATTTTGCTAAACATAGTGCATTTGTTTACAAGCTTGCCATTAATCTATAACCGGATTAATGCTAAAAATGACATTTACAAGTTCGTCATTACAATTGTAAAGAGAATGGCAAACTTTTAAAAAATGAACTGTCTAGCAAAATGTGTAAATGTGAGTAGCAATTACACACTCTCTATCAGCTAAAGCATTTTAGGCGGTGGCGAGAACCATTTACATCTCTCACAGCAAAACCCTAGATGCCATCAAAGTTTCAAACGATTCAACAACCAGCCGCCACGAGACAAGAGGGAGGAGGCAGCGAGATCGAAGGCAGACGGTGGCAAGATCTGAGGCAGGCGGAGGCGGCGAGATCGAGGTCAGTCATGTGTTTCCTCTTCCTCTTCTTTTTTATCTCTTTGTTTCTTCTTTTTGATGTTTTTTGATTTGGAGCAACATCTTCTTCTTTTCGTGTTCTTCTTCTCCTCTCTCTTCATTTTTTTCCTTCTTGTTTCTATTGGTTTCAGCCAGAACGGAAATGTTCCGGCCGAAACCGAAACTTTTCCTACTGTTTTGTATCGGTACCCACCGATACCAACACGAAACAGCCGAAACCTCCCAATACATTTATCCATGATTATTACATTATCAACGTCGCAAAATAAAGAGTTTCACTGCTTGGGTAGGCTTGAAAAATATGGAAGTCCTACCAAGAAAGTAAAGAAGAAAACAAAACCTAAATTTTCTTTGAAATAACAAGGTTTGAAGAAAACTTTAACAATTTACACGATCATTTCAGGTAACCACAGGACATACAACATTTGATGTGTTCATGCTGGCTGTAGATAAACCGACAAGATTATTGCTAACTTAACAAGGAGCAGGAATGAACAAAAAATAAGAGTTATTATATACAAATTATAATAACTCAACCTCAAGGGGAAGTGATGATCCGTCTTCAAACAGCAGGTTGACTTTTCTAGGGAGTGGCAGGGAGACGTCTACGTCATGAAGCAACGTGCAAATTCAATCCGTTCAAGATTGGCCGTCGCACGATCCATGCAAATAGGATCACCAACCAAACTGGAGATAATGTTCAGAATCTCAGGCGACCAAAGGTTGAGAGGAAGATTGGGGAATCTCACCCAAACTAGAATGCGGCGGAGATCTCTCTCTCAAGCTTGAGCTCAGGGGACCAGTGTCGTTGAACTATCAGACGACAATCGAAGAGCCAGAGGCCCCCCTGAAGCACGTTTTTACAATCTTCAGCCTGCTCAAATTTGAAGTAGAAGAACCACGGGAGAACACCCGTATGCCTGCCTTCAACTTTCATAAGTGACTAACACAAGCTCGCACTTGGCTGTAGAACGGGTGATCACCGACAATGTGGCCAACGAGTGTGTTATCCCATTGTTTCGTAGTGGTCGAAATATAGTGATCAAGTATTAGACCCGCCGGCGCACCATCTACTCCCAACACGGGGGCTATGAACGAAAGTTTGTGACTTGAATTGTTAGATCTGATTCCTGAGCATATATCTTTCCAAGAACCCGCCAGAGTTACTTTACTGAAATGGAGAGGAATATTTGGCCTTGCAGCGCGTTTGGCAAGGAATTTATTCAGATCTGATCAGGCCAAATGGGCACGTCGTTTACCACCATTGTCAGACGGCTCACCCAATTTCTCATATGCAGATGTGGTAGATCTAGTTTGAGATTTCCTACCCGCCTCTAGACAACCTTCCAAGCACCCTCAGCTCCGTCTGACGCCATATTCTTCAAGCAGTAATCATTGAACCGATGATACGGATTAGATGCATTGATGCATCTATCCATTCTCATTCTACAACCACAAATATCGACCACCAGTAACGATCAACGATCAACCAGAGCTACAGCATGATCGCCACATCCTGGAGGCCGTCGTAGCCTGGTCGTCCGCCTGGTTGCCGCCCACTGCGTAGGACAGATCCGATCGGGATCAGATCTGTTCGCTGTAACTTGGAAGAGGTCGCCTCCTGAAGCCTTCTAGGCGAAGTCACCCTATCGCCTCAACCTGGAAGCTGCCTGGTTGACGCCCACTGCGTAGGACAGATCCGATCGGGATCAGATCTGTTCGGTGTAACCTGGAAGAGGTCGCCTCCTGAAGCCTTCTAGGCGGAGGCGGCGACCAGGCTACGACAGCCTCCAGGATACGACGATCATGTTGTAGCTCTGGCCGATCGTTGATCGTTGCTGGTGGTCGATATTTGTGGTTGTAGAGTGAGGATGGATAGATGCATCAATGCATCTAATCCGTATCATCGGTTCAATGACTACTGCTTGAAGAAGACAGCACCAGACGGAGCTGAGTGTGCTTGGAAGGTTGTCCAGAGGTATGGTAGGAAATTCCAAACTAGATCTACCACATCTGTGGGTGAGAAATTGGGTAAGCCGTCTGACAACGGTGGTTTTGGCTCGATCAGATCTGAATAAACTCCTCGCCAAATGCGCGACAAGGCCAAATATTCCTCTCCATTTCAGTAAAGTAACTCCAGCGGGTTCTTGGAAAGATATATGCTCAGAAATCAGATCTAGCGATCCAAGTCGCAAACTTTCGTTCGTAGCCCCCGTGTTGGGAGGAGACGGTGCGTCGGCGGGTCTAATACTTGATCACTATATTTCAGCCACTGCGAAACAATGAGATAACACACTCGTCGGCCATATTGTCGATGATCACCCGTTCTACAGCCAAGTGCGAGCTTGTGTTAGTCACTTATGAAAGTTAAAGGCAGACTTACGGGTGTTCTCCCATGACAATGGGTTCTTCTACTTCAAATTTGAGCGGGCTGAAGATTGTGAAAACGTGCTTCAGGGGGGCCCTCAGGCTCTTCGATTGTCGTCTGATAGTTCAACGACACTGGTCCCCTGAGCTCAAGCTTGAAAGAGATCTCCTCCTCCGCATCCTGGTTTGGGTGAGATTCCCCAATCTTCCTCTCAACCTGTGATCGCCTAAGATTCTAAACATTATGTCCAGTTTGGTTGGTGATCCTATTTGCATGGATCGTGCGATGGCCAATCTTGAACGGATTGAATTTGCACGTTGCTTCATTGATGTAGACGCCTCCCTGTCACTCCTTAGAAAAGTCAACATGCTGTTTGAAGACAGATCATCACTTGCTCTTGAGTTTGAGTATGAAGTCGAACCTCCAAGATGCACCAATTGTTTGGCATTTGGTCATACTGCCACTCAGTGCCCGATGGAGTCAATGGGGGGCATGGTCCCTCAATGGATTCTGGAAAAAACGTGATGGATGCTACAGATGGTGTGGGAGTGTTGGAGGAGCAGGTTGATGGTGGACTTGTTCCTGACACTTGTGTTGTTAATACTAAGCCTATTGCCCCTGAGGAGGCTAGAGACAAAGGTAAGGGTATTGATTGTGGGGTGGAGTTGCTATCTAATGAGGATGAGGTAGAAGATTTGGATGCAGAGTGCTGGCCTAAGGTGAGTCTGTTTTTAACTTTTTTCCTCTGGTTTTTTTCTTTTTTTTCCTCCATGTTAGTTTAAGCTTTCTTCTTCTTCTTCATATTCTTCTTCCCCTTCTCACTCTTTCTGCATTTTTTAAACTTGGGTTTCGGTCGGAACTTCGCCGGTCCAGCCGGTTTTGGCCGAAACCGACCGGAACGGTGAAGTTCCGGCCGAAACCAAAACATTGTTGCTGGTTTCGTCCCGGTTAGGGCCAGAATCGGGACGAAACACCCGATACCAACCGGTTTCAGGCGAAACCTTATACCATGCAACAAACCTCTGACTTTAGAGGTAGCTCACCTCAGGTTGGATTTCTAGTAATAGTAGTGTTTGGAAATCATTTTGGATGTTCAATGCCTACAAAATTTTAGCCTAAAATAAGATGTAATGAAAACCCCATCTGACCAAAAGCTTTCTCTACCTCTGCTTTTTTTATGTAAGAAGTTGAAAAAAAGAGGTTGTAACCCTACTTGCCTCCACTCAAAGGATATATCCAGGTATCTAAACTAAGTTCCCAAACAGGACCCAAATGATTCAAGTTTTTGGACGTGCCATTTATCTTGATTTGGAACATCGTAAACAAGTTCAGATCAACCAAAAATTAGTCCTTTCATTATCTACGAGTCATCCCGGTGGGTGAATCACATCATATACCGCCTTAGTTCACATTTCCACTTCATATATTGCTGTTTTACTTGATAAGATTTAAGTCACTGCTAAGATCAGAAAACCGTCCAGCTCATAAATTTCAATATGAATGTGACTCACGGATCATGTAGTATGCCTAGTTTCCTGTCATAACATTTTATCTTGCAAAACACAAACTTCGCAAAAATGCCTTCAGTTGTACAAAATATTAAAAAAATATTCATAGCTAGTGAACAGATTATCCTTGTTTCGCCTTGATACTCCACAACTGCAAGCTATGATTGTTGTTTGTTTACAAAATGTTAGACCAATTGAGAGGAATGAGATTGCTAATTCCTAAATATTGCAAATTGGAAGCTTCGTTCTTCAGATCCGAACAAACCTTATCACATTTACACCAACCCGATCAGAGAGCGCATTATAAAATAAGCGACAATAATAAATAACATCATGAAATTTCAAGCATCAATTCATAAATATAAGAACAAATAAAGATATCTCAAAGCATTTTAATTTAAGAAGAAGAAATGAGATGAGAGATGGACCTGCTTGTTGATCTCGACGCCGATGGCGCGCTTGGTGACGTTCCAGACTTTTCCGGTGCGGCCGTGGTAGAACTTGTGGGGCATACCTTTGTGGACGGCGCCGTTAACCTTGACGTCGACGTAGTCGCCGATCTTGTAAGTCCTCAGGTACGTCGTCAACGGAATATAACCCTTCTTCCTGAACGGCCGTGCGAACAGGTCCCTGGTGCGAGAACGGAGACCATGACCTGCCGGCATCTCGACACTCTCCGATGATCCCCGCCGCCTCTTCGATCGAAAATGGGTACGAACGGTGAGAGCTAGGGTTTGGTCCTTTCGAGGGGTTTATATATGTATTGAAGGGGCAAGTTAATGAATGGTCGGCAATGCCCCTAGCTTTGGCTTGAATTACAACGTATGCAGCCACCCGCGGGCGTATAGGGGCCCGTTTCTTTGGTTGAAAGTGGGTTTTGAGAATCTTGGAGGGGTGTGGAATCTTTGGAGAGAGAAAAGAAGAGTTTTGTATTTCTTTTGTTGGAAGTGGGTTTGGAAAATGGGATTGGGATGTGTATGCGGGTCCCACACAAGAATCTTGTGTTTCTTTGGTTGAATGTGGGATTGGGAATGTTAGAAGAAGTTAGTTGAGATTGGGGTGATGATAAACAAGGTGAGATTACCCCCTTGATAGGGAATGCATAGGAAACACATGATCGAAGAGGGTGAGAAGAGATAACCCAATGTCCCAGCTGCAAGGCATATACATTCCCAGATTCATCAGACATACCATGGTGCCACAGCAAGGCATACATATATAAATCAAGTAGAGAATGCATAGGAAACACATGATAGAAGAGGGTGAGAAGAGATAACCAAATGTCACAGCTGCAAGGCATATACATTCCCAGATTCATCAGACATACCATGGTGCCACGGCAAGGCATACATATATTATATCAAGTAGGGAATGCATAGGTAACACTAGATAAAAGAGGGTGAGAAGAGATAACCCAATGTCACAGCTGCAAGGCATATAAATTCCCAGATTCATCAGACATACCATGGTGCCACAGAAATGCATACATATATTATATCAAGTAGGGAATGCATAGGAAACACTAGATAAAAGAGGGTGAGAAGAGATAACCCAATGTCACAGCTGCAAGGCATATAAATTCCCAGATTCATCAGACATACCATGGTGCCACAGAAATGCATACATATATTATATCAAGTAGGGAATGCATATGTAACACTAGATAAAAGAGAGTGAGAAGAGATAACCCAATGTCACAGCTGCAAGGCATATAAATTCCCAGATTCATCAGATATACCATGGTGCCACAGAAATGCATACATATATTATATCAAGTAGGGAATGCATAGGAAACACTAGATAAAAGAGGGTGAGAAGAGATAACCCAATGTCACAGCTGCAAGGCATATAAATTCTCAGATTCATCAGACATACCATGGTGCCACAGAAATGAATACATATATTATATCAAGTAGGGAATGCATAGGTAACACTAGATAAAAGAGGGTGAGAAGAGATAACCCAATGTCACAGCTGCAAGGCATATAAATTCCCAGATTCATCAGATATACCATGGTGCCACAGCACTGCATACATATATTATATCAAGTAGGGAATGCATAGTAAACACTAGATAAAAGAGGTTGAGAAGAGATAACCCAATGTCACAGATGCAAGGCATATAAATTCCCAGATTCATCAGACATACCATGGTGCCACAGAAATGCATACATATATTATATCAAGTAGGGAATGCATAGAAAACACTAGATAAAAGAGGGTGAGAAGAGATAACCCAATGTCACAGCTGCAAGGCATATAAATTCCCAGATTCATCAGACATACCATGGTGCCACAGAAATGCATACATATATTATATCAAGTAGGGAATGCATAGGTAACACTAGATAAAAGAGGGTGAGAAGAGATAACCCAATGTCACAGCTGCAAGGCATATAAATTCCCAGATTCATCAGACATACCATGGTGCCACAGAAATGCATACATATATTATATCAAGTAGGGAATGCATAGGTAACACTAGATAAAAGAGGGTGAGAAGAGATAACCCAATGTCACGGCTGCAAGGCATATAAATTCACAGATTCATCAGACATACCATGGTGCCACAGAAATGCATACATATATTATATCAAGTAGGGAATGCATAGGTAACACTAGATAAAAGAGGGTGAGAAGAGATAACCCAATGTCACAGCTGCAAGGCATATAAATTCCCAGATTCATCAGACATACCATGGTGCCACAGAAATGCATACATATATTATATCAAGTAGGGAATGCATAGGAAACACTAGATAAAAGAGGGTGAGAAGAGATAACCCAATGTCACAGCTGCAAGGCATATAAATTCCCAGATTCATCAGACATACCATGGTGCCACAGAAATGCATACATATATTATATCAAGTAGGGAATGCATAGGAAACACTAGATAAAAGAGGGTGAGAAGAGATAACCCAATGTCACAGCTGCAAGGCATATAAATTCCCAGATTCATCAGATATACCATGGTGCCACAGAAATGCATACATATATTATATCAAGTAGGGAATGCATAGGAAACACTAGATAAAAGAGGGTGAGAAGAGATAACCCAATGTCACAGCTGCAAGGCATATACATTCCCAGATTCATCAGATATACCATGGTGCCACAGCACTGCATACATATATTATATCAAGTAGGGAATGCATAGGAAACACTAGATAAAAGAGGTTGAGAAGAGATAACCCTATGTCACAGCTTCAAGGCATATAAATTCCCAGATTCATCAGACATACCATGGTGCCACAGAAATGCATACATATATTATATCAAGTAGGGAATGCATAGGAAACACTAGATAAAATAGGGTGAGAAGAGATAACCCAATGTCACAGCTGCAAGGCATATAAATTCCCAGATTCATCAGACATACCATTGTGCCACAAAAATGCATACATATATAAAACAACTACGGTTTTGGAACATAGTAAAAAAGTTCACTATATCTACCCATCAACCACTCTTGTTAAGCAACAGCAATAAAATACATAACAACAACCCTAAAATTGAAAACAAAACCCACTTAATTGTTTTGTAATCGGCTACGTTGCTTTCCATCTTCAACTTGGTCCGCTCAAATCCACCCAAGAGCCTTGCAAACCCCGACTCTATCTCTAACAGACGCCTTTCCGAGAATGAAGTGGAATTAGTTGCACGGGTGAGGTTTCTGTCATGCTCATCCATTAACTGCAGGATCACATATGTGGACCAGGCTGGGTGTTGGGGATCCTTCCATTCGTAGTAGGGGCATTTGTGTGAACCGCGCGAGGGACAGCTCCAAAATCTCCCACCTGGATTTGTTCGGGTCCACGAAGTTTTCCTTCCAACATCAAGCCCACAGTAGCAAACCCTCGTGTCAGCGGGATCTGCATCCAAATCACCCCCTGGCGCAACTCTAGTACGGGACTGAACTGAGGAGCTGGACCCGGTACTCATGTGTACATACCTTGAAAAGATTAATGATAGATAGGCATGCAACATACATACAAATGATATGAAATATGGGGTTAGAAATAACATAAGAATAATCTAGTGAAAACCAAAAAAAATGTCTGAAAAACCTATAAAATAAAAAAGATAAAAAATTTGGTGCCCTCAGATATAAATTTTATCTACTCGTTTCCTTGCTGGTTTCTTATGGCATGTGGCTATGAGTAAGATTTTGATAGAAGGAGGTGTCCCCCAGCTCTTTTATAGTCACATCTCGAAATATTCCCCACGTTCTCAGTCACTTCCCAATAAGCGAACCAAAGCAAGGAAACATATTTGTCAGCTTCATATGCTGCACAATTCATAGTTACCCTTGCCACACAATCCTCATTGGGCACCTGAAAAAAAAATTCATAACCAGCATCGCCAGCAAATACCATCAAAGAGATGCAAGATATCATGTGGCATGTTAATATATACAACATGGGAAAACAGGTAGGACCCAAGTGTTTCCTATGCATTCCCTGCTTGATATAATATATGTATGCATTGCTGTTGCACCATGGTATATCTGATGAATCTGGAATTTATATGCCTTGCAGCTGTGTCATTGGGTTATCTCTTCTCCCCCTCTTTTTTCAGCTGGGTTATAGTTGAAGGAAGGCCAAAATAAAACACAGCTCATGGCGATGAACGAAGAAAAGTGAATGTGCGAAGCCCTCAGGTAAATTGTATTCTATCATGCTTTCATGCATATGGTTGCGTGGATGTGGACCATGTTGAACCTACCCATAATGTATGCTGCATTGGGGGCAGATTTAATACACGAAGCTACGCAACCGGGCAATCCGAATAATTGAGGGACCATATATCTTTATGCAACACAGACAGAGTGGTGCAAGCATGTATCCACAATCCCGCCATCCTATATGCTGAGAGTGATATATTTATGCCTTCCTTAAAACTGAATATCATCATTGGGCTTCACCATCAATGAAATAGAGCTCATGGCGATGAACGAAGAAAAGTGAATGTGCGAAGCCCTCAGGTAAATTGTATTCTATCATGTTTTCATGCTTATGGTTGCGTGGATGTGGACCATGCTGAACCTACCCATAATGTCTGCTGCATTGGGGGCAGATTTAATACACGAAGCTACGCAGCCAGGCAATCCGAATAATCGAGTGACCATATATCTTTATGCAACACAGACAGAGTGGTGCAAGCATGTATCCACAATCCCGCCATCCTATATGCTGAGAGTGATATAATTATCCCTTCCTTAAAACTGAATATCATCATTGGGCTTCACCATCAAAGAAATAGGGAACTCAAGAATGCATCTTGGTAACTCAAGAGTGCATAGGAAACACTTGATAAAATAGGGTGAGAAGAGATAACCCAATGTCACAGCTGCAAGGCATATAAATTCCCAGATTCATCAGATATACCATGGTGCCACAGAAATGCATACATATATTATATCAAGTAGGGAATGCATAGTAAACACTAGATAAAAGAGGGTGAGAAGAGATAACCCAATGTCCCAGCTGCAAGGCATATAAATTCCCAGATTCATCAGAAATACCATGGTGCCACAGCAATGCATCTTGTTACCTCAAGAATGCATAGGAAACACTTGGCTGCCATAGGGTGAGAAGAGATAACCCAATGACACAACTGCACGGCATATAAATTCCCAGATTCATCATATATACCATGGTGCATACATAATTGCATACATATATAAAGCAAGTAGGGAATGCATAGAAACAAACTTGATAGAAGAGGGTGAGAAGAGATAACCCAATGAGCCAACAGCAAGGCATATAAATTCCCAGATTCATCAGATATACCATGGTGCCTCAGCACTGCATACATATATTATATCACTTAGGGACTGCATAGGAAACACTTGATAAAAGAGGGTGAGAAGAGAGAGCCCAAGGAAATTGGCCTGCATGGCATATAAAGTCCAGTTTCATCTGATAAACCAATGACCCTGAAGCAAGGCATATATATAAATCAAGTAGGGAATGCATAGAAACCACTTGATAAAAGAGGGTGAGAAGAGCTAACCCAATGAAGATACACCATGGAGCAACTGCAAGGCATATATATAGCATGGAGGCAACAGATACCATACAGATACCACAATAAACTAAGCCTGGCATCACAGGTACCTAATACTTCAGTCTAATGCTTCCCCAAGGTCCAATCAAAATACATCAACGACCCACCATACTCCATCCTACCCAAGTAACACCCAAAATACATCCAACATAATCCCCTTAAGCTTCCATAATTGTTACGACCAAAATAAGCATAGTCCTGACCCACTGTACACCCAAAATACCACCACCACCATCCACCTTCCATCCATGGCACCTATGAAACCCCAACCTACGGGTTCACGGACCTACACTGGAGTCATATCCAGCATCCCGTAAATCACTTTTAATCTCAGCAATTTTGGCCTCCATCATCATCTTCTTTGCATCTGCAAGCACTGCCAAAAATCTCTTCGCTGCCAATTCATCCTTGCTGAAGTGGGTATACAACATAAGTAGTACATCTCTAGGATACTCCTAAAACGCATATACACTATCTGAAAGCTCCTTCATCCAGTTATGTTGAGTGCGCATTATCGCTTCCGCGACCAAGGCAACATTGTCTGATATGTTCTGAAATACTTCAGTCACATCCCTCACGGGCCGCCTTCGATTTTTCTTTTTGCCCACCGATGGTGGGGTAGGATGTCCTGACCCAGCTGATCTACAATCATTTGTGGACGCACTGGGGGGGATGTCATGTGGTGCATCATCGCTATGAGATGGAATATGAGTGGAGTCCTCTCCATCTCCTTCATCAACCGGGCCGCCGAAGTTATCGTACACCGACTTCTTGAAATCCCCCTTCGCCGCGTCATCCCCTATGATCACCACCAGTGCATCATACCAAGGTAAAGGTTTGTTGACATAGTCTCGCTTCCGATAGTTTGCCTGCACAAATATAAGCTCATTTATGATCATGTTTAATATTTTCACAAATTATTATACACTTAGGTAACCTATACTGTATGAATAAGTAAATACCGCTACCCATGTCGCATATGTAACTGGATCCATTGTTATCATCTTCGTCTTTTCACACCAACCAGCTCCACTCAAGCACATGCACTCTTGGACATCTTTAAGACGGGTCCGTAGTTCTTTCATGTGATTGCGTACATTCCCACTTGTATACGTTGTACCATACAAGGAATTGATATACGCAGCAGCAAGAGTGAAAGCAGTCCCTTTGAAGGTCTTATCGACCTTATTGCCATTCATAGCCTGTTCTGCTAGGAACAGAATAAGGGAAGCATCATGCTCAGCCGTCCACACTACGTTCTGGCGGTTAGAAGATGCAGGACCCTTGCCTTTTTTCCTTGGGCTATCCACAGATACATCCCCCTCTTCGCTTCGCCGGCTTGACTTTCTAGATGAGTCGCTTCCGGCCGTCTGTTCATTCCCACTTTGGGTCGACTTCATCCTTCCACTTGGGGTCAAAGTACGTGCGGCAGCAGTTTGTGCTACATGGCTTCCCACTGATATCATTTCCCCCGCTTGAAGTAGTTGCATGTATCCTGAGTCAGCCTGAGGGGAAATCGACATTGGCATGGGCAGTTGAATGCCAAACTGGTGATATTGAGGATATGGCACATGTTGGGGAACTCCTGGGTAGGTAGGAGCTGGAAATTGTGCAGGATTCAACCTCCTCGGAATAGGGTGGCCCAGACGTGGATCTAGACGTGGATCGACCTCTCCCCACTGAGGAATATAGGCAGGGTCATAGTATTGTGGCAATGGAGCACTACCCTCCCGCATTGGGTCGCTCCCTTGACCCGAATTTGATGACCCTTCCATACCTGCCACATGTAGTATAAGTTAATAACCATGATATAGTAGGGATATTATCTTCAACCAACCAACACATGATGCATCAAATGTCATAATCATCATATGTAGCATAATTAAGTTAATAACCATGCTATAGTAAGGAAATTATCTTCAACCAACCAACCCATGATGCAACAAATGTCATAATCATCATATGTTACATAATGAGACACACTCTAGTCATACGAAATAGGATCAGCCTAAATGGTATTTAACGGAGAAGCTCATAGGCCCTGCTCCCCCGTGTTCCCATTATTATGTATGTTACAGTAGTCCACCCACATTTCCCAAGCTATATGATCCCTGCGCATTTTCCATTCATCACTCTGTTCGGTTTGTTCACGAACACGCAATTGCTGGGAAAGATCCATAACGGCGTCACCATGATCATCAATGTCATCCCCATCGTCGTCACCCTCATCACCATCTTCTTCATTAAGCTGCGGGTCATGAGGATCTGCTATTTGGACGTAGTTATGAAGTACGGTGCAAGCAAGGACGGTATCAACCTGACTTCTGAAGGGGTAGTGGGGCTTTGAAGTCAAAATTTTGAACTTGTTCTTGAGTATACCAAATGTCGACTCAATCTTTGTTCTTAAGGAAGAATGGCGCAGGTTGAAGAGCTCTCTGTGATTACGAGGGACACGATCAGTATGGTCCTTGAGATGGTATCTAACTCCCCTATAAGGCGATATGAAACCTGGCATAGTCGTATACCCAGCATCGCAAAGGTAATATTTACCTACATTCAAAAATAAAAAACCAATTTATGATCCAACGTTATCGTATGGCCGTATATAAATTAAATGTGTAATAGTATGCCTAATACCTTCATAAACTCGAAGCCCCTTGGGGGGAGGTATAGACAAGGCATCCTTCAGGACCGTAAAATCGTTCGCTGATCCTTCCCACCCGGCCAGTACGTACGTGAATCTTTTATTTGGTGTAACTGCTGCTAGCACATTTTGCGTCACCCCTTTACGCCCTCTAAAGCGGGGTACAAGCTTGACTGGGAGCATGGCATCTATATGCGTCCCATCAATGATACCAATGCAATCCTGTTAGGTCAGAAATAATGAGGATTGTTATATCAACATAACCAAAAATTATTAATATACTGCCACATATAACTACTTTCACACATACCTTAAAATAAGGAAACCAATTCTGATTACTGACTATCTCTGGTGGCGTCTCATTAGGAGCTTGCTTCATGTACATATCCCGTAGTGAACACACTCCAGCCATAACTTTGTTAAAGTATCGGCTAACTGTCCCCCCTCCCCTTATAAAATCCACTTGCATTACTCTATTCTTTGACTTGTGCCCTACAATGTGAAGGAACATGGCCACCTGCTCCTCTACGGAGACATGTATAGTGTCATTGAGAAGCCCACTATTTCGCATTAATGATGCAAGATTCATGAACGCATGTACTCGCATTCGTAAGTAGCTTAAACAACTACTATCAGACCCATGCAAAATTCTCCTCATGTGGGCTTTCCTATGCAGATCCCGCATAGCTGATGGCTCTCTAGGTATAGGGTTGGCCCTATCAACGTGGTAGAGTTGTAAAGCTAAGATGACAAACATAATAGCAGACGCGGCAGCGGTACACGTATCAATCCCCAGACTGTCTCCTTCTCTATCCATGGCCACCTTAATTGCATCAAACATATCTTACCTCATAAGTGATTACTTACATATGATTTGAACATGGAGTAGTGCAACGGATAATGATGCAAACTAACAGAAAGTAACATCTTCTCCCCGTAATAACCTTAAGATGTTAAAATAAAACAATATAAAACATATACAACGTGTTCCATGTTTCTTTCATAAACTTTGGTTTGGAAAGTGGGCTTGGCCCAATATTCACAGGTCCAATCTTGCACTGTTTGACATTTCTGTATGCTAGAATGAATGCTTTAGCCCTCAGAAATTAGTTTAATTCATGTTACACTCTGGTTGCAACTCCATTGTTGATCCAAATACATTCCCCAATTATTTTTTCCCTTTTTTTGGAAAATCACAGTCTTTCTTTTCATTTGTGTCCGAACCTTAATGTAGCCCTGGAATCATATAACTTTGGTTCACTCATCCCTATCATTCAACATCTCACCTCACTGCTTATTACCATCTTAAAGTAAAAAACAATTGGGGAATAATTTGAGCCAACATGCATGCCATCCAGAGCTATCTTTGGGGTCACATTGCGTCATCGCTATCATATCACCTTTTCATCATCGGGCTTTACTATTCCAAAGGGCCTCATTTTTCCCACATTCTTTAATATCGTCACCTTTTAATAATTTAGATATGATTTGTCTCTAGGATAAACTGACATGCAAGGTCACACTGTTAGGCTTTTCTTACCCCAAATTCCTCTCGTTTGTTTCATTCAACCCACATTTTAAGGGGCTGTTTCTTTAGTAATATTGATTGCCATTTCTAACACCAAATTATGTAAAAAGGATGGATATGCACTTGGATTTTGATTTTACTCCACAGTAAAATATTATATACCCCTCAGTTTAAAAAATGATTTTACTCCGTCAATTACAATGGTATTAGGCAGTTGCTCCATCATTTAAACCCCACAGTGTCCCTATCCTTCCTACAAATGATGGAACCCTCCAGCCTTCAACCATAAAATTGGGTCAAGCATGCCAAGCAACAATTTATTCATCATTGGGGATAATGTAAACCAAAAATAAACCATAACAATGAACTGCATCTCCCATTGTTTCCAAAATCATGCACAGAAGGCATCAAACCAACCAAGTAGGGCAGAAGCACATGCAATCCACGGGACATCAATTTTTTTTTGCAAAAGATGCAGAGCAGTAGAAAAGAAGGCATCACATTATACCTGATCTTGCAAAGACAGCAAGAATAATTGCACAAACCCGAATCAGCGGCAAACCCCAAACCCCGCGTTGCCTTCACCGTTCTCAGTGGCACCCCCGAGGCATATCCAATGAAGGATTCACCATCGGCAACCACGTTTTGAAGCTTCCTTGCATAAAAAATTGATCTTGATCAGCTCTGGTCTGATGTAAAAAACCAAAGAAATTGTTTAAAACCCTCTTACATCTATACCTCAACCGTAAAAATTGAAGCTTTTACCTCAAAACCCTAGATCGGAGCAGATCCCACTTCAGCACAGAACTAGGGTTTCATGGGCGACCTAGGGTTTGAGCGCGAAGCCAACAGACAAGGCGAGAGAGGTGATCACAAGCGCGAAGGGGGCCCACGACGCTGGATTCTTCCCACAATCGCAGCCAAACGCGAGGATTGTGCAGAGCTGATCTTGGCTGCCACGGCGGAGCGAGAGCGCCTCGCTTTCTCGATGGCGAAAGGAACAAGCGAGCGGATTTTGGGGTTAGAAATGCCCAACAGTGCAAGACAGGACCCGTGAATAGTGGGCCAAGCCCACTTTCAAGTCCAAAGTTTACGAAAGAAACAGCCCCTAGGCCTCTTCTTTTTGCCGAGTGTGAAGTGTAAAGTTCAATTTGTTGATTGTTCATGCACTATTCATGCTTCTATTCACGGAAATTCCACTCACGGAAATTCCACCTTGTTTCTCCTTGTCCCGTTCCTTTTGAACAAAAAATTTCTTAGGAATTTTTGCTGATGTGGCATCTGTGTGGGAGTAAACTTTTCTCAAGCAAATTCTCCGCAAATTACGTGGATTACGCTTTGGATTGTCGGTTGTGGGCCAACTATCCTCTCTTTCTCCTCTGTCTCGTCCAATCAAAGCGATATTTTACATTTTTTAATAAAAAAAATTCGGCAAAGGAATGTTACTGCGATTTTTCTTTGTCTTATTAACGAGGAATGCACATTGTTTTGTTTTTTAAATTATTTTTTCCGATTGAAAGGAACAGTGGGACCCATTCAATCCAAGTAATTTATCAAATTCAATTGTTTGTGGACCCAATTTTTTCGGATTGTTTTTAATTAGATTCAAGTAATTTATTATTTTAAGACTGTGGACCTCACTGCAAACTTTTTTCATCCAACTTTCCAAACAAAAAAGTGAAAACCACAAGAAAGTTGTGTGGAATTCACAAAACTTTATTAAAACAACTTTTTAACCAACGGACAATTTTTCCATTTAGGCTTATTTTTTAAACTAATTTAAAAAATCGACCTACTTGAAAACTAATTACCAAAACCGACTAAGTTTTGGGCGCGCGCGTGCGGGGGGGCTTTTTGGGCTTTGGACGCGGTTTGAAACCGCGTCCAATTTGAAATTTGGACGCGGTTTCAAATCGCGTCCAAAATGATTCCTATACTGCGGCCAGCGACGGTTCATTGCCTTCTTCTTTGTTTCTTTCTTAGTTTCTTCCGTCCTAGCCAAAAACCCTAAAACCCACGTATTGTCCTTCTCCGATCAGGGATTGAAATCTAGCTCTCATCAAGTATTGACAACATTCATTAGGTATGATTTTTGTAATTTTTTGTCATGATGCTCTTGAGTTCTCCCAAATGTAAATGTATGCTAAAAATTTAAGCTAAAATTAGGTATGGGGTTTAGTGTTGATAAAATTTATTGTCAATAGGTATGGGGTTTAGTGTTTAAGCTAAAAAATTTTTGTCATTAGGTATGGGGTTTAGTGTTGATGAAATTTATTTTGTATGCTAAAAATTTAAGCTAAAATTTTAGATCAATACCATGTATTTAGTGTTGAATACCATGTATTTTTTGGAATACCATGTAATTTATGCAATCCTTTATATGCTAAATTTTTTTTACCCAAATGACATGTATAAATTGAAATAAATTTTAAATGAAACTCCAATTCATGTTAGTTGATTGTAACATTCATCATTAACATCAACATCCAATTTTTTTTCATCTTATATATTTTTTCTCGCAGATATGGACCCAGGACCTGTTTCAGATTCGGTCTTGAATGAACAGGCACGACATCGTTCAGCAAATATACAGGCTGGACAGGTATGAACAAAACTAGTGAATTAATATTTTATGCAATGTATATTTCTTCGTAATTTTGCATGAAGTACAATAACAGTACGTATTTTTTGGTTGCAGGCGGATATTATATTGGTAGTGGACCACACGAGGAAACATACCGCATGGGTTTTAGATGAGAGGGCAGCACACTATATGGAAATTTCCAAGCTTGATGTATGTGCGAGGTTGAAGTGGATACGGTTGGATTGGGCGTTACTTTCTGCATTGGTGGATAGATGGAGGCCTGAGACCAATACATTCCATCTACGTCAAGGTGAGATGACGATCACATTGCAGGACGTGTCAGTCATCACGGGCCTTCCTGTTGAGGGCATTCCTATATGGAGAATGCCAACCCGTCCCAATTGGGGGGATTTGATGGAGCGGCTCCTTGGACAGGCAGCCACAGAAAACCAAGGAGCTAAGGTAAAACTGAGCTGGTTGCGAGAGACGTTTATGGAGTTGCCTGCCCAAGCCACCCTTGAGGAGATTCGGTAATATACTCGGGCATATATTTTGCATATGATAGGCACATTATTGGTGCCAGATCCAAGTAAAGGGTCGGTGCATCTCAGATGGTTGACAAAGATGGAGCATATAGAAGCCATTAGAGATTATTCCTGGGGCAGTGCTGTTCTTGCGCACCTATACGCAGAGCTAAGTAAGGTGGCAAGAAGGGAAACAACTGGGTTATACGCATGCTCCACCTTGTTGCAGGTATACAATTTGAAACTTAAGTTCATTGTAATAATTTTTTATATAGTAACAGTCACTGACAAATTCATATTCACAGGTATGGTCATGGGAGAGATTGCATGTAGGCAGGCCGACTTGCTCCCAAGACATATTGGATGGCACCCTCCCTTTAGGGTGCAGGTGGAATGTGCCATTATCATTCAGAGAAAACCCTCTGCGGCAACTGGATTTTTATAGAAACGAGCTTGACATGTTAGAGCCTACGTAGGTAAGAAGTTGTAAATTTTATATGTTGATGTGATGAACGATGGATTAATATTATGAATTTTGATGAGTTATTCATAATTTTCATTTTCTTTAGGTGATCTGGGAGCCATATCTTCAGAGATATCAGAATCTGCCTGATTTATGTGTATTAGAAAATCAGAGCTGGCGTGCGCGTGTACCGCTAATTTGCTTTGATGTATTGGTGATGCATGTCCCAGATCGTGTTATGCGCCAATTTGGTATCCCGCAGCATATTCCAGAAGCGGTTCCAATCATGCCGGTGAAGACCGGCATGAACCCTAGAGCATGGAATGAAGCAACTGTGCAGCCCCTCATGCAGTGGCACAACAGGGCTGAACATATTGTTGAGCAGGGGGATGCTGTTAGTTTAGACGTATATATGGAGTGGTATTGGAGGATCACACGTCGGTGGATATATAGTAGGCAAGAACCCCCGTATGGTTACATGCCACGTGGTCCAATCGAACGTGAAATGGTAAATAGTAGTTCAGCATTAAAATGTTTGTTTGTTTATTTTATTCATAGGTTTATAATATATATTTTATCCATTTGTTTTACAGACCGACGCACTCAGAATTTTAGAGGACATGTGTACACGTGCTTACGAAGCACGTGACCCAGAGCAGATCCTTCAAATTAGGGATAAGATCGGACAGGTTCTCCGCGGGACACGGCATAGAAGTGAGGATGCAGGACAGCAAGAGCCTGCCGGGGATGCAGCAGGCCCTTCTCACCAGTATCAGGCAGCTGGGGATGAAGGAGGCACCTTTCAGCAGTATCAGCCATTTACCGGTGATGAGGCCGGCACTTCTCAGCAGCTGCAGCCATATACCGGTTATGATGTCGGTATGTATCAGCAGTATCAGGCGTATACGGGGTATGAAGGCGACCCATCGCAGCATTATCAGTCACATACATGGTATGAAGCCAGCACGTCTCAGCCTATTCCGCCATATACCTTAGTCCCTAAAGATGACCCATGTCAGCAGTATCTGGAAGACGAGCCACGACAAACTATGGGAGACGAGCCACATCAGACTCTGGCAGACGATCTACAGCAGACTCATGTGCATGAAGCTGACACTTCGCTGACACAACACACCCAACCAGAAATGGAAGGGGACACATCAACTCAGCAAGGTCGGTTTCTCACATACAGGCGTCGTCGGTCTCTTATGAGCAGGATTGCTGATTGCACTGAAATTGTGCAATCAGCAGCTGCTGCTGCTCCTGCCAGCCCCAAACGACTCTTCCAGCTCCTTTCACATTCCTACATCCCATCACATTCACACATCCATCACATTTCGCATTTCCCATGACATATCAAGAAAGTTGCATTTCATTCGAAAAGTAAATAAGATACATGAATCACATATATCCGATTTCATTCCAAAATTATATAAGATTTTACATATATCACATATCCATTACATATATCTTATACATTCCCCTTCACATAATATTACTTCAGGCACGTGCACATGGAATTTCTTCAGTCGGATGCAGTATATTACTTCAGGCACGTGAACCGCCTCCTCGATGCGATGTAGCCCTAGAACATTGGCTGAAGTTAGTACACAAGAATTTTCATAAAGACTAAACATGAAATGTGAAAAAGAACATACGATGCTGTGCGTAGAGGATTTCGGCAACGTGATTTCTTATGACCAAGCTGATGACAATTGGTGCATCTATTCTGACTGCTTCCTTCACGTGGACGATCCATTTCGCCCCCGAATCCGTGTCGATCTTGGCCGACCGGGTTGTCTTCTTTTTTCTGGAGGAAGTAAACTGGGTCCATCCCACTCCTTCCAGTACCTTTCATGAGGTATGGGGTGAAATTCTGTGATATATGACCGTTGATATTTACTCACACTATACCATGGTGAACAAAATGGCCAATATGATATGTTGGCACCATATTGCTGTCTTGACGTTGCGGCGATCACATGAACACATGGCATATGCTGAAGCATAGGAATGTTGCACGAACATGTGCAACGGTCACCTTCTATCGTCACGGTATATGCTTGTGCATCTGTATCCACCACCTGCCACTCAAAGTCACCAAATCTTGTGATGTAGCAACACCGGGCTGCTTGCACACGTGCACCAATAATGTTCTCAGTTTTTGGGCTGAAAGTGGTCGTCCAACGGAGTCCATCTAGCTGCCGATGATAGAAATACTTGTTTAATCTATAAAAGGTTCTTGCAATCAACGATTGTATCGGAAGCGCTCTAGCTCCTTTAAGAACCCCATTGAAGCTCTCCGAACAATTGGTTGTCATTATATAATAGCGTCTACCGCCATCGTCGTGTTTCGCCCACCTCTTTGTATCTGCCCCCAAGTTTGTAGTAATCCAATCATCAGCTGCAACAGACTCTTTTCTAATCTTTTCACGAAAAAATTATATTTCAACAAGTCTGATGCATTGCCAGCTTCCCATAGGTTATTTTCCAATGTAGCTGTTCGGAACCCTTTCGCCATGTAATTTGCAATAACGTGGCGCAGACAATACCTATGGTGTCTAGAACCTGGCCAGCCCTCTCGTAGTGCTCTCGGAATACCTTTCATTCTATCGGAAATGAAGGTAATCGTTCGGTTTCTACGGGCACTCGGTATCAACTCATAGATGCAGCAGAAAAACCACTTCCAATTTTCAACATTCTCAGCTGATACTACTGCAAATGCTAACGGAAATAGGCCCCCATTTGCGCCTGTAGCCACCAGTAAGCACCCTGCATATTTCCCATACAAATGTGTGTCATCAATACTTAGGACCGGCCTGCAGTGTTTAAACCCTTCAATTGATGGTCCAAAAGACCAAAACACTCCTGTAAACTGTGCCACTCTTGGCCCGATAGTTTCATATGTAATTTTATACACTGTTCCAGGATTGCTTTCCTTGATGGCTTCTAAGTACTGTGGAAGCCTCTTGTATGACTCCTCCCAATCCCCAAATATCCTCGCTAAAGCTTTCGATCTAGCCATCCATGCTTTGTGATATGATATTCTGATGTGTAACATGGCATGAATGGCATCTTGTATTTCTGCAGGTGTCATATCAAGCTTGGTCTTCACCTGGGGCATAATTTTGTAACTTATGAAAGATGAGGTGGCTTGACTATGATCGGTATTTATAGTAGTATTGTTGCAGGTGTGATCATCACCTACTTTTGTTATCTTGAACCTCCCAGCTGTTCTTTTTCCCACCGCTGCATAAATCCTCCAAGGACAATTCATACTTCCCTCATCTTGAGTATGCGGATTCACTTCATGATTCAAGCTACATATCACGGAATAGCAAGTTTTGTTTGTCTTGATTGGTCTAAATGAGATATTGTGCTCGATGCTCCATTCCGTTATTGCTTTTATCAAGTAGATCTTTGTATCATACATATCACCGACGTTGAAAACTCCGGAACTGCTGGGAATCCTAGGCTCTATCAGATGCCTTTCTTGGGTATTCCTCATAATTGTTGTGTTTACCCATTGTTCCTCATCCTCTCCATCTGGCAACGGCTCTTCAAACTGCACATTTGTATTGTCTGCAACAGATTGATGTATCCATTCTGTATCATCTGCATGTAGATCGGCAGCAACATGCATGCTATCCTCCCTCACATTCGGATGTTCATCATCATCTGTGACATCACTTTCGTCATCCACCTGTCTCGCTATAGACGTCGATGCTCCAATATATGGGGGTCTGTCAATATCTTCAAGAATCACATTTTCTTGCGTGGGCATCGTCTCTGGTACAGATGGACCATGAGTATAAGTGGAGTAAGTTGCATTTGCATCATCTCCTTGTCCCGCAACATTCCAACTGCGAAGTGTCATATGAATAATTGAAATGTTTAGCATATGGAATTTATTTCATACAAATATAACATAAACATATTTATTACTTCAAAACTTTCTATACTTACGTATCCTCTTGTTGGTTATACGAACATCCTTCTCCCGCCATATTCTCTATAGGCATAAAGTCAGCCGAATCATTACCAATGTCCAGCATACGAGTAAATGTGCCATGTGGTTCGCTCACTCTGGTGTTGAGTATTGCTTCTTTTTCCACATATATTTCAACTGATCGTTGAACTTCACCCAAGCTAAATAGAATCTCCATGTCCCCGTCATCTGATATCTTAACCGATGTAAACCTTTGATCAGTTATTGGCCATTTGCACACCAGATTCAATGCAAACTCCTGTCGGTTTATCCGTGTGCCTATGTATATCCGATCTACTAGCTCGGAATATGTTGACGGTCTTCTCACAATAATTGGTCTCACAGTACCCACGATATACTTCGGTTCGTGATTTTCATCAATCATTAAATCTCCATCAAAATAGCATGTAACAAACATCCTATCAATTGCCATTATTTTAACCATACACATAATTGACATTCATTAATTTCTCTAAAACCATTAAAATTTGATTATTTCAAGAACATATATCTTATTCTGAAGTAGATTTCTCACCTCAAAATCACCTAGAAGCTGCACACCAAATCACCAAAACCTCCTTGAGATGGTTTGAATTTTACTTCGACCTAGGAGTAAAAATCGCTTCTGGTCGAGGATGAAACAAATAAACACAATATGCTCCTGGGCAGCAGCTGCGGGCTGCTGATAACTTGGGCATTGGACGCGGTTTCAAACCGCGTCCAAATTTCAAATTGGACGCGGTTTCAAACCGCGTCCAAAGCCCAAAAAGCGCCCCGCACGCGCGAGCCCAGAACTTAGTCGGTTTTGGTAATTACTTTTCAAGTAGGTCGATTTTTTCAATATGTTTAAAAAATAAGCCTAAATGCAAAAATTGTCCTTTAACCAACTTCCCTAAAAAACACAAAATTAAACGTTCCTCACATCAAGATTTTACAACAAAAAGAGCATGCCCTTAGAGCACTCCCAATCGAGGGCTTAACCATTTAGACACGTCACATTCAGCCCACACGTTCTCTTAATAGAGGGCTGAATCAATGGCTGAATGTTTGCCACGTTAGCCATTGCTTGGGTATTACTTGACGTCTGGTGTAACCCCATCAGACGTCTGGTGTAACGCCATCAGACGTCTGGTACTCCTGCCGCCTAATTTTTTTTAAATCTGAAGTGGATCAGACGCCTGGCAGATACCCACCAGGCGTCTGACCTACTGTTGATGCCTAGTGACCAAACGTTTGATGCCTAGTGACCAGATGTCTGGTCCTGGAAATGTTTAAAAAAAGATCACGTCAGAATCAGTCGTCTGCTGGGTACCAACCAGACGTCTGGTCCTGGAAGTGTTTAAAAAAATAAGATCACGTCAGAATCAGTCGTCTGCTGGGTACCAACCAAACGTCCGGTCCATTCAGTTTTTGGAAGAAAAATGCGTCCGCTGATGAGTTAGCGGCTTAAAGAGATGCTGAACATGGGATTAAAATGTTAAGCCAATGTTTAGCCCTTTCTCTCGTCCATTTTGCAAAAAAACCCCTCCACCTACGATTAAGCCCCACATTAAACCCTAAATTCAGCCCCTGTTGGAAGTGCTCCTTAGTGCTGGCTGCGATAGGCTATGGATGAAAACAGACGTGGTCGGACCGGTGCGGGGCTGGTTTATCCTAATATACTTCAGTCCTAAAATCTACTCCGAGCTCTAGTCTTGTGCCTTTAAGTGACATTCCTAACTATAGCCTACGGCTTTCAATTCGAAGCATCATCAAATCCCAGTCAGCGTAAGAGCGAGCTTCCTATGTTGCGTGAAGGCGTGTATGGCTGTTTGACATAAAAATGTTTTCTGAAAAGTCATCATTTTTGGAAATCTTGTCATATTTTTAAGACAATTGTAGTAAGAGCTTTTTACGGATTGAAAAGGCTTAAAACCGATTATTTAATTATTTAGTGAGGAATTTTCTCTCTTTTATTTTAAAAATAATACTTTAGTTTAATTAATAATAAATGGTAACAATTTCTTGCTTTTTTCATAAAGAAAATTTTGTTCTTTTTCTCTGGAATAAATACCTTTTTTCACTTCACATGTTTTGTGAAATTTTTTATTACCAAACATGAGAAAGAGCTTTTTTTTCCTCGAAAACCTCAAAAAGCCATTTCTGTTATGAATGGGCTTTTGTAGGCCCATATGAGTCCCATGTAGGGCTATGTATCCATAACCATGTAACCCTAACTCCATAAATATAAGACTATATGCTTTGTAGCCACCATCCTTCCAACACGTTATCAGCGCGTTCCAGCCAACTAAGAAAAACTACGGCATTTCTTTGGCAAACGAAGAACGATTCGTCAGATTTTTCGTAGACATCTCAACTGTCGAGGACAGATCTAGAGGTAATAAATCAAAACTAGATCTAAACCAATCTTTCTTAAAGAATATGTTTAGATCTGCAATTATATGGATAAAAAATCGATGTCTTTACGATAAAAATCAATTTTTTAGGGAAATATCATTGATTAAAATGATAAAAGTCGAATTTTTATGATAAAAATCAATTTTTTTTAAAAAGGAAGAAGAATGTCGATCCCATGGCCGTAAAGGTCGCCCGCGTCTCCCCCACGCACGAACAATCCACAGAGGGGGGGATCCGCTGCCCTGAAGCCCCCCCAACATAAAGACCCACAGAGGGGGGGGCTCCGCTAACCTTACAAATGCGCCCCCACCCCCGATCTGAGCCGTCACTGAAGGGGGAGCTCCGTAGCCCTGACGGCTGCGCCCCCCTGAATATTTGAGTCGTCACCAGCGGGGGGCTCCGTAGCTGTAATGACCCGCTCTCGGGGGCCCGTTACTTATTTGATATTTGCGCAGGTCCTGCAGTTAACCAGTGAAACCAAAATAGCCACGATGCAGAGATGTACAAAAATACTCAAATAGTGTCCAATGATTACAATCCATATTGTACAAACGTTCCAACAATAATACATGAAAGAAAGAAAGTACACAACTGAAAATAGCTGCGAAGCTGCGGTCTCAGGGTCGAACTCTGGCGCTATCAACTCAAGATCATCTACCTCCATATGTACGTCGTCTGCGGTGCCACGGAGATGGAACCGTAGGTAAGTCACAACAATTCTAGCAATAGTAGTAAAAGCTGTGTACAAGCATGGGAATGAACAGACTATGGAACTTAACTACGTTCGAAAAGTAAAGGTACAGCAGTCATATATGCAAGTGCAATAAATAAAGTATGAGAGCAGCAACGATGACATGGCATATATGACATGGTATTAAAGCAGGTAAAGTAACAACAATAGTAAACTAAACTTGTATGTGGAGTAAAACAAACAGGCATCAAGGTAGTAAAGCAGGCTAAGCAGGTGAAGTAAAGTATTAGTGACTGCACAGGTGTGTAATGCGTAAAGTAGATGTGATTGTGCAAGCTATACTAGAACTACGTGACTCAAGTCGGAGAGTACAATATGTGACCATTGAGTTCATCTATTGCCTGGGCGCGACCCAGACGAATGCCGAAAACCCAGGCAGCTAGACAGGATGTTGGCGAGCAGCATATATGTTTGCCGAAACTCAGGCAGCTAGACAGGATGCCAAAACCCAGGCAGCTAGACATGTAGATTGAACTCCAGTCACTCCCGCACTTTCAAAAACTGTGAGTTACCCCAAACCCCAGTGATGTGTCATGTGAATCTAGTACATGTTCCTTTCATGATGTTCCACGAGATGTTCCACAGGATATTCCACAAGATATTCCACAAGATATTTCACAAGATGTTCCACAAGATATTCAACACTTTACATTCCATACGATCATTCATTAACATTCACTGAGTAATAATTGGCATGCAGCAGGTGACATGTTTATGAGCAATCGTGCAACAAGTGTATACGAGATCCATGCAACATTTTCAAATGATAAGTGTTAGAACAAGCTGGACCAGTGTGGAAATGAGTGGTTATGGTTTATATGCGTTGAAAGGTTACAGCAACTTATTTATTGAAAACTAGAAAGTAAAGCAAATCGGATGCTAAAAAAATTGAGGATAAAAACAAGTCCAACAAACATGGACTACAAAAATTGTTGGTTTAAGTGTTTAGTCGTTCGTTCGATCATTAGTTGTTTTGAGACCATTTGTAAAACCCTAAGTTCATGCATGTACACTTGTTTAACTCGTAAGACTAGAATTAGAGTGACTTACATCGAGATCGGCGTTATAAAGATGCTGGTGCATTAGAATTGGTACCTGCAAACACAAGAAATAATTGGTTAAAGAATACACACTTTCTGTTTATTAACCTGATCGTTTTGATTTTTAAAACTGGTTGAAACGTTGTCGAAAAATGTTCTAAATTTTTATATAGGCTAGATATGATGAAAATAATTTTACTGTAGGAGGAAATATTTTTCTAAAACTTATAGTAATTTTTAGAATTTTTAAAAGCTCAAAAACAATTTAAAAGCTATTTTTTCAATTAGTAACGTATTTATTCAAATATTTATTCTGGATGCAATCTGTATTAGAAAGTTGCAAATGAGCTGTCAAAATGACCGTCTCGAAGAGTACTATAACATATATTTTTATCACATATCAGTTTACGTTAAAATAAGAAGATACAGATTTTTAAATGAAAATAACGGATTTAACTTTTAGGCTTAAAAATTAATTGCGGAAAATCTAAGCATCTGATTGAGATGAAACTAGTTCCATTGTGTCCAGAATGTCATTTCTGATTTTCTGGAGCTAGTCTCATATTTTTCTGGGGCTTATATTTTAAGTTATGAATTTAAAATTATAATACCCATTTATTAATTAATAAAATACGAAATTACGAATAACTTTCATATTTACAAGTTTGCCATTGGAGATATTACCGTCGCTTTGTTCGTTGCATGCGAGGGCGGCGAACGCACGGGACTTCGTCGGCAGCGAAGCTCGGGGAAGCGGCGGGTGTGGCGGTGCCCAGGTGCGAGCGGCGGCGGACGGGAAGAGGGAGGGCGGTGAAGCGAGAGTGGGGTTTGGTCGAGCTGTCGGACGTCGGGGGTGACGAAGTCGGAGCTGGGATCTTCGTGAGCTGGGCGTCGCTCGGAGGGCGGAGGCTTGGGCTGCTCGGGGTGACGGTGGCCTGGGGATGGGTTTACGTCGGAGAAGAACGAAGAGGGGGCGGTGCAGCTCGCTGGGCGGGGTTCGGCGGTGTATGGCGACGGAGAGGCGACGATGCGTGCGGGCGTTGCTTCGTCGTCGTCGTCTCAGGCGGTGCTCGGTGTGGGGTGGCCTCGGTGTAAGGGCGAGGGGAGGTCGAGCGGTGGCGGAGCGGAGAGCGTGGGTTGGGGAGTTTGGGTTTGCATGGAGAAGAGAGAGAACTAGAGAGAGGGTTTGCATGGAGAAGAGAGAGAACTAGAGAGAGGGTCTGCCTGGGTGAAAATGAGAGGTGAGGGGAGTTATATAGGGTTTAGAAAATAAAAGGGTAGCTGCGGTTTGTGGGTAGCTGAGGGAAATGAACCGGTTAAGGGGAGGAAAACGTGAGGGTTAGGTAGGTGATTAGGTGGCTAATTAAAGTAATTATGGAAGGGTAATTAGAAAGGTAATTAGTAAAATACACAAACGAAATTACGATTTTGTCCTTACTAGTAAACGTGTCCGAAAAATTACGAAAACATACCCACGGGATCGTATCGTCGCGAGGATCGCGAATACGAAGACCGTTTCAGGGTTTGGGCTACAGGGATACTAGTTTTAGGCCAAACCATTTAGAAAACGGGTTTGCGGGTTCTAGGTCGAGATGGTATCAGAAAATTACGAAATTAATATGGGGAGCCCTAAATGATCAAAGGATGCTACTGCAGAAGTTTGAAAACGTTTTGAAGACATTTGTATAGAAAATAAATTCATTGAGTCAAAACAGCAATATCTGAAAATGAATTTTTATCAGATCTTTTAGAGGTTTTGATGAAATCCGATTTTACTAAGATACTCCATAACCAGTCTGGTACTTCAAAATATTTTTATACGAAATTTTTGAAATCAGTAAAACTCCTGACAAACCATTACAAAATAGTTTAAAAAAATTTGGAAATAGGTTAAACACGTAAATAGTTCTGTTGAAGAAAACATGTCGTTACATCCTATCCTCCTTAAAATAATTCCGTCCTCGGAATTTAAAAATATTTTTGTAACAAATAAGTGATATTATAAAGAAGCTCAAGCAAATAGATGATATAGAATATAGTAATCTTTGTAAATCAAGTTGTAAATAACATGAAATGTGATAAGAAAATAAGGGATCGATGTTACTAATGTATATTATCACCATAGCTACTTTAGATTTATCAAGTAGCCAAAATATGAGATAATGGCACTACATGAAAATGATAGTTATTATGATGATAACATCTGTTCAAACTTGGAACTTGAGGTGACAAGCCAGCAGTAAGCACACAAAAAGAAGAACATAACGTCTAAAATTTTCAACTCATATAAATGATGACTACTGGGTCTGGATTTTAATCATGTAAATCATCGCCATAGCATACATAAACGTAAGGGCTAAACCTAGTGCATCTGCGCTGTTACAACTTAACCAACCGAACACAAATGACTTCATCTGCCACGCTACTAAATTACAAGCCAATATCCAGATCAACACTAATATGCAAATATAAGGCCAATTCTCGAGGGTCAAGATCATCGCTACCACTTCTTCCAGCAATCTCCATAACATCCAACAAGAAGTCAACATCCTAGCCGTCTCCCAAATCCGAGCACGAGACTGACATCCAACTTCAACACCTAAGCCCAAAAGCATGCCAATACTCATCCCCAATGATACTGCTTGCCAATACCATTGGTCGACATCTACGGTTATCAGCATCAGCCCGAAGCAACTCAACGACCAAAAGCTCACGATCCAACAAACATAAAGGAGTGGTCCCAAAAAGGAAACGACGCGGGACGCCTCAAGGGGTAAGACCCAGGACAAAAAGCTTGAAAGAACGCCAAGAACGGCGACTTCCCAAGATCCCAACCATGCGGCAAAAACGAGGGTGGCAGCGAGGGTTGTTGCTAAGCCCAACAATCCCCAAGGTCGTCGGTGGGCCATCGGCGACTGCGGGTCCATGGCGACGAGGGCTGCGACTAGCTGTCGATCCATGGTGACGAGGGCTGCGACTGGCTGTCGATCAGTGGCGGGGGCCTCCGATGCGGGGTGGAGCGGAAGCTGGCGGAGCTTCGGGTGAGATGGGTCGAGCTCGCTTGGGGAAGAGGCCGGGAGGAGGAGAGGGTAATGCCGGGCGAAGGGGAAGCCACAGGGTGGCTTGGGGAGGAAGGAGAGGGGTTTAAAAAAGTGGGGGGGAGAGGGAAACCGAAAGTCGGTGTTAGGTAGGGTAGGGTTCGGCAGGAACGGGTCTCGAGGTGGGAAACAGACAAAAGAAATAAAGCGGGGGGAGGTGGTCGGTGGAAAATGAAATCAAACCCTTGGGAAAAATCAGGTACAAGATGAATGTAGGGGTTAGAAGAGAAATACGAGCTCAAGAAGGATGAAAAGATGCAAACAGCCAACACTTGCACGTCAGGTTTGGCTCGTCACAAATTCTTCAGCATCATCCTCTAATGCTTCTGAGCGTCCTTCGATTCGCTTCTGATGTCGAACTCGAACTTCTGGTGATCGAAAATCGAATGCTACCCTCCTTAAAATAATTGTAGCTAGAGTTCAACCAACTAGAAATAGAAAGATTCTAGGAAGGTCAATCGAAAGGTCATCAAGCTAAAGGAATGGTGATATTAATGAAGATCGATGGCGTTACATAATCATGATTCACGTCCTTGCGGTCCAGTGGACACGGTCAGGGAAATGACTAAGCCAGGATCACTTACACCTAGTCTAGCTAGGTTGATCCAACAAACTTAGCCAAGCACATTGACCGGATCATCGTCCATTGAAGGAAACTTATCATTTATATGCGTGCCATCAGC
The DNA here is from genome assembly GCA_030789695.1 of Scilla litardierei. Classification (NCBI taxonomy): domain Eukaryota; kingdom Viridiplantae; phylum Streptophyta; class Magnoliopsida; order Asparagales; family Asparagaceae; genus Scilla; species Scilla litardierei. Next base: position 9,244,368 of record CM061138.1, on the reverse strand, counting down.
AACTGAAGGAAGGTGATGAAGTGGGTAGATAGTTCAACCTATGAAAAGTCACTATAACTCTTAGTAAAAGAGGTTACTAGGGAGGGTATAACGAAGAATGGAACACGAGTTCCTAAGCAATGGTTAAGGGTTCAAAGGAAGTGATGAGGATTAAGGAAGATCAAGGACGCTAGGTAATAAGAACACTTCACCCGTATATCCAATACAGGTGAACACTCGAGACATCCCGTACTCGAGGTTAATTTGAGTATTTTTATATTGTACATCCCGATCTTGCTATATTATTCACGAGGTAGTTAGCGAGGACCTGCATGGGCCACCAAACTTGTAACGACTCGCTCTCGGGGGCCCGTTACTTATTTGATATTTACGCAGGTCCTGCAGTTAACCAGTGAAACCAAAATAGCCACGATGCAGAGATGTACAAAAATACCTAAATAGTGTCCAATTATTACAATCCATACTGTACAAACGTTCCAACAATAATACATGAAAGAAAGAAAGTACACAACTGAAAATAGCTGCGAAGCTGCGGTCTCAGGGTCAAACTCTGGCGCTATCAACTCAAGATCATCTACCTCCATATGTACGTCGTCTGCGGTGCCACGGAGATGAAACCGTAGGTAAGTCACAACAATTCTAGCAATAGTAGTAAAAGCTGTGTACAAGCATGGGAATGAACAGACTATGGAACTTAACTACGTTCGAAAAGTAAAGGAACAACAGTCATATATGCAAGTGCAATAAATAAAGTATGAGAGCAGCAACAATGACATGGCATATATGACATGGTATTAAAGCAGGTAAAGTAACAACAATAGTAAACTAAACTTGTATGTGGAGTAAAACAAACAGGCATCAAGGTAGTAAAGCAGGCTAAGCAGGTGAAGTAAAGTACTAGTGACTGCACAGGTGTGTAATGCGTAAAGTAGAGGTGATTGTGCAAGCTATACTAGAACTACGTGACTCAAGTCGGAGAGTACAATATGTGACCATTGAGTTCATCTCTTGCCTGGACGCGACCCAGACGAATGCCGAAAGCCCAGGCAGCTAGACAGGATGCTGGCGAGCAGCATATATGTTTGTCGAAACTCAGGCAGCTAGACAGGATGCCAAAACCCATGCAGCTAGACATGTAGATTGAACTCCAGTCACTCCCGCACTTTCAAAAACTGTGAGTTACCCCAAACCCCAGTGATGTGTCATGTGAATCTAGTACATGTTCCTTTCATGATGTTCCACGAGATGTTCCACAGGATATTCCACAAGATATTCCACAAGATATTTCACAAGATGTTCCACAAGATATTCAACACTTGACATTCCATACGATCATTCATTAACATTCACTGAGTAATAAATGGCATGCAGCAGGTGGCGTGTTTATGAGCAATCGTGCAACAAGTGTATACGAGATCCATGCAATATTTTCAAATGATAAGTGTTAGAACAAGCTGGACCAGTGTGGACAAGAGTGGTTATGAGTTTATATGCGTTGAAAGGTTACAATAACTTATTTATTGAAAATTAGAAAGTAAAGCAAAGCGGATGCTTAAAAAAATTGAGGATAAAAACAAGTCCAACAAACATGGACTACAAAAATTGTTGTTTTAAGTGTTTAGTCGTTCGTCCGATCATTAGTTGTTTTGAGACCATTTGTAAAACCCTAAGTTCATGCATGTACACTTGCTTAACTCCTAAGACTAGAATTAGAGTGACTTACATCGAGATTGGCGTTATAAAGATGCTGGTGCATGAGAATTGGTACCTGCAAACACAAGAAATAATTGGTTAAAGAATACACCCTTTCTATTTATTAACCTGATCGTTTTAATTTTTAAAACTGGTTGAAACGTTGTCGAAAAACGTTCTAAATTTTTATATAGGCTAGATATGATGAAAATAATTTTACTGTATGAGGAAATATTTTTCTAAAGCTTATAGTAATTTTTAGAATTTTTAAAAGCTCAAAAACAATTTAAAAGCTATTTTTCAATTAGTAACGTATTTATTCAAATATTTATTCTGGATGCAATCTGTATCAGAAAGTTGCAAATGAGCTGTCAAAATGATCGTCTCGAAGAGTACTATAACATATATTTTTATCACATATCAGTTTACGTTAAAATAAGAAGATACAGATTTTTAAATGAAAATAACGGATTTAACTTTTAGGCTTAAAAATTAATTGCAGAAAATCTAAACGTCTGATTGAGATGAAACTAGTTCCATTGTGTCCAGAATGTCATTTCTGATTTTCTGAAGCTAGTCTCATATTTTTCTGGGGCTTATATTTTAAGTTATGAATTTAAAACTATAATACCCATTTATTAATTAATAAAATACGAAATTACGAATAACTTTCATATTTACAAGTTTGCCATTGGAGATATTACCGTCGCTTCGTTCGTTGCATGCGAGGGCGGCGAACGCACGGGGCTTCGTCGGCGGCGAAGCTCGGGGAAGCGGCGGGGGTGGCGGTGCCCAGGTGCGAGCGGTGGCGGACGAGAAGAGGGAGGGCGGTGAAGCGAGAGTGGGGTTTGGTCGAGCTGTTGGATGTCGGGGGTGACGAAGTCGGAGCTGGGATCTTCGTGAGCTGGGCATCGCTCGGAGGGCGGAGGCTTGGGCTGCTCGGGGTGACGGTGGCCTGGGGATGGGTTCACGTCGGAGAAGAACGAAGAGGGGGCGGTGCAGCTCGCTGGGCGGGGTTCAGCGGTGTACGGCGACGGAGAGGCGGCGATGCGTGCGGGCGTTGCTTCGTCGTCGTCGTCTCAGGCGGTGCTCAGTGTGGGGTGGCCTCGGTGTAAGGGCGAGGGGAGGTCAAGCGGTGGCGGAGCGGAGAGCGTGGCTTGGGGAGTTTGGGTTTGCATGGAGAAGAGAGAGAACTAGAGAGAGGGTCTGCCTGTGTGAAAATGAGAGGGGAGGGGAGTTATATAGGGTTTAGAAAATAAAAGGGTAGCTGCGGTTTGTGGGTAGCTGAGGAAAATGAACCGGTTAAGGGGAGGAAAACGTGAGGGTTAGGTAGGTGATTAGGTGGGTAATTAAAGTAATTAGGGAAGGGTAATTAGAAAGGTAATTAGTAAAATACACAAACGAAATTACGATTTTGCCCTTACTAGTAAACGTGTCCGAAAAATTACGAAAACATACCCACGGGATCGTATCGTCGCGAGGATCGCGAATACGAAGACCGTTTCAGGGTTTGGACTATGAGGATACTAGTTTTAGGCCAAAACATTTAAAAAGCGGGTTTGCGGGTTCTAGGTCGAGATGATATCAGAAAATTACGAAATTAATGTGGGGAGCCCTAAATGATCATAGGATGCTACTGCAGAAGTTTGAAAATGTTTTGAAGACATTTGTATAGAAAATAAATTTATTGAGTCAAAACAGCAATATCTGAAAATGAATTTTTATCAGATCTTTTAGAGGTATTTGATGAAATCCGATTTTACTAAGATACTCCATAACTAGTCTGGTACTTCAAAATATTTTTATAAGAAAATTTTGAAATCAGTAAAAATCCTGACAAACCATTACAAAATAGTTTTAAAAAATTTGGAAATATGTTAAACACGCAAATAGTTCTGTTGAAGAAAACAGGCTGTTACATCCTACCCTCCTTAAAATAATTCCGTCCTCGGAATTTAAAAATATTTTTGTAACAAATAAGTGATATTATAAAGAAGCTCAAGGAAATAGATGATATAAAAGATAGTAATCTTTGTAAATCAAGTTGTAAATAACATGAAATGTGATAAGAAAATAAGGGATCGATGTTACTAATGTATATTATCACCATAGCTACTTTAGATTTATCTAGTAGCCAAAATATGAGATAATGGCACTACATGAAAATGATAGTTATTATGATGACAAAATCTGTTCGAACTTGAAACTTGAGGTGACAAGCCAGCAGTAAGCACACAAAAAGAAGAACATAACGTCTAAAATTTTCAACTCATATAAATGATGACTACTGGGTCTGGATTTTAATCATGTAAATCATCGCCATAGCATACATAAACGTAAGGGCTAAACCTAGTGCATCTGCGCTGTTACAACTTAACCAGCCGAACACAAATGACTTCATCTGCCACGCTACTAAATTACAAGCCAATATCCAGATCAACACTAATAGGCAAATATAAGGCCAATTCTCGAGGGTCAAGATCATCGCTACCACTTCTTCCAGCAATCTCCATAACATCTAACAAGAAGTCAACATCCTAGCCGTCTCCCAAATCCGAGCACAAGACTGACATCCAACTTCAATACCTAAGCCCAAAAGCATGCCAATACTCATCTCCAATGATACTGCTTGCCAATATCATTGGTCGACATCTACGGTTATCAGCATCAGCCCTAAGCAACTCAACGACCAAAAGCTCCCGATCCAACTGATCGGTCCATATTTTACACCTTTTTTCTGCATATTTGCATGCCATTTCGGTAGCTCATATTGCGATTTTCACGATTATTCGATGATATTGTGTTACTTTTCACTATTTCTTGTTTTTGTCGGATTTCAGGAAATATGAGCAATTGGGAGCAAAAATGAGCTTAAAGGACTTGCCCGCGTAACGGAGCATCGCTCATGGACTTATTGAGGACCTATCAGCGATAGAAGACGAGTGGAAGAAGAAAGAATGTCGTAGGAGCGACGAGGAAGCGAAATGATGAAGATTGGGCATTTTCAGCATGCCACTCGGCCGAGTGAAGGAGTCACTCGGCCGAGCAAAGAAGCTCGATCGGCCGGCCAGATCGGACACGCACCACAGAAGGAAATCAGCGTGCACTCGGCCGAGTGACGATAGTCCACTCGGCCGAGTATGGAGATCCCCTCGCCCGAGTGGCACGGGAAAATCCACCCATCGAAGGAGCCGACTTACTGGAATCCGTCAAGCGATTGAGGGTTCCGACTCGGCCGAGTACCGAATGCCCCTCGGCCGAGCGAGTAAAGCCACTCGGCCAAGTCACCTCCGAAGACAGACCCCCAAGACCCCTGACTTTCTGGAATTTTACAGGGTCTGTCACTCGGCCGAGTAGAGAAGCCCACTCGACCGAGTAGAGAAGTCCACTCGGCCGAGTGACGCCGATGACACGCAGCGCCCAGATTTTCAGACAATCGTTCACTCTTTTGAAATCTGCTATCATTTCAGCAATCAAAGTATTTTTCTCATATTTTTTATGGATAGTATACTTCATGACGGTTCCAACACTGCCAAGAACACGCCAATCGGAGGTCGGATGAAATCTGGAGAATTTCTGCAAGTTGATGCTACAGTGCTGAAATTTCCACTCGGCCGAGTCACATGTTCCACTCGGCCAAGTGTGGCCTGGGCCCAGATTTTAAGTTGCGGTTTGGGCTGTTTTTGGGCACGAATTTAAGGGGTTTTCTAGGGTTTTTTGCTAGGGTTTTGGGAGACTATATAAGGGGTTTGTAGCCACCATTAGAGGAGCTTCCCATTATGTTTTCTTAGAGTTATTTTAGAGGTTAGGCCATGCCATAGGCCCCCTCTTGGATCTAAAAAGCTTGTATTTGGATTGAAGATCTTCATCAAAGCTAAGTATTTTGTTCTTGTTATTTGAATCTTTGTTCTTTCTATCTTTTTGTATGCAAGCAATGATTTTTATTGATTCTCATATCGTTATTGCTATGCTTGAGTAGATTTGATTGTTCTAGGGTTTGGGGGTGAACCCTATGGATCTAATTTCAGATTTGTGATGAATGAATTTCTAAATTGCTAGAATTACTAGAAGGTTAGGTTGTGATCGATTTATTACGGGTAGCTAAGGATTTCCATCGATTGGGGTTTGCAAGAGATTGGATTCTAATCGATGGGAAGGCCTAGATATTCGATTTAGATTTACGATTGGATTTCTCTAGATTTGGTTTGTAAGAGATTGGACCAAAGCTATGATTTTTAATTGTAAATCTATACCAATATTCGTTTGCAAGAGATTGGACGAATACGAACTATCACAACCTAGATCGTAACTCGAGTTTGCACGAGAGTGGACTCGAGGATCGATTGAACGATGATGTCGATCCTAATGCTAGTGGTTTAGGCTAGGGTTTGCAAGAGATTGGGCCCTATCCTAGGTTGCTATAGGCCGGCAATAGTGCGAGAGCGTGAGCTTGGTTCTCTATTCAGTTACGACTAGTTCACCTCAACACAAGTCTAGTAATATTGAGATTCACTATTTACAATGATGTATGGCGAACCGTAGTGGGGATTCCCTAGCTCTAGACTCTTTTATTATCTTATATTTGAATTGATACTTATCCGATTTCTATATCTCCGAAACCGACATCCATCACCCTTGCCATTACATCATACCATAGCCATCTCCACTAATAAAACATTCGTAGTCGAGCCAACCTAGGGTAGATTGGAACCAACACCGCCTCCTCGTGTTCGATACCCGCTCGCCACTTGACCGTGCGCTTGCGGTAAAACTACAATCGTTCTCCGGGTGTATATCCGGGGCTCGACCACCAACAAACATAAAGGAGTGGTCCCAAAAAGGAAACGACGCGGGACGCCTCAAGGGGTAAGACCCAGGACAAAAAGCTTGAAAGAACGCCAAGAACGGCGACTTCCCAAGATCCCAACCATGCGACAAAAACGAGGGTGGCGGCGAGGGTTGTTGCTAAGCCCAACAATCCCCAAGGTCGTCGGTGGGCCATCGGCGACTGCGGGTCCATGGCGGCGAGGGCTGCGACTAGCTGTCGATCCATGGTGACGAGGGCTGTGACTGGCTGTCGATCCATGGTGACGAGGGCTGCGACTGGCTGTCGATCAGTGACGAGGACCTCCGATGCGGGGTGGAGCGGAAGCTGGTGGAGCTTCGGGTGAGATGGGTCGAGCTCGCTTGGGGAAGAGGCCGGGAGGAGGAGAGGGTAATGCCGGGCGAAGGGGAAGCCACAGGGTGGCTTGGGGAGGAAGGAGAGGGGTTTAAAAAAGTGGGGGGGGGAGAGGGGCACCGAAAGTCGGTGTTAGGTAGGGTAGGGTTCGGCAGGAACGGGTCTCGAGGTGGGAAACAAACAAAAGAAATAAAGCGGGGGGAGGTGGTCGGTGGAAAATGAAATCAAACCCTGGGGAAAAATCGGGTACAAGATGAATGTAGGGGTTAGAAGAGAAATACGAGCTCAAGAAGGATGAAAAGATGCAAACAGCCAACACTTGCACGTCAGGTTTGGCTCGTCACAAATTCTTCAGCATCATCCTCTAATGCTTCTGAGCGTCCTTCGATTCGCTTCTGATGTCGAACTCGAACTTCTGGTGATCGAAAATCGAATGCTACCCTCCTTAAAATAATTGTAGCTAGAGTTCAACCAACTAGAAATAGAAAGATTCTAGGAAGATCAATCGAAAGGTCACCAAGCTAAAGGAATGGTGATATTAATGAAGATCGATGGCGTTACATAATCATGATTCACGTCCTTGCGGTCCAGTGGACACGGTCAGGGAAATGACTAAGCCAGGATCACTTACACCTAGTCTAGCTAGGTTGATCCAACAAACTTAGCCAAGCACATTGACCGGATCATCGTCCATTGAAGGAAACTTATCATTTATATGCGTGCCATCAGCAACTGAAGGAAGGTGATGAAGTGGGTAGATAGTTCAACCTATGAAAAGTCACTATAACTCTTAGTAAAAGAGGTTACTAGGGAGGGTATAACGAAGAATGGAACACGAGTTCCTAAGAAATGGTTAATGGTTCAAAGGAAGTGATGAGGATTAAGGAAGATCAAGGAAGCTAGGTAATAAGAACACTTCACCCGTATATCCAATACAGGTGAACACTCGAGACATCCCGTACTCGAGGTTGTTGGGAGCAACGATCTAGGAGCTTGGTTTGATGATGACAAATGTGTCGTTATATCTAACGTGTGTGCTTAGTGTGTTTCAGGCTTGGCGAAACAATATACTTTCACTATTTGGCGGAATTGCTATTCGTATAGCATATTGGGAGAAAGGGAGTGTGTGCACAAAGAAGTTTGACTTGGTCAATAAAGAGCAAAGTTGGACTTGGTCAAATTGGTGATTGGATCAATTCAAATCTTTTTGAACTACACATCAAATCCCAAACTCTTTGATTCAACCCAATCCCTAGCCAATTACAAATTTCCTAGTTGGTATTGTCCTCATCCTAGCCAAACCTATTCCTAGTCATATTTCAATTCAATATCGAAAATTCAAATTGCAAATCTTATATTGGTCAAAACCCTAGCACATAACCTATTTAAGGACTTCATCCCTAGGGTTGAAAAGAGGGGAGCTACAAAAAATTATAAGAGCGGCAATACAACAAAAAAATTAAGAGGGGGCTACGAAATTTCATAGAGGGCAACAAAATTTTGTGTGCGGCAAAAACAAAAAGGAAGAGCGCCGGCGATATCAACAAAAACCCTAACTCGTATTTGCCGTAGCCTTATACCCATCATCCCTAAAGCAAAACAACGAGTTGTACATCTTTGCCACAAAAACATCCCCGCATTAAGGCCAACACCTCCAAGCTGTTAACGTACACGGCGTCATCACACGGCGTCGTCAGGCCAACAAGTCGGAGAGAAAGCACACGCTGAAGATCACGCCCCGACCATCATCATCGTCGTCAAGCTGTGCAGTACTCAAGATCAGCTCGCCGTCGGAGTTACAGAGGAGACATCGTCGGGATTGTCGCCTGCAACTCGAAGCCACGGAGATCGTCACTGCCGCTGAACGCTGCGTCAACGTCGCCACCCCGCTTGAAGTCCATCGTCGGAGATCCGTACGAGCTCGGAGAAACCCAGCACGCCTGAAGCCAAAGTCACCGTAGCTGCCACCCCGCCGTGCCGGAGAAGCTGCTAACGAAGGAGAGACCGCCACTGCCGTCGCCGTTGTCGAAGACGAGGCCGCCACTGTAGTCGAACGAAGACCGACGACGACGAGAGATCTCCGCTGCTCCAAGATCTCGCCGTTGAACATCCAAGATCCGCTCGTCGCCTCGTTGCCCCGCCATCAAGGAGGAAGCAGTTCGCCGCCCGGAGGAGACCGCCGCTGCCGCTGAAAGCTGCTCCAAGGTTGCTGTCGAAGGAGAGCCGTCGCTGCTGCTCTAGTTGAAGATCGCCGAAGTCAGAGAACCTGAGAGCTGGTCGTCGCCGGTGAAGAGATCTGTCCGCCGCACGAAGTTAGTGCCTGCATGCCCTAGCGTAAGTCGAAGACGGTGATATGATCGTGCTGACGTGGACGGGTTAATGCGAAAAGAAATTGAGCAAAACACAAATTTTTAGCGCTGACGTGGCAAACTCACAGCCGCGTGATCACGAGAGATCGGAACGAAATATTGCTGAAGGCACAGATATCAAAGCTTGACGTGGCCCGAGGATTATCAGGAGTTGCTTTGCTCACCAACCCAGAATAAATTAGAGTTGAGCTGAATTGTTGAGTGCACTGACCGTTAATTTATTAAGGCATTTCTGAGCGCACAGACCAGAGTTTAATAAGCTTTGAACTGCAATTGCTTTACGCACAGACCAGTGCATAACTTGACATCCAGGAGTCGGATTGAGACACCGTTTGCGTCAGATTGGAGCTGACGATGTGCTGATTGACAGAGACGGCTACACAGACACAAACTGAGCATTTCTAAACCCTTAAACTCTTTTATTTGTGTCATAGTGTAACGTTCTCTGTGGGGAAACTTTTACCTATTTTCTGTGACTATTTTGGGACTTGTCTAGTTGGGACTAGACAAGTGGGACCCAGCTAGTTTGGGACTAGCTGGTAGAAAGCGTTACTAGGATTGATAGTGAGAGAAAACACTGTGTGTGTGGTACTGAGAGCCTGGCGAGTGTAGAGACGAAGATGGTGCTCTAACTTGTGGTTTTGTACCTATTGCGCTATTCAATACTAGTTCTGCTTTGGGGGCTGGAGTAGGTCGTTGGGACGACCGAACCAGAGTAAATCTGCTGTGTACTCTGTGTCTGCTTTTTATTTACCCTGTTGCTGCTATAACTGCGTGTGCTTATTCGTGGGTTGCACGAATTATTTTTATAAGCCTATTCACCCCCCTCTAGGCTAGGATCTAGATCCAACAGAGGTTAATTTGAGTATTTTATATTGCACATCCTGATCTTGCTATATTGTTCACGAGGTAGTTAGCGAGGACCTGCATGGGCCACCAAACTTGTAACGACCCGCTCTCGGGGGCCCGTTACTTATTTGATATTTACGCAGGTCCTACAGTTAACCAGTGAAACCAAAATAGCCACGATGCAGAGATGTACAAAAATACCCAAATAGTGTCCAATTATTACAATCCATACTGTACAAACGTTCCAACAATAATACATGAAAGAAAGAAAGTACACAACTGAAAATAGCTGCGAAGCTGCGGTCTCAGGGTCGAACTCTGGTGCTATCAACTCAAGATCATCTACCTCCATATGTACGTCGTCTGCGGTGCCACGGAGATGGAACCGTAGGTAAGTCACAACAATTCTAGCAATAGTAGTAAAATCTATGTACAAGCATGTGAATGAACAGACTATGGAACTTAACTACGTTCGAAAAGTAAAGGAATAGCAGTCATATATGCAAGTGCAATAAATAAAGTATGAGAGCAGCAACGATGACATGGCATATATGACATGGTATTAAAGCAGGTAAAGTAACAACAATAGTAAACTAAACTTGTATGTGGAGTAAAACAAACAGGCATCAAGGTAGTAAAGCAGGCTAAGCAGGTGAAGTAAAGTACTAGTGACTGCACAGGTGTGTAATGCGTAAAGTAGAGGTGATTGTGCAAGCTATACTAGAACTACGTGACTCAAGTCGGAGAGTACAATATGTGACCATTGAGTTCATCTCTTGCCTGGACGCGACCCAGACGAATGCCGAAAACCCAGGCAGCTAGACAGGATGCTGGCGAGCAGCATATATGTTTGTCGAAACTAGGCAGCTAGTCAGGATGCCAAAACCCAGGCAGCTAGACATGTAGATTGAACTCCAGTCACTCCCGCACTTTCACAAATTTTGAGTTACCCCAAAGCCCAGTGATGTGTCATGTGAATCTAGTACATGTTCCTTTCATGATGTTCCACGAGATGTTCCACAGGATATTCCACAAGATATTCCACAAGATATTTCACAAGACGTTCCACAAAATATTCAACACTTGACATTCCATACGATCATTCATTAACATTCACTGAGTAATAAATGGCATGCAGCAGGTGACGTGTTTATGAGCAATCGTGCAACAAGTGTATACGAGATCCATGCAACATTTTCAAATGATAAGTGTTAGAACAAGCTGGACCAGTGTGGTTGCATGAGAATTAACTCCTAAGTTCATGCATGTACACTTGCTTAACTCCTAAGACTAGAATTAGAGTAACTTACATCGAGATCGGCGTTATAAAGATGCTGTTGCATGAGAATTGGTACCTGCAAATACAAGAAATAATTGGTTAAAGAATACACCCTTTTTATTTATTAACCTGATCGTTTTGATTTTTAAAACTGGTTGAAACGTTGTCGAAAAACGTTCTAAATTTTTATATTGGCTAGATATGATGAAAATAATTTTACTGTAGGAGAAAATATTTTTTTAAAGCTTATAGTAATTTTTAGAATTTTTAAAAGCTCAAAAACAATTTAAAAGCTATTTTCAATTAGTAACGTATTTATTCAAATATTTATTCTGGATGCAATCTGTATCAGAAAGTTGCAAATGAGCTATCAAAATGACCGTCTCGAAGAGTACTATAACATATATTTTTATCACATATCAGTTTACGTTAAAAAAAGAAGATACAGATTTTTAAATGAAAATAACGGATTTAACTTTTAGGCTTAAAAATTAATTGCAGAAAATCTAAGCGTCTGATTGAGATGAAACTAGTTCCATTGTGTCCATAATGTCATTTCTGATTTTCTGGAGCTAGTCTCATATTTTTCTGGGGCTTATATTTTAAGTTATGAATTTAAAACTATAATACCCATTTATTAATTAATAAAATACGAAATTACGAATAACTTTCATATTTACAAGTTTGCCATTGGAGATATTATCGTCGCTTCGTTCGTTGCATGCGAGGGCGGCGAACGCACATGGCTTCGTCGGCGGCGAAGCTCGGGGAAGCGGCGGATGTGGCGGTGCCCAGGTGCCGATCAATACAACAAGCTAATATGTCTGGTTTGCATAAATGTTTATCTCAAAATATTTAATTCTTGCTAATTTACATGCTTAGATAAAATGGCCAAGATAGTGAATGTTGATTTCGACGTCCTGGATGCTACTAGCAACAATAACTTGAGTTGACAACTTGACATAAAGTTCCACTTGCGCTCACAGGGCCTGAGTCTTGCTATCACTGCTGATGACAAAGTAAGTGATATAGAAAAGGCGGAAGCCATTATCTATATCAGACGCCACATAGATCGGATCCTGAAGGCCAAAACTTAACAGTGTAAGACTCATATGAGTTATGGAATGCACTCGAGGAGCGGTATAAACATCAAAAAGATGGTATCCTTCCTCGAGCGCGTTATGAATGGGAGAATCTTCAACTTCAGGACTTCAAATCCATAGTCGAGTATAACTCGGCGTTGTTTAGCATCATCTCACGCCTGAAGCTGTGTGGTGAAGAATTCACGGAGACACGCATACGGGAAAAAAACCTACACATACTTCCATGAGAAGGATATGTCATCCTCATGCAGCAATATCGTGAACGTAAATTCACGAATTACGCATAGCTCCACTTATGTTTTCTAATGACAGAATAGAACAGAGATCTCTTACTAACCATTCATAACCTACGCCTTGCTGGCACTGCTTCTCCCCCAGAGGCACACACATTTTCTTCCCAGAAGAAGAAGAACAAGCACAAGGGTAAACCCCCAAATGGAAAATCAATGAAGAAGCAAGCTAGAGGTCCCCCCAACAATTCAATAATGAGGGGACGAAGAAATTTATGTGGAGGAGGAAGAAAACAGGCCAGACATCTACTCCCAAGAATGACTATGAGGACAAGTGCCACAAATATGGCATGACTGGACATTGGTCCAAGATATGTCGTACTCCACGCCACCTTCAAGATTTGTGTCTAGCAAGGCTGAAGTCTACTGCTGAGACAAATCTGGTGGAGAATCAAGTCCAAGCTCGAACTTGGTGCACTGCCGAGGACTTTACAAATGACAACCTCCTAGATGATGCCCTCTTTTATCTATTTAGCACAATAAATGTAATAGGAAAAATTTCTTTTTACATTATAACTGCTTTTGCTGGCATGTATTCCTTTTAGAAACTGTCATGAATGATTAATATTATTGTGCCTTCGATATTACATTCTTTTCTTTAGATAGACTATAAATGTCTAGTGGACAGTGCATCTATACACACGATTCTTCGTGACAAATGTTTTTTCCAAAGCATTAATATTTACGATGTCACTGTTAATACAATTTCTGGACCATTGAATATAATAGAAGGATCAAGGGAAACAAACATATTGCTCCCAACAATACACAAATTATAATAAAAAATGATATATTCTCTCCGACTTCGAATAGAAATCTATTAAGTTTCAAGGACATCCACTTGAATGTATACCACCTAGAAATGATCGACATCAATAATAATGAATACTTGTATGTGATGAGTCAAAAAGATGGTGTGAAAACCATCATTAAGCGTTTCAAGGGACTCCCGTTGGGTTTCTATCATACAAAAATTCGAGCTATGGAAGCTAATCTAACTGAGCACTAGAAGTGCACAAAACAACCAGAGTTCTTACTTTGGCATAACCCAACTTAGTCACTCTGGATCGGTAATGATGCACCGCATCATATCCCAACCCCGTGGACATTATTTGAAGAACATGAAGATCCTTCAAAAGGTTGAATTTCCTTGTCCTTCTTGTTACAAAGGAAAACTAATCATGAGACCATCCCCACTTAAAATGAACTTGGAGTCTCCTAGCTTCTTGGAGAGAATACATGGAGACATTTGTGGGCCTATTCACCCACAAGTGGCCTATTTTGGTACTTTATGGTACTGATATACACATCTTCAAAATGGTCATTTGTGAACCTACTGTCCACCCGCAACTTAGCCTTTCCAAAACTTGTGGCACAAATAATTAAGCTGTGGGCACATTTCACAGACAACCAGATTAAGAAAATCCGTTAGGATAAAACTGTGGAATTCAAATCACAAGTCTTTCAAGACTACTGCCAAGCAACTGGCATTGAAGTTGAACATCTTGTAGCCCATGTTCACACCCAAAACAGGTTGGCAGAATCTCTTATAAAGAGAATCCAATAGATTGCTCGTCCATTATTGACGCAATCCCAATTGCTTATGACTGCATGGGGCATGCTGCATTGCTAATAAGGATAAGACCATCTGGAGGTCAAATATATTCTCCAATGCAACTTGCATATGGAGCACCACCAAATATCTCTCACTTGAGAGTATTTGGCTGCGCAGTTTATATCCCAATAGCACCACCACATAGTACAAAAATAGGTCCTTAGCGTCATCTAGGTATTTATGTAGAGTTTGACTCACCCTCGATAATTGGATACCTGGAACCCCTAACGGGGGACGCCTTTAAGGCACGTCTTGGAGACTATGAGTTTGACGAAAATATTTTTTCCAAACTAGACTTAAATTCTACGAAGCCTGAAGCTTCAGAGACCATTTCATGAGACACTAAGGCTTTGTCCCACTTTGATCCGCGTGCTAATCAATGTGACGATAACATATTGAATATCCTTCACATACAGAACACATTTGTAACCCCTCGTAGAACGTAGTACGACTATAATGCACTCGTTTGGGTACACGTCCATTGAACCGTGTATGTGGATGTTGAGACCATTCTTTACACTTGGATATCATGCCAAGTGGTGTGTAAGGATGGCCATTTGTGATTACAAGTGGAATGGCATGAGTGGAATATACAAGCGTAGGTATAATTTCATTCCCATCTGTGATTCCTATTTTTCCTTGCATGACTATAGTTCCTTTCTTGCCTTGTATCATCTGTGGAAATAATAATAATAATAATAATAATAATAATAATAATAATAATAATAATAATAATAATAATAATAAACATTCCCCAATTAATATTCATTTTCTGCACAAGTTGGATTTCCTACTGGGTCGTGCTGTGACGTGTTCCCTCCCATAGTTTCAGGACCGGAGCAGGTGACTTCTGAGCAGGAGCTGGGTGTGGACCCTACAGGAGACACCACCCTTCCCTCTAGTTCCTAGTGTTAGGTTAGAGTGTGATTTATACTTTTGTTGACCTTGTGGGTTATAGTATTGTACTTTTGAGTTGTGGACTTCAGATGTACTTATATGTGGGATGTTTTCGCTTTAGTACTTGTACTTACTTTCCAGTTGTACTTTTACAAGTATACATTTCTGTGATGAATAGTACTTATTGCTGTTTGTGTTTGGAGCACTTTTTAGATACTTCACTTTCTGTTGTCTGCGTTGTTGTTCTAGTATGTGCAGTGACATGCTTGTAGTGTTTTTAAATTCTACGTTGGGTGCAATACTGTGGCCTGTTAAACCCCCTTTCTCATTTATCTTGGGATTCGAGGTATTTGGGTGACTGGGGCGTGACAACAGTTTGCCTACTACCAGACAAATTTACTGATAACCAGAAGATTTTCAGATCACACGTCTCTGCATGCTAACACGCCAGCTAGAATTGACATACCCAAAGATGGATGCAATTCACCAGCATCAGAAGTAGCCGTAACTCAATTAAAGAGAGGACGACCACCAGGCTCAAAGGATAAGTTCACTCGAAATAGAAAAACTCCTGGAGAATATAAGACGATACTACCACAGGATGTTGAGCTCAGCCCAACAACCTCTCCCCTCCTTCATTCTATAGAAGAGAAAAATATAGGAGAAATATCACTAAACTATGTACGTATTGGGGAGGTATTGGACAGAAAAAGCAATGTTGTCGATGACGACTTTGCGTTCGATATTGCTACTCGCGTCACCGAATGTGATAATGATATCGATCCACACTCTCTAGCTGAATGTAAACACAGATATGATTGGCTAAAATAGAACGCGGTAATAAGAATAGAGCTGGACTCACTCTTGAAACACAAAGTATTTGGACCAGTAGTTCCAACACCAAAATGTGTAAAACATGTGAGATACAAATGAGTATTCGTAAGAAAAAAATTAGAATAATCAGGTCGTACGCTACAAAGCACGTCTTGTAGCTTAGGGTTTTTCCCAGCGACTGGGGTAGATTATAAAGAAACATATATTAGGACCTAGCGGGGCTACACAATACACTAGAGGAGTGGTGAATAGTATAAAGGCAAGCAAAGTGCTTAATTAAAATTTACTGAAATTAAGGCACAATAAGCAGCAGAAATTAAAGAGTATGCTCAACAACAACAATCGCAAACACATATGGTTTTACCCTGGTTCTCCAACCTTGGGTACATCCAGCAACACCAAATATCCACTATAACCCTACACAAAGTAGTGAATACAAACCCTACACAAGGAAAACCCTACACAATGGTTAGTCCTACACAAGGACACCCTCATTCACTCCCACAAAGGGAGAAATCAAACCATACATAAAGGTTAGTCCTATATAATGACACAAGCTCTCACAAAGGGAGAAACTAACTCTCACAAAAAGAGTTAGGGTTTCACACAAAAGATGAAACAAAATAACACTTACCTATGCCTTGAAATGATCTTACCAATGTGAAGAAGAAGGCATGCAAGCGTGGATTTCCAAGTGCTTGAGATGAGCTTGATTGCACTTGTTGACCTTTCTCTCTTATAGGAAGGAATCTTAACACTTCTCAATTGAGTGTAAGAATGAAGGGAAAAAAAATGTTCTCCAATAAAGGAATGAGATTGAAATCACTTGAAGAAATTTCCTAGAGCTTAGATGCTATAGCATAAGAATAAAGCTCTAATGAAGTGTCATTCCCCGATCTCCAGAATACCCGAAACTTTTAATTTTTTTCCAAGTATCCTGAAGAATGAGGTTGATGAGAGAGAAAAAGAGAGAGAAAGGATAAACAGAACATGCAGGCCACTGAGCACATGCTGGGATAGTACAAGTGAAGCTCCGTTGTAATATCAAAACAAACTCATAAATAACATAGAACAACAACAACATATATATTTATATAACAAATTTCATTGACGTACATAGTCCAGGTGCACCACTACATATACGCCGTCACTCTCCACCTCCCAAGACAACCATGTCACACTACAAGCTACAACTCACACTACGAGCTACCCCTGAAACTCAACTCCAAGTCACCACCAACCATGCTGCCACTGCTACCTGAAAAATGGGAGGAGCACGTCAATGCATGCCCCAGTAGGAACCAACTTGGATTTGGAACACCGTTTTGAAGTTATCAACTAATAAGCCAAGCATGAGAAATAAGACACGTAAACCAAGTAATGTAACGAAGGGTAATCTGCCAAGTGAGGGATCATACCTGTGCTCCAATGTCGAGATATTGCAAGGAAAGGATTAGCACGAATAACGATACAAGTATTCATACAAATATAATCCAAAAAGGGAATCACAAGTGTCAGAAGTATAACACAATGTCACAAGTAAAACAAGTAAGGGGAAAAGGAAAGTGCTGCCAGTAGAAGGAGTAACATGCAACATTTTTCTTTTATTATTTTATAATTGAATTAATTGGAAACTTGGGTAAACTGTGTGTAACGACTGGTTTTTGTATGATTGGATTATCAGTGTGTTTTGCTTGTGATGGTGGGTTCTCTCCTTGTGTGGTTTCCATTTCCATAGTTCTCGCTTTCATTCATCTCGTTGAGATTTCCTAGCTTTCGTTTTCATTCCTTTTGATGTGATCTTCTAGCTTCTTCCTTAGAATCATTGTACTCGGAGTAAGTCACTCGTGACGAGCTTCATATCGATCATATCTTAGCGATAGGATGATCCTAGAAACCTTAGAATTCATCACGGACCTTCGCGCTCCATTTCGAGACTTTTCGTGCACGTTAGTTGGTTCAAGAAGATCCACCGACTGACTAGATTCCAATCTAGTCGGTCAGGAAATCAACTGGAACCGACTAGTTCATTCAATCAATTATCAGGAGTTACTGTTTATCGTTATTCGGTCTAAGAACAACCACCGACCGACTAGATGTGAAACTAGTCGGTCGGAACTTGTTCTTTAACCGACTAGTTCCTTTGATTAATTTCCCATAAGTTACTGTTTATCTTTAGTCGGTCTGAGAACATCTTTCGACCGACTAGATTGTAATCTAGTCGGTCAGCCATTGTTCTTCAACCGACTAGTTCATTGATCATCTTCCCAGCCGAGTTACTGTTTACTCTTAGTCGGTCTATGAACACTCACCGACCGACTAGTTCTCAAACTAGTCGGTTGACAAGCCTTCACAGACCGACTAACTCATAGTCCAGTTTTCCTGAGCGAGCTACTGTTTACTCTTAGTCGGTCTGCGTTGATCAACCGACCGACTAGTTCCCAAGCTAGTCGGTCACCAATCCTTCTTTGACCGACTAATCAGCCCAGGAAACCCTAGTTTTGCCCTAGCCGCCACACTTTTCTATAAATACGCCCCAAACGTTTTCTTCTTCTTCCTCATCACCCCAAACCCTAATTTCTCCCCCCATTGAGCCCCTTCTTCCCCAAACCATTGATCCTTCATCCCAAGCTCATTCATCATCATCCAAACCCTCATTACACATATCATACCTCTCCTCAACCTCAAACCCTCATCAAATCCCCAGAAGCCTCATCCAAACCCATTTCTCCAGATTTTCCCCATTTCCAGATCTGAGCCGGATCGTTCTTCCGTCGTCGTAGTTCTCGGCGTCGTTCCTCCACTTCTTCACGGGTAGTATTCTTCCTTTAATAATCTCATAACCCACACTTGATATTTGTGAAACCCTAATAAAATGGATCATTAGAAATCGTAGGGTTCGATTGTGAATACGGATTAGTTACCATTCTAATGTTGTTTTTCCATGACAGTGATCTATTCCCGTAGATAACAAATTTGTGTGATGTGCCTTCGTTGATCGTTCTCCTCGGTGCCAGGCAAGTGAAACTTGCCACTTAGGGTTTAGGCCATGTTTTAGGCCATTTGCTTGTTGTAGCGTAAAAGAGACTAGACGGTGAAATGATAGCCGCCTAGACGCCTATTTGATCTAGCTTGACAACGAAGCTAGATCCAACCCTTTTTAACTTGTTGTTCATGCATATTAAACTGCCATGTTTAATTCCTTATTTGTACGCCTTACTACATGCCATGCCATCCATGTTGAATGTTGCATTCGTAGCACACACTACAATACTTGTGTTTCCTGGATCGTGTTCCAGAAGCGGGCCATGTGTTGGTTGATAGCCAATGCCCGACCTACTTGTTTCCGGCTAGGCACCCACTTTTCGTGGGCATAACCCTACGCCATACTTGTTAAATACACTTCCTGGCTCGTGTTCCAGAAGCGAGCATTCCGTGTTCGGGGTAATTCCCTGGCTCGATACACGTGGGGGGTAGAAATAAACGGTCACTTGAGCTTAGGAGTTGGCCCGATCAGCCACTCTAGCCAACAGGCGGAATCTCTGTGCACGACGTGTTTACTTGACGTGATTTACTTGACTTGTACTTGAACACATCCTGCGGGCAATAGGGCACTCGTTGAGCGATCCCTTGTACTTGATGCGTGAACACAGCCTGCGAGCAATAGGGCACTCGTTGAGTGATCCCTTGTACTTGTTACTTGACATTACATGTCACAACTACCACTTGTTACTTGACATTACATGTCACAACTACCACTTGTTACTTGCTACTTGTACTTCACTTGTTACTTCCATACGATACTTGCCATGCTTTAACTGCTAGGATGTTAGTTACCTTTCTTTCAGTTTCCTTACACAAGTATTTTTTTAGACTTGCTGACATGTGCCCATCTCTCTTTTGGGTGTCACATGTTAGACTCAGAGCCAGAGCTTGTTGCAGAGGACGTTGTGTTTGCTGTGGAGGAGTCTTGTGGACACCGGTGACTTTGTTGAGTTTCCTTTATGTTTTAGGATTCCTGTTAGTTGTCGGTGCGTGGCACCCTTGTTTTGTATGTTATACTTTGTTAGCCATGTTGGGCCTTAGCTTTTCCCTTTTGAGCCTGGTGGCTTTTCTGTGATATTGTAATTTATTTTATGGATATTCTGAGATTTAATAAATTGCTTATTGTCTCATTTTCTTATTGTTATTTTTATTTCGTATCGCATTTGCAAGGACTTGCCATTTGAAGTTTCTTTTGACGCTTATCGGACTTGGGGCTTCACGGCTTCAAGTCTGAGCGGACCTTCCCACGTCTCGCCTCCACATTTTTGGGAAGCGGGGCGTGACAGGTTTTATTGGTGGCCCATGCAGGTCCATTTGCAAATGCGAACTATCGGAACAACGATAATAATTATAGAATGTCCATTAAATGAATTAGAACATCCAAATTATAAGCCCGGAGTCTAGGATTTAGCGTTCCTATGTCTTAGGTGGCTGGTAGACGTGTTAGAGCATCTGTCTCAGCTTAGTAGGAAATCCATTAGATCCGGACCATAGTGAGACTTAGTTAGACGTCTGTGCTTGCTAGTTAGGGATCCCTGATTGTTAGTTAGACCCCATGCTAGTAATTGATTTGATCGTCTTAGGAGTTACCCTAGTGGTTCATGTCTAGCTTTGACCATGATAGACTCCTAGAATTCTTTGGTTGTTCGCTTGGGTTCATCGATTTCGGACCAAGCTGAACTCATTACATTGCTGTCCAGCTCCTTAGAGAGTCTTAGCGCTAGTTCCCCAAATCTTTAGTTGGTTGACCGTAGGAGTTCCCCGTAGATTTTCCTGAGTCATGTCCTAGGTATGTCTATGCTTTATCATCCGATCAACTCCCTTGTCTCGATTCACATGACCACCTCATTGTGATTATCATTCATCTTTTAAATCTTTTCCGTTGCAAATCTTAAATCTCCTAAGTCACTTTCCAATGCTTTCCTTATTTAAAGTTTTCGCTCAATTTAAATTTTATTTTGAACCCGCTTTTAGTATTTCTCCCTTACTCCCGATTGAGCTAAAAGTCGTTCTTAGATCTTGAAGATGATATGGTCGTTATTTTAAGTTACTATCTTGCAACTACTTTTCTAACATATATCTTCCGCATTTGATTTTAAAACCTTATTACTAATTGATCATTCGATATACCACCTTTTCTAAATTGCAAAACTCATTTTAGCTATTTACCATACGTACTTTAAAATACTTCTTTCAAGATAAATAGAACTCCAATTAATTTATGAATATATACTAATTACAAGTTTGTCGTACCCGTACTTCAAGTCTTTATATCAACCCATTCTTGTGGCAAATCCTTGTTTCCCCTAAAAGTATTTTCGATGTTCCTCTTTCGCTAAGTTTAAATTTGTTCGCGAATTTTTAATATATGTATATTAGATTTCATACTCTTTCACGACTTAAATTTATTTGTTCTTTTCGAAACATTGAAACTTTTGTCGAGATTTTTGATTATTAGTTTATAATATTCTTCAGCCTATATTTTCATATCGATATAAATGACTTGACTCTTTTCATATACCAATTTTATTCTGAACCGTACTTCTGTTTTTCCTAACATGAATTATAATTTTCTTTTCTTACTTATGCCATTAAAACTTATTCGAATACCGCATCATGTTTGCTTCTTATATACCTTTCAAGTCACATGGGACTTCAGCTTTCAGCGAGTCGATTTTATGCTCAACGTTTTCCCTAGTTCAGATTTTCGTAAAATTACTTTTCGAAACCATTTCCTGCTTTAGACCTCCAAAATTCGGTTTTAAAGCTTATTACCAATTTAATAATTATATATATGTATATATCCTCCCACTTACTTCCATACCACTAAGATGTTATTATCTTTCCATTCGTCATACATATTTCTAAAAATGATTTCTAAAGTAGAACTTCAATTAATTTTTATATATCAGTACTACGACCGTTATGCTCCTCGTTTCCCCTATTTCAGATTTTTGTAAAAATCGTTATTTCATAACCTTTTCTGATCTAGACCCTCCATAAATTTGATTTTAAAGTTTCACTACAAATTTTGATAATACTACTAATAAGCTATTGTTATCTTTCCGTTCACCATACATGCCTTTAGAATAATTTCTAACCTAAATGGAATTTCAATTATTTTTATATATCAGCACCAGGCTCGTGGTGCTCGTATGTTAAGGGCTTTGTGTAAAACAGTCTCTTTTTGGCAAATCCTGATTCCTCTAAAAGTAGTTTCAATATTGATTACTTTAAATTTTCACTGGCTTAAGGATTTTGAAAGCATTCAACCTGAGTTTAAAATTTTCAATTAATTTAATTTCATTTTAAACTTTGCAAATGTTATTAAGTTACTACCGTGTAATATTTTCTAAACTACGACCTCAAAATTCGTGTAAATGATTTACTTCCTTTTTAATGACTTTATGTAAGCCAATAAACCGTTTTCTCCTATTATGTATATTCGACTCAAACTTATTTCAAACAATTTGTTTTATCGACCTCTAAATATTTTTATACGAAAAGGGACTCCAACTTTTGAAGTATAACGGTTTTCAAACTTTTCGTATTTTAGAATATGTTATTTACACTATTTTCCATGTGTCCTAATGGAGCATCATTACATCATTACACGACCGTTTTCATGCTTTTCGATCCTTCTATTCGTTACGCTTTTGATTTCAATTTCTTTCCTTTTGTCTAGCCAATAGAGCTTGTCGTTGCCTGTGTCAACCTTGTTATAGTTTGGTGGGCCCCATTAGTGTATTTTGATGTGTCGTCGTAGTGTATTAAATTTCATGATGCATATGAAGTTGTTTGTGGTTGGTATTGGTATGTTGTGTGTAGGTAGTTATGTATTAGCTGCATGAGTATAAGTGTGATATACATATGATAGTAGGATTATAATTGTTTGATTGGTATTACTTGTTTTTATGAGATGTCGTATGCGTGTATACCATGAGGTATACCCGACTACAACATATCTTAACTAATGGATGAAGTAAGTGTATTGATGTGCCAATTATAGATGGATGGATATGGTATGAATATATGATACATGTATGTGACCATACGATGACGGTATTTATTAGGGAGAGTATTGTAATTATAATTGTGCTGATGTTTGTAATAATATCATGGTATATGAAGTGATTGAAATATGTGATATTACCTGATTAGATATTAAGGGTGTTTGAAATTTTGATATGTATATGGTTATGCTGGTAGACGTGTATGCATTAGATAGTATTGGTATACGTATGGATGCTGTGTTACGTCTATAGAATACTCTGCGATGATTTTGAGTCTCACTCAAGCTTGAGTGTGTATACTCTATGTACAATAGTGTATTTTTATGTGGTTGGTGTATAGTGATGGATGTATGTATGATGGTTAAATTGTTTGTGCCTGGTTGTGTTACACACACGATTGTGGGTGGCTATACCAATATATAGTTATATGAGTTGGTCTTGTGGTATATTTATTCATTAAGGACTTGGTTGCGTGAATATTTGTGTGCTAGCTAAAGCTAAGTGTGTATATGTGCTGAGTATATAGTGGTATATATGAATGTTACATTAGCGTGCGTGGATGTGCACCATGCACGGGTAAGTATGTGTGGTGTGTCGTGAATATAGCTATAGGATTGTATATATATACGAAGTGACAATAGGGTGAAATGTGTGCATGCAGTTGAATGACTATAAATTGTGAAATTATAATGGTGAATGTATATTAGATATAGTGAACTTGTTTTAATAATGGTATGGTGTGATTACACATGTTGATTGTTTGGTATTGGATGTACACTAGGAGATATAGGGAGTAGTGTATCCTTATTATTGTGGTTCATAGGCAGTTATCTAAATGTGGCGTGAACTATTTGGTCGTTTATGAGTAAGTGCACCATGGTATGTAATAAGTATTTAATAGTTATATAAGGATGTTGTGATTATATGAATGAATGAAATACGTGCATGAAATTGACTGATTGTAATAAGTATAAGTATATGATGTGCGTGATAGTGGTGTTAATATTTGATTACCTAGTGTGTATATATAAGCACTCGAAATGAAAGTACTTGGTTGAATTTATGATGTGATATTGGTTGAGGGTAGTTACCAGAGCGACTATATATATGTTAGAAAGTCCGAGGACGGACTTTATTCTAATGTGGGTAGGATGTAACGACTGGTTTTTGTATGATTGGATTATCAATGTGTTTTGCTTGTGATGGTGGGTTCTCTCCTTGTGTGGTTTCCATTTCCATAGTTCTCGCTTTCATTCATCTCGTTGAGATTTCCTAGCTTTCGTTTTCATTCCTTTTGATGTGATCTTCTAGCTTCTTCCTTAGAATCATTGAACTCGGAGTAAGTCACTCGTGACGAGCTTCATATCGATCATATCTTAGCGATAGGTTGATCCTAGAAACCTTAGAATTCATCCCGGTCCTTCGCCCTCCATTTCGAGACTTTTCGTGCACGTTAGTTGGTTCAAGAAGATCCACTGACCGACTAGATTCCAATCTAGTCGGTCAGGAAATCAACTGGAACCGACTAGTTCATTCAATCAATTATTCAGGAGTTACTGTTTATCGTTAGTCGGTCTAAGAACAACCATCGACCGACTAGATGTGAAACTAGTCGGTCGGAACTTGTTCTTTAACCGACTAGTTCCTTTGATTAATTTCCCATAAGTTACTGTTTATCTTTAGTCAGTCTGAGAACATCTTTCGACCGACTAGATTGTAATCTAGTCGGTCAGCCATTGTTCTTCAACCGACTAGTTCATTGATCATCTTCCCAGCCGAGTTACTGTTTACTCTTAGTCGGTCTATGAACACTCACCGACCGACTAGTTCTCAAACTAGTCGGTTGACAAGCCTTCACAGACCGACTAACTCATAGTCCAGTTTTCCTGAGCGAGCTACTGTTTACTCTTAGTCGGTCTGCGTTGATCAACCGACCGACTAGTTCCCAAGCTAGTCGGTCACCAATCCTTCTTTGACCGACTAATCAGCCCAGAAAACCCTAGTTTTGCCCTAGCCGCCACACTTTTCTATAAATACGCCCCAAACATTTTCTTCTTCTTCCTCATCACCCCAAACCCTAATTTCTCCCCCATTGAGCCCCTTCTTCCCCAAACCATTGATCCTTCATCCCAAGCTCATCCATCATCATCCAAACCCTCATTACACATATCCTACCTCTCCTCAACCTCAAACCCTCATCAAATCCCCAAAAGCCTCATCCAAATCCATTTCTCCAGATTTTCCCCATTTCCAGATCTGAGCCGGATCGTTCTTCCGTCGCCGTAGTTCTCGGCGTCGTTCCTCCGCTTCTTCACGGGTAGTATTCTTCCTTTAATAATCTCATAACCCACACTTGATATTTGTGAAACCCTAATAAAATGGATCATTAGAAATCGTAGGGTTTGATTGTGAATACGGATTAGTTACCATTCTAATGTTGTTTTTCCATCACAGTGATCCATTCCCGTAGATAACAAATTTGTGTGATGTGCCTTCGTTGATCGTTCTCCTCGGTGCCAGGCAAGTGAAACTTGCCACTTAGGGTTTATGCCATGTTTTAGGCCATTTGCTTGTTGTAGCGTAAAAGAGACTAGACGGTGAAATGATAGCCGCCTAGACGCCTATTTGATCTAGCTTGACAACGAAGCTAGATCCAACCCTTTTTAACTTGTTGTTCATGCATATTAAACTGCCATGTTTAATTCCTTATTTGTACGCCTTACTACATGCCATGCCATCCATGTTGAATGTCGCATTCGTAGCACACACTACAATACTTGTGTTTCCTGGATCGTGTTCCAGAAGCGGGCCATGTGTTGGTTGATAGCCAATGCCCGACCTACTAGTTTTCGGCTAGGCACCCACTTTTCGTGGGCATAACCCTACGCCATACTTGTTAAATACACTTCCTGGCTTGTGTTCCAGAAGCGAGCATTCCGTGTTCGGGGTAATTCCCTGGCTCGATACACGTGGGGGGTAGAGATAAACGGTCACTTGAGCTTAGGAGTTGGCCCGATCAGCCACTCTAGCCAACAGGCGGAATCTCTGTGCACGACGTGTTTACTTGACGTGATTTACTTGACTTGTACTTGAACACATCCTGCGGGCAATAGGGCACTCGTTGAGTGATCCCTTGTACTTGATGCGTGAACACAGCCTGCGGGCAATAGGACACTCGTTGAGTGATCCCTTGTACTTGTTACTTGACATTACATGTCACAACTACCACTTGTTACTTGACATTACATGTCATAACTACCACTTGTTACTTGCTACTTGTACTTCACTTGTTACTTCCATACGATACTTGCCATGCTATGCATCATACTTTAACTGCTAGGATGTTAGTTACCTTTCTTTCAGTTTTCTTACACAAGTATTTTTTTAGACTTGCTGACATGTGCCCATCTCTCTTTTGGGTGTCACATGTTAGACTCAGAGCCAGAGCTTGTTGCAGAGGACGTTGTGTTTGCTGTGGAGGAGTCTTGTGGACACCGGTGACTTTGTTGAGTTTCCTTTATGTTTTAGGATTCCTGTTAGTTGTCGGTGCGTGGCACCCTTGTTTTGTATGTTATACTTTGTTGGCCATGTTGGGCCTTAGCTTTTCCCTTTTGAGCCTGGTGGCTTTTCTGTGATATTGTAATTTATTTTATGGATATTCTGAGATTTAATAAATTGCTTATTGTCTCATTTTCTTATTGTTATCTTTGTTTCGTATCGCATTTGCAAGGACTTGCCATTTGAAGTTTCTTTTGACGCTTATCGGACTTGGGGCTTCACGGCTTCAAGTCTGAGCGGACCTTCCCACGTCTCGCCTCCACATTTTTGGGAAGCGGGGCGTGACACTGTGTGATACCATAACCTGGACCTCACTCCAAATTTGGGGTGAATATAGCACACGACGCAGTGGATACGTGTACTGTACGCCGGGCCTCTCAGCTCCCCCGTCCCTGTCAGAAGTGAGGCCTCCCATAATAACACAAACTCCGTATGTCCCCTCCAGTCCGGTGAAGGCGAGTGTGAATAAGTATCACACATCACATATCTTTTCTCCCAACTTCTCAGTACATGCCTCATATCCACAATTTACTTGAATTTCCCCCAAACCCCAGTTTTAGTAGCTCACCTCCATAGAGAGGAATGAGACATTCAAGAGTTTCATTTTATCATTTTAGTAATGAATATTGAGTCATGTTGCATGGTGTCACATTTCATATTCATACCAACATGGGTCATGCACCGAAGTGTCATGCCGTTCGTCATAGCCATATCAGTTCATTATTCATCACATATGAAACCATGCTCTCCATGACCCGTCATTACCAATTCACAACATAATTCATATTCACGTGTTTGCAAACTCATTTCTAATGTTTCTCACTTTCATATCATTGAGGCATTTTCATAAGCACTTGGTAGGCAACATAACTATGACCATTGTAACATCAACAAATTCCATAGATATTTGCATAACTAATCTATATTTCAAGTAACAACAATAATCATGAATTATAGAGGGTAATGTAGCAACAATACACAATTCAAGACTCCACTCAATTGCTTCAGCTTGCTGGAAATTGCACTCAGTGACAACTCATGGCACATATCATCAGTTTTATTTGAGAATTTGACAAAATTTCCTAAATGAAAGTTGTAGATCTAGCAATTCTGGATTCACATATAAAATTTCATGCAAAAATATGAAATATATGATTTATGGTGAATTATTTGGTGAAGTGTTTCAAATTTGTTTCAGACAGATTCTGAAGGCTATAAAGATTGTTGTTTTTGGGCATGTTTCGGTCAGAATTTCGAAATACATGCACTGAGATAAAGTTGTAGAAAAATTGTTAAATTTCCAACGAGATCAAGAATATAAAATTCCATTGTGTGTGCAGGTACTGAGGTCAATTTTACTAAACTGTGTCCAGACTGAAGATCAAACAGACATGTTGTAAAAATGGAATTTTTACTCCTAATTTATGAATTGAACATATATCAAAATTTATATGATTTTGGGGTAGAATTTCAAGATCTACAAGTATATAATTTTTTCGAAACCTAATTCGAGTTACAGTAACCATAATCAAAGCAACAACAGACATCAGGATTTTAGAATTCCAAAGGAGATGATTTTGCTAAGAATTTCAAGGGGAAATTTGTGAAATTGAGCCATAGCATATAAATTTGACTACCCATTTCACATATTGATTAAAACATGCCATAAAAACACGATCACAAGAACCAATTAATAGAATTCCAAATCCAAGTAGATTCCTACCTCAAAAAGCTTGATTTCCTCCTCTCTTTCTCCTCCTTTCTTCTTTACATTCTTCTCTCTTGTAAGCCACTTGAGATTCTTGATTTTAGGAGGGGCTAATTAGGGTTTTGAATTGAAGAGGATGGAGAAAAGGGGGAGGGATGGCCGGCCATAGCTTGGGAGGAAGAGTGGAGAAAATGAAAAAAAATGAAAAAGAAAGGAAACTGAAGAATAAAGAAGATGGGAGAAGCTTCACTCAAAAAAATCTATCTCTAGAATCCCCCAAAAGATAAGCATGCTTCATTTTAACTGACTAAAATACCCCTCCATCTTCCAAGTATTTACAAGTTTGCCATTACTTTATGCACACACCACTTTACTATACACACAGACCTCCTATAGCCCAAATGACCATTTGCCCATCACTTTTCTAAAAATTTACGGGGATGCCATTAACCCCTAACCCCTTTCATACTAGCATGGCTATCTCTACACACACCCATGCACACCCATGCACGCATAGACGCATCACACACACACACACGTCCGATACATTCTTGTCGTTTTACACCCACGACGTCATTCACACTTCTCTCGCACTCATTCTCGCTTTCTCGTCTTTTAGCCACGCATTACGGCCCAAATCCCCATTGCTCTACGTTACATACATCGATATTCACGTTTATTTCATGCTTACGTATGCATCGTAAGTAGAAATACCACGAGTATATAGTAGAATACACGTATATTTCACAACAGGGCATGACATGAAGGGAATGAAGAAGGAGAGGGTTAATGAAGGGATTATATGATCTTCAAAGATATCTAAGAGTTCTAAATGAACAAAGCCAACCCCGGTTTATACGAAGCCAAAATAACCCATAAAACCCAAGCAAAATGCCAAAAAACTTCAATTTGCAATGACTAGATTTTGGTTGAAACAGCTCGGACAGGCGCCTGTAGGCAAAGAGTCAGGCGCCTGTTGTAACGGCTAGTTTTATCCAACTGCTATAATCTGAGCTAGGTCAGAAGACTACACAGGCGCCTGTCAAGGCTTCATCAGGCGATTGTCACAAAGGAGGATTGGAGCACAAAAATGACAACTTACGCATTTCGTGCACCAGGCGATTGTAGAACAAAGTTCATGCGCCTATTGGTTGACAGACGCCTGTCAATTGTACTTCAGTCGCTAATACCAAATGCTCAAGTATAGAGTCAAGAAAATTGACTTGAGGTAGTGCATAACAGTCGCCTGTAGAAGGATGACCAGGCGCCTGGTGAACCACCAGTCGCCTGTCATGCCTCCAACAGGTGCATGTTGGAAGTCCAAAAACTCCAATTCATTTTTTGGCATGGGAAACCTATTGGATTGGTTTCTATAATGATCTTAAGGTTCACTAAGATGGTTTATGATGCATGCATGTGTGTATGACTATCTAATCAAGGCATTACAATAAGCATATGACTCACACGAAAAGAAGCAAGTAATAAAATACATGGATTACAATATCTTCTCAAAGAGTCTAGTCTTTAAGCTCTTGATGCCTTTAGGTCCTAGCCACTATCACGCTCCAAGTTTTGGCATCATTAGATGATCTTCACAACTTCATCCAAGCTTAAGCAATCCATCACTCTTAGATGTCTTTAAAATATCCATTGCATCATCCTACAAGTTTTATGCTTTGTCTCATCAACATATAATCATTAAGATAAACTGATACTAAAACATGAGATTGATTAGCACACTAACATGCTGTATTGATCATCAACAAAACAACGTTTGTCTTGAACCCAAGAACTAACTACATTTCCATGGTGATGAATGCGATCACCTTCCAATTTATCATAAGCTTAACAGCTAAAGAAGGCCTAGATATGCGGCTTATAGACGTTGTGACTACATACCTATATGGCAATATAGATAAAAATATCTATATGAAACTTCCTGATGGCTTTAACATGCCAACAGAAATAAACGATAGACATCGGGATGTCTACTCTGTTAAGCTACAAAAATCATTATATAGTCTAAAACAATCAGGAAGAATGTGGTATAACAGACTTAGTGAATTCCTTGTACAACAAGGTTTCACCAATAACGAGTCTGCCCTTACATCTTCATAAGAGCAAAGGGAACATGATTTGTTATAATAGCCGTCTACGTAGATGATCTAAATCTCATCGGATCTTCTGAAGAGATATCTCAGATATCTGAAAGCCTAACAAAAACTTTTGAAATGAAAGGCAAAACAAAATACTGTCTCCGCTTACAGATAGACAACCTCAGCGGTGGAATTCTGTTACATCAATCTACTTCCACATGGAAATTGCTGAAAAAATTCCATATGGACAAACGTCATCTGTTGAGTACACCAATGGTTGTCAGATCTTTAGATGTACATAAAGACCCCTTCCGTCTGTTGGAAGAGGGGGATGAAACACTAGGTCCTGAAGTACCTTACCTAAGTGTCATCAGAGCACTTATTTATCTGGCAAACTGCACGCATCCCGATATAGCGTTCACAGTAAACGTACTAGCCAGATGCAGTGCACCGCCCACAAAGCGCCACTGGACCGGAGTTAAACACCTTCTACGTTACCTCCAAGGGTCAATTGATCTGAGACTATATTACTAGAAAGGTGTATCCTCCTCTTTGATGGGTTATGTATATGCATATTACAGCTCTGATCCCCACACCAAAAAGTCACAGACTGGGTTCGTGTTCACCTATGGAGGAACAGTCATCTCATGGAAATCTGTGAAGTAGACAACAACAACAACAACCTCATCCAATCATTATGAGCTCCTGTTGATCCATGTAGCTAGCAGAGAATGTTTCTTGCTACGTTCAGTCATTCACCACATCCTAGTGACGACTGGCCTGAAGACTGGTGACATTGAACCAATGACTATGTTTGAAGACAATGCAGCATGCATAGCTCAACTACGCGTTGGTTATATCAAGGGTGACCGGAAGAAGCACATCTCCCCCAAGCTCTTCTGGACACACGAACTACAAAAAAAGAAACAGATCGACGTACAACAAATTCAGCCTTGTAACAACTTAGCCGATCTGTTTACTAAAGCACTACCTCGATGCACTTTTAGAAAACTTGTAAATGGAACCGGAATGAGACGACTGAGAGATCTACAAGCCTAAAGTTTGTACACAACATGAGGAGTTAAATGTAGGGTTGTACCCTTTTCCCTTAGCTATTTGTTTTTCCCATTTGGTTTTCAATAGCCAAAGGTATTGACGAGACAACCACATTTCTGGATTCAAGAGCATTCACCCTTATTGATATCCACATATCAGTGGAAGTTAAGGAGATGTGTACTCTTTTTCCTTAGCTATTGGTTTTTCCCATTGGGTTTTCCATAGCCAAAGGTTTTAACGAGGCAAATCCTCTTAACTTAGGATCCAGAAGTATCCAAATATCCGTGATACTAATAAGCACAGTAAATCATGAAGTATTCTTATGTCGAGCTTACAGTGATGGATAGATAGGTTGACATGTTATGAATGAGCTTTTGTAGGCCCATATGAGGCCCATGTAGGACTATGTATCCACCACCATGTAACCCTAACTCTATAAATACAAGACTATGAACTCCGTACCCACCATCCTTCCAACAATTCCTAATTTTTTTTAAACATTTTTCTTGTAGCCAAAAACACCAAATATGTTGTATCTTGCATATCTAAGTTCATCACGTGAGAAATATTTGAGCATAAACCTTTTACTTACTTTTTATATGTATATCACTTGATATGCGAGTATCTTTAAAGAACATGATGGCTAAGTTGTCGTCTCGCCAACTAGAGTTCCATTAGAAAAATCTATTATACAGTTGAAGGGGGATGATTGGACATCTGGTCTATGTGGCATCCATAGAAGGATGCTACATGTGATGCCCCATCACACTCAAAAAAACTCTAAACCAAAAAAACCCAAAAACCCACCCCAACCTCCTAAAACATATCCAAACCCAAAACACCCAAAACACACCTCAAATCAAAAAAACCAAAACCCAAGACAATAACAATACTCACACCAAGTCTTCCCATTTCACCACCTAATTTTGCACCCACCGAAACACCCACCGAAACACCCACACTATAAGAAGTCTTTAAATTGTCCTTCAGATGTTGTAGGATCTAGTCCTTAGATAGCAATTCATCTTCAACCTCAGCAACTTTAGCCATATGGGGTATGTAACTGAGGAGAGGAGAGGGTTTACCATACAAAGCTTGGTAGGGAGTGAATCCAATAGAGGAGTGCTAACTAGTATTGTACCAGTGTTACACATAATGGAGCCAATAAGCCGACCCTTGAGGCTGGTGTGAGCAGAGTCACCTTAAATAAGCCTTTATACACATGTTACCCACTTCAATTTGCCAGTCTATTTGGGGGTGGAAGTTGATATTTTGAGCTTGGTTCCTTTGAATTTCATTGTCTCCTTCCAGAAATGACTTGTAAAAATGGGGTCCCTATCTATAATGATGACCTTATGTATACCATACAACTTTTATATAGCTTGTGAGATAACTGAAGCAACTGATTTAGCAGTATATGGATGGGAAAGAGCCACAAAATGAGCATATTTACTCAGCCTGTTCATCATCAGTAATATTGAACTTTAGTACTGTTGTGCCTGAAAGAGGAGAGCTATGACTGCAGGAGCAAACCAGAGGGTTAAAAGAGCAGAGAGCAAAAAGAGAAATAAAATGCGAGAGGAATGAGGGAAAACAGAGGAAGAAGAAAAAACATATCCAGTGAAGATGAACTACGCCATGGCTATGCCACTGCCTTGAAAACAACTACGGCCCGACTGTGGTGGTAATCGGATGATGCCGGTTGCTCCCCAAGGTTAACGCAGGCGCGTCTGGACGCGTCCACTCGCGGCCAGAAGCGTGGAGTTTGCACACAGATAGCGATACCCAGGAGGAGGAGGAATGAAGAGAAGGGGATATTTGATTTTTGCAGTGATTAGAAAAACTCTAGACAAAAGAGTTTATAAAGAGGAAAATATGGCTGTTGGAATTCTGCCATAAATACACAGCCATTAACAGCCATTAAAACAAAAATAGCTGTTGAAAGATCTACCATGAATACACAGCCATTAACATCCATTAAAACAAAAATAGCTGTTGAAAAATGGCTGTTGGGAAACTTAAAAACGTATTGGGCTTTTTGAATTCTAAAAAGTAAAATGGGCTAAAAAACACGTGTCAAAACTCGGGCACTCCGCGCGCGCACCCGTGAACCCCTCTGCGTAGGCACGATGCCAGCGCACACACGCTAAGGGTTTCCGGATCCGTCGTCCAGATTTTCCATTCGGCTCAACCCGGTTTGGGCTCGGCCTCTTGCTTGGGCTCATGTGCACGCGAGCTACCCCCAATTTCTAGCCCATTAACAAGTCGAATAGCCCATATGAGAGAAGCCTATTATATACCCACACAAGGGTGTTTGCCTATCCAATGTGGGACTAAAAAAGGAGAGTGGGAGTGAACAAATGGCCAAAGGAGCCATTAATTCCAAGAATCCCACACTTAATGGCTCAAGAAAGAGAAGAGAAAGATCCTGAAAGAGGAGAGAAAGATCCTGGGTAAAGAGGGATAAATACTTAAGTATCAATGTCTTTCGATTGAATTGATACGTAGTGAAGTGAGGCAACAACTTACTTTCTAATGAGTGAATTGCTCTTGAACTCATTAAAGTTCGATTGAGAACCCCCACAACACATATTGTTCCCTTGAGTTTGTGCAAACTCCGCGATACATAACAAGTGCTATAGGCCATACGCACACCTTGGGTCTCGTGAGTGCTCTAGAAAGACTGCCATTGTCTTTCATAGAGGGCGGCCAAACCCTCACACCCACATAGATGGTTCATCAAGTGCTTCTCTATAGCACCACCAAAACTGGTTATGAAATCAGCATGCAGCTCAACCTCTGCTTAAGTCCATCAAGTGCTTCTCATTAGCACCACCAAAACTGGTTATGGACTTGTCTCAAAGTGAATCCATCAAGTGCTTCTCAATAGCACCACCAAACTTGGCTATGGATTCAAAGAATACTACCACACGCCATAGGGATGGAAATGTAGTGTTTGTTAAGGATCATATAGTTTCGTTAGGCCACATTGGGTATCAACCATATAACCTTAACTCATGGGCTTTAGCCCCATCCCCCTCGACGAATCAAGAACCACTTTACTTGGCAATCCTTTGGTTACTGGATCTGCAAGATTTCTTTCAGACCTTACATATTCCAAAGAAATTACTCCATTTTTCAGGAGTTGTTTAATCACACCATGCCTGATCCGAATGTGTCTCTTATTCCCGTTGTAGACACTATTTTTAGCAACACCAATGGCTACCTGAGAATTATAATGAAGGAAAACTGGAGCAGTTTTTCCTCCTCACAAAGGCACGTCTGTTAACAGGTTCCTCAGCCATTCAGCCTCTTGCCCTGCCAACTCAAGAGCAATAAATTCAGATTCCATGGTGGAGCGTGCTATACATGTCTGTTTGGAAGACTTCCAAGATATAGCACCTCCACCCAAGGAGAATAAAAAACCACTAGTTGAACTAACTTCATTGTTATTTGAAACCCAGTTTGCATCACAAAATCCTTCTAACACAGCAGGAAATTTGCTGAAATGCAAACACCAATCAACAGTCCCTTTCAGATACTTTAATAAACGATGAAGAGCTGTCCAATGTTCATTACTAGGGTTATGAGTGTACCGACTTAGCCTGCTAACAGCATAGGCTATATCAGGTCGAGTACAGTTCATAAGGAACATCACACTTCCTATGATCTTAGCATATTCAGATTGAGAAATACTCTCTCCTAAATTCTTTTTCAAATGTATGCTAGGGTCATAGGGAGTTCTAGCAGGAACAATATCAAAGCAGTTGGATTTCTTCAGCACCTTCTCTACGTAATGAGATTGACTCAAGGAGATGCCATAAGAGTTTCTAACAATTTTAACTCCTAAAATGACATCAGCTTCTCCTAGGTCTTTCATCTCAAATTGAGATGACAATAAATTTTTGGTATCATTTACAATATCTAGATTGTTCCCAAAAATTAACATATCATCGACATAGAGACAAATAATTACACAATCTGATCCTATTAGTTTAGAATAAACACAAGAATCAGATGTGTTTACAACAAAGCCATTCCTTATTAAGGTGTTGTTGAATTTCTCATACCATTGCTTAGGAGCTTGCTTTAAGCCGTAAAAAGACTTTTTAAGCCTACAAACCTTATCCTTTTCACCAGCAACTACAAAACCCTCGGGTTGGGACATGTAGATTTCTTCTTCTAGATCGCCATTTAGGAAAGCTGTCTTAACATCCATTTGATGTATGACTAACTCATGAATTGCATTTAAGGCAATTAGAGTCCTTATGGTTGCAATCTTGGTCACAGGAGAATAGGTGTCAAAGTAGTCTAATCCTTTTTTTGAGTAAAACCCCTGATCACGAGTCTAGCTTTGAATTTTTCTATCGATCCGTCGGGTCTCATCTTTTTCTTGAAAATCCATTTATTACTAATGGGCTTATTACCTTCAGGTAACTCGGCTAATTCCCAAGTTTGATTGGATACAATAGAATCAAGTTCGCTTTTAATAGCTTCTTTCCAAAAACTAGCATCAATGGATCTCATTGCCTCATCATAGGTTTTTGGGTCTTCTTCTATTAAAAAGGTAGACACTATATATCTCATCACTAAGCATATCTATAAAACCATTTTCTGACAGAAAAGCAGTTATAAAGTCAGATCCAAAATTGGTTTCAGTCCTTTGCCTTTTACTCCTTCTAGGTTCTTCACTAAAAGTAGAACTACATGTATGCATATCAGAAGATATAAGTGAAGAAGAAGGACGAGATTCAATAGGAGGTACAAGGGACAAAGATTCTGTTAATTCCATTTTCAAAGGAAAAACATGCTCAAAAAACTCTGCATCTCTAGACTCAGAATAGTGTTATCTGTTAAGGACATGAATCTATATGCATCACTATTATGAGCATACCTTATAAAAACAGTATCATAAGTTTTAGACCCACTGTTTGACTTCTTAAAGTCAGATAGTCCTACCTTTGCCAGACACCCCCACACTCTAAGAAATTTAAGGTTAGGGGGATAACCTTTCCACAATTCATAAGGTGTTTTGTCTAGTTTCTTATGTGGTACTCTATTAAGGATATGGCAAGCAGAGAGAATGGATTCCCCCCACATGTCATCGATAATCCTGAACTTAAGAGCGTGGCATTCATCATTTCTTTCAGAGTCATGTTCTTTCATTCAGCTATACCATTTTGTTGAGGAACATAAGGAGCACTGAACTCATGTATGATTCCATTCTTCTCACAGAAGTCTTTTAAGGTATGAGAGCTATATTCTCCATCTCTGTCAGACCTAAACCTTTTGATTTTTCTATCAAGTTGGTTTTCTACTTCTGTCTTATATTTAATGAACATTTCTTCAGCCTCATCCTTAGTTTTTAGAAGATATACCCTAGTGAATCTAGAGTAATCATCTACAAAGGTGATGTAGTAATGTTTTCCTCTGTTGCTTCTAATAGATTTAAAGTCTGCTAGGTCTGAATGAATTAAACTGAGAAATTCTGACTGCCTAACAACAATAGCTTTACACGGGTTTTCAGTGTATTTGGCTTCTACATGGAATCTGAAAGAGATATGAGACGAAGGCAGCACTACACAACAAGAAGACTATAAAGGAGGTTCTAAAAAGAAGATATTAGACATTGAATAAAGCAGAAAAGCCAAAGCAACTTTATAAAGGTAGACAGCTGGTAAAGCAACTTTTGCAAAGCAACTTTATAAAAGTATATAGCTGGCCCCAACAAACGGTACCAAGCGCACTAGCATCCACCGCCATCTTGTACATCCACCTTTTCTTGAAGCTTCCGAAGATAGCTGGCATCCACCTTCCTACCGCCATCGTCTGCATTATAAAGGAGGAAGGAAGGAGGCAAAGAGAGACAGAACTCCCTGAGCCTTTCAGAAGATTTCTTAGAGTCTCTTTGTAAAAATTCTAAGAGTGAGAGTGTTTCTCTAGAGTGCTATAAGAGTGTTGTAAAAGCTTTCTCTTTAATAAAATTCAGTGTTTTCTAAACTTCTTTCTGTGAGAAATTCAAAATAAAAAATTCTTAAAAAAGCTTCCTTGAAAGCTTTTAGTGGGGTGTTGCCGGTATTCGTTTCAGCTACTTCCTGAAGCACTGATTGCAATTGGTACCCAGAGGTCGTAGGCGTTTGGCGTGGAGGCCGTGAAGCCGTGAGAACCGGGGAAACGTAGGTGTTGGAAGCGTGTTGGACCCATAACCAGGTAACAACTAAAGATTGTCCTTGGAGGTTGCCATTAAGAAACTTTGGTTTTGGATCTTTTACAGTAGAAACAACGATAAAATTTCTGTAATTTTAAAAGGTGAAAGTTTTTGATTTATCTTTTTCTTCTTCCAAAATTTGTGCCGGAGTCATAGTTTTTATAGGTGCTCCACTCCCTTTCTTTTGTTCTATTCTCTGAATTGTTAAGCTGATATCCTGACATCTTGTTCTTGATCCAATGGCGCAGATTCAAAACGCAGTAGTCTCTATATATTGTAAGGAACTTAGCAGAGGGCTAGGGATTTTTCATGGACTTAGTCTGATACTCGGATACAAACTAAGTTGTATAACGATGCTCGTGTTGGCCAGATATGCTGTGTATATCACATTCTCTCTGGTTTAATTTATAGTGCCTTAAATATTGTTGTTTTTCCACCTCAACAAAAACAATTCCTTCAAAGTTCAGTTTTTCAACTTTGTAAAACTTGATGTGTTTTCCCCTTCAAAAATATTGCTTGATATTTTCTGCTTGCCTGTGGTCTTCTGGGTCTTGGAAAAGAATTACCATGCCTCTGAACCTTGTGAAAGCCGGGGGTTGAGAAAACCTAATCAAATTGGATTTACAACCCCTATAAGAAACAGACGTAGAGTTGCTGATATTGGTTTTATTATTAGTTAGGCAAAACCCTTGGGCTCAGAAACCGTGCTGTGAAACTAGGGCTTGGGTGTTGGGTCATTGATTTCAGTTGATGCTGATATTGTTTGTTGAATATAGGGGGGCTTCATACATTATCCTTTGATCTCAAAGGGTCGACCATGGTATTTTCGTCGAGTATCTTTGTGTTTTACATAAAAAAACGTGGGTCACATTGTACGATGGCGATGTGTTGTTTTTTGCTTGAAGAATTCAAGATAACTCTCATTTGTCGCCAAGGGACGCAAATGACAATTTCGGTGATAGCCATCGCTTACCTACATATATTATTCTCATGCATGACATGAAACTCGTTGGCAATGCGATCATTGGTTCCAATTTTTGGGGCCTGATCAAGCATTGATTAATTTGGTTCTTGCAGCTGAAACGCTGGAAAATTCGACTTCTTCAAACCGCGATTTTAATGCAATA
This sequence comes from Scilla litardierei, assembly GCA_030789695.1. Taxonomy (NCBI): domain Eukaryota; kingdom Viridiplantae; phylum Streptophyta; class Magnoliopsida; order Asparagales; family Asparagaceae; genus Scilla; species Scilla litardierei. The sequence continues at coordinate 9,205,450 of CM061138.1, read as the reverse complement.
ACCAAACAAACAACAAGTTTTGTATTAAAAACACTTATTTGCTTTAAATACAGCGACAATATTTCTTAAAAGCAACGCTAAACCCATCTTAAAAGTTGTTGAGTGATGAATGACATTATTGAAAAATTGGTCTGACCATTTCATACCAAGCTAGAAGTCAACCAAAAAATGTGGGGCCTACATCCCTCGGCACGCCTTGCGCACGTGTCCAGTGGAATTGACGCACGTGAGATGAGAGCAGATCCCAAATGTTCGAAGCCAAAAAAAAACGTAAAAGAGAAAAAAACAAAAACAAAAAACAAATAAATTAAAAGATAATATGGGCGAGGATCATGTCGGCATCCCCCCAAAGTTAATATCTTGCCGTCGTCGTCAAAGGGTCCAACCGACCAAACAATCACAACCCACGAGATCTGCCACGTCGTCATGTAATCTGGTCAAGGGTTTGACCATGCGATATGATATATGCGAATTTGTTTGCGAAGAATGATGAGAAGAACAATGGAGTATATTAAGATTGGATGGCTTAACGGATACAAGCCAATATGAGAGTATAAGGTTTGGTCATCCTCTCCTCACACGAGATTTTCACCCAGCGAGAAGTCATTTTCGTTCATACGACACACGATTTAATAACTATGACATACATGCAAACATATATACGGCAGAATACACTTTGAAAATCCACATACATTGTATGAACCCTATATACGAGCTCCAGGAAGTCCACAACCTGTTTCCTACATGATATTTATTGTATTCACATTCACAGCTATAAGCACCTTCACAAAGCACACCGGAAAGCTCACCTTATAGTCTAAGAACCCATCAAAACTCCTTCCCTTCAGTATATTTTCTTTGTGCCTGCCCCCTTGTCTCTTTCATGGCATCAAGCTCAAATAACCCAGATGCTATGGAGACCGACCCCCCAAACCTCGCCATTCGAGTCGAGAGGAACCCATCTCCGTCCCGCTTAGCGGAGCTCGGCATCAAGTCGTGGCCCAAGTCTGTCTCTCTCTCTCTTCTCTCTCTCTCTCTCTCTCTCTCTCTGAACATAATTTTCTTGATCTGTGTTTCGTGTATATATGTAGGTGGGGGTGCCCGCCGGGGAAGTTCCCGCTCAAGTTTGATGCACAAGAGACATGCTACCTCCTCAAGGGCAAGGTTAGAGCCTACACAAAGGGCTCAAACGAGTCCGTCGAGTTCGGCGCCGGCGATCTTGTCATCATCCCCAAGGGGCTCAGCTGCACCTGGGACGTCTCCGTTGCTGTTGATAAGCACTACCAGTTTGATTAATCCCCCTTCCCAGTTTAATTATGTATCCACTGTTTTTATATTAATGTACTTAATTATCATCAAGTTAATGCTCAACTAGATGACGATGGGCTCATTAGGGTTTTCTTGGGTTCCAGTCAAAGAAGGGCTCGGCGGTCAACGCAGGTCCTATTCAAAGTAATGTTAGTTTATTCCCTTCAGATCAGAGGTATCAATGCAAAGTTTGACTCCTTATCCCCAACATGGGTGGAGGGGAGCACTGGCTTTATCCCCCCTACAACAGTGAACATGCAATCTATTTAATCTCTTTTCTTCATTAATTAATATTTGTATTAGTTTCACTGAATTTTCTAAAGCCTGGTTATCATGGAATCCCTTCTATCATAAGCTTGGCTTTTGACCTGTGATCCCTCCATTGTGAAAATTTCTATTCTTCTGCCAAATAACATTGTGTTTACTTGACTTTTGGTATGATGATCATTCAACGATGTGTAGAACAAAATCCACAAAGAAAATTTGGAAAAAAATGAAAACATGTTTATGTGCTGTCAGTGCAAAGAATTTTTGCATGCGCATGTTGCATATACATTTTCTCCCAAAAATAACACTATACATTTTCTCCTGCATGCACCCGTTTTTAAGGGGCTTTTAAGAGCATCTCCAATCGTACACCAAAAATGGCGTTTTTTTTCTCTCCAACCGCACGTCAAAAAATCGGGAGAAATGGCGATTTGCTACAGTGACTCGCCAAAATTGGTGTGCAGGGAAAGAAATGGCGTGCGGCCATGGTCGTCGATCCAGATGTTGAACTCGTCGGAGCCGTCGATTTCCCCTGTCCCAAAATTTCTTGCTCGCCGCGGATTTTTCTCTCTCTCCCATTGCGATGTCCGAATAAAGATGGTTCGCGAGAGGCCTAAACATCGAACACAAATTTTACAAAACCCCTAATTTTGCCACGGTGACCCAAAAGGGAGTTGGATAGACCATTTATTAACAAGTTTGCCATTCAAATTTGTATACTTTTCCTCTCTTTGTCCTACTCACCTCACCATTTATTTTAACATTAAAAAAATACATGAATATTAGGCTTTTAATTTGTCAAATTATTAAAGACAAAATAGATTAAGAGTATGGAGGTTTGGGTTGGAGCTCCATATTCACTCCTCTATAATAATAATATGCTTGGAATATTCCAATTCAGCCCTCTAAGTTGCCAATGACATTTCACTGAATGTGGCCTGGATTCGTTTAGGGGAATCTATCATCAGAAATGACATCGGGGGTACTATGAGGACATAATAAAGTACTGGGGTTTCTATTTTTGGCAATAGAAGAAATTATGTTGTTCTTGGGGCTCAGGTTTTGGCATGGCACGGTGAATAGCATCTGATGCCTGTGGCTGACAAGCATGAAATGTCACCCTATTTGTCCTTTTGGACTGCAACTGCAAGATGCTCTGGCTCTCCTCATTTCCCTGTTTCACAACAATAATATGTCCCATTCTCTTTGTTTTTGAGCTTATCATACATTAGAGTCCCATGTTATTTTATTTTTAGCATAGAAGATTTCTTACTTTACAACAGCACATTTTTTTTTGCAAGTGAAACCAAGCTTATTTGATCGTTGACACGATCATTACAAATTTAACTGTCTCAGGATAATATAACTTTTTTCAACGATTCGGTTTGATTTCACTTGTTTTTTTGATGCATTGTGTTTTTATTATTGTGTGCGTATCACTCTCAAAAAAATTAAACCTTGTAAACTTTTATGAGCTTATTGGCTACGGAACACGTAGCCCTGTATTTATAGAATAAGGCTACATAATGGGTGGATACCCAATACAATAGTGTGTACCATGCGGGCCTACAAAAGCCCGCTCATAACACTTCCCCTTATCTATCCATTATTGTAAGCTTGGTATATGAACACTTCTGGGTTTATATGGCTTATTTGAACATGTGGATATGGATACTTCTGAATCCTAAGTTAAGTGGTCTTGCATCGTTAAAATCTTTGGCTATGGAAAACCCAGTGGGAAAAACCAATAGCTAAGGGAAAAGAGTGCAAGTCTCCTTGACTTCCCCTGATCGGTGGATATCATCAGGGGTTGTAACGACTGGTTTTCATGTATCTGGATTTATTATATTATATTATATGTTTTGATGGATTTTCTCCTTATATGTGGTTATCGTCTCCGTAACTTTCATTTTCGATCGTTTCGTCGTGTTTTCTCGTTTCTTCCTTAGGATCCTCGATTTCGGAGTAAGTCATTCGTGACGGGCTTCATATCGGTCATATCTTATTGTTAGATCAAGCCTAGGAGTCTTAGGAATCGATCCCGGAGCTTCACGCTCCATTTTGGAACTTTTGGTGCACGTTAGCCGGTGTAAGAAGGGGAAACGACCGACTAGATGACGATTTAGTCGGTCGGCAAGCCTTCATGGACCGAATAGCTGGCTTTCTAAATTATTCAGGAGTTACTGTTTATCGTTAGTCGGTCTAAGAACGTTGGTTGACCGACTAGGTTGCAAACTAGTCGGTCTGCAATGCTTCTTTAACCGACTAACTCATTATCTATTTTTGACACTAGTTACTGTTTACTCTTAGTCGGTCCGAGAACGTTCATCGACCGACTAGATGTCAAACTAGTCGGTCAGTAGTTGTTCTTTGACCGACTAACTCTTAGTTCAGGTTTTCGACTGGAGCTACTGTTTATACTTAGTCGGTCTGCGTTGTTCAACCGACCGACTAGTTCTCAAACTAGTCGGTCAGCAGTTGTTCTTTGACCGACTAAACAGTGCAGGAAACCCTAGTTTTGCCCTAGCCGCCACCAAACTCTATAAATACCCCTCCAAACGTTTTCTTCTTCTTCCTCACGACCTAAAATCCTAATTTCTCCCCCATTGAGCCCCCTACTTCCTCAAACCCTTATTCCTTCATCCCAAGCCCAAAATCCATCATCCAAACCCTCCCTTAACACATTCTACCTCTCATCTTCCTCAAATCTCCATCAAATCCCCAAAATCCACATCAAAACCAATTTCTCCAGATTTTCCCCAACTTTTCCAGATCTGAACCCTAGGTTCCTCGGAGCATTTCTTCCGTCGCCGTGGTTGCTCGGCATCATTCTTCCGTTTCCGATACACGACTCCCTCGTAGATTAGCGTCCGTGGGACGAACCCTCGTTGATCGTCATCCTCGGTGCTAGGCAAGTGAAACTTGCCACTTATGGTTTAGGCCATGTTTTAGGCCATTTGCTTGTTGTAGGCGTAAAAGAGACTAGGCGACGAAATGATACTCGCCTAGGCGCAAATTCCGGAACTAGCTTGACAACGAAGCTAGGACCGTCGTTTACCATGTTGCATAACTACCATGTCATGTTTAATTTTGTTTAACGGTACGCGAATAAATTGTCATCCATGCTATCCATGTTGTATGTCGCATTTGTAGCACACGCTACAATACTTGTGTTTCCTGGCTCGTGTTTCAGAAGCGGGCCATGTGTTGGTTGATAGCCAATGTCCGACCTACTAGTTTCCGGCTAGGCACCCACTTTACGTGGGCATAACCCTACACCATACATGTTAAACACACTTCCTGGCTCGTGTTCCAGAAGCGAGCATTCCGCGTTCGGGGTAATTCCCTGGCTCGATACACGTGGAGGGGTAGAGATAAACGGTCACTTGAGCTTAGGAGTTGGCCCGATCAGCCACTCTAGCCAACATGCGGAATCTCTGTGCACAACTTGTTTACTTGACTGTTCACTTGACGTGAACCACTTGACTTGTACTTGTTCGTGTTTTACTTGTCGACCGTGACATACTTGCTACTTGTACTTCCCTTACTTGTCTCTTCCATACTATACTTGCCATGTCATGCATCATACTATAACTGCTAGGTTGCTAGTTTACCTTACCTTCAGTTTCCTTGCCCAAGTCTTTTAGACTTGCTGACATGTGCCCCTTTACTCTTTTGGGTGACACATGTTAGATCCCGAGCCCGAGTACATTGTAGAGGACGAGGTGTTTGCAGACGCCGAGCCCGAGCCTGTGTTCGGCGAGGAGTACGTGGACACTGGGGACCAGTCCTAGTGTCTCCGTTGTGCTTTCCTCTTTTGTTATAGACTGCTGTTTTGTTGTCGGTGCGTAGCACCTATACTCTGTTACGTTTGTCTTTGTTTGGCCTTGTTCTGGGCCTTTAGACTCTTTCTTTTAGCCTGGTGGCTTTTCTGGATGTTGAACTTAATTTTAATGTTGGACAATTATGAGATTGAGCTTTGTTTCTGTCTCTCCTTGTGTTATTATTGTTGTTCCGTTCGTGGTTACAAGGACCTGACTATGTTTAATTGAATCTTATCGGGTTTGGGGCTTCACAGCTCCACTCTCGTGCAGACCTTTTCATGTCTCGCCTCCATCTTAGGGAAGCGGGGCGTGACAGGTTTTATTGGTGGCCCATGCAGGTCCTTCTGTACCTGCGAATTGTCGGAATAGCGATAATAATATTAGAATGTCCAATAAACTAAGTTCGGCGTCCGAGTCATAAGATATGAGTCTAATTGTTTCGTTTTCTGTGTCACTAGATGGCAGGAAGGCGGATCACCCGTGGTGGAGGTAGTGGTGCGCCCCCGCATGATGAGGAGCCTGAGCGGGAACCCACCAATGGGGAGATGATGAGGATGATGCTTCAGATGATGCAGGTGCAGCAAGGCGTGCTCCTGCAAGTCCAGAATGCTCCGACTGGTCGAGCTCCTCGGGCGACTCCGGAGGCCCCTCGCTCCGAGCCGGGAGCGAAGCAATTTCAGGAGCTGGGTCCCGCATATTTTGATGGGTTCGAGGGTCCTCTGGCTGCCGATGAGTGGATTCGGAACATTGAGGATAACTTGAAGATGGCCAAGATCACCCCGGCTGGATGGGTTGATTTGGCGAAGAGGCAACTTAAGGATAATGCTCGGAACTGGTGGGATGCGGAAGAAAAGATGCTGGTGGAGCCGATAGCTTGGGCTACCTTTAAGTCCAGGTTTGATGAAGAGTTCTTTCCGAAGGCTGCTAAGAAGGAGATGCTGCAGGGTTTCATTGATCTGAAGCAGGGGAGCTTGACGGTGGATCAGTACCACCAAGAGTTCACTAGGCTGAGTCGGTTCGCACCAAAGATGGTGCAGGATGCTGATGAGAGGGCTCAGAGGTTCCTGCAGGGACTTGCTTTGGAGCTCCAGAGTTTTGTGTCTTCCTCTGATCTGGACTCGTATCAGAAGGTTCTGGTCGCTGCAAGGAGGCATGAGCTGAACCTGAGTCAGAGGAGGGGACATGTTTCCGGTGCTGGGAAGAGGCCTATGGAGCAGGCCAGGGTGGTGGTTAGGCCTGGTTTCAAGCCTAATCAGCCAACTCAGTTCAAGAGGCCAGGAGGGCCTATTCAGAAGACTTACCATTTCTGCGGCAAGCCCGGGCACGTCAAAGATCAGTGTAGGAGGTTCCTGGGCCAGTGTGTCGTCTGTGGGGATCCTACTCATGCCATGAAGGATTGTCCGAGGTCGAAGCAGCCTTGGAGGGCACCTGTTGCAGCACAGTCGTTGCAGCAGCGAGCGTCTGTTCCTGCTGTATGTGGAGCAGCGCTTGTTCCACAGAGGCAGGCTTTTCAGCAGGCTATTCCGTCGAGGAGGCAGGCTTTTCTGATGACCGCTGTGGAGAGCGAGGCTGTGGATGAGGTTATCGCAGGTAATCCTCAATCTAGCTGTTACTTTCCTAGCTGGTTTTGATTGTTAGATTGTGTTGTTGCTTGAACATGATTGTTTGCTAGACTAGGGTTTGATTGTTAATTGCTTGTTAGGTGTGGTTTTGGTGTGCACATTTCCTGCACGAGTCCTCTTTGACTCTGGTGCATTGATGTGCATTATTTCTCGGAGCTTCGTGGAGAAGCATTCCTTGTCGACGTCCCCTCTTCCCAAGAGTTGGAATATCGTTACAGGGAACGGTGTGGTCTCGGTGCATCTTGGTTGCAATTCTTGCCCGTTGGTGGTTTGTGGACGTGAGCTTTGCGCTGATTTCATTGTCCACGACATCATCAACTATGATGCAGTTCTTGGGATGGATTGGCTTGCGAGCTTCTATGCTACGATTGACTGTAGGAGGAAGAAGGTGGTGTTCGAGATTCCCGGACATCCAGTATTTGAGTTCAGCCGTGGTAGCAGCTCGCTTGGTCCTGTCAGGTTTCGGACCAGACCGATGGAGGTTGTGGCTATGCAGATGGAGCTGGAGAGGCCAGCTGTGGTGCGTGATTTCGATGACGTCTTCCCCGAGGAGATGTCTGGTTTGCCACCTGATTGAGCTTTAGAATTTTCTATTGATCTTGTTCCGGGTGCGCAGCCCATTTCGAAGGCTCCTTATTGTATGGCACCCGCTGAGTTGGAGGAATTGAGGAAGCAGCTGGATGAGCTTTTGCAGAAGGGTTACATCAACCCTAGTGTGTCTCCGTGGGGAGCACCGGTGTTGTTGGTGAAGAAGAAGGATGGTTCACGTCGCATGTGCGTGGACTATCGGGAGTTGAATGCGGTGACCATTAAGAATAAATACCCGTTGCCTCGCATCGATGATATTTTTGATCAGCTTGGAGGTTCGAGGGTGTTTTCTAAATTGGATTTGAGGAGTGGTTACCATCACTTGAAGGTGAAGAAGGATGATGTTCCGAAGACAGCGTTCAGGACGAAGTATGGACACTATGAGTTTGTGGTTATGCCTTTCGGTGTAACTAACGCACCCGCAGTTTTCATGAATCTGATGAACCTGATTTTCTACGACTTTTTGGATAAGTTTGTCGTTATCTTTATTGACGACATTCTGATCTATTCGAAGTCGGAGGAAGAGCATGCCTCGCACTTAAGGACGATGTTGGAGATTTTGAGGAAGCATCGGTTGTATGCTAAGTTTTCAAAGTGCGAGTTTTGGCTGGATAGAGCTGCTTTTCTTGGGCATGTGGCGACTGGAGATGGCATTTCAGTGGATCCCGAGAAGATTAGGGCCATCAGAGAGTGGCCTGTTCCGTCGTCAGCGTCTGAGATCCGGAGTTTCCTTGGACTTGCCGGTTATTATCGGCGTTTCATTAAGGAATTTTCTCGTATTGCTGAGCCGATGACCAGGTTGACGCGGAAGGATGTACCTTTTGTTTGGTCGGGTGATTGTGAGAATGCTTTTGGTGTCCTGAGGGAGAGGTTGACGACTGCCCCTATTCTTGTTGTGCCTGATCGTAGCGGTGGATTTGAGATCTTTTGCGATGCTTCTGGCAAGGGTCTCGGTTGTGTGTTGCATCAGCACGGGCATGTTGTGGCTTATGCGTCTCGTCAGCTCAAGACTCATGAGAAGAATTACCCGACGCATGATTTGGAATTGGCTGCTGTTGTGTTTGCGCTCAAGATTTGGAGGCACTTCCTGCTGAGTGAGAAAGTGAAGATCTTCACCGATCACAAAAGCTTGAAGTATATTTTTACTCAGAAGGAGCTCAACATGCGACAGCGTCGATGGTTGGAGCTCATGGCGGATTATGAGATTGATTTGCAGTATCACCCTGGCAAGGTGAATGTGGTTCCCGATGCGCTGAGTAGGCTTCCGGTGGTGATGATTTTGACTTCGCAGTGGAGGTTGCAGCAGGATTTTTGCGAGTCTGGTGTGGAGATTGTTCTTCCTGGGGAGGCTTCTTCGTTGATGTACATGCATGTGCAGTCAACGATCGTGGATCGGATTAAGGCGAGTCAGGCCGGAGATCCGAACCTGGTGAGGATTCGGGAGCAGGTTGAAGCCGGTCTACGGACTGACTTTTTGATTCATGAGGATGTCTCGCTGAGGTTTGGAGCCAGGTTGTGTGTGCCAGCTGGGGATATTAGAGAGGAGTTGATGGTGGAGGCACACAGTTCGCCGTATTCTGTGCATCCTGGTGGGACCAAGATGTACCAGGATCTTCGTCTGAACTATTGGTGGCATGGCATGAAGAGGAGTGTGGCTCGGAGTGTAGCCAAGTGTTTGGTTTGCCAGCAAGTGAAGGCGGAGCATCAGCGTGCGGCCGTGTTGCTACAACCGCTTCCGATTCCGGAGTGGAAATGGCAACACATCACTATGGATTTCGTGACTGGACTACCTCGGAGTCCGAATCAGAATGACGCGATTTGGGTGATCGTAGATCGATTGACCAAATCCGCGCACTTTATTCCATTCCGAGTGGGACAGTCCACTGAGGCGCTAGCAAGGAGATATATGGAGGTAAATTCTTTTACCCTCCGTTTTTATTTCCTTTTCCTAGTTTGGATAGTGATGTAACGTGAATCGTGCAGGAGGTTGTGCGGCTTCACGGAGTCCCCGTGAGTATCGTGTCGGACAGAGACACGAGGTTCACATCTCAGTTCTGGCAGAGTTTGCAGAAGAGTTTGGGTACGCGTCTGAGTTTCAGCACGGCGTACCATCCGCAGACGGATGGCCAGTCCGAGAGGACGATTCAGATTTTGGAAGACATGCTGAGGGCGTGCATGTTGGATTTCAAGGGTTCGTGGGAGGACCATCTACACTTGGTAGAGTTCTCTTACAACAACAGCTACCAGGCGTCTATTGGCATGGCGCCTTTCGCCGCTTTGTATGGGAGGAAATGTCGATCGCCATTGAGTTGGGATGACGTTGGTGATCGGGAGCTATTGGGACCTGAGATGATTGTGGAGGCCGTGGAGGTCGTCAGGAACATTCGGGAGAGGTTGAGGATTGCTCAGGACCGTTTTAAGCATTGGGCGGATGCTAAACGTCGTCCTTTGGAGTTTCAGCCTGGAGATCATGTGTTTCTGAAGATTTCACCGAATCGTGGTGTGATTCGTTTTGGGAAGCGAGGGAAGTTGAGCCCGCGATACATTGGACCGTTTGACATTCTGGAGAAAGTTGGCGAGGTAGCTTACCGCTTAGCCTTGCCGCCATCTTTGGAGGGAGTTCACAATATTTTCCATGTGTCGCAGCTTCGTCGATACATTAGCGATCCATCTCATGCTGTGGATTTTTCGGAGATTACCGTTCGCCCCGACATGACGTATGACCAGCATCCAGTGCAGATTCTGGACAGGCGTCAGAAGTCACTTCGGAAAAAGGTTGTCAATCTTGTGAGGGTGATGTGGCGACACGGCTCGCCCGGAGAGTCTACTTGGGAGAATGAGAATGAGATGCGAGAGCGTTTCCCCCTTTTGTTCCCAGACACGTGAGTGTTGGGAAATTCTGAGGACGGAATTTTTCTTAAGTTGGGGAGGATGTAACGACTGGTTTTCATGTATCTGGATTTATTATATTATATTATATGTTTTGATGGATTTTCTCCTTATATGTGGTTATCGTCTCCGTAACTTTCATTTTCGATCGTTTCGTCGTGTTTTCTCGTTTCTTCCTTAGGATCGTCGATTTCGGAGTAAGTCATTCGTGACGGGCTTCATATCGGTCATATCTTATTGTTAGATCAAGCCTAGGAGTCTTAGGAATCGATCCCGGAGCTTCGCGCTCCATTTCGGAACTTTTGGTGCACGTTAGCCGGTGTAAGAAGGGGAAACAACCGACTAGATGACGATTTAGTCGGTCGGCAAGCCTTCATGGACCGACTAGCTGGCTTTCTAAATTATTTAGGAGTTACTGTTTATCGTTAGTCGGTCTAAGAACGTTGGTTGACCGACTAGGTTGCAAACTAGTCGGTCTGCAATGCTTCTTTAACCGACTAACTCATTATCTATTTTTGACACTAGTTACTGTTTACTCTTAGTCGGTCCGAGAACGTTCATCGACCGACTAGATGTCAAACTAGTCGGTCAGTAGTTGTTCTTTGACCGACTAACTCTTAGTTCAGGTTTTCGACTGGAGCTACTGTTTATACTTAGTCGGTCTGCGTTGTTCAACCGACCGACTAGTTCTCAAACTAGTCGGTCAGCAGTTGTTCTTTGACCGACTAAACAGTGCAGGAAACCCTAGTTTTGCCCTAGCCGCCACCAAACTCTATAAATACCCCTCCAAACGTTTTCGTCTTCTTCCTAACGACCTAAAATCCTAATTTCTCCCCCATTGAGCCCCCTACTTCCTCAAACCCTTATTCCTTCATCCCAAGCCCAAAATCCATCATCCAAACCCTCCCTTAACACATTCTACCTCTCATCTTCCTCAAATCTCCATCAAATCCCCAAAATCCACATCAAAACCCATTTCTCCAGATTTTCCCCAACTTTTCCAGATCTGAACCCTAGGTTCCTCGGAGCATTTCTTCCGTCGCCGTGGTTGCTCGGCATCATTCTTCCGTTTCCGATACGCGACTCCCCCGTAGATTAGCGTCCGTGGGACGAACCCTCGTTGATCGTCATCCTCGGTGCTAGGCAAGTGAACCTTGCCACTTAGGGTTTAGGCCATGTTTTAGGCCATTTGCTTGTTGTAGGCGTAAAAGAGACTAGGCGACGAAATGATACTCGCCTAGGCGCAAATTCCGGAACTAGCTTGACAACGAAGCTAGGACCTTCGTTTACCATGTTGCATAACTACCATGTCATGTTTAATTTTGTTTAACGGTACGCGAATAAATTGTCATCCATTATATCCATGTCGTATGTCGCATTTGTAGCACACGCTACAATACTTGTGTTTCCTGGCTCGTGTTCCAGAAGCGGGCCATGTGTTGGTTGATAGCCAATGTCCGACCTACTAGTTTCCGGCTAGGCACCCACTTTACGTGGGCATAACCCTACGCCATACATGTTAAACACACTTCCTGGCTCGTGTTCCAGAAGCGAGCATTCCGTGTTTGGGGTAATTCCCTGGCTCGATACACGTGGAGGGGTAGAGATAAACGGTCACTTGAGCTTAGGAGTTGGCCCGATCAGCCACTCTAGCCAACAGGCGGAATCTCTGTGCACAACTTGTTTACTTGACTGTTCACTTGACGTGAACCACTTGACTTGTACTTGTCCGTGTTTTACTTGTCGACCGTGACATACTTGCTACTTGTACTTCCCTTACTTGTCTCTTCCATACTATACTTGCCATGTCATGCATCATACTATAACTGCTAGGTTGCTAGTTTACCTTACCTTCAGTTTCCTTGCCCAAGTCTTTTAGACTTGCTGACATGTGCCCCTTTACTCTTTTGGGTGACACATGTTAGATCCCGAGCCCGAGTACATTGTAGAGGACGAGGTGTTTGCTGACGCCGAGCCCGAGCCTGTGTTCGGCGAGGAGTACGTGGACACTGGGGACCAGTCCTAGTGTCTCCGTTGTGCTTTTCTCTTTTGTTATAGACTGCTGTTTTGTTGTCGGTGTGTAGCACCTATACTCTGTTACGTTTGTCTTTGTTTGGCCTTGTTCTGGGCCTTTAGACTCTTTCTTTTAGCCTGGTGGCTTTTCTGGATGTTGAACTTAATTTTAATGTTGGACAATTATGAGATTGAGCTTTGTTTCTGTCTCTCCTTGTGTTATTATTGTTGTTCCGTTCGTGGTTACAGGGACCTGACTATGTTTAATTGACGCTTATCGGGTTTGGGGCTTCACAGCTCCACTCTCATGCAGACCTTTTCACGTCTCGCCTCCATCTTAGGGAAGCGGGGCGTGACAGGGGTGGATACTTCTGGATCCATAGTTGATGTGGTTGCCTCGTTAAAACCTTTGGCTATGGAAAACCCAATGGGAATAACCGATAGCTAAGGGAAAAAGAGTACAACACAACATTAACTCTCACCGTTGCGTACAAGTTTCAGGCTTGTATATCTTTCAACTGTCTCATCCCAATCCCTATTACAAGTTTTCTAAAGGTACAGCGAGGTAATGCTTTAGTAAATAGATCTGCCAGGTTGTTGCAAGACTGGATCTGCTGGATGTCGATCTGTTTGTCTTCTTCTTGTTCACGCGTCCAGAAGAGCTTGGGGGAAATGTTCTTCGTCATGCCACCTTTGATGTAGCCACCTCGTAGCTGAGCTATGCAGGCTGCATTGTCTTCGTACGTACATGGTGGTTGGTTCAAGATCTCCCGTCTTCAGGCCGGTTGTCACTAGGATGTGGTGGATGACAGAACGAAGCTGGAAGCATTCTCTGCTAGCTTCGTGGATCGCAATGAGTTCGGAGTGGTTGGATGAGGTTGCTGTTGAGTTCTGCTTCACTGATCTACATGAGATGGCTGTACCACCGTAGGTGAATACGAAGCCGGTCTGGGACTTTGCGGCGTGAGGGTCAGACCTATATCCAACATCTGCAAAACCAACTAAGTTGGAGGATACGCCTTTCTTGTAGTATAGTCCCAGGTCAACTGACCTTTGGAGGTAGCGTAGAAGGTGCTTCACTCCGTTCCAGTGGCGTTTTGTGGATGCTGAACTGTATCTGGCTAGTAGGTTAACTGTGAACGCTATATCAGGATGCGTGCAGTTTGCTAGATAAAGGAGTGCTCCAATTGCACTTAAGTAGGGTACTTGGGACCCAGTGCTTCCTCCCCCTCTTCCAGCGGCCGGAAGGGGTCCTTATCCACATCCAATGATCTGACGACCATTGGTGTACTCAGCGGGTGACATTTGTCTATGCGAAAGTTTTTCAGCACTTTCCTTGTGTAGGTGGATTGATGTAACAGGATTCCTCTGCTGAGGTGTTCAATTTGTAAGCCAATGCAGAATTTGGTTTTGCCAAGGTCTTTCATATCAAAAGTCTGTGTAAGTCTCTTGGATATCTCAGTTATCTCTTCAGGAGTTCCGATGAGGTTTAAGTCGTCTACGTAGATGGCAATTATTACGAATCATGTTCCCTTTGCTCTTATAAAGATGCAAGGGCAGACTTCATTGGTTGTGAATCCTTGTTGCACGAGGAATTCTCTGAGTCTATTATACCACATTCTTCCCGATTGTTTCAGACCATACAGTGATCTTTAAAGTTTGACAGAATATACATCCCGAGGTCTTTCTGTCATTTTTTGGAAGTTTATATCCGTCCGGAAGTCTCATATAGATGTCCTTGTCTATATTGCCATATAGGTATGAAGTCACAACGTCCATGAGTTGCATATCCAGGCCTTCCGTAGCTGTTAGGCTAATTATGAACCGAAAAGTGATCGCATCCATGACCGGAGAATATGTATCATCATAGTCTATTACTGGTCGTTCGAAAAAGCCTTGTGAAACAAGGCGTGCTTTGTAGCGTATGATCTTATTATTTTCGTTTCTCTTTCTTACGAATACCCATTTATATCCCACATGTTTAACCCTTTGGTGTTAGGACTACAGGTCCAAAAACTTTGCATTTCGAGAGTGAGTCCAGCTTTACTCCTATTGCCTTGTTCCACTTTGGCCAATCCTCTCTGCTTTTACATTCTGCCAGAGAGCGTGAATCGATATCATCGTTATATTCCGTGACGTGGTTAGCAATAACGAACATGAAGTTATCATCGATGATTGTGCCTTTTCTGTCCAGTACCTCCCCAGTACGTACATAGTTTAATGATATTTCTCTTATATTTTCCTCTTCAGGGGGTTTCAGGAGGGGAGAGGTATCTGGGCTGAGCTCAGCATCCTGTAGTGGTATCGTTATAGTTTCTCCAGGAGTTCTCCTCTTTCAAGGGAATTTATCCTTGGAGCCTGGGGGTCATCCTCTCTTTTGTTGAGGTACTGTCGCTTCTGCTGCAGGTGGATTGCATCCATTTTGGGTATGTCAATCCTAGCTGGCGTGTTTGCAGTAGGGACGTGTGATCTGACAATCTTCTAGTTGTCAGTGAATTTGTCCGGTAAAATGTGAACTATATTCTGTATTTGGAGAATCTCCATGATCTCCTCTTCACATTGGGTTGTAAGCGGATCAAAGTGGGATAAGGTTTTGGTATCCCATGAAATGGTCTTTGAAGCTTCTGGCTTCTCTGTGTTTATGCCTAGTTTGGGAAAAGTACTTTCGTTAAACTCACAGTCTTCTAGACGTGCCTTAAAGGCATCTCCCGTTGGGGTTCCAGGTATCTAATGATCGATGGTGAGTCGAATCCTATGTAGATGCCTGGACGACGTTGAGGACCCATCTTGGTCCTCTGCGGTGGTGCGATGGGGACATAAACTACATATCCAAATATCCTCAAGTGAGAGATATTCGGTGGAGTTCCATATGAGAGTTGCATAAGAGAATAAGATTGACTACCAGACGGTCGTAATCTTATGAGCGATGCAGCATGCAAGATGGCATGTCCCCATGCAGTCACAGACAACTGGGATTGCATTAACAATGGACGAGCAATCCATTGTATTCTCTTTATAATAGATTCAGCTAACCCGTTCTGGGTGTGAACATGTGCTACATGATGTTCAACTTCAATGCCAGTTGCTTGGCAGTAGTCTAGAAAGACTTGTGATGTGAATTCCCCAGCATTGTCCAGACATAATTTCTTAATCTGGTTGTTTGGAAAATGTGTCCGCAACTTAATGATTTGTACCAGTAGCTTTGCAAAGGCTACGTTGCGGGTAGACAGGAGGCACACACATGACCATTTGGAAGATGCGTCTATCAGTACCATGTAGTACCTAAATGGACCACTTGATGGGTGAATAGGCCCGCAAATATCTCCATGTATTCTCTCTAGGAAGCTTGGAGACTCTGAGTCCACTTTAAGTGGAGATGGTCTTGTAATCAATTTCCATTTGTAACAAGGGGGACAAGGAAACACACCCTTTCGAAGTAGCTTCAGGCTCTTCGAGTTAATACCACGGGATTGGGATATGATGCGGTGCATCATTGCCAATCCGGGGTGTCCGTGTCTATTATGCCAGAGTTGGAATTCTGGTTGATTCTTGCACTTCTGGTGCTTAATTGTATTATCTTCCATTGCTCGAATCTTTGTATGGTAAAGACCCGACGGGAGTCCCTCGAACCGCTCAACGATGGTTTTAGCACCGTTTTTAAGAGTCGTTACATTCAAGTATTCTTTGTTTTGTTTGTTCTCCGTTTCTAGGTGGTATCCGTTTAAACGGATGTCTTTGAAACTTATCAAGTTTCTGTTCGAGTTTGGAGAGAAAAGAGCATCTTTTATTAATAGCTGTGTTTTATTGGGAGCAGAAAGTGTGCTTCCCCTGATCCTTCTATTATTCCTGATGGACCGAAAATAGTATTCATGGTTCCATCGTATTTGTGTATGCTTCGAAAAAAGCAAAATCTTGAAGGATCATGTGCGTAGAAGCACTGTCCACTAGGCATTTATTATCCATCTATAGCAAGAGAGAAAAAGCAAAGCAGTATAAGGCACAGACATAACCAAATTTCATTCAAAGTCTGAAAATTAACTAACATGCTGAAAAACAAACAACTAGAAAGTAAATTGTTTCAACTACAATAGATTGCAGAGATAAAATAGATAAGGCATCAGTCGAGCAGATCATCGGTCGAGAAGTCCTCGGCGATGTACCTAATTGGATTCAGGTCTTCTTTCTCCACCAGGTTTGTTTTAGCTGACTTCTGACTAGCTTTATACAAGTCCTGGAGGTGGCGTGGAGTGCGATAGTTTCTGGACCAGTGTCCAGTCATAGCACATCTGTGTCATTTGTCTTCCCAGTGTTTCCTGGGAGCAGATGTCTGGCCGTTGTATTTCTTCCTCCACACATTTTCCCTCTTCCCCTCATTGTAGGAACGGAACCCGTAGCCAATAAGCTCATAACATTTTTCTTGGGGGCAGAGTGCTGATAACGTGTTATGAGCTTATTGGCTACGGAACCCGTAGCCCTGTATTTATAAAATAAGGTTACATAATGGGTGGATACCCAATACACTAATGGGTACCATGCGGCCCTACAAAAGCCCGCTCATAACATAAACAAAACTAAAAAATCTCATGAAAATACATTGCAAGCATTAGAAATGTCCTCTACTGCTAATGACTTACATGCATTACTCTTATTTTAAAAATCTTGTCGTGGCTTACAACTTGTTTGCGAGAAATTGGTGTCAAATTGGAGATTAAGCAAAATTACTTGTCGGATCGTATTTTGAGATAATGTTTTATGTTTAGGTTTATCCGTCTTTTAATTCTTTCTTATTTTGAAATTCATCCTCTAAAGCTTTGAATTTGGATATTTGTTTTGCAAATGACTTAAATTACATCAAATTAATACTTAAATTACGTTATGTTTATTATATCTGTATCCAGAATCGTGGATTCAAATATGGATAAATTGGGAAAGTAACTTTATATCCCGATTTGTAAACAACCGATACAAATATGCGTATAATATTGATAGTTTGGTCAAATTTGGTGGGTGGGTGGGAGATTGATGTAGCAATCATATCATTTATTATACAAATGAGGGCTTTGACAGGATGTTTGTCATACTAGGTCAAACACTAGGAAAAAAAATTGGCCTAGGTTGTACCACCTAGTAATAGTGGGTCCTACTTGGGGGTGGGTGGGAGATTGGCCTTGCTTTGGGGTGTGGTTGTGGGGATTTGGATTAACTGCCCACACTTTCCCATGAAGTACAACCTTGTCATTTGAATTGTTGTGCTTTGCTCTCCTATGGTATTTTTGCAATTCAGCCCTTGATTTCCCGCCTTTACCCCCCGACGATGCGCACGAGTGCACACATACACTTCTTGCTCTTTCTCGGTTTCATGCGTGCGCCGTATCCTCTCCGACGGTGTCTTTGACGCCATGCACAGTTAAGTGAAAAACACCCTAGCGCGGGCTGGGGGAGGGGGGGGGGGAGGGATGATGAATGGGGTGTTTAGGGGGGGGGGGTGTGTGTGTGAATAGGGTGTATGACACAAATAAAAAAATATCAAGCAACGAAATCATTCAGAGTGCACACAAATCACATATTGTAACGGAGCTGGCTCCCCGCATACTCTCTGACCCCACCCCAGCGGATTTAACCCTTTTTGAAATCTTAAGAAGACCTGATCACACTTACGAGTGGTGACCAAACCGTTACATCACTTGATCACTCTTACTGATGGTGATCGAACAGTTACAAAAAAGAACACAACCTCTCAACAAAATAATACCTACTGACCTAAAATTGAAGTTATAAAATAAGAAAGACATCACAGTGGCATAGGTCATGAGATCATGATCGTGTCAGTGAAAACAGTTTGTCAATCGGAGTCCTGGAGCTCAAGATATCGCATTTAGAAATTCTGGGGTTGAAACTGCAAATCTGAATCTGTCAGGGGCTCTTTTGCAAAACTGCAATCTTATCTGCCTAACTGGCACGGTCGTGCCAAATATGACACGGTTATGCAACTTGTCAGATCTGTTGGCCTATCTTTTAGAAAATTTAGAAAATAACACCGAGCTCAGAAAAATCTGCAAAAATATCCATTTGGTTCGGGAGATAGTCCTCTTCGACTGAAAAATAAGAGAAGACATGTTTTTGGATGCTCTTGAAGAGAAGATTGCCGAGCTATTTGATGCTTGCTTTTCTCAGAGAGGGAGGACCGGTCAAGGGTTAATGTTGCTCGATGTTTTAGGTGGCCGACCTCGCTTGATGATAGGTTTGATGAGGATATGCTTCTTGATGCTTGCCAACATATGCTTGCGTGATGTTGCTCCTTGATGCTTGCGTGATATTGAAGAAGGCCGAGCTATGCTTGCTTCTTGCTAAGAGAGGGAGGTCGGCCTATGTTGTTTGTGCTTAGAGAAGAGAAGGGCCAGATATGGTACTTTGATTGACGAAGATGATTGCAGCTTGAGTTGGCTCCCCCCCCCCCTTTTTAAATTTCCTCTCTCTTTATTTTTCATGTACATAGGGTGGGTATATATAGGCTGTTGAAACCCCAAGTCCTATTAGTACATGAACTGTTGTAGTTGCATGTATATGAACTCTTGTATTTGGATGGCATATGAATTCATGTAGCCAACTTAATTTGAATTCTTCTTTGAAGTAAGCAATTAGGTCTGTCCCAATATCAATTCCCTATCCTATCAATTCCCTAGAAGAAATATGTGACTCTGATAAATGAAATAAGTAAATCGAGCCATCGTTAAGCATGGGGATACAAGCCATGCACAAACTCTTATCTTGGGAATGTAGATATTTTAAAGGAAGTATTACATATTCTTATCCTTCTCATAGTGAAATAACTATTACATATTTGACCAAGAAATTTTTGGATCAAGTTGGAGATATTTTTAAGGATCAGAACTGCATTTGTATCACCTTTCAAAATATGGCTCGGTTTGAGCTAGGAGATTAATAAACACGGGATGTTCAGAATTTCACCTAACATTCACAACGATAAAAGAAGGGCTTCTCCATATCATAAGCAACACCTTGATTTTCTTGCACCATTACCATGAAACATTTCAAAAAGAGTACAACAGAGTTCGGTCTCAAAACAACTAGATTAAAATCAGGTCAAAATATAGACCGTACAAGACAAGACAGAAATCAATACAGACGATACTGTACAATACAATACGGACCCTATATTCAAAATAGAAAACGAGATGAATGTAAACATGAACTATTTTTGGCACCTAAAATGCCCCAACAAAAGGGAAAAGAGAAAAGAGAAAAAATAGAAATAGAAATAACGCACATGTAACTAACGTTTACACTATCGGTTGGTGTTCTGGTATGAGTTAATAAGACCTTTGTGTCATCTCCACAACAGATTCAGATTTACGACTGAATGGGATCAGTATGAGCATCGAGCAGACCAACCATCGCCTCATTGGGTTGGTATATCCTGAATCAAAAACCATGCGAGCTCCTGTGAACATACGGAAACATCTTGTTTAATGTATAAGATGCATTCCCCACACTCGAGCAGAAAACGGGGACAGTATATTCCCAGCATTATTGTATTGTACATATGATCATAAGCACATATTCTCATAGCTCAAACAACCTGTCCAATAAAATTGCTCTTAGGTTTCATAAGGAAGCTTGAAAATACGCAGTCAAGCATTCTCGAGTGCAAATTATCCTTTGGGGGTGGTGGGGGGCACCGGGCATATATTTATGTTGCATGCCAAACTTATAGAACGGCTATACTAGATAATGTCAAGAAACTAGTGATCTATTTCAGTATGTGGCCAAATCTACCAACTAAATATAACAGAGAATGGCACCACCTTCACGTAGCGAAATACCAAATGGTACACATGCGTTCAAAAATTCTTTTGTAATCTGAGTAATCATTATTATCCTGGAAAGCTTCCACCCTACGGTTAAGGAAAGAGTAAGATGCATAAAGAAGTACCTTTTCTTTCCAGAGTTTTTCATTTCCATGCAACATGTTGGAGTTACATCCCGCCAAATCATAGTTGCATGCACACTTCACATGGGTTCCTAGAATGGAATTTAACACAATCAACTTAGCAGACAGTAACATTCATAAGAAGGTGTCAAGGAGGGACAGTGGACATTTTAATGGAATGAATGAGAAACAAACTGCAGGAAGCAGAGTGGGCAGGTAATGATAGATTATAGGCATTAACTGTTTTGTTCTGGATGTTACGTGTCAAAAGAAATCAAAATTTCTATAGCCTACGCAACGCTGCAGGTTTCGAACTCTGATTCCTTGTGTGAGCTATCATTTTACCACCAAGCCAATTAGTAAGTAATGTAAGAGTCTTATCGCTCCCCCCACTGGCATATGATGTTGTCTCCTATATTATATTTAAATAGCAATTCAATCATTATAATTTCTGAATGAGGGGATATAAAGGTAATTTCCTCCCCAAGTTTCAGGGGGGCACCTGCCCCTGGCCCCTACATAAATCCATCCCTGCATACACACCCAAATTATTGACTGTGACGGCGGATTATAAATGCAAAGGTGGCTTGCGATTTGATTTTAGTTCATCCTAAAGCAGAATAAAAGTACACACACATCATATTTCACCGCCAACACAAATTTCATGGACAAAATAAAGGAGTATGAAGCGTCTACAATAAAACTATATCTATCTAAACACTCCTACTAATTCTTAAAGCACATTTACATGAAGAGCAAAGTTACAAAAGAATCCAAAATTTCACATCGATGATGCATACAAATCCGCTAAAACCTAAGGAACTCAAACTTACAGGAGACACACACATATAACACTACATTGTTTAAAAAAGTAGGACATAGTGATACAACAATATGACATTAGAATTTAAGAGTGATAACAAAGAGTACACACATAAATATCACTGATTTAAATATCAGATATCGGTGTCATATCGGATAGCTATTTTCATATTGGATATCGGATATCGCGAGATATATCAGGGATACAGGTCAATATCGGGTTGCTCAAATCAAATATTATAAATACACAAATCTTAATAAATAAAGAGTATGTATAATATCACAAATATCGACGGTTGTTTATATTACCAAAATATCATCAATAGAATTACATAAAGTTACAATGCCATGTTAAGTAACCATTATCACTAACATACTATGTATAAATTAATAAAATATTAAAATTTAAAATACTACATGAATAGAAAATAAATTAAAAGATTACCAGAAAGAGTGATCTATTCTACATTCTTCAACATACTCATTCTTCTTCGCTCATGTCTTGTAGTTGTCCTTCTACATCTTCTGCATCTGAAGCGGAAATATCCTATGAAGATGGATGGGGATGAATCAGATAAATATCCTAAAGCTTTCTCCTCATTGAGCATTTGCTTCTTTCCTTTTCCTTCCCTTTTGATGATGATGTGATGATTTTTTCTTTCCTCGAAGTCTATACTCTTTTACTAGCTCTGTTTGCTAACTCTTGGTGTTGTATCAGCTCCCATTGCATATTCAACTTGTCGTCATGTTAACCTGTCTTTAGTTAAGACTTCATCACCATGCTCATCATCTAACAGAAATATTAGCTGATTTTGAAAGATACACTCAGTCACCTTTCCCTCAATCATAAAACAAGCAGAAAGAGAATCATTGTTTCCGCTAGCAAATCTCTCTTTCAATTGAGCATTGAATTGACACAAATCAAATCTTTCAATTTATCAGCACTTAGTTTGTTTCTTCTTTAGCTTAGCTTGGTAGGCGCTGCTTAGTCACCCTATCCTCTCAGACAATACAATGCTCTGAACACGAATACAATAGCCAATTAACCATCATGTAAAATAAGCATATAATGATATAACAATATAAGAAAACAGACTTCTAATGATGGATTTTTTGACTCGTCTCAAAAGATATGAGCGCTACTCCCAAGTATAGAAGATCGATAAAGTAATACTTGACGAGACCATGATCAAATCCACGAGACAACTGACATGCAATAGTACAAATTCCAATTATCAAGAGTACTAATTCAATATGAAAGCTAACACCTTTTGAATGCGAAGTAATGGTTTCAAAGGTTTTAAGTACTAGAAAGTAATCCTAAAATTATTACAGAGAATTTGATGATATGATATCATTTAGGTTATTTGCAATCGATGAATATTAATGTCTTTTCGATAATTCAATGTTTCATCCGGCTAGGGCATAAAAACGTTGGAAAATATATTAATCAAGATCAATAAAGGAATGTCATATGTAATCAAATTAAGTATTGATTTCATGAAGAAGTTAAACATAGGTGTCCGCTAGGGTCACGATACATCCCCCAGGATCATATCTCCAATAAGCCCGTTACAGTCACATTTGATTTAAGCATGTTCATGTCGACAATGATCGAACCCAAATAAGCCCGTTAGGGTCATATTTGATTTAAGCATGTTCACGTCGACAATGATCACACTCAAATAGAATATCTATAAATCGGTAATCACTCAATATATCATGATAATAGGGCAAAAGACATTAATATCAAAGATTACATAACCCTAACTACATCATAACCAACACACAAGAGAATTAGCCAAGCATTGAGAGAGAAAAGAGTCGATCTTTATTTAAAAAACATCTTTAATCAAATAGAATGATATAGCCCAATACAATATAAAAGATAAGAACTTTATCACCAATTTTTTTCATTTAATACCTAGATCTTCTCCAAAGTGCGTCACCTTCGCTTAAGCTCCAAAGCCGTCGCTCTCGTGCCGTCGAAAAAACTCCAAAGATAATCAAAAAGCCCCTTCAAAACCCTTTAAAACGAGTATATATGCTCCATATCATGAAATAAATCTGAACCGTCCAGTTTGGAGATAAAACATCTGCTTAAACTTCGAATCTGGACTGGATTTGGACCCAAAAACCACACGATATGCCCCAAAACACTTAAAGTAGCCTTATTGGGTTTCTACTGCAACAAACGGGTCGGATTCTGAGTCCGAACCCGCTCCGCAAGCTTGGAGGCGTGCATCGCACACAATGAAACATGCGTTCGTGGCACGTGCAACCTTTTTATTTTTTAAAATTGTTGTTTTGCTTTCTAGAAAATGCAGAAAATAATCATGAGCTCAGAAAAATCTAGAAAAATAGCCTTTAGAATCAAAAAATTGATATCTTCCCCTGAAAAATAAGAGAAAACAAAAATAAGTCATAAAAAAATGATATTTTACACCTAAAAGACAATAAGCTCAATATTACTTGGCATTAAGAAAATGCGGGAATTAGAGAAATTATAAACATAAATTATGCACAAAATGCTGATAAATAAGGGGTAAAACATGCAATATTACCATCGAATCACATCCCCAACTAACTTTTTGCTAGTCCCTAGCAGAAGAAGCGACTGAATCGGATACTAAATAAAAATATATCAAATTCTATCAATCATCCGTAGCTTGGCTCAAAAATACGTTTTCAATCATGATTTTCAATATCAATGTTCACATTCTATGAAAAAGATCAAACTCATGACATTTTTTCTAATTTAACTTAAATAAATAACATACCAGCATCGTTTTGCATAAGTCAAAGTATATCACAACATCATGCCATAATTTCTAACTTCCAAAGATTTGTCTCTCATAATACAAAGATTGTTTGATTCATGTGAGTTGAGATTGCTTTATTTATTCATTTTTATGAAACTTAGAATGATCTATGTAGCGAGTTTTCGGTTAACGACTCATAGATTAAACGACCTTTGAGCATTAGGCTTAAAAAAGCACTCGAACCTAATAACTCGAATCATTTAAGTTTTATTATCTCTTTTTAATGCACTCTCTATTGTCCATCTTTCGATGCGAATCTTCAATATTTTTTGATGCACGAAGACCCGGTTACACAATAAAACCCTAGAGAACGGTGCATTTTATTCTTTTTTTCTTTTTTAACAACTCAACCACACATTCCTTAGACATAAATTTAACATATACAATGGCCAAATTCCTCTTCAATTTGAAAACTAATCCAATTAATCGTGCATACATAAACTTATACATCACAATGACGTGCATGAAACAAATTCAAACTATTTTAAGATACTAGTCATGGCAATTGAATTTTTTTTCATAAAAAGCATATTAATGATTAATTTCATGAAAGAAAAATAATTAATTCAAACCATAACAATATCAAGAATTCAATCAAGGATAATCATTTGACAAAATGACACTTCTAAAAGGGTTGAGTGATGAAAGTGATGATTGAATCAATTCCCTCTTTTTATGGTTTTCAACTTATTTAAGAAAAAGAAAAATGCAAAAATCTAATACTCTTCCCCCAACTTAAAGATAAACATTGCCTCAATGTTGAAAGCATAATATAAGATATAAGAGCCTGAAAAAAAATAAAAAGCAAAATAAACAAAGAAAAATATACATATTACTAAGTAAAGGAAGAAATACACCGGTTTAAGTACCACCCAACGGTGGGTTTATAAGCTCCATATTAGTGTCTTCCTTGGCCCAAAGCTCTTGAAAGTGTTTCAATCGTTGTCCATTTTGAACTCGCTTCATTCTCATCCATCAAAATCACCGCTCCATGTGGAAAAACTTGTTTGATATAATACTAGCTCGACACTTGGACTATAGCTTTCTTGAAAATAAATGCAATCTTGAAGTGTACAAAAGAATTTTATCCCCAAGCTTGAATTCTTTTATCAAAATCATCTTGTCATGCTCCGCTTTCATTCCTTCTTTTGCCACCTTTGCATTCTCATATACATCTCTCCGTAGCTCTTCAAGCTCCATAATATGCAATTTATGAGAAACATTTGATGAGTCATCAAGAAAATTGAATTTTTTAATTTCCCAAAATGACTAATTCTAATTCAACTAGATGTCAATTTTTTTTCATAAATCAAGCGGTAAGGAGACATCCCTAAAATAGTGTTGTATGTCGTCTTATAAGCCATAAAGCTTCAGGCAAGCGAAGACTCCAATCTCTGCACATCGGATTCACTGTTTCCTGAAGAATGTTTTATCTCACTATTTGCTAATTCCACTTGCCCATGCGTTTGTGGATGACATGGAGTTGAACCTTTAAGTGTCACCCCAAATTTCTTCATCAAATTTGCAGAAAGTCTATTGCAAAAATGGAAACCTCCATCACTGGTAATGGCAAGCGTACAAAAATATTTTCTTTCAAAAACTTCAACACAACAAAAGAGTCATTAGACCTATAAGTAATATCATCCACTCATTTAGACACATAATCTATTGCAACCAATATAAAAACATATCCAAAAGAGGGTGCGAAAAGTCCCATAAAATCAATTCTCCAATAATCAAATATTTCTATTTCAAGCATGTGATACAATGGCATCGTATTTCTTTTTGTTATCCCTAACTGTTCCCTAACTGTTGATAACATACATATGATTTGCAATAAGAATATGAATCTTTAAACACGGTACACCAGAAAAATCCACTTTGTAAAAATCTTTGCAACAATTTACACTGAAAAATGTACCCCACATAACCTATCATGACATTTAAAACACTATCAATCTCATGGTTAGGTATACATCTCACAATTTAATCTCCGCAATATTTAAAGAGATAATGATCATCAAAATAGAAAAAGTTAACCTCATGTTTGAAACGATTAAAATCAAGAGAGTGTCAATGTTGTGGAGTTCTACATGTCACCAGATAATTGACTATGTCTGCATACCATGTTAGAGTAGAGATGATAAAAAATTGCTCATCTGGAAAGAAATCTCTCAATGGAACACTAAATGACCTTGTGCCAATCGTCAATTTTGAAAGATGATCTGCTATATTATTCTCCACTTATTGTCCCTGATCTCAATGTTCAATTCCTGTAAAAGAAGAATCCATCGTATAACTATAGGTTTTGCATCCTTTTTAGATAAAAGATACTATATGCGGTCCCAATATGTAGCTCTTGAATTTATCCAACGCAAATACCACCCCAAGTAATTCTTTTTTCGTCGTCGTGTAATTCCTTTGAGCCGCATGCAAAGTCTTACTTGCGTAGTAGATAATAAACAGAACTTTATCTTTCTTTTGTCCAAGCACTATTCCGACTGCATAATCACTCGCATTGCACATGATCTCAAACGGAAGAGTCGAATTTGAAACATGTAGAATATGATATGAAATAAGAAAATTCTTTAATTGCTCATATGAATTTTGACACTCTTGTGTCCATAATGTTTGCTCCATTGTTGGAAACTACTTGGACTACTCTATGCTCATCAATTACTTCTACATATTTGTCCATAAGATCAAATATGTATGGACCGTTATGGAATTGATCGGTTGCATCCACAGAGTCCAAGAACACCGTCCCACGGGTCGAATACACAAGGAAATTAATAATATTCCTTCTGTTTTGTGTTGTCCAACCATCACACATTAGTGTGCAACAATACTCATCCCATTAAACACGAAAAGTTTCTACATACTTTTTGATCTCTTCATACTGACGATGTGCCCTCAAGGAATCAGGGAACCGCCGCCTCTGCTGACAGAACGTGAGAAATTGTGTTTCAAGACTCCCCGGCTCCCTAAGTTGTTTGCTTGTATCTAGGTGTAATCCACCCTATTTTTGAAATCATAATATTTTTGTAAAATTTTTGTTCAATATTTGCACATATTGTTATGGAGTATTTTGTTGTCAAAGGAGCCTAAGCATCATATTATTGGTTTGGCCCCTTTCAACAGATGAAACTCTTGTCCATGATGGGCGCATTGTGTGAGCTGTTGAACAATGTTTCCCTTAAAGATGAGGGGAGTCGTGTTTCGCTAGATAAGTATTGTGCGGTAGCGAGGGGGTTGCCTTTCGACTTATGTAATGGCTCATTTTTCTTTTTAAAGCCCACTTGCAAAGGGCCCAAACCCATTTCGTTTTTTCCTTTTTAATAAAACCCAACTTACTTTTCTCTCTCACCCTCACACAACACACCCATTCCAACTCAAAACCCCCGATTTCTCTCTCTCTCTCTCACGTTCTCTTTTCGACCCGAGCCCAGGCGAACGCTTCCGTTCGTTCTTTTCCTTCGTTCTTTCCTCTCTCGCGACGAGTGGCGTCGAAACCCAAACCCTATCCTTCGACGCGCGATCTTCTCGTGTGGAAATCCCGAAATTTCGGAGTCCTAATTTCTACGCGATAGGATCTCTTCTCTACCCTCTCTCCCCCTCTTATTTATATGAGATGTTTCTAGGGGTTTGATATGCGGAAAATTATCTTCTCCCTTTCAAAAAGTTTTCGATTTCTTACTTCTAAGTTTTCGATCTTGCTATTGGAGCTTCGATTTTGCTCCTAAGAGTTCGGTTTGCTTCTGGGGGCTTTAGCTTTCTCCTAGGCTTTCAGATTTGCTCTGTTGGCTTCAGATCTATTATTTTTCTTTCGCAAATTTCGGTTCAGGTAGATTCGATCCCTATTAAGCTTCTACTTATTTATTTTTCTGAATGAAAATGATGATTCATGGATTTTCTTGAGGGGACTACTTCCCGATGAATGCTTTTTGGCACCAAACCCAGTTTGCACGGTGCCTTAGCCGTTGTTCGTTTTAGTCCCTTGTGCTGATAACTAGTTGTGGTCGGCCACCGAGGTGGAAGGCTTAGCTGTGGGTTGCTACCCTGTTTGCTTGTTTCCGTTTCATTTTCCTTGCTGTCATACTCCTAGTTGCCTGCTTGGGATTGGATATTGTGGGTTCTGTTTACATGGTGATGTTGGGTCTCTTTACATCAGGTGGGTTCTGTTTGCATTGTGATGTTTGGGTCTGTTTAGATAAATTGGGCTCTTGTTTGCTTGTAGTTATAAATTAATGTTTGTAAACTGGTTGCGGCCCTGTTTTGCATACTGATGGGTTCTTTATACACGCAGTCCCAATTTTTAGTTTGTGTGCCGTTTGGGTCCATGCCTGCATTGCTAAAAATCTGCATTCCTTCTACCATAATTTCGACATAATCCAATATTTTTCTCTTTTATGCAATCAACTATCCGAGCAACCCCTCTAGGCAGGCAGACCACAACCCATAAAGGTGCGAACATGAATCTGATTCATTTGCAGTTTTGTCCTCTTTTCGTTTTTGCTCCCCCCTTCAATATTTTTCATGTATTTATAATTCTTGTTATGATGTGTTCTTGAAGTTTATGGCTGAATCGTAAATTGGATTTGGTTTTGTACATGAGACTAGACATATTGATGAAGAGGAGAAATAAGAACTATTGCAATTCTAAATTACGTAATTAAGAGCTATGTAGAAAGAATGTGTAACAATGCTTGTAGGCCTGTTCTCTTGCACATGACATGACATGACATGACATGATACACTGGACATAGTACTGCATAGTCTCATCTTAATTATGTAATTTAGAAACTTGAGATATGGACACGATGTTTTGACACCCTAGAACTAGAACTACACATGATATCACATGTATGAGATAACTTATAATTGAGAGGGTGCGGGAGCGATTGAAGCCATGCTTATGACCCCTATTTGGAAGGATTTTCTTTTATGGATCCTGAGTTCTCGGTACAGTTTGACCTTATACTCGGCCTGAGGTAGCATCCCACGGTCCAAGGTGGACTTCATGTTGCACATCGTACTTTCCTCTTATAAGTCATATCACAACAACAATTTTTTTTGGTTAATTGTTTAATTCTTATTGCCACTTAATCATGCCAGGTCAGTAGTTTTTCCCTTTGCAGTCTTTTTTGTATCATTTAAATTCCTGCAAAATAAATCAATTAAATGTTTAATATGAATTTCAATCTACTTTATTAATGATGGTTCAGTCTCATCGGGTGATACTTCGCTTGAAGAGGAGGCTCCGCGGTACGAGGAGTCCGATTTTCTTGTTGAGAACGCTGATTTCTGATCCTTAGTGTTACCAGGAGAGTTTTTACCTTATTTTTAGTCGTTTTCTTTCAGTATGCTTTTAGTTTGAACTGTAGTTCTCTTTTGCCTAGACAATGTAATTCTCTTGAAGGTTCAATAAAATGAGTATTTTCTTTATTCTTGTCTTAAATATTTCCTGTTTAAACTATATTGACTTCACTGGTATCTGCAAGACTTGCAAAACTCTTGAGAGCGTGACACCCGCTTCTGGGGCGTTACAAGTGGTGGCCCATGCAGGTCCGTGCAACCACATCGTGAACAGTATAGGATAAACATGAAATATTTATTAGACACTCACATTATTAAACTGACAACCACCCTTGAATTACAGAATGTCGAAGGTGTAAAACTGACGTACATGTACCACCGTTGGAACAAATCCTGATACTGTCAACGCAGATATGGAGATGAATTTGAATGGAAATGGGAACCATATCACCAACAATGAAGATTCCGACATCAACAATACCAATCCTGAAGTTGGTCCCAATGGAAACAACGCTAGCAATGATGATAGTGCTGATACTGAATAACCTCTGATGATGCACCAGATATCTGATCGAGCACTGTGAAAAATGGTTCAAGCCATATGACATGAAGCCATGCGGCAGGAACTCGTGCGGCAGGAGCCAATGCGAGAAGGGGGAGTACAAGAGTTTCGGTCACTACGCCCACCGATCTTCACTGGACGGGAGGATTCTCTAGCTACAGAGGAATGTATGCGGTCCATTACTAATATGCTGAAGGCAGTACGAGCTCCTGTGAATTCCTGGGTAGATATGGCAAGGCTGCAGTTGACCCAGGATGCCATGTTATGGTGGGATTCTGTGGAGGACCGTTTACCACAGCCGATCTCTTGGGCTACATTTAAGGAGGCATTGAATTCCCAATTCTTTTCAACTGAAGCGCAGATGGAGCTCGAGGAACAGTTTATGGAACTGAAGCAAGGTTCCATGACTGTGGAAGAATACATGTTTTCTGCTAAACGATCTGTAAACTTCAGGTTTGCTAAGGACGTGGTGTCTAGCTCGAGCCAATAGATTCCAGAAAGGCATGGACATCGACATTCGTGATAAGCTGATCACGTTCAAACTGAAAACCCATGCTGACGTGCTCTCCACGGCTCAAGAGTACGAGTATATACAGCATGGGCGAGCACGCGAGCGTCAGGTGGCTGCCCCACGACGACCACCTCCATCTTCGACAGCTTCTACAGGGCATCATAGACAGCCTCATACTTCCACCAGGCAGCTTCACAGGCCTATGCATCAGACACAGTTTAAGAGGCCTGCACTACCCCAGCCACCACAGCAGCCCCAACAACTCAGACAATCCACTCCTATCTGCTACTACCGCAACAAGCCGGGCCACATCAAAACAGAATGCCGACTTTATCTGAATTTGTGCCTGGTCTGTGGTGCCAAGGATCGCGCTGCGAGAGATTGCCCGCGTAGGGGACCGAGACCAGCTGCCCCAGCTCCAGCAGGGAGCAATCAGCGTAAAGCTTCACTTCCACCTCAGCAAAAGGTGTATCAGCAGGCGAGATCTTAGGCTCCACCGGCTAAACGTCAGATTTTTACTATGACTGCAGAAGAGGCAGAGGACACTGGCCAAATTATCACTGGTATGTAATTTACAGTTTACTGCTTATTTTTTATATTTTTCATACATTAGTATATAAATGCTTAGACTTAGTATCCGTGACCGTAGGTATTATACTAGTTGCCAGTAAACCCGTCCTCGCCCTATTCGACTCGGGAGCTTCACATTGCTTCATGTCTAAGCGGTTTGTCGATCAACACACCATTCCGTTTTGCCCCCTGACTCTTGTTGGGATGTTAATACTGGTAGTGGGGTATTGACAACTACTAGTGCATGTTTTTCCTGTCCTGTGAAAATATGTGGACATAAACTACCTGCGGACTTTATCGTCATCGACATGCCAAGTTTCGACGTCGTCCTCGGGATGGATTGGTTGGCGGTACACTACGCCACGATTGAATGTCGCAAAGGAAGAGTGGTATTCGATATTCCTAACCAACCCATATTTGAATTTGTCAGAACAGAGAGACCGGAAAGGTTTAGAGCTAAACCGACAACAGCAACTGCCATGGATATTGAGATTGAGAAGCCGGAGGTAGTTCGAGAATTCCTGGATGTATTTCCAGATGAACTTACTGGGTTACCTCCAGACGACGGAGTTGAGTTTGCAATTGAGCTAGTGACTGGTGCTCAGCCTTATTCCAGACAGCCTTACCACATGTCATCATCCGAGTTGTATGAAGTGCGAATACAGTTGAATGATCTCTTGAAGAAAGGATAGATATGTCCCAGTGTGTCTTCTTTGGGGCGCTCCAATATTATTGGTGAACAAGAAAGATGGATCCAAACGGATGTGCGTTGACTACAGGGCACTAAACAAGCTTACGGTGAAGAACAAGTATCCCATTCGGTGGCTAGGGGATGTGCCCCTCGACTTACGACTGGCGAGGATCATTCGGTGGCGAGGAGTGGCCCATTGACTTACGGCCGACAAGATTCGTTCGCGTAAGATTGTCCTTCGAATAGCCAAACGCCCTTTGGGGATTCTAGGGATATATGTTAGAGTGCTAGGAGAATTTACCGAAAATAGATCTTACAAGGTACATTAGCCACAGATATTATCAGATTAAGATGGTGAACTCCAAAAGAAATTTTATTCATTTAAATGATAAAAGAAAAAAATCTAAAACAACTGAAATTCATACAGACGCTTTATTTCATGTGAAACCAGTGTAATGTCTTGCACCATTTGAACTCTCAATTAAGTGGATCCTCCTCACAAGTCAATCGACGACTTTAGTAACATGCGAATTAGGCATTGGTCCCTTTTCCTTATCTTTTTTGCTTTGAGGTTTCGGCCTTCGCCTGGGTATCGTCGAAATGGCAATGTTTGAAAAGAGCTTCGATTTCTCCCTTTAAGGTCCAGTAGTCATCCGTGTCGTGACCATTGTCATTGTGATACCTGCAAAACTTAAGATCGTCTCTTTTCTTATACCTGCTTTTCTGCAGAGGACGTTGATTGAAGAGTCCCTCGCGTTTAGCATAGACCATGACCTCAGCTCTGGTGGTGTTAAGCATGGTGAAGGCCTCATTGGTAGGGCACTCCTTGTCTTTAGGGCTCATATCCCGTCGTCACCGGTCCTGAGGTTCTCGACGGGGACTGTCACATGGTCGAGCCTCTCGCCTTGTCTCCTCACGGCTTTTGGATGAGTTCCTCTTTTTGACGGCGAGTGCTTCTTTCGAGAATATGAACCGTTCCGCCCTAATGAATAATTGGTCAATGTTGTTCGGCGGTCACTAATGCATAGACTTCAATAGATCATCACAATGGATGCCCTGAGTAAGGGCCGCGATGACTATATCATCAGTGGCCCCTTCAACTTGGAGCATCTCGTTTTTGAAGCGTTAGAAAAATTCTCTTAAAGTCTCACTTTCTCCTTGTTCCCGGGTGAAAAGGCGAGCGGGCTTTCGCTTCTGCCTCCGTCTTGCCATAAATTGTCGGTAAAAGACTTGAGTCAGGTCCTCAAAGGACCCAATGCTACGATTGGGCAATCCGCTGTACCACTCATCCGCTGCCTTGGTCAGAGTGTTGTGAAAGGCACGACACATGTATGGCTCATCGGCCCCATGCAGCTCCATATGCTTTGGTATCTACGGACATGTTTCCACGGATCACCCATACCATCGTACATCTTTAGAGGCGGTATTTTGAACTTCGGTAACCGGGGGGACTGAGGTAATGTTCTCCTTCAAGGGATTTCTTCTTCCGTTTTTGACCGGGAGCAGTGGAGATCGGATGCTGTTCATTGCCTCGTGGACGGGTATGTGACAGGTGGAAGCATTAGAGGAGTTGGCCCAGCCTCCTCCCAAACGATTGGGAGAGTTCGGATGACTCTTTCGTTTTTGCCCATCCGTAGGCTTCTGGACTGGGCTGTTACTATGCTCTTTGGTTCGGCGATCCCTTGATTGTTCCACATAACTGTGAGTGGGACGACGAGAAACTCTCCCATTATGGGAAAGTCCCTGGCCACGCCGTTGTTTGTTAAGACGGTTGTTGCCATCCCTTCGATCGTTTTGGTCTTCATTGTCGTTGCTGATTTTGGGTCGTCACCGAGATGTTGAAGCGGTATCGGCAGGCTGCCTCAAATTTGACTCCCAAGACCTTTGACTCCTTGCAGCAGATTGTGCCCATATGGGAGCTTGGGTCGAATTGGAAGGTGGATGCGGCAACCCGGCGTCCCCCAGCATGCGTGGTTGAGTTATCTGCTGGATGGCGACCGTCAATACAGTGAGACTATCATTGACCGACTGAGTGAATGTGTCAAATTGTTCCTGTGAAACCAGTCGTGGGACTGGTCTCCCCTCTAAAGAAGATCCAGCATTTACTTCGATGTGTGGGGCATCATCGTTTGTACCTAGGATTGGACCAGTGTTGGCGGGTCCAGTCGACAAAGTGGTTGCTTCGGGATGTTGACTGCATGAGATGGATCATTGTCAGCTATTGATTGGAACCCGCGGTGATCGGAACCCGGGTCAGAAAATATCGAACTCGAGCTATAGAGCTAGAACTCAATCCAACTCCAATGATTCTGGACGAAGAACAACCGAGCCTTGGTTCGTCCGGAACGACCCTTCGAGCTACTTGAAGATACGACCTTCGAGCTATCTGCAGCACAAACACTCGTTGGGGGGGTCGGATGTGGGTTCTGACCCAAATCCCCTCATAAGCTTAATTCAGTAATTGAATCAAAATGACTCGGGGCTGTCAAGATCGACCTAGAGGATGATCGTCTTGAGGCTGGCTCGTCGAGTTTTAAGTGAAGAAATATCAAAATGGAGAGAAGGAGAGGGAAGTCTATCAGAGTACCTAGTATTCAGTACCTCTGTAGTCCTCTGCAATGTTAACATTTTTCCTATTTATAAGTGGAGGCGTCCTCTTAGTGCCGTTGGCGAATAACGGTCTCCCATCATGATGGCACATTCATCCTTGAAGGATATGCATAACCGCTGCTCACTCACACCGTCATTAATGTGCCCATAATTAACCATCTCCCTAACCATCGGAAGCTCAACGGGCAAATCATGTATGGGCTTTGACCATGCAGACGATTAATCTCCTATGTGGGCTTCACGGGCTTGAGGGGCTGCAGCCTCCCCTTTATGGGCTCCTTTACATAGTTAAGGATATGTTCGTTTCCTTTCAGGGGCCGGCCCAAGGATGTAACAATAGGCATTCTAGTTTGGTCCATTCAAACATGGCCAGGCAGGTTTGGTTAGATTAAGATCATTGTCCCTAGTCAGAGCTGGAATGATCTAAACTTTAGGCACAAACGATTCTAGACACCAGTTCGAGGACGTCTTAAGAATGATGATTATTAAAATGTGTAACATCGATTTAATTTAGCCTCTTTTTACTAGTTAATTCTAATTAACTAGGCGTATCGATTTAATTTAGGCTCATTTCTTAATAGCCACTTTTTATTAAGAATTTTTTTATTTTTAGTATTTAATAGCCATTTGCATTTTTAGTGGAACATTTCTAGTTTCTAGTAGTTAGATAAATTTAGTATTTCTTTAGTATTTTTAGTAATTCTATTGTATATTTCTAATCCCTTTTTATAATTTCTAACCGATTTTACCATAAATTTTTGTATTTTTAGTATTTAATATTTACTTAATTACTTATATATTTTAGT
Organism: Scilla litardierei; assembly: GCA_030789695.1. Classification (NCBI taxonomy): domain Eukaryota; kingdom Viridiplantae; phylum Streptophyta; class Magnoliopsida; order Asparagales; family Asparagaceae; genus Scilla; species Scilla litardierei. The sequence continues at coordinate 9,170,278 of CM061138.1, read as the reverse complement.
ATTTTTTTATTTTTATGAATATCATTATTTCTTTAGTATTAATTAGTATTTCTAAAGTATTTTTATAAGTTCTAACCCCACTTAATTTTTAGTATTTCTTTAATATTACATTATTTCTTCAATTTTTTAGTATTTTAAGAAGTACCTAACATGTATTAGTATTTGTGAGAGAATCTAATAATTATTAAGAATTATCAAAAATAAATACTAAAAATATTTGTAACTTAAATTTTGCGAAAATTAGTAACGTAAAAGTAGTAGCTTTATGTTTAAAATTGTAACTTAAAATTCGTAAACATTAGGTTAAAATTTGTAAGTTAAAAGAAATTTTGTTACTATCATTATTAGTTCAAAACTTAAAATTTCCTACTAATATTATTTTTGCTTACTAAACATATTAGTTAACAACTTAGATTTAATAATATATTTTTTCCGTTTTTTTCCTATTTATAGTATTTTGGAGTATTTCTATAGTATTTGTGGAGTATTTCTATAGTATTTGTTTGATTATAATTACAACTGCTATTCACATCACACATATTTCGTGAACATACACACCCGTACACACGGGATGGCAAACAAGTAAATAAATTTAGCTAAAGTTAGAGTGTGAATAACACCCTTAAACATCTTTACCCTTTGGGCCAAACTTATTACATTATTTACATATTTGCCATTATTATTTCTAACATTAACAAGGAGAATGGCAAACATGTAAATAACTAGGTTTAGTCGGGGGTTTCGGCATTTTTTCTGAGTGGCGACGCACGTGACTCACGTGTGTCAAAGCATAATTACTTATATATCCATATGCTGTATATTTATTTACAGTTTTAACATTCCATTAGGTCCACTGTTATTTAAGTTAATGGTAGATCTGTAAATAAAATGAAGATGATGGGCCTTTGTTTACTTCGTTTTCGACGCGTTTTAAAACCAATTTCACGGTGAAATTTCGACGGAAATGTTACGAAATACATCAGTCTGCTGCGATGAGCTCTTCGCTATGATTTCTAGGCAATGAGCTCCTTAGTTCCGCTGCGACTCCTCTTCAGTCAGTTCCGCTGCGATTCCTCACGACTGCTGCTAGGGCAGCAGGTCGACCAGCTCCTTAGTTCCGTTGCAACTCCTCCTCTTCAGTCAGTTTCTCATGACTGCAGCTAGGGCAGTGAGGCGCGACAAGCTCCTCAGTTCCGCTGCGACTCCTCAGTCGAGACGTGCTCCTCCTCACCATTACGATAGGGCAACGACGGTGATCAACTCCCCTTGCAGTTTGTCTACGGTGGTCTGCGGCTAAGACAGCTTACAAGATCGGCGGCTAGCAGTGTTTGATGGCTAAGGCAAACTGCATAGATAAGTTTTTTCTTTGGATTTAATTTAAATTGATGATTTTTGTGTATTCCTATTCCTCTTCCCCTCTTCCCCTTTTATAGGAAGTTTTGATTCTTTTGACTGCTTATACACGAGGGACACCATGCATTCACAGAACTTCATTGTTGATTCTGTTCATTCACGGGGTTACTGTTCATTCACGGGGTTACTTTTTTCATCTTCATGTTCACTCACGGGGACTTCACTGTGTGTTTGGCTGTCACCTTCTTCCTCAATTTTTTTTTCATGTTCTTCCGCTATTTCAGGACGAAACCAAAGGACTTCGCACAGTTTTGGCCGGTACTGACCAAAACTGGGCGAAACCCTTCGGTTTCGTTTGCTATTGATACATATGGCTGGTTCGGTCTCGTCAGCTGCCGATACCAGGACGATACGGCAAACCTTGGTTTCGTTTGGATCATTTTCTGTATCGTCCTGGTATCGGTTTGCTATTGATATATCGGTTTGCTATTGATACATATGGCTGGTTCGGTCTCGTCAGCTGCCGATACCAGGACGATACGGTATGGCTGGTTTGCCGTATGGTTTGCCGTAACCAGGCCGATACATATGGTTTGCCGTTACCAGGACGATACCAGGACGATACCAGGACGATATGGCTGGTTCGGTTTCGTTTGCTATTGATACATATGGCTGGTTCGGTCATAGAAAGCACAAAGATCGAGCACTAACAATGAGAAACATATCAATCAGCAGCTAGCATTGCCGTCCAAATTAGGAGTTGATAAACTAATGTCTGATGTTTTAGATGTCTCATGGTGTTAAGAATGTGATGGTATTTTCTCAACAACATCGTTTTGTTGAGGTGTGTGGATAAGATTACTGAGACATGATACCATGAGATTTTAAGATAGATTATGCTGCAAAAGAGACTTATTTACACGTGAAGAATGCCAGATCCTCTATCGCAGCCAAGGCATTAACCATGGTTAGACTGCTTTTATTGTTACTACACCTCCTATCCTAGTTTCCCGCTATCTATCCATGTCCTATTGCAAGACTTTCATAAAGTCTCTTAGTCATTAGTCCTCTGCCACCACTTCCATGTTGTCGTCATAAAACCACATTACCACTCGATCGGTAATTAATATTTCTTTCACATAAGTTAATCGTGAAAATCTCATGCTGGACTTGCCCTTCATTAGTTCGACAAAACACATACGATGCCTGATGTGTGTTTACCTTGTTATGGTGTACATGCCTCTAGTAAGGTTCAAAGATATGTGCAAAACCCCTTATTGGCAAGTTTCTTGATTACATGGGAATTCTTAAAGGAATAAGAACTTGGGCACCACCTTGCATCGACCTATATTTTCATATAATAATATTTGATAATCTTCTTGTATTTTTTACATATTTCTCTTACTCTTTGTAACCCTCTGAGTGAACTTCCAGGTCATCCATCCTGAAATTGCTCTTGTTCAAGCACGCTTAAATTTTTTTTGCCACTGTTTCTCCTTAAAAATTCTATGTAAGGATTACTTATTGCGTTCATAGGAAATTTTATATACTAGAGGCTTTCTTTCACATATGGGATATGAGACTATTCCCTCAGTACTTGGGGTGCCACATAAGATGATCAGATATGGGTGCAACTTCATAATAGATATGTTCGCATCATACAATATAAGACAACGTTAACAAATTTGCCAACACTGATTAAATCGCATCACTGTTATATTGTAGACTGGTCCCAAAGCCCGCATCTCTTGATGCATGATGGTACCATAAAGATACACCATGCATGGTCATTGCTAATAATAAATTAACATTTAGCCCTTGTTAACATCAGAACATCAATCACATCAACGATTGAAAAAAGATAAAGGGAAATAATAACGATTGACCCTACTTAAGATGAACTGTCAAACACTTGATTGGCCATATAAATTCTTATCAATTTAAACCTGAACACTCAGTGCTGGAAATAATGACTGACCCATTCGGGATGCAATCTCAAACACTGGATAGGTTATATGAATCCCTATCAATATGACTAAGGTGTTAAACACCATATGACGCACAAGTAAAAATGACAAAATCATACAAAGTTGTCATTATGGGCATATAAAGTCATTTATATCATGTTTACCAATATTAACCGTCCGTTAGTTATAGATAACCGCAAAAAGGGCACATTATTGGAAATCATTCCTCCTATGGCAGTTAAAAGGTCCACTCACCACTCACCTTTCTTGATAGTCGGAACCATTCATTTTGATCTACATGTCCTAAAGCATAAACACAACAAAAATCTAATGGTTCAAATTGTTTGCATATGCACATAGTCATTTGACGGCTTTACAGTTGTAAAACAAGTTCTACCCTAAGATCAAGCAAACACATGGGTTCACTAGCTTTTTGGGTACCGAAATTAGGATATGAAGATTGAAATGAATAGCACTGATCATCCAAGAAAGATGCGGATAGAGGACATTTTGATCATCATAAACAGAAATTTCATTCTATAAAGGACAATTTTTGCAAATAGGCCAAATTAATAAATTAATTTGAAAAATCGACCTCTTTTTTTATTTAGCAAAACCGACCTCTTTTGGATTTGGGGCCAAAAGAGGTCGGTTTTGGTGCCTGGGGCACGTGTGTGTGGCCTCGGCCGCGCCTTCAGAGTGCGGCCGTGAGCCGCATCTTCAAAGTGCGGCTCTCGGCCGCACCTGAGAACTGCGGCTAAGTCCACCAAACAACAGAACCGAATTGCTGCTGCTGCTTGCTCCTCTCTGTTTGCAAATGCAAATAGCTGCTGCTGCTGCTCTTCTCCATTTCAGCAGCTGCTTCTCATACTCTCCCGATAATTCAACCCTAATTCACTCCAGCATATGCATATAAACATCAAAACGTGTCCCAAATTATTCTCACACTAATACTTCTCACAGCCACAGCGTATCACAAATAGTTTATCACAACACATCACTTGGATATCCGAACGTTCATATAAATCAAAACACACATCACATCGAATTCAAGCTCAAGTAACACATAAATCAAACAACATTGAATTCATCAACCATAGTAGTTTAAATTTCAAAATACATATCATGTCGAATTCAATAAACTTAAAAAAACATGGCCCTAACACATCAATCATGGCCCTAACACAACAGTATCAGTAGAGTAACATCCATCATTGCATCATGTGCGGGATCTGCCACGGCCTTGAGATGAAGACGTGACGCGGCCTTGAGATGAAGACGCGCCACGGCCTTGTGATGAAGACGCACCGCAGCCTTGTGATGAAGACGCGCCGCGGCCTTGAGATGAAGACGCGCCGCGGCCTTGTGATGAAGACCCACCGCGGACTTGAGATGAATACCTACAAGATAAGCATACATTAGAACAACATATTTATATCCACAAGAAATATATGAATTGAAGAATCAACATACGCGTGTGTTGGAGGATTTCGGCAGCGTGATTTGTAGTGCCCGAGTTGATGGCAATTGCCACATCTATTCTGTCGGCTTCCTTCGCGCAGAATATCCATTGCCCCCCCGAATACGTGTAGATGTAGGCCGACCTGGAGGTCTTCTTTTGTCGGGTGGAAGTAATTTGGGACCATCCCAAGCCTTCCAATACCGTGCATCGGGTATGGAGTGAAATAAAGGTTCATATGCAAGGCGATATCTGCTAACCTTATACCATGGCGAACAGAATGGCATATATGCTATATTGGCACCATATTCTTGTCTGGAAGTTGCGGCGATAACATGGGCACATGGGATGTATTGAACCGAAGGAATATTGCAACTACATATGCATTTCTCGTCATGCAACTTAACAGTATAACAGAGACCATCATTGTCAGTCACCTGCCACTCACAATCACTAAACCTTGTGAGCATAAACGTTCGGGCTTCTTCCCTCCGTGCCCCAATAATGTCCATTGTTGTGGGCACAAAATCTGTCGTCCACCCTTGCCCACTTAGTCTTCGACTGAAGAAATATCTATTTAACCTGTAAAATGTTCTTGCAATCAACGCTTGTATAGGTAGAGCCCTAGCACCTTTGAGCACCCCATTAAAGCTCTCAGAACAATTTGTTGTCATGATACAATAACGTTTCCCACGATCGGCATGCATCGCCCACATGCTTTCTTCTCCATGTAAATCTGCAGATATCCACGCATCTGCTTCAATGGACTCGTCTTTAATTTTGGCATGATAGGCATTGTATGTCAGCAAGTCTGATGCAATGCCAGCCATCCAGAAGTTTCCCTCCAAGGAACGTGTTCGGAATCCTTTCGCCTTGTAATTTGCAATAATATGCCGCAGACAATACCTATGGTGATAATGTGCTGGCCATCCATCTTCTAGTGCTCGTGGAATTCCTTTCATTCTATCTGAAATGAAGGTAATCGTTCATCCATGCGCACTTGGTATGTATTCATATATACATGCGAAAAACCACTTTCAGTTTTCTTGGTTCTCCGCTGACACAACCGCAAATGCCAAGGGAAACAGCCCACCATTACCATCCACACCGGTGGCCACAAGTAAACACCCACCATATTTCCCATACAAATGGGTACCATCAATACTTAGAATCGGCCGACAATATTTGAAACCCTTGATTGAAGGGCCAAATGCCCAGAAGACCCCCGAAAATTGTGCTACTCCTTCACTGATAGTGTCATAAGTGATCTTGTATATGGTGCCTGGATTAGTCTCTGAAATGGCCTCTAAATACCGAGGTAGCCGATTATATGACTCCTCCCAATCTCCAAAAATCCTTTCTAATGCCTTCAATCTTGCCATCCATGCTTTGTAATATGAAATTCGGATCCGTAACAGGGCGGTTATGGCCTCTTGGATTTCTACCGGTGTCAAATCTAACTTTGTCTTCACCATTGGCATAATCATATTACAAATGAAAGATGCTGTGGCTTTTTGATGATCTGTATTTAGGGTTGGATTATTGCAAGTATGTTCATCAACAACCCTTGAGAGCTTGAACTTCCCAATGCTACTCTTCCGCACTGCTGCATGGATACGCCACGGACAATTTCTACTAGCCTCATCTTGCGTTGTCGGATTGACCGCAACATTTAGGGCGCATATCACGTTATAACTTGTCTTGTTTGTCTTGATTGGCCTAAATGAAACATTACGCTTAATGCTCCACTCCGTTATTGCTTTAATCAAGGCGGCCTTTGTATCATAAATATCGCCGACATTGAACACCCCCATATCGTTTTGAGGTCTAGGCTCTTCCACTCTGCTTTCAAGTGTATTACTCATAACTGTTGCATTTAGCCATTCCTCCTCTTCAACTTCATCTGGCAAAGCCTCCTCATCTTCCACAATTGTGTTAACGGCGACTGATTGTTGTATCCATGCTATATCATCTTCGTTTGGATCATCCGCATAAAGCATGCTATCCTCTCCGGCCCCGACATGCTCCTCGTCATCGCTCTCTTCTATTTCTTCATCAACAGGTATGTATGGATCTTCAGGCATCGACTCCGGTACAAAAGGGCCTTCCATGTAAGTTGAGTGTTGATTTTCAATTCCCACTGCTTCCTCATTCAACCTGTTACTGACATATGAACGGTTTAAAAATTTAGTTGCTACGACGAATATAAAAAAATTTAGTTACAATTCGCAAAACTTGATTGAAATCTAGACTTACGTGTTCATGTTAGCTTCATCTTGCGGATATTGCGAACACCCTACTCCTGTCGTATTTTCTTGGGCGGTGTTTATTGCATCCATACCCACATATATTTCAACTCCACGATGATCTTGCGATAAATCAAACAGATTCTCCATATCATCGTCGTCTGATATTTTAACTGCGGTAGCCTTTCCTCCCATTACTGGCCAGTTGCACACCAGATTCAACATATACTCTTCCCGACAGATCTTCGTGATATTGTATATCCGATCTACTAGGTCGTTATAGGTCGACCCACTTATAAGCTTCATCGATTTAGCTTTCCCTCCGACATACCGTGATTCGTGATTTTCATTAATATATAATTCACCAGCAAAATAGCATATGACAAAAATTGAATCACTTGCCATTTTCAACAACCTGCACACACACCATTATAAATCCCTAACTCCCTAAATCATAACATAAAGATGAACAAAAAACTCTTAATACCTATTATGCGAGTTGAATCGTCACGGATAAGTTCTCGTATGGCAAAGGGTTTCGGAGGGCAGTTGAGTTGGATCGGAACAAATCCCGCCGTTGCAAAAAAACAAACACAGCATTCGCACAAAAACAAACACAGCAAGAACAGAAGCCGCGGCCGACGATGGGCTTGTGTCGTCTACTGGACGCAGTTGTCAGGTGCGGCCCAAGGCCGCACCTGACAACTGCGGCTCTGGGTGCTATATATTTCCAGCAACCAGAATGTGATATGGAGTATGGAGTGTGATACGTATCACACTCCCGCCAACTTCAAAACGTGGCTGCCCTGAAGCAGTTGCTGTGATGGCACTTGCTTGACGTGGATAATGTGGTCACGCTAAATAGAGAAAGATTGTTGACAGAATGATGAAGGTATTATGTCACTGGGTTGGGCTCCGCTCCAGTTGAGAATTTTCTCTTCATGATCTCATCTACGGATCTTTTTGCCGCTTCGTTGGCCGCTTGAGCCGCTGTCTTCCTCCTGTAATCTGTGGAGAAATCCCGCCGCTCAAACTGCCACCGAAGCAGCAAAAGGGGGCGTAGATGAGTTCGGGAGGAGAAAATTCTCCTCTGGAGCGTAGCCCAATCCGCTGACAGAATACCTCCATCAAGCCCGAACACAACCTTTCTCGTATGTATATGTGATGTATAAATATTGGGTGTATGAATGAATTCGTTGAATAAATACGGGGTGTATGAAAGATTTGTTTTTAAACCATACATAACACATATGTTATATATCAAATTCATTTGAGAAACACTACATAACAAATGTCTCAAATCCAGCAAATATACATAACACATTTTAAAGATACATATCATTGACGACTCCCTTTGCGCCGACTAAATACACGAGAATACCAGGGCCTATCCGAATGCGTTCCCTTTTTGTCTACTGAGACACCTCGCCAACCTGCCACACACTGAGACACCTCGCCAACCTGTGACACGTCAACCTGTGACACGCCGTCACCATCACCTTGTGTCTGAGGTGGCTGAGACGGCCCAACATCCACTTCCACATGCTGCTGTGAAATGCATGTGTCATCCCATTCTGTCTGCTGCGGCTGTGACGTGTCACCCTGGGTAGGCTGCCAATCTGCCTGCGTCAAATGCTGTGGCCAAGTGCTGCCGTCATACCATGTACCCTGGGTAGGCTGCTGCTGCCAATCGGATGGAACATCCCATATGCTCGGGTGCCAAGCTCCGGCGTCAAATGATATGGGAGGGGGCTGCTGCCAAGTGCCGGGGTCATAACCTCCATGAGGGTGCTGCGTCCAAGTGTCGGTGTCATAACCTCCGTGAGGGGGCTGCTGACACGTGCTGTCATAAGCTATGGGCTGGTCCAGCTGCCAAGTGCAGGACTCATGTACGCCTGTATGCTCCTGCTGAGAGGTGCCGACGTCATCTGCTCTGGTATGCTCCTGCTGAGAAGTGCCGACGTCATCTTCTCTGGTATGCTCCTGCTGAGAAGTGCCGGCCTCACACATCCTATATAAACGACTCAGCTCGCTCGTATCTACACCTTCTGGAAGATGGCGTGTACGATGTAGCACATCATCGATATGGGTCCTCATCGTATGCAGCAACCCATGATCCTGTGTTTGCAATACTTGCCCTGCCATATCGTACAATGAAACATATCCGGCAACCTGTAAAACAAATTAAGTACTAAGCATATTGGTTATAAAAAATACTATAAAAAATTAAACTTGAACATCTTCTTACATGTTGGCGCTCGATGGGTCCTTGGGGCATTTGTGCGAACGGGGGTTGCTGCCTCAGAAAAATCCACCTCCTGGTAATCCACCAATACCACTCCATATAGGCAGCAACCGATACCACATCCCCCTCATTCACAATGTGATCTACTCTACTCATCCAATGCGCAAGAGGATCCCTGATTACAGTCACGTCTGCTGGCTGCGCTGGTCTCGGCTTCCCCGCCAAGACTGGGAGTGCAGATGGGATGTGTTGCCGTAGACCAAATTGCCGCATGACGCGGTTGGGTGCATGCATAACCCGTGCTTCCCAGCAGAATATGGGTACCCTCGCTCGCCATAACTCGGGATGTTCACGACATAACGCCGACAGCTGCTCGAATCGCTCTCCATAAGGCCCCCAGGTAACCTATTAGGCATGAAGTACACAAACATATCAGTGTACTATATTATATATCAATTGATCACCGACGTTATAAAATTTACATATACACACCTGCGTACTCTCTAATGTGTCAAATTGGTTTCTGTATGTATCAAGGTTTCTATGAGCAGTTTCCATGAATGATTTTCCTGTATTCCACCTGAACCCATAGGGAACGGTGTCAGCAAATACATCCTGCAGGAGCCTTGGTCTTCCTACATACATTCTCTCCCAGCTCCAAACCTGTAATATGAATTTTTCCTCAGAATGTGAAATATATAGATATATATATATATCATTATTATAGCTAACGAAAAAAATTATACCTGCAATAATAACCCGCATGCATATAAAGCATTTGTCTGCTTTAATGCCACCTTGCTGAGCTCAGCGTACAAGTGCGCAAGCACCGCACTTCCCCATGAATATCCACCGGCCTCCTCAAAATCATCTAAATTTGTCAACCAGCGGAGATTTATATATCCTTTGCTTGGATCCGAACCAGTAAGGTTCCAATCATATGAAGCAGATATGCCCGTGCATACCGCTGAATGTCCTCATCATCTGCATCCTCAGGCAAATCAGTAAATGTATCACGCAACCAACTAAGTTTTACCTTGGCTGCTTTTCTTAGTGGGGTATCCTGTCCAAGTAGTCTCTCCATCAACGCACCCCAGCTCCATCTCGCATTTCACATTGATATATTGGGTCTCCATCAATCGGTAGGCCTGTGATGACTGCCACGTCCTGTAACGTGATTGTCATCTCTCCCTGGCGCATGTGAAATGTATTTGTCTCTGGCCTCCATCTTTCAACCAAAGCAGTCAGCAATGCGTGGTCCAATCGTACCCAACGCAAGCGCGCACATAGGTGTAATCTGGACGCTTCAATATATGGTCGTGCGCGCTGATCTAATCTCCACTTTGTATGTTTCTGTCCATGATCGACAATTGCTATCGATGCCTACAAACATATAATTCACACCTTAATTATTTTCCTTTCAATAATAATTACGTACTTTGCATATTAATTCTTTCTATTTACCTGCCCTTGCACTACATCGACAGAACGATGATGTGCTTGGTCATACAAGACCGCATTAGTAATAGGTCCAGCCTCCTCCATTTTATAAAAAACCTATAAAATTTCCCCAACTATAGATTTATCTCAAAAACCCTAAAATTCAATCTATATTGAACAAAAATCACAAAAAACAGTCAATAACATAACATAGAGAGTAGAATTAACCTGAAACAAAGCAGAATAATCACCAAAAAAAATTTCAAACGCCGGACTTTGAAGGAGCGGCCGCGAGATGAAGGGGAGAATTTCAGCAGCAGCCCGCGATCTTGCGGGCTGCTGTGTGATTTGTGTGGCCTTCGCCGCAGCTCTCAGGTGCGGCCAAGAGCCGCACTCTGAAGGTGCGGCTCTCGGCCGCACTCTGAAGGTGCGGCCGAGGCCACACACGTGCCCCAGACCCCAAAACTGACCTCTTTTGGCCCCCAAATCCAAAAGAGGTCGGTTTTGCTAAATAAAAAAAAGAGGTCGATTTTTCAAATTAATTTATTAATTTGGCCTATTTGCAAAAATTGTCCTTCTATAAAAGCTGATACCCATGATCCTCTCCACAAATGCCCGTACATGCATATCATAATATAGATACGAGATTCAAATAATATATTCATATTTTACTCCTCGCTATTGTATATTTGGATCAGTGTTGGTTATTAGATATGTGCTTTGGATATTGATGCGGTCATCACATATTTGCAATGTAGAGGTGCCCAAATTGATTAGGATGGCATTTTGGTCATTTTCAACCATAGGGAAATTTTGGTCATTTTCTGAAAGAAGTCGCTTTTCTTATTAGGGCCGGCTAGGCGAGAGGAGGGATATATCTATTGTGAGAAGAAAGATTGTTCTAGATTGGGAGATTTAGGTGTTTGTCTCGAAGATAAAGCTTGGAGAGCGGCCTACTATCCTTAAGAGGTCAACTATCTTATATTTTCTTTTTTCCAAATAAATAAAAATCCCAACTTTCATCTTTTCTACCACAAAAATCCCATTTTTACTTTGAATTTCCATCGAGATCGTATTAAAGCGGTATCAGAGCACTATGATTCCTATGGCGACCACCAGATTGAAGGAGAAACATGAAGCTTTGAAGTAGAAAGTAGAGAGCGTAGGGCGACATGGAGGATGGCGGTAGAAGAGCTTGGATTTGATCTGAAGGGACAGAGGAAAATTCAACGCAAAAGCACCAACAAGTCCTCGAGGCCCTCGCTCAAATGACCCATCAATTGATCCAATAAATGCAACGATGTCGTAGGCGGAAAAATCAGATCTGGGAGAAAACCCAGATCTAAAGCCAAAGATGTAGGTTTCGGCGAAGGAGAAGAAGATCGAAGATCGGTGCGAGGGGCTCTTATCCGACACAGATCTGGATTATGGAGAAGATGATGACGTCGATCTGGAAGGTAGAAGCATGCTTCAGCAAGGAACGAGACCCCACAACGTCTGGAGAAGAGCACCCGAGGCCGGCGAAGCCCGACTAGGCCTCCAGGAGTCTCGTGGCTCCCTCGCGACTCGCCAGGCTACCGCCGATCCCCTGACGGTTCGCCAGGGCTATGTCAAGCCCATGTCAGGCCTTCAGGGCACCGGCAACCCCTGGGAAGTGGCGTCGGAGGTCAGCGAAGCCCACCGTGGCTGCCAGGAGCTTTGTGGCTCCTTGGCGACCCGCCAGGTCATCGCCGATCTCCTGGCGGCACGCTAGGGCTCTTTCAAGCCCCTGGCCGGCCAACAGTGCATCGCCAGACTTGGGCAGCCACGCCAGGGGCCTTACGGCCTCCCGCCAGGACCCAGCGGAGCCCCAACCTACCAGGGCCATCACGGCCTCTTGGCGACCCTAAGGCTCCGATTAGCAGTGGACAAGCAGCTAGGGGTTGCCAGGCGACCCATCGGAGAGTTAGAGACCACCTGCAGCCTCGTCGGTACTTCAACGGGGAATGGGAAGATGCATATGAGGATCGATGTACTAATTTCGGTAGAGACAAGCCCTGTAGGCACGATCTGGAGTATGAGGAATATGACCGATACCATGATGATGTTTCAAGTGAGGTGGGGGTTAGAAGAGGCTTAGACTGAGGGGAAACCGGCTGGGAAGAGGATGAAGGAGACGACAAAGCTCGATTCGGGGACTATTTGGCACCACGGGACCCATACAAGCCATGCCAATACGATTGATTTCGAAGGAGAGGAGCTCCTAGAGATTTCAATCCCGACAACAGGATCATAAAGCTAAAGAAGCCAATCTGTGAGAGGATCTGGACGGGTGGATCTACATGACGGAAACATATTTCGAGGTGACACATCTTTCTGAGGAGGAGAGGTTGAAGGCGGTGTGAGTTTGTTTGGAAGGGAAGGCCTTGTCTTGGTTTCGATGGATGTTGGAAGCAACGATCAAGGATCTTGGTTTGATGATGACAAACGTTTCGTTATATCTAACGTGTGTGCTTAGTGTGTTTCAGGCTTGGCGAAACAATATACTTTCACTATTTGGTGGAATTGCTATTCGTATAGCATATTGGGAGAGAGGGAGTGTGTGTGCACAAAGCAAAGTAGACTTGGTCAATGAAGAGCAAAGTGGACTTGGTCCAAAGAGGAAAAGGGATGAACCAAATTTGAATAAAGGATTAGATCAAATCAAGTACTTTAGCTAGACTTGCAACAAAATTCTTATTCAAATTTCTGACCAAATCCTCCCAAAATCCCAACTACTTGTTTCAAACCCTAGACCTAGTCAAAAAAATCTATACCATATAAAAGTCCATCGTCCAAGGGAAATAGATTGCGGCAATCAAAAATTGATAGAGGCCTTCTTCAAAAGTTTACGGCCAACAAAAAAAAGGAAAAGTAGGGCAGCCAACAAAAATCAAGCTTCACGTCTTGAATTCCTCAAAAACCAATACTTATAAACCCTCTCCCTGCTTTTATCATCCTCACAAATCTCCAAGCACTCTAACAACTTCATCATCCTCGCACCGCATCAACAGCATCTTCTTCAACGAGTCGATATCGCCGGTGCATCATCACGAATTGTCGTCGCTCGAAGTCACGGAGGAGAAGCGCCGCCTGCACGCCGTCTCGAAGCTGTCACACGGAGATCGCCGATGCTGCATGAAGAAGGAGACGACGAAGAAGCCACCACCGCCGCTGAAGAAGTCGCCGCCGTCGAGCACACGAAGAAGGAGAAGACGAAGGAGACGCCCTGAGCTGATCGCCGGAGATCGCTGTGCAAAACTCGAAGACGACCACCGCTCTCGAAGAAGACAAAGTCGACGCTCGGAGTTGCCGTTGCCATCGCTGCCATCGCCATCGAGAAAAGCCGCCCGGAGATTGCCGTCGGCGTGTAGTGCAGCTGCCGTTGAAGCCCGTGCTGACGAAGGAGCACCGTTGATCACGAAGCCGCCGACGAAGACTTGTTATCACTGCACGTCGTCGGAGGAGCTGCCGCCGCTGTCGGAGAACGCCACGTCGAAGTCACCGCCGTGAAGAAGACACCCGAGTTGAAGTCGTCCGCCGCTGTCAAGACTGCGTCGCCGTTAGCCCCGCTGTCACCGAGAGACGAAGACGACGACGCTGTGCTGCATGGATTGAGAACGAACGGACGGGTGAGATTGAAAGGAAACAAATCCAACGGCTGCTGTGCGTGGGCGGAGCGAAATCAACGGCGGAGATTTAACGAAGCGGCCGCTTGATCACATGAGGAGGCGAACGAATCGCGAAACTTGCATGCTGACATGGCTTTGCGATTTTGATAAGGGAGTTGCTCTGCGCACAGACGGCTTATTAATTGGATTTGAACTGTTCTGCTCTGCACACCGACCGCAGATTTAAGGGAGTTGCTGAGCGCACAGACCGCTGTTTTATAAGGATTTGAACTGAATTTCTTTACACACAGACCAGTGTGTATTTTGCAATCCAGGAGTCAGATTGAGACACCGTTTGCGTCAGATTGGAGCTGACGACGTGCTGATTGACAGAGACGCCTACATGGACACAAACTGAGCATTTCTAAACCCTTAAACTCTTTTATTTGTGTCTTAGAGTACCGTTCTCTGTGGGAAAACTTTACAATCTTTTGTGACTATTTTGGGACTTGTCTGATTGGGGCTAGACAAGTGGGACCCAGCTAGTTTGGGACTAGCTGGTAGAAAACGTTACTAGGATTGATAGTGAGAGAAAACACTGTGTGTGTGGTACTGAGAGCCTAGCGAGTGTAGAGACGTAAATGGTGCTCTGAGCGTGCTCTAACTTGTGGTTTTGTACCTATTGCGCTATTCAATACTAGTTATGATTTGGGGGCTGGAGTAGGTCGTTGGGACGACCGAACCAGTGTAAATCTGCTGTGTACTCTGTGTCTACTTTTTATTTACCCTGTTGCTGTTATAACTGCGTGTGCTTATTCGTGGGTTGCACGAATTATTTTTATAAGGCTATTCACCTCCCTTCTAGGCTAGGATCCAGATCGAATAATGGAGACATTGCAGCGGCCTGTTCGCATGTGGAAAGAGTGCATGGAGTGCTGTTGGATCGGTTCAAGGAGACTCAGGGAAAGACTTGTATAAGCAACACTATGCATTAAGGCAGGAAGGATTGGTCAGGGATTATATCAAGAAGTTTGAGACATTGACAGGCCGAGTCCAGTGAATGTAACGAGAATCCTTAGAGGGGTGCTTCATGAAGGGACTCAAACCCAACATATGTGCAGAGTTAGGCATACAGAGCCTAAGGGTGTTACTGGACAGGATGCTCTGGCCAAGAGGATAGATGACAGACTTGTCGAGAATCGACGTGCCAGGGGAGCATGGAGTGGATCATCTTTTCGAGTTCAGGCATCGATAGGAGGACAATATATTCCTACATGAGGTACCACGGTCAGTAGGGAGAGAGGTGGCGAGGCACTGCCAGGAGGGCAGTTCAAGCACATGACCGAGGCCGAGTGAGGGGCAATGTAACATCCCGCTCCCTGGGTGCCGTTACAATTGAAACAAGTGTATGCATGTCCTTCATGTGCCAGTGAAGTCAACGTGGAGCAGTGCAAAAAGTTATGAGATACTCAAAACATGACAAGTAACACAATGCTGAACAGAGAAATAACAATAAATTTACACTACAACTGAAACATTAATAGAACGCTCACCTCGGCTAGCTCAAGTCTCCAAAGTCCTACGCTGAAAGTCTGACTCATCGTGCTCAAACGCTTCCGTATGATCATGTGCGTCACCTAATGGGCAACGGAAGTCGCACCACGACTAAATAGAGTAGACAATATCTAAACAAGAGAGAAGAGTAACGGTGCACAAAACGGAGTTATGACAACAACAGAGATAATTGTGCAGAAAGAAAACGTGTTATGATCATTAAATGTCCACAAACTATTGTAAGATGGTACTCACTAAAGTGAACCAATCCTAGGTAGGACTTATGAGGGAGAGTACGATTTGCAACACAAAAACCCTCTTGAGACCGCAAGGGTGCTACCCTGGGCCAAGTAACAGACTACTCAGGATCCATACGCTAATGTTTGCACCCGTGAATAGTAACGAGATAGTAGCGAGAATAGTATCGTGTGGAATAAAAATCCTCACAAACAAGACCGAAAGACAGGTCTCAGTTGCTTGCGTACTCTCACAATCATAAGTTACCCCAAAATCCCGGTGAGTCAAGCTGAATTACTCAATTATTAGTTTTAGTGTCGTGATGGGGTTCAATATTAATTAAACTACGTGGTCAAGGGAGATCCATAGATAATGATTGAATGTAGCAACCAAACACGTCCAGAGTTAATCTCAAGTCTACCAGTCATCCAGTATCGTGTCAGTGTCATGTCAGTATTGTGATATCACAAGTAACATCCCAAGACTATGCAATTTAAAAATGTTAAACTTAATGGTACTAACAAGCTCAAGAGATAATGAAATGACATGACAACAAAGCTGGTAAGTGATAAAGTAAGGTATATATGTTTCTCATGATACTCCAAAACTGAACTAGTAATAGACATCCAACTGTTCCATGCAATGAACCAAGAAACAAAGGAAATATCATAATTGCTTGATAAAGAAAAGCCCGAAAGTCAAACTAATGATGGTGCTAGAGGACCTAGGCCAGATGGATCAGATTTGTGGTCTACTAGGGTCTTCTCATCACGTAGTGGGGGGGTATCCATGCATATGGCAAAGTCTACTGGGTTTCTAGCAAGAAACTAGGGGCTAATGACTAAGACAACTGGGAAACGGGGCTCATATCCCAAGTAGAACAAACCAAAACCTAAAACAGCGAACACTGGACTTAGCCGAACCAAACAAGCAGCACAAAAGGGAGCCACAACCCACCAACCAGCAAGGAGGCCAAACCCGCAAGCAACAACCCCTCAACAGCAAGGAGGCCAACCCGCAAGCAAGGGGAAGCCCCGAACAACAAGCAAAACACATTGAACCCAAAATAGCAAGGAGGGGAACCACTGAACCCCAAAACCGCAAGCAAGAATCTCAGCCAAACCTTAAAACAGCCCTAAATAAGCACCCCATGACCCCACACAAACAGACGAGGGAACATCCAACCCCACGAGATAACCGTAGGGAATCCAACACTAGATATACCCCCAAATCATCCTATCCCCTCAAGATTGAAATCAAAATTGAACTAAAAGAGATAGAGTTTACCGCAAATATGTCTATAATCAGAAAATTAAGAACCCAAAAATCCATAGCAAGATTCCTGCAAGACCAACTCAGAGAAAAGCCGAAGCGTCAGCAGAAAAGCCCCAAAAACATATAAAATAACTTACAGAGCTTGTATAGAATGGAGTAGGATTCTATTAGTAGCAGATGGTGAGAACCGCAGAGGAGGACGATGGCTATTGCTGCAGGGAAGAGGAGAGAGGAAAGGATGTGCCGCGTTGCACCACGGAGGTACACGAGAGGATGGAGGGGGCACGGGGGTGCTGATGTCGATTCGAAATCCACAATATGGCTTGTATTGTTGCAGCGAGTCAAGAGAGAGGGCGAGAGATGGATCGTGATTTGAAAAGCCCACGGTGTCGAAATGAGAGAGGGGGGAAAACGAAGCCCTCGAGGCTCGTTGCAGGGAAAATGAGAGTGGGATGGAATTTAGTGAGCCCAGTGGGCTTGGGCCAAGCAGGTCAATGAAAAGAAAACGAAAAAGAAAAACGAAGAGATAGAGAGAGATAGAGAAAACAGGCCTTTACAGACAAGCACGCTACGGGATTCTGTTTCAAATGCGATGAGAAATTCTCACCGAGACACTGATGTGGTGACCAAACTCTTCAGATATTGATATTGAATGATGATGAGGAGGAATCAGTGGTGGAGTGGCGGAGCTTGAGGCAGGCGTAGAGGATGACCATGTGCACTTACATTTGGACATGACCAAAGTGTCGCTCAACTCCGTAGTGGGGTTCACACCGAACCACACCATGAAGTTGGCAGAGTAGGATGTCACCATCCTGATCGATAGTGGAACCATCCACAACTTCATCTCTCACAGAATGGTAGAGTAGCAGGACATGCAACTTAGTGACACATGGATCTTTGGAGTTGTGCTCGGGACTGGCAGGATAAAGTAGAGCAGGGGGTGTACCGAGGGCTGTTACTGACCATACAGGATGTACATATCGTGGAGGATTCCCTGCCCTTGGAGCTGGGGACACAGATATTTTGGACATGCGATGGCCGCAAACGCTAGGGGATACAAGAATTAACTGAAACCTGCCAAGGCTGGAGTTCCGGGAGGAGAAGACGGTCGTCTTGTGGGGGTGACCCTAGCTTTGTCGTTCTAGGGATATCATTCAAAACCATGGCAAGGGCCCTTCAAATGGAGGGGGAGGGTCTTAGTAGAGTTTGAGGGGTTGAAGAGAGGCAAGTCATTCTGGAGGGGTTAGAGCAGACTCTGAGTCGGTTTGAGGGGGTGTTTCAGACACCCAGTGGCATTTGCCCCCACAGGGCCACAAGCACGCTATCATCCGACGGGAGGGTGTTTCTCCAATCAGTGTGCGCCCCTGTTGTTACCCTCATGTGTAAAAAGATGATATCAAGAAGATGATGGGTGAGCTGTTACAGGCCAGGCTGATCCAACCCAGTGTTAGCCCTTATTCCAGTACAGTTCTATTAGTAAAGAAGGAAGGTAGCTGGCGGTTTCGCGTTGGCTACATGGCCCTGAATAAAGAGACGTTGCCAGATAAGTTCCCAATCCATATGATCGACTGGTTGTTGGATGAGTTACACAGAGCATCGGTTTTTTCGAAGATAGATCTAAAGTCGAGATACCATCAGATCAGGATGCGAGCTGTCGACATTCCAAAAACCGCTTTCAGGTTGCATGAGGGCCACTACGAGTTCATGGTCATGCCGTTTGGCTTGACTAATGCCTCAGCCACATCTCAAGCCCTCATGAACAAGGTTTTTCAGTCCTATCTAAGGAGGTTTGCCCTACTATTTTTCGATGACATTTTGATTTACAACCACTTTATGGAGGAGCATGTGGGGCACCTGGAGATAATAAGACAGGAGCTGGAAGACCATCACATATATGCAAACAAGAAGTCTCTTTGGACCGCGGAAGGTGGAGTACTTGTGCCATGTGGTATCTACAGAGTGGGTGACGGCAGGCAGGTCGAAGTTCGCAACCATGGTGGACTGACCACGATCCACTACCTTACGGGCCCTGCATGGATTCTTGGGGCTGATAGTATACTACTGAAAATTTGTCAAGGGATAAAGCACTAATGCCATTTCTTTTACGGAGCAACTAAAGAAGGATAGCTTTAAGTAGGGAGAGGAAGTGACTAGAGAGTTTGAGGCCCTCAAACGGGCCATATCGACAGTGTCGATGCCAGACCTAGCAGACTTCAACATGCCCATTGTGGTGGAGACCGATACTTTAGGGTACGAGTTAGCGGCGATGTTGATGCAAGAAAAGAGGCCGGTGGCATACTTCAGTCAGGTCGTGACAATACGGATGCGACTCAAGCCAGTGTACGAGCATGAATTAATGACGATTGTGATGGCAATACAAAAGTGACGACCTTACTTGGCAAGAAGTTCATAGTGCGCACTCATCAGAGAAGTCTTAAGTGTGTACTAGAGCATCACATGTTGATGGAGGAGCACCAGAGATGACTTTCTAAACTTATTGGGTACACCTTCGAGATACAATACAGACCAGCCTCAGAGAACAAGGCAGCAAATGCACTATCTCGTAGAGAGGAGGTGATTCAGATGGCGACCATTTCAATGCCAGTGTTGTTGGATTGGGAGCTCTTGTGGAGGGTGGAGGCCGATGAGGGATTGTGCCAGATTCAAACTACATTATTGCAGGGCTCCGCGGAGTACCCATGATATACATTGGAGGGGCATCGATTGATGTGCCAGGGATGACTAGTAATACCCCAGACTTCACCACGCATTCTGTTGATTTTTCAGGAATTTCATGGCAGTACAGTGGGAGGTCACTCCGAAGTGCATCAGACTTACATGAGGTTGACTCGAGAACCCTATTAGAAGGGGATGAGGAGAAACATTGCCGGGATGATGGCAAATTGAAACGTCTGCCAGCGTCACAAGTATTCAGCGATGGCTCCTGTTGGACTTCTACATTTGCTATCTCTTCCTGACAGGATCTGTAAGGAGATTTCTATGGTTTTCATCAAGGGACTTTCGAGGTCGGAGGAATTTTTGGCCATATTTGTTGTGGTGGATCACCTAAGCAAGTATGCCCATTTGTGGCACTAAGTCATCCTTATACATCGGTGACACTGAGGACATCGTTCATGAAGGACGTGGTGCGCTTATATGGCTTCCCTACATCCATTGTTTCAGATAGGGATAAGGTATTCATAAGTAATTTTTGGAAGAAGCTATTCAAGGTACAAGGGGCAGTTCTCAAAAGGAGCACAACCTATCACCAACAGAAGGAGAGACGAAGGTCGTCAATCAAAGTGTGAAGACGTACATGCGTTGTTTCACATAGGAGACGCCCAAGCAGTGTGCCAAGTGGTTGGCGTGAAAGGAGTAATAGTACAATACATCCTATCATTGGGCATCACAAACTACACCATAGTCTTATATTGATGAGATCATCCACACCTGATCCCTTATAGCTGCAGTTCGACACTGGTGTCACATGTAGAGCAGTATTTCAAGAAAAGGGATAGAGTCATGGAGGAGTTAACGAGGCATTTGACCTAGGCGCAACAGATCATGAAAGCCAATGCAGATGGGCATCATTAGGATGTGCAATACATGGTCTACTTGAAGTTGAGACCGCAAGTCTTTGGCACACTAGTGCTAGTGGTTCGCTGCTATGGTCCGTTTGAGATCGAGGCCAAGAT
Organism: Scilla litardierei; assembly: GCA_030789695.1. NCBI lineage: Eukaryota > Viridiplantae > Streptophyta > Magnoliopsida > Asparagales > Asparagaceae > Scilla > Scilla litardierei. The sequence continues at coordinate 9,149,175 of CM061138.1, read as the reverse complement.
TGGACAAGAGGCAAACATGTTGAGCTTACCACCATCGTCTACTATACACTCTGTCTTCCATGTGTCCCAATCGCGACAAACGATTGGAGGCCATACCCTTTCACCGGCCATATCATCGACGTTGACAGATGACATTGAGGTGCTACTGGAGCCGTTGAAGATCAAAAGGGTTCGTCAGAGTAATGTGGGAGCTAAGGAGGTGCTGATCCATTGGCAGGGATTACCAGACTATGATGCGATTTCAGAGTCTTTTGAGGTTATTCAGCGACAATTTTCTGATTTCCACCTTGAGGACAATGTGGCTCTCTTGGTGAGTAATGATGTGGTCATCACATATTAGCGACGGAGGAGGTGTGCAAATTGATTAAGAGGGCATTTTTGGTCATTTTCAGCCTAGGGACATTTTGGTTATTTTCTAAAAGATGACGATTTTCTTATTAGGGCCCGCTAGGCGAGAGGAGGGGTATGTCTATTGTGAGAAGAAAGATTGTTTTAGAATGGGAGATTTATGATTTCGTTGAAGGTAAAGATTGGAGAACGGCATCCTCTCCTTAAGAGGTCAACTATCTTGTATTTTCTTTTCCCCAAATTAATAAAAATACCACCTTTTCATCTTTTCCATCATAAACATCCCATTTTACTCTGGATTTCCATCGAGATCATATCATATATTTGGAATAGTTAGCACTATTCTCTGTCTATTACATGAATAGATATCAGATATCAATATCATTTAAATACATATATGGAATATGATACATATCAGATCACATATTACCATTTAAATTGCTAGCAGTGCCTTAAAGAGGAAAAACCTTTGCAAGAAAGTAAAATTGCATAAATGTCATATGTTAGTTCCATGCTACACCACTGGAACCGGAAATTAATGATATAGATCAATGAATATGAAATATTTCATGAATACACATCTCCAAGAACTAAATATAGTATGCCATAATAACAAACAAATGGATGAGAATTAGTTCATCAATATACATTTTCATGAAGCGATGAACTTAATATCGTTAAGACATAATAATAAACAGAAGGGCAATAATAAACAAAAGGGGTGGGATATTAAGCAAGGATGGAAGCTGTACCATGCATTGAACACAAAACTCCAATGAGGTGGTGGCAACCAGTCCTATACATTCTAACGCATATTGCTGCACCTGCCAAACATGAAAAAGAAATTGTCATCTGAAAAAAAATATACACCGAGTACATTTGCAGGGAAGTGCAGTAGAAACTACTCATCCAATGAATGGGTTCGGGATGGATTAGTGGGTGCTGTTATATTTTTATTTTATTTACTTATTTTTTAGGCAGAAATATCAATATAGATAGTTTTGTATCTTTATTACATTTCGTGATGTCCCTTGTATTATTATTCTAGCTCCTACAGGAAAAGGAAGTAATATATGGATCAAACATTAAACCTACACTAACAGAAAACAAGTAAAAGTCTTAAAGGTAGACACAAAACATGTAGCAAAAACATTGCGCCAATCCCAATAACTAATTAGCCACAGACCCACACAAACCAACACGATCACATCAACCATACAAAGCTAAGCCTATGAGAATCCAGAACCATCGGGCTGAGGCCCAACACCCCCAAGAAGTCCACACCAATTAACAACTACTCAAGAGAACCCAACAATAATTTCCAGCAATTAAGAGCCCTCGCAATAATTTCAAGCAACGAAGAGAACCCGCAGCCCCCAACAGCAACCCAATCAAAAATCTAAACGTCCCAGGTCAACAAAGAAAGAACCCAAGAACGGCTCACAGGTAAGGCCCAAGTTGGTGAGGCCAGGAAAGGAAACAAAGACAAGAGCCTATCGAGAAATTAACGGTTAACCAGCCGATGACCGAGAAGCACCGGCGGCATTCCACAACTCCGCTGCCGACCAAAGAGATAACACGACCCCAAAATAAAAGGAAAACAGTACAGACGGCGGCGATGATCTCCCGAGCCGCTAGGGTGACCAAAATATCAATTTCCAACAGAAAGCTAAATTCCTCAAAGATCTGTGAATCATCACACATCCCAAATCCAACTGATTCGATTTCAAGCACAAAATAAATTCTTAGGAAATTAAATATAAAAATAAACCGAAAGTTGGAGAAGAAATAATCTACTGATTAAGAGATACTCAGCAATCCAAAATTCAAAAAAAAAAACCCTCAATCACAAATCCAAAACCTGAATTTTGAGAAAGAGAAGAAGATTTTTCGTATGAAAAACCCGAGAAATAATCGAAGAATATAAATAAAGGGGAAAAGCACGTGAGAATCGAAGGATAAGTTGGTTTCGAATCGGGTTTCTTGCCGAAGTCGGCTAGGGTTTTCGAATTTGGGGAGAGGCGATGGCGTGCAATTAGGGTTTCTTGTTGTTGAAAACATAGAGCGGCTGCCAATTGAACGAAGAAGAGAGTGTGTATCGGGTCAGTGAAGAGACTGAGAAACAGAGATAGAGGGGGTTAAACAGGCTTCTCCCTTATAAAGCGTAAAATAAGTAATGCATGTATTTTGTCTTGGTGTTTGGGGAATTAATTTGGGTTTGGGCTTTTATGGTTTTTAGTGTTTGGAAAAGAAGAGCAGTTCTTAGTTGCTTGGACTTTTGGGCCCATTCAAAAAGAAAGAAAGTAATAAAGAGAGGAGATGTGCGCAGAGTCTTTGGGCTTGCTTGAAAATGAAAAACATAAGTAAATATATTAATGGGCTGGGGCTAATAAGGAGAGAAAAATGAATTGGGAAAAATTAAATGCATAAATTTTGAGGAAAATGTCAAAAAAATCCCCAAATATGGGTCATTACAATTCTCTCCGAGCGAAACCCTAGCCGCCCGATTTCCTCTTGTAACCGAATCTTATCGGATACCACTTCATCGGGGGGGATTCCTATTCGATTCGAACTCCTTTACATTATATCTCACGCCTTTATTTCCCTTCTTCTCATCTATTCAAGCGTTATAGATTTATAGGGTTTTTATCATGCGAAAAATTCTTCTTCTTCAAAATTCTATCGATTTAAAATCGTTCGACTCAAGTTTTTGATCTTTTCCGAGGCTTTGGATTCCTTCGGATCTCTTGATCGGTAGATTATTTCTATCCCAAGTTTTTTCGGTTTATGTTTATTTCCTCTCGTTCAATTAAATGGGCTGGGGCTAATAAGGAGAGAGAAATGAATTGGGAAAAATTAAATGCATAAATTTCGAGGAAAATGTCAAAAAAATCCCCAAATATGGGTCATTACAATTCTCTCCGAGCGAAACCCTAGCTGCCCGATTTCCTCTTGTAACCGAATCTTATCGGATACCACTTCATCGGGGGGGGGGGGATTCCTATTCGATTCGAACTCCTTTACATTATATCTCACGCCTTTATTTCCCTTCTTCTCATCTATTCAAGCGTAATAGATTTATAGGGTTTTTATCATGCGAAAAATTCTTCTTCTTCAAAATTCTATCGATTTAAAATCGTTCGACTCAAGTTTTTGATCTTTTCCGAGGCTTTGGATTCCTTCGGATCTCTTGATCGGTAGATTATTTCTATCCCAAGTTTTTTCGGTTTATGTTTATTTCCTCTCGTTCAATTTTGTAAACTTATTGAGCTTAAATCTTAAGGTTGTGTTAGATCTGTTATGTTGGCTCATTAGGAGCGTTTTCGTAATTTTCGGATTTCTAGAGCATTTTTTGTAATTCTCAGTTTTATGGGTCTTTTTTGTAATTTGTTATTTTCAGTTTATTATTTATAGGAGTATAATGGGATTGTGGAGGAGGATGTTTGATTGTCGAGAGAATAAACTTCTGAGGTTGAGAATTTCCTCGTTTATTGGAGAGTGCGGTCTTAATTTATAATTGACGACTTAGGAGAGCGAGATTCTCTCGAAAGATCTTAACTTTATCATGTATTTTATTTATTTATAGTTTATTTGTAACGCCCCACTCCCCGGGTGCCGTCACAATTATGTGATTACATACAGGTCATGCAGGTGCCAGTGAAGTCAATGTTGAGCAGGGCAGAAAGAAATAAAGATACTCACATATAACATGTTAACAAAGTTCTGAACAGGAAAGAATAGTATGTACTCACACTACAACTGAAATGTAAATTCAACACGCACACTCAGCCAACTCGAGGCTCAATGTCCTGCATCGGAAGCTCTAACTCTTCGTACTCAGATGCCTCCGTATAATCATGTGGGTCACCTAGTGGGGTAACAGAAGTCACACCACAGATCAATTGAGTAGACAATATCTAACCCAAACAACAGAAATAATAATGGTGCACAAGGAGACATGATAGCAATAATTATAATGGTACGATACAAAGAGGTAACATGGTATGATCATTTAATGACATCATCTACTAAATGGTGGTATCTCATAATGTGAACCAATCATATATCGTGACTTATGTCGGAGAGTGAGATGTGCAATCCGAAGACCCTCTTGGACCGTGGAGTGCGACCTCAGGCCTAGTCCAAAAAGAAGGAAACATGACAGGGACTCAGAATCCATTTAAATAATAAAATATGAAATGGAAATCCTCCCAGATACTGGCCAAAAGACAGGCTCCAACCGCTCCCGTAATATCGCAATCATAAGTTTCCCAAAACCCGGCGAGTCATGCCAAATTAATTAGTTAACTGTTTTAGTGTCGTGATATAGCCTAAGTTTAATACAATGTTCTAAATATCGGATATCGGTCGCATATCGGCGTATGAAATTTGATATCGGATTGCGGATATCGGGGATATACCGGGGATATTGACTAAATATCGGAATGTCATATCGGATGCTTAAAATGATGACATGCAAGCATAGATGTATTTAAGAAGATATAAACTATACTAATTCAAATAAAAGTATGTTTTGGTTATACTTTTCTTATTAAACATGAATATCAGGTATATTGAGTAAATATCGGAGTGTAATATCAGAGGCTAAAATGATGTCAAATAAAAGCATAGTTGTGTCTAAGAAAATATAAACTATAGAAACTCAAATAAAAGTATGTTTTGGGTATAAATGGAATACATGACTTGCTGTTTTTTAAATTAATTAGAAAGGATGACCAGTTACCGTTAATAATTGATAGATAATGCAAATTATATGCATCAAGCATGTTATTAAGCAACAAAGTTTAGACAGAAAATATAGAACACGAAACACCAGCTTATGGCTGAAAAGCATGGGCTTCATAAAAACAGGCAGGAAAAACAATCATGGTTGGAACAAAAGTTACCACATATACCATATCCTCCTAAAATAAAGAGTTTGGACTAGTGCAATTTGTGCCACGTGGACCATCATACTGAAAGATTCTGAGTTTTCCTTCCTGCATTTTACCGCACAAAAAATACAATTAGTGTTGGGTACATGCCAGTAAGCATTGACACAGTATCTTGAACATCACCTTAGTCCCATAGACAAGACCTCCTCCAGCTAAAGGATGAAAACTTGCAACATTAACCTCATCAGCAGCACTAGCAAACACTCTAACAAGTTCCATGTCTGACACTCTATAAACCTAGAAACCAATACGACACAACATGTTGTCAGACCTCCATAATCATGAAGCATATATGTTCATCAGGATAAATAGTCTTAAAGGATTTGATTAAAAGTAGAATATAGAAGGATGTCAGTAGTTGCATAATTCACAGGATTTAAATGATATACTCAATATATGAGTTTATTCAAAAAAATTAAATAAAAGGATTTAAAAGCATTAAAAGCAAAACTCTATCTAATGCTTTTAAGGACTTAATTGACATCTTTTGGCAAATATAAACTCTTACTGATTCTATTTGGATTATGATATATCTTCGTTTAGAATCAATAGCTTCACACATGATTTGAAATTAATAACCCATAACAATCCCCATAAAATCCTATTTGTTCCTACTGTTTTCCCTTTTCTAATCCATGTAGGCATGTAATTTCCCATTGGTTCCCCACTAAAGTGTGTACCATATTCACGTCCTCCTTGTCTCTCAGATACTTTAGTGGTGTTCTCTACTTATGTTTAAGTTGCAACGAGAAGACTACCCGTGCAGATTTTGAGATATGTGCCCAAAAAACCTTGATCATCCAGTTGGGAAGTGTAAAGGCAAGGTTTTAGGTCTCGGTTTCGGTCTCGGTATCGTTCTTTCCAAAATTTAGATTTCGGTATCGGTATCGCCCGTTTCGGCGGTTTCGGAAGCAAGTTTCGGTTTCGTCTGTATCGCTAGTTTCGGCAGTTTCGTTTTGGGTATCGGTTTCGGTTTCGGAGATACTTTAAATACGTATATACTATATACACACGGTGATGGTTTTGGAGATTCTTAAATCTAAACCTATCAGATACTATTAAATACTTAACAAAGTAAAATATTAATCATATACTATCAAATACTAAATACTAAATAGATAAACGAAATTTGAGTTCGTAATCATATCAAATACTACATACCTAAAATTTGGTACTTAAATACTAAATATTAGATAAATGAATAGATCCTAAAGCTTGCCTTGCGCACCCACCGTTTTACCTTGCACACAAACCACTTATTTACAAGTTTGCCAAAAAAATCGCTCGGTGTTGCTTTGCGCACATACCACTTATTTACACAGTTGCCACAAAAAATCTGCTTGCTATGTGCATCGACTGTTTTACTCTATGCACATACAACTTATTTACAAGTTTGTATTTTTAAAAAACGCAGCCTCTCCTGAAAGGCGACTCTGGCCTCTCTCTCTCTGTTTGCTCTCTGCCTCTCTCACGCTAGATGGTCGAGGTGGGGGTGGCGAGGCAGGAGGAGTGTTCGGCGAGGAGACGACGCATTGCGGTGAGTTCATTTTTTCATCATCTTCCTTTTTTTCCTTTTTCTTCTTTTTTCTGCAATTTTTTCTTGGTTTTGCCTCTTCTTCGTCTAATTCTTCATCATTTTCAAGCCGAAACCCTAGGGGTTCTCCTCTCTTTTAACCGAGCTTTCTTTGCAACCTAATGATTTACAAATTTTTTGGGATTTTTAAAGAATTTTTATTAAATTACGCATTCTTCTTCCTCCGTCTTTGATCGATGTTAAATGGTATCGGTCTGTTTTTGGCCGGTATCGGTCGAAACTGAACGGTATCGGTCAGTTTCGGTCGCTATCGGCCGAAACTGAACGGTATCGCTCAGTATCGGCCGATACCGAAACTAACCCCTAGTTTCGGTCTCGTTACCCACCGATACCGATACGATACGGGCGATACGCAGAGGTATCGGCCGAAACCTTAAACCATGTGTAAAGGTCCATGATACAGAGAGGGATGGCATTAGTAGCACAAACGGGAAATCAGTAGTTGCATAAGCGGTAGCAGTAGTTGCATAAGCGGTAGTTTATTAAGCTACATTGCCTTTGAACCAAGTTCTGAAGCATTTAATTCATTCCAAGCACGATTACATGAAAACATTGAAGAGGGAATCATAGGATAACACGAATTGATTGATTTAATAAATTCATAAAATAACAAAGACATGAAGTACAAACTACAAAGATCACCTCAATATTGAAAATTTGTCAATTCTGGAGTACTTTGTTCTATGGAGGATGGAGGTGCACTGGAGAGGGGAGAAGGAAAAGATAATAGTGACAGATATTAGAGTTTTAAGTCATCTCTTCATCAATCTGTTCTTTTATTTTTATTTCTAGTCAGGGAGGATACAACCAGCTAAATCATAGATGTTTATGTTGTTTCTTTTTTCCCGTTTACAACCGGTTGGTGATCCACATAACTAATTCCATGTCTATAACTGTAATTTGGTTTTGATAACCGTTGACGGTTAGATACAATGAACTCTCTTTGGTCTTTGATCTTCCGAGTCTCTAATCTCTCTGTTTGTGGTGTAAAATCGAGAGAACAGACTGCATGGGCCAAATCCATTTTTATAGACAATTTTGTGATCTAATCGTCACATAATGTTTACAATTGGTATCAGAGCCACTTTTATTGCCTCGGTCTTGCCTTTTTCCTTCGATTTTGGGCATTGGAATCAACCAATTCCTTTAAATTTTTTTGGGTTGAAAAATGGCTGTTTACGGGCTCGCAACCGTCTGAAGGTAGAAGATGACCCCGGAGGGTAGTTGGATCTTTTTATAATGCAAATTTCAGACTGTTTCATACATTGTTGTTCAAAATACTGATAGCAAGTTAATTTGCATTTAAACTTGAGAACACATTCATTTTTAATGAATGTTACCTTCCTTTATCACCTTTATTCAACATTATAAATGACAATCGATTCCTAAAGGACATTGCAGAGCACATGGTGATGTACGCACAGACAATCAATTCCTTTATTCAATGGTGATGTACACACACATTAATTCTACATATCACATGCATTTCTTTTGCTGTTTACACACCCATTATGAAGTTTGTACACCCCAAAATGACATTTAAGTACAGTGTTGCATATAAATAAACGCATGTACAGCACACACACACTCTCTGGATAGCAAATGAATGTTGTCTACATTCATTCAATAACATTTATTTAGTTCAATAATTTAATGTTGAATGTTGAATAATGTACAATGTGTAATATTGAATAATAATGTGCTCATCAGCCCATTAAACCCAATTTTATTTGTTTTGTTAATGGCATTTGTACATTTCGGACGGTATACATTTCAGTTGTTGTACTTGCTATAGTACACATCATACTTACTCCTATAATGTTTAGCACTGTGTAAATGATCAGTGAGCCCAATAATTTAATGTTTAGTTTAATGTACTGGCCCCATTATGTTTATATTGCTTACAGTGCTATGCAATAATTTGAGCCTAAGAATTTGGTTAATGTTTAGTGATCTATATAATTTTAATTAATTATGGAGTAGCCACAACATCTTTAATTAATTGAATTTATATGTTAAATTTGATTTAAGATCACATTTGGAGTACGAACATTAGTTGCAATTAATCATACCTGATATAATAAATCTTTTCCCACAGGGATTTTTATTATATAGTGTATGATTAATTGGGATAAGATATCAAATCATATTTTCTAATTTACCTACAGGGATTAGAAAAGGAACATGATTTGATAGTTTTATCATGAATTATAAAATGAATCTAATTGAGTTATAACTTTAGCCCACATGCAAGTTTTATGTCATCAGATTCATATTTGTATGTTTTATACTGGTAATACATATTTTTAGTTTGTTAAGTCTCAAAAATATTGAATTGAGTATGTAAAAATTTTTGCAGCATCACAATTTGTGACTATTACTGATATCAAATGTAACGTTCCTGAACTGAATGGCGAAAACTATAGGAATTGAAGGGAGATGATACTCCTTCATTTGGGTGTGGCAGACATTGATTATGCCATCCGCAAGGATAAGCCACCAGCCATTACAGATAGTAGCCTTCCTGAAGCTTTAGATCTTTATGAAAAATGGGAGAGATCTAACCGTCTCTGCGTTATGTTTATAAAGATTAAATTATCGGCTAGCATAAGGGGCTCGGTGGAAAAGCATGACAAAGTCTGATCACTATTAAAGGCTATTGGCGAGTAGTTCCAAAGCTCTGATAAGACACTTGCAGGTACTCTCATTGGAAAGTTTTCGTCGATAAAGCTTATTGGTCTTGGAGGTGTGCATGAGCACATCATGCATATGAGGGATATTGCGGCTCAACTTAAGAAGTTGGAGGTTGAGATGTCGGATAGCTTCTTGGCCCATTAAATTTAGAACACTCTCCCGCATTAATACGGACCTTTCAAAATATCCTATAACACACATAAGGATAAGTGGTCAATGAACAAACTTTTGACCATGTGTGTTCAGGAGGAAGGTCGGTTGATCATGGAGCAGGGAGAGAGTGTGTTAATGACAACCAACAAGAAAGGTGACAGACGCCCCAAATTTAAGGGGAAGGGGAAAGCGCCTGTTAAGAGAGGAATTGCTACGGAATCTAAGTGTTTCTTCTGTAAAAAGAATGGACACATGAAGAAGGATTGTCTAAAGTTCCTTCAGTGTCGTAAGAAGGAAGGTAACTCAATCTCCCTTATCTGTTTTGAATCTAATAATACTAATGTTCATTGTGACAGATGGTGGATTGACTCTGATTCTTCAATCCATGTTTCAACAACTTTGCAGGGTATGACAAACCTGCGGAAACCAGCGGAAAATGAACAAGGCATTTTCTCAGGAAACAAAATGTGTTCTGCTGTTGAGTTAGTTGGAACATGCCGACTTATATTATCTAGTGGATTTGTTTTGTATTTGCATAATGTTTTTTATGTACCTGGTTTTTTCAGGAACTTAATTTTAGTTTCTAGACTGTTACCTTTAGGGTTTGCTTTTAATTTTCATGAAACATCATTCAGTTTAATTTATAATTCAGATGTTATTGGAAATGGCATATTGTGTAATGGTCTATTTATGTTTAATTTGCAAAGCAATGTTGTTATGCATGTTAATATTAGCATAAAAAGATGTGTTATGAATGAGGAATCTTCTATGTTATGGCACCGGAGATTGATTCGGGTTGAATATTGCATATTTAACCTCCAATTTAGCCCTATTTTGTGTTCATATGATGCTTAATTTGTCTCTAATACGTTCGTATTTTGTATATCATTATTTATTAGAGCAACCATTGATTTGTGCACAAAGTATGAATTTTATTGAGTATTTCTGACTTTTTATATTTTTCATGACTTGGTCTCGATCTCACGATTCCAACGGCTATTTATTTGTATTTTTCTGAGATCTGTGCTAATTATTGTGTATTTTTGATTGCAGAATACCAATTTAATGAAGAAATACACTCAAAATACGAGAAATACGGTCGCCGACCAATCAGGGGCTGACACGTGGCGTGATGTGGGACGTTGGATCCCAATCCAACAAATGAGGGAGGCCGCTGCTGCGATACGAAGCGGGCGACTTGAAAACCGTTCGATCACAATCGAACGGCTGTGATCGAAGCACCGAAGCGACGAACGAAGCGAAAAATTGCGGGCGACGTGGCTCTTCAAGATCTGCACGATCACGATCTGACGGCCCTGAGCACTCCCGCATTTTGAAATGAGAGCGGCGTCGTTGCGACCGTTGGATGATGATCCAACGGTCCATCTCGAAGCGGAGATTAGCGAGTAAGGCAGGCGACGTGGCCAAGCGAAGGCCGTTCGATCTTCATCCGACGGCCACCGATGATGCCGACTTCGATACGGGTTTGACTCAAAGAAGCGGGTATGGATCCGCTCGATATGGACACGTGTAAACGTGAGGATAGATCTCGCTGGATCTAACGGCGGAGATCTGAGGCGGCTTCGCGGATGCGGGGTTTTGGAACCCGTTAGCGATTTAAACCCGCAAGCCTATTATTTAAGCATATTCTAGGGTTTTTGTGGGGTAATTCTGACGTATTTTGGGGTTTTTGGAGCGGCTACTGTGCGTATTTCTCCAGGGAAAAATTCTGATAAATTCCAGAGGCTATTCTTCTTATTTTCAGGGAGTTTTGGTGTCTATCTTGGAGATTTGGTGATAAATTCTTGAACTTATACCCCGTATTTGGTGATTTTTCATTGTATTCGATGTTTGAATGATGTATTCTTATATGAAATCTGATTTTTCTTGCACCATGCGTGGCTAATCTCCTTGTGCTATGGTTGTGATGTACTTAGGCGTATGTAATCGTGAAATTTCATGTCTTTAGCCCTATTATCATGTCAAAATTGCTCGTAACGTTGATTTCTACATCGTATTTGTTGGGTATTCTTCATTGTCGATATCTTTGATGTTCCCTATGGCTAGGCCCTGACAAGACTAGCTAATTTTTGTTCTCTAATCAGGACATATCATCGTGCTTATCGTTTAATGAAATCAACGTTGCTAGTAATGCGTATACGGCTATTTTAACTAGTTTTTATCGATTCATCTTCCGACGTCTTCACGCCTTGACCGGGTGAAGCGTTGTGTGATATAAAAGACATGATATTTCAGCGATTATAAACTCCTAATGAAGTCACAACCGTAGCACATCCATCTCATATGTGTTGGTGTTGACGTAGTTAGGGTGTCGTAATTATTGATTTCTATATCTTTTCGCCCTATTTGCATTGTATAATCACGCATTTTGTCAATTTCTAGTTATATTTTGTTTGGGTATGTTATACGGAGACGTGTGCATGCTTGAATCGAATCTGATCTTTGCGGACTTATTCGTGATGCGTGTTTATTTTCTTTATGAAATTGACGTTATACGTGATTAATCCTTTGGCATATTTTTATGCGCTTGATCGCCATACTTTCCGACGTTCTCGTGCCCTGACCGGACGAAACGTTGAGTTATAGAAAAGGTATTGATAATCATTGATTGCACACATCCTAACGAAATCATACCCAACACATACTCTTCATACTTGTACCCCATACCGAAGTCACCGTAAATATCGTAGGATTTTATTTTGTTATTCTAAACTCTTGATACCATACTGTTATACTTGATAGGTGGTTGGTTATTATCGTTTTAGTATTCTTTACAAACTGAAGTCGTGGTTTTGCAGGTCAGTTGTCCCGTGGATTCGACTCTGGACTCACCAGGATTATTACTTGTACGATCTCCTGCGCTTGAGAGTAGGCTCACATCATTTGAGACAAGGCAAGTTTTTGGCGCCGTTGCCGGGGGCAACAGTACTTGTAAGCTACGATTTCAGTTCGTTTGGAGGAACATTCGGTGAGATCCTTCCATCTTATAGTTTAGGATTTTTTTTATAGTTTTTTCTTTTGTTTTCTCTTTATAAAAATTTTTCAAAAAAATTGGAAGATAAGGAATCGATGGAGGATATGGAGTATATAGAATACATGAATTTTTATCGCACAAACAATTTGTATGATGTAGAGTACGATATTGCACACAAACATATGACGGAGAAGCTCAAGATCGTTGGTTTTAATCAGACTGATTGTGAAACTTTCTTTCAGGCCCGGAGGAGGTTCACAGACATAATATCGAGCTATCCGCAGCATGGGTTTACAAAGAAAGAGCTTATGGAGTCCTTCCTAGGTGGACTACGACCACAGCTGCAGAAATTCTTGGGAGTCATGACGCCGTCAGAGGCTTGGAAATACATGGAGTCTTTACAAGAGAATGAAAAAATCATAAAAGAGACTTCAGAGTGCGATTCAACGGAGCTTTCATACCTTGATCAAGGAGAGCAAAGCGTAGACGTACAATTGCAATCCTTGAAAGAGGAAGTTTACTTGCTTATTCAGACACAGGAGGCTACATCCCATCAATTCCAAAAGAACTTCCTTGCTCGGAATCGGCAGATTCAGAAATCCATTGAAAATCTTACTCTGATTGCCACTTGCTTAGAAGAAAGTAATGCCTTTGAAATTCAATTTCCAGAATCTAATGTGAGTTTATCTTCTATTGCAGGTATACCGAGCGAGCCATGCCACGATGAAGTCACGAACGAAAACATTGACATGACAGGAAAAGTGTGCAAAAGAGAGGACGAGCTAGCAATTTTGGATGGACATGAGGAGGAAATAGCTAGGGACACGTGCTTAGAGATTATCGCTATGGAGCCCGAACTATTTCCTCCCCCAGTTTTTCCCAAAATCATTTACCCCTCTCTCCAATGACTGAGCATCATACCGAAAGTAGTGCATATCCTTCAGGGAGTAGTCGTCAACATGCTTTAATTTATCTCACCTATTTTGATGACTACATATGGAATATTTTTGTTGAGAAGAATTTTAAACTAATTTGGACTGACATAACTCATCTCTTGCAGGACATTGGCAAACAAGTTATAGAGATGCTTGGAGTTGTGTTGCTGGAGTCCAAATTAGTTTTTGGAGGAAGAATAATCGCCGAGGAGCGCAAGGAACAGATTGAACAACTTTCTCCACCGTCAAAGATTCGTGATCCACCATTTGACCACGGTGTGTTCTTTTCAGTAATGTAGATTTTATATGCTTTCTAGGTTACTTGCTTGAATAAACTCGTACCATTTTCGACATTGAGGACAATGTCCATCTTTAGTTGGGGGGTGTGTATGAGACCTTAGGTTTTTTTTCAAAAACAAGGCAAAAGAAAAGAATGAACCACCAATCTCATCATTTTATAACACATTCACACTCCAAATACGGATGATTAAGCATTGATTAAGTTCTAAAAATTATTTATGGCTTGAATGAATTATTTTTCCTTCATGGAATTACTCGTTAATATGCTATTCATGAAAATTTTCAATTGCCATGATTAATATCTCGAAATAGTTTGAATTTATTTCATGTATGCTAATGTGATGAAAAAGCTTAATTATACACGATTTATTAGAATAGTCTTCAAGTTGAAGAGGAATTTGGCCATTGTTACTAATGTTTATGTTCATATTTATGGGTGTTGAGTTGTTTACAAAGGAAAAAAGAGAAAGAAATGAAGAAACATAAAAAATGAAATGAATAAGTGTGTCACTAAATAAATAACTTGGCTGGCTCGAGTAGTACAGTCCGAGGGGTCCCTTTTGGCCTAATGCCATATAATCGTCTGATTTGGGAGCCATTGACCGGAACCTCACTCATTTGATGGAGCGATCCAAGTTATACATTTTTTTCCGCAAATGTTGCTTGATGCGCGTTACGCGGAACTAATAAAAGAAAAGAAATGGTGAATAAACTAAGCAACTTCAATACCCTTGTTTTGAATAATCGTTTTGAGATGCCAATTCCTTGGAAACGAGAAAACTAGCTTAAAACGACATGTTATACTTTCGCTTGCGCATAACGATGCTTGCATGTTATTTATTCAAGTTAAATTAGAGAAAATATCATGTAATTGATCTTGTTCATGGATTGTGTATATTGATAGTCTAAATCATGTTGGAAAGCGTATTATTGAGACATGCCATAAGCAATTGATAGAATTTATTATGTTACTAATCATCCGTATTCATCGCTCTTTTTGCAAGGGACTAGCAAATCGCTAGTTGGGGGTATGATTCGGGTTGAATATTGCATATTTAACCCCCAATTTAGCCCTATTTTGTGTTCATATGATGCTTAATTTGTCTCTAATACGTTCGTATTTTGTATATCATTATTTATTCGAGCAAACCATTGATTTGTGCACAAAGTATGAATTTTATTGAGTATTTCTGACTTTTTATATTTTTCATGACTTGGTCTTGATCTCACGATTCCAACGGCTATTTATTTGTATTTTTCTGAGATCTGTGCTAATTACTGTGTATTTTTGATCGCAGAATACCAATTTAATGAAGAAATACACTCAAAATACGAGAAATACGGTCGCCGACCAATCAGGGGCTGACACGTGGCGTGGTGTGGGACGTTGGATCCCAATCCAACGAATGAGGGAGGCCGCTGCTGTGATACGAAGCGGGCGACTTGAAGACCGTTCGATCACAATCGAACGGCTGTGATCGAAGCACCGAAGCGACGAACGAAGCGAAAAATTACGAGCGACGTGGCTCTTCGAGATCCGCACGATCACGATCTGACGGCCCTGAGCGCTCCCGCATTTTGAAATGAGAGCGGCGTCGTTGCGACCGTTGGATGATGATCCAACGGTCCATCTCGAAGCGGAGATCAGCGAGTAAGGCAGGCGACGTGGCCAAGCGAAGGCCGTTCGATCTTCATCCGATGGCCACCGATGATGCTGACTTCGATACGGGTTCGACTCAAAGAAGCGGGTATGGATCCGCTGGCTATGGACACGTGTCAGCGTGAGGATAGATCTCGCTGGATCTAACGGCGGAGATCTGAGGCGGCTTCGCGGATGCGGGTTTCTGGAACCCGTTAGCGATTTAAACCTGCAAGCCTATATTTAAGCGTATTCTAGGGTTTTTGTGGGGTAATTCTGGCGTATTTTGGGGGTTTTGGAGCGGCTACTGTGCATATTTCTCCAGGGAAAAATTCTGATAAATTTCAGAGGCTATTCTTCTTATTTTCAGGGAGTTTTGGTGTCTATCTTGGAGATTTGGTGATAAATTCTTGAACTTATACCCAGTATTGGGTGATTTTTCATTTTATTTCGGTGTTTGAACGATGTATTCTTATATGAAATCTGATTTTTCTTGCACCATGCGTGGCTAATCTCCTTGTGCTATGGTTGTGATGTACTTAGGCGTATGTAATCGTGAAATTTCATGTCTTTAGCCCTATTATCATGTCAAAATTGCTCGTAACGTTGATTTCTACATCGTATTTGTTGGGTATTCTTCATTGTCGATATCTTTAATGTTCCCTATGGCTAGGCCCTGACAAGACTAGCTAATTTTTGTTCTCTAATCAGGACATATCATCGTGCTTATCGTTTAATGAAATCAACGTTGCTAGTAATGCGTATACGACTATTTTAACTAGTTTTTATCGATTCATCTTCCGACGTCTTCACGCCTTGACTGGGTGAAGCGTTGTGTGATATAAAAGACATGATATTTCAGCGATTATAAACTCCTAATGAAGTCACAACCGTAGCACATCCATCTCATATGTGTTGGTGTTGACGTAGTTAGGGTGTCGTAATTATTGATTTCTATATATTTTCGCCCTATTTGCATTGTATAATCACGTATTTTGTCAATTTCTAGTTATATTTTGTTTGGGTATGTTATACGGAGACGTGTGCATGTTTGAATCGAATCTGATCTTTGCGGACTTATTCGTGATGCGTGTTTATTTTCTTTATGAAATTGACGTTATACGTGATTAATCCTTTGGCATATTTTTATGCGCTTGATCGTCATACTTTCCGACGTTCTCGTGCCATGACCGGACGAAACGTTGAGTTATAGAAAAGGTATTGATAATCATTGATTGCACACCCGAACGAAATCATACACAACACATACTCTTCATACTTATACCCCATACCGAAGTCACCGTAAATATTGTAGGATTTTATTTTGTTATTCTAAACTCTTGATCCCATACTGTTATACTTGATAGGTGGTTGGTTATTATCGTTTTAGTATTCTTTACAAACTGACGTCGTGGTTTTGCAGGTCAGTTGTCCCGTGGATTCGACTCTGGACTCACCAGGATTATTACTTGTACGATCTCCTGCGCTTGGGAGTAGTGCTCACATCATTTGAGACGAGGCAGAGATTGGGACATATCTCCAAGGATAGAATCAAAAAGTTAGTAAATGATGGAGTACTTAGTACTTTGGATTTTGCTGACTTCGAGATTTGTGTTGACTACATAAAAGGAAAGCAGACCAAGATGCCTAAGAAGGGTGCGCATAGAAGTTTCGAATTGCTTGAAATCATTTATTCAGATATTTGTTGTCCAGACGTGGACATAAGTTGTCCGAAATACTTTATCTCCTTTATTGATGATTTTTCATGTTTCATGTATATCAACTTGCTTCATAACAAAAGTGAAGCGTTAAATGCCTTTAAGGTTTTTAAGGAAGAAGTAGAGAAACAATGTGGAAAACAAATTAAAATCGTGAGAACTGATAGAGGAGGAGAGTATTATGGTAGATACACGGAAGGTGGTCAAACACCTGGTCCATTTGCTAGATTTCTTCAAGAGCATAGAATAGTTGCTCAGTACACCAATCCAGGATCTCCTAGTGAGAATGATGTAGCTGAAAGAAGAAACATGACTTATAAAGATGGTTAGGAGTATGCACAGTAATGTCAAACTTCATATATCCTTATGAATTGAAGTTCTTAAAACGACAGCGACATATTAAACCGAGTTCCAACTAAGGCAGTCACAAAGACGCCTTTGAGTTATGGAAAGGATGGAAACCGAGTTTGACATATGTATGCGTTTAGGGCTGCCCTTCTGAAGTAAGAGTGTATAATCCACAAGAGAAGAAACTGGATCCTAGGACTATTAGTGGGTATTTCATTGGATATGACGAACGATCCAAAGGATACAGGCTCTATTGTCCATCTCATAGCACTGGGATTGTGGAAGCAAGAAACACGAAATTTCTTGAGAACGACATGAACAGTGGGAGCGATCATTTTCAGGACACTATTCCTGAAAGGGGTCATGCTGGTGATCAGTCCTCCACATCAACTGATCGAATAATTGTCGTTAGTAGTGCCCCTCAAGTTCAAACGGACATAAATCGACAAATTGAAACACCACATGTTGCTATTGATCCAATAGATCAAGTTATTCAAGAAACTCAGGAAGCGGTTAAACAACTTGTTTAAGAAGAACCGCTGATGGAAGCAACCAGTTGATCAACATGATCCTCAAGAGAATGTTGATACAGCATTAAGAAGATCAACTAGGACAAGAAAATCAGCAATATCTTGTGACTATGTTGTGTATCTATAGGAGTCGGACTTCAATGTTGGAGCCGAAAATGACCCTAAGACGCTTTCACAAGCCATGAGTTCAAAAGAATCAAACTTATGGCATGAAGCTATGAAAGATGAGATGAATTCGACGACATCAAATGGGGTATGGGAGCTTGTTGAGTTACCTGCATAGGCGAAAGCCGTTGGATGCAAATGGGTCTTTTAAAAAAGAAAGACTCGTTGGGTAACATTAAGAGATACAAGGTCAGACTCGTTGCCAAAGGATTCACTCAAAAGGAAGGAATCGATTACAAAGAGACATTTTCTCCTGTATCAAAGAAAGATTCTCTTCGCAAAATCATGGCATTAGTTGCACACTTTGACATGGAATTGCAACAAATGGATGTGAAAACGGCTTTTCTTAATGGAGACCTAGAGGAAGAAGTATATATGAAGAAACCTGAAGGATTTTCCTTTGGTAACGGTAAGCTCTTGGTTTGCAAGCTCAAGAAATCCATATATGGATTGAAACAAGCCTCACGTCAATGGTATTTAAAATTTCATGATGTTATATCTTCATTCAGATTTGAAGAAAATATTGTGGATCAATGTATATACCAGAAGGTAAGTGGGAGTATGATTTGTTTCTTAATCCTATACGTGGATGAAATTTTGCTTGCAATCAATGATAAGGGAATGCTATATGAAGTGAAGCATTTTCTCTCTAGAAACTCTGATATGAAAGATCTGGGCGATGCATCTTATGTTATTGAAATTAAGATACATCGAGACAGAATGCGTTATCCTCTGGGAATGTCCCAAGAGATGTATATTAACAAAGTTTTAAAGAGGTTTCGGATGAAGGATTGTTCACCAAGTATAGCTCCCATTGTGAAGGGTGACATGTTCAATTTGAACCAATGCCCAAAGGATGACTTTGAGAGGGAACAGATGATAAACATTCCTTATGCTTCTAGTGTCAGAAGCCTAATGTATGCTCAGCTTTGCACTAGGCCTGACATTGCATTTGCTGTTGGGATGTTGGGACGATATCGGAGTAATCTAGGCATAAAACATTGTAGAGCTACAAAGAAGGTACATACTCATGTACAGACAGACGGACAACTTGGAAATCATTGGCTATTCTGATTCAGACTTTGCTGGATGTGTTGATTCTCGAAAATCAACTTCTGGATACATATTTTTGTTAGCCGGTGGCGTTGTATCATGGAGAAGCGCAAAACAGACTTTGATTGCTACTTCTACCATGGAAGCCGAGTTCGTATCTTATTTTGAAATTTGAGGCTACTTCACATGATGTATGGCTTAAGAATTTCATCACTAGACTTAGAATCATGGATTCTATTTCTAGACAGCTAAGATTGTATTGTGACAATACAGCTGATGTCTTCATGGCTAACAACAAAATTAATAGCCGAAGTATGCACATCGACATCAAGTACGTAGCCATAAAACAGAGGGTTAAGGATAAATCAGTCGTCATTGAGCATATTCATACTGATTTAATGATTGCAAATCCTTTAACTAAAGGCATGCCACCACTGAAGTTTAAGGATCATGTGGATAGAATGGGACTTGGTTCCTTGTTGTGATAACGTTGTTAGTTAATGAAATTCTTATTGTAATGCTTTCTCATATATATGGTCGTGTGCACATTCGGATATATTGTTATAAATATGAGAAAGATTATTTAGTTTGGCCCAAGAATAAACATAAGGTTTATTCATTAAGTTGTATATGTTATTGATGAGAAACATGATGCATTGTAATACATGGAAGATAATACTTGCTTTTAAAAGGACTGATCACCATGATTCATGTATTTTGTTTCTTGTTTGGGATGATGGTTTATGTGGATCAAGTGGGAGAATGTTGTTTCTTTTTTCCCGTTTACAACCGGTTGGTGATCAACATAACTAATTCCCTGTCAATAACTGTAATTTGGTTTTGATAACTGTTGATGGAACGGTTTCAACAAGGATAAAAATGGATTTGGTCCTTGCAATCTGTTTTCTCGATTTTACAGCATCTAACAGAGAGATTAGAGACTCAGAAGATCAAAGACCAAAGAAAGTTCACTGTATTAAAAGCAATGGCTGGAGGTATTAATTTGACTTATTTTTTTCCGTAATTTTGTGATCTAATCGTCACATAATGTTTACAGTTTACATAAGATAGTAGGCAACACTAGCAATGAGTAATCATCATCAGGCCCCTCCTTTAAATCTAAGTGCTTTGTTTGTCAACCCTCTGTGCATGGCAAGTGCCCAAGGTGCTAGAGTGATGCCTTGGATTTCTTTGCCTGACTGCTTGAGGTTGACAACTGACAATGCTTTTTCCATCCGTAGCTAATTAAGAACACGGACAATCTTCTAGGTGCGAGTAGTGAACCTACTAATCAATAAACCGGCAACCAAAATTTCGTATGTCTGAGCCATCCAACAACCGGATATCACATTGTCTTGAATTTAGATTGAACATTTAACTAGAGCAATGTCATATCAGATAGGGGTGTTTTACCTTTTAAGCAACATGGTCGATAATAAACATGAATTATAGAAGTTTGCATAAGATAGTACGAAACTCTAGCAAGGCATTTCCCTCGTCAGGCATCTCCTTTAAATGAAGTGCTTTGTTTGTCAAACCTTGATGTAAGGCAAGCATCCAATGTGCTACAGTGCGACATTGAAGGCCTACTTTGTCAACGAGTTTTAGTTTCTGAAAACATGAGTTTCTGGTCGAAACTGATGTTTCAAATATGGACATTTTTTTGGATATCCAAAATGGAGTTTCTGAAACTGAGGTTTGGAAGCCCCAAACCTTATGAAAACGGAGTTTAAGAAGGTATATTTTGAATGGAGTTTTACGAACTGATGTTTGTATGAGTGCAAACCTCAGTTTCATTTTAACTTAATTGGAACCATGGTATCAAAAACTGTGTTGCCAAACTATGCCGAAGAGCTTTGACTAAGTACTTAGGATGCCCATTATTCCATTAACCATAACCATTTAAGAAGGCCAATCTTCTAGATGTCAACCTACTAATCAATAAACCAAAAAAATCAAAATTCGGTCTATATGATCCATTTAACAACATGATAATGCTGTCAGGATTAAAGATTTTGCTATAGCAAGGTCATATCAGATAGGGGAGTGGTGTATCCTCTAACATGGTCAGTAATAAACAAAAACATCATGATGCTCATTGCAGTTGAACCCTAGTGATCAAACATAATGAAAAATAAATGTCTTGGAAAGTTGTTTATGTTGCAATCTTTTCTATGATTTGAGTCGGCACAAGCAGGAAAAAATTGAAGTCTCCTAGGCCTGGCTAATGCATCCACTTCTACAACTGGATTTGATTGGGTCAATGGGGTGAAATTTAAAACCCAAGCCACCGCATTTAACGATGTGCTTAATGTGTCGGTTATCTTTCATTCCAGTTTGAGTCATTTTCACCTTTTCATGTGTCATGTTGAAAATTGTTAGCCTTAATCAATCATGAAGTTTTTAAGCTTTTAGGATCACTTTTCAAGTTCTTCAAGTCCAGTAAAAAGTCTGGAAGATGGAAGATGAAGTCGAGGTATGCTTTAGGGAATTGCTTTTATTTTTTTCAAACATGATAAATGTACTGCCAATGTAAAGTTCCAATAAGTGTAAACATGTGATTGAAAATTTGATCAAAGGGTGAGCATCATAATAGTTACATAGACAAAAGCATAGGAAAATCTCTTACAATGAGACAGCAAATAAAGTATGACTGATATCTACCTCCATAATAGTGTATGTGTGAATTGCACAATCCTGGTCAATGGCCCTTCTCCAATGTAATGAACCATGGTGAAAACCATACGCTATTAATAAGTGCTCTGATGTAGGCGAGAACTATGATAAAATTGAGAATCAAGTTAAGGACAGCAAAACAAGTATTTAAGCAAATACGATAATCATGTGACTAAATATGAGCTTTTGCATCCCCAATATAATGAGCTTCCAAATAATGAGCGGAGGACTATCATGACCTACGTTTGAAAAAGCATCAACTATGGTTTAACAGTATAAAATATTGACTGTATTATGTGGAATGTAGCTACAGTTAATGATGTAAATATTGACAGTTACGCTTGATAGGTCGATATAGTCGATACGACTGATATGTCGGTATAGTTGATATGTATCGGTTCCCAAATGATACGATGTGTTTTAATTTATCGGTTTATAAAAACTAGCCCAATATCGACTCATATCAGATGTATTGACCGATATATCAAGTCGATGTCAGGCGATATGTGTGTTTTTAATTAATTCGTAATTTTATTCTTACAAACTTACAATTGTTACAATATTTTAATAGATACACTACTAACATATAGTTATAAGTTGAAAGAATATTTAATCTGTAAGACTATTCAATCATAATAATGTAGTGACTTTAAAAGAAATTTAACTAAAGCTCATCTTATGTTAATATTTGAATTTTCTTATTTTATATTAACATGTTCTTGATCTTTCATGTGTTTTTTACAAGTCACGTTAAAAAATTTTGCATTCATCCAATAGCACGAAAATAAAAAATTAATTGATTAAATTTAACTATGATGTTTGTCACTCTTGCTATTCAAGGCATGCTATATTTTTAAATTTATTACTTTACATAATAGGTTAATGATTAATTTTAATGCATCATTATAAGTTTATAACATTACTTGATTATATTGATATCATTAAATATGGACATATAAAGATGCTATGATTACTATTCAATAAGACTTGTATATTTATAATGTTCAATATTAGAAACACGATATTGACGCATATCCCTGATATATCCCACGATATCTACTGTCCAATATGAAATTAACCACCTGATGCGATCCCGATAGCTGATATTTAAAACCTCATTTGTAGTACATATATTTGGCAACATGTCTCCATAGATATTTCTTGGCATCTTTGAAATCTTTCATTGCAACCTTTACAGTAAACTGGGGTTTGTCTTACTTCTTTAAAGTAAAGGGGTTAGAATAAACTGAATCACATGAATGAAGAATAGACGATATGATAGTAGAGTCAGCACGAACTGAACCCCATTTAGGAAGACTCGACAGTTTTGTTAATTCTTCTTTTAGATATTATTTTTCGTTTAACAAATTTTAACCTACTTGCTCTCAAGTCTCTTCTAGTATCCCTTTTCCTCCTCAGTCTCATTCTCATCATCGTCAACATCGTCATCTGATTTTGATCCTATAGACATATCCATTAACTCTTCTTGCATCTTCTTATTTATAAAGTATAATATTTGCTTTTTTTATCTTAGCAAAATATATATGCTTTCCTCTTTACTTTTTTATTTTTTGTGCTTCAATACATGTTATTGCATCCAGGTAATTTCTGTCAACTGTTTCGGTTAGGATCCCAATTAGTCCCACATCAGAAATAATAGAAAAGAAATGTTTAAGTATTAGAGTGCCTCTCCAACTAATACCAATTGGTTTTCGGTTGGATACTAACTAATACTTGACAATTGGGGGGTGAGCCCAGTGTTATGGGCCTAGTATGGGCTGGGTCCTTAGCAAGGCTATTGTTAGAGGCATAATATGGGATGAGTCTCTAACAAATGGGCTAGTATTAGAGGCATAGTATGTGATGGGTCTCTAACAAATGGTACCAGAGTAAGCCCCACGCTACGACCCACGTTGCGGAAGGGGCGACCTGTGGAAGGAGCGACCTAAGAGGGGGCAACCTGGTAAAAGGTCAGAGTGTGCCACTTAGAGTGGGCACCCCAGAGTGGGCCGTCGTGGACGGTGGTTGTCGACAGCGGAAGGGACGACCTGGGGAAAGAGCAACCTAAGAGGTGGCGACCTGTTAAAGGCTAGAGTGGGCACCCCAGAGTGAGCCGTCGTGAACGTTGTTATCGGAAGCGTGATGGTATGTTAGGATCCCAATTAGTCACACATCGGAAAGAATAAAAAGAGAAATGTTTAATTATTAGACGGCCTTTACACTTAATACCGATTGGTTTTGAGTTGGATTCTAGCTAATACTTGAACCCAGGTTTATGGTCCTAGTATGGACTAGGTCCTTAGCAAGGCTATTGTTAGAGGCCTAGTATGTGACGAGTCTCTAACAAATGGGCTAGTGTTAGAGGCCTAGTATGTGATGTATCTCTAACAAATGGGCTAGTGTGATGCCTAGTATAGGATATGTCTCTAACAGTTTCTTAAGGTAAGTTTTGCCTTCATGCATTTCTTTACCATAATAATTGCATTTGAAATGTCTATGATTTTTGATATCGTTTTACTATGATTCCAACCAATATCCAATTATTTTTATTGATGAGTTATTCAAGATGTATTTTAATCAACTTTTATGTCTGGAAATAACATATAATAGGTAATCGTTTAGAAAAATTAAACTAAGTTAATAAACTAATTGATATTTAGAAAATTAAAATTTGGATTTTTCTAAACAATTAACACTAAAATAGGAATTTATTTCTAAATATTAAATTAGTTAAATATCTAACATTATTTCTAAACATATACCATTATTTCTAAACATTTAACATTATTTCTAAACATTAAAATTTCTAAACAACTACTGCCATTATTTCTAAGTATTTAACATTATTTCTAGACATCAAAATTTCTAAACATTTAATATTATTCCTAATAATTAACATTATATCTAATCATTAACATCAAAATGTGGGTATTTCTAAAAAATTAACATTCAAATTAATAATTGCAATTAACTTTAATAATTAAAATAACAACTAACAACTAACAATTAACATTAACAATTTACAGTTAATATTGGAAATTAGAAGTAACAATTTCTAAACAATTTAGTTTACATTACAATAAACAATTTTTTAACATTTAATTTAGTTAACATTACAACCCCGCTCACTTATCTTACCATTCCAACATGCGACACATGCGTGCAGAACGTGACGCATGCGCACCCCACATGATTTAGCACTTAAATTTTGTCCTGAGCCCCGATTTGATCTAGGGCTACATGATCATATAACCTCTTCGACTTCCACTTCCAGTGACCCAAAATTAAAGGTGGTGGTGATGATATGTGAGTTGTAACAGCGTCGAATGAAAAATAGGTGGTTATCATCAATAGCAGTGGTGTAAGAATTATGCTAAAATTCCTATTTTCCCAGTTTCTTCTTCAACCACTCATCATCGTCAACATCCGTCTCGTACCAACACGGCTGAAAACTAACCAATGCAAGCCGAAACTTCTCGAAACTAACCGATAAGAGTTGAAACCAAGAATTGTAACACCCCTCCAAAATCAAGACAAAACGAACGAAATCAATTGGTTTCAACCGAAATGTTAAGCTTTGTATCAGACAGCAAATAAAAATCTTAAATATGCTCCAACAGTGGAAAATATGAGAAAATGCAGTTAAAATTGTTTGATATCGTAGGTAGGTTTATTTTACAAATAGTGCACTTTGGAAAAATCTTAAAGATTGCAACCTAAAGTACAGAGAAAGAAAATCAACCTATTGTACAAGGAACATGATCAAATAACATACTCAGCCACCCTTCCACATGTAGGTTACTGTTAGGAACTAACAAAAAGGCACGATTTTTATTGGAAATCTAGTAGCTAGAACAAGATAATTGAATACCAAAGAGGGGTATTCTCCTCCCAAGACGCTAAAGAGGACGTCCACACTCGTCTACCTTTGGAATCACACAAATCACAATAATCATAGCATCCGCAAACTAAGGCGGCTACCCTCCATATATATAAGAGAACCTAGGGTTTGGGGAAGGGCAAGCCGCGCGCGCGGCCAAATTGGGCGGCAAGGGCCAAAGAGGGGCGGCCTGGGCTTGGGCCGCCCCCTGGCCTACGGGTGTAAACCCGCAGGCGGGTTGGGCTAGTGGGCCCATCAATACTCCCCCCAAAGAGCCACCTTATCCTCAAGGTGGAAGTCTGGAAAGCGCGCCGTCATATCCTCCATGTCCTCCCACGTGCTATCGTGCTCCGGTAAGCCCCTTCACTGCAACAACACCTGCCGCCCCCTGTGTCGCTCCGCCGAACTCCTTTGAGCATCTCGGGCTCCATCCTCACCTCCATATCAGCAGTAAGGGTCTCCGTAATGTAGGGGAAGAGGTGTGATCGCCAATGGCATGGTGTAACTGTGAAACATGGAAGACTGGGTGAATGGTGGACCCTGGGGGTAAGCGTAATCTGTAAGCCACTGGTCCTACTTTCGCCTCGACCTCGAAAGGCCCAAAAAACCGCGGTGCCAGCTTTTCATTCCTCCTATGGGCCACCGACCTCTGCCTGTAAGGCTTCATCTTCAGATACACCATATCCCCGACCTCAAAATGTATGTCACGACGGTGTAAGTCTGCCCGAGCCTTCATCACCTGTTGTGCCCTCGCCAAATGGAGCTTCAGCTCCTCCAAAATCTGATCCCTCTCTGCCAAGTACTGCTCCACATCTGACACAGGAGTCGTCTCATGGCCATAATGAAGTAAATGCGGAGGATCTCTGACATACAAATCCTGAAGGGGGAAGTCTGCGCCGCCGTGTGATATGAAGTATTATACCAGTATTCTGCCCAAGCTAGCCAACGCGTCCACTCCTTAGGATTATCTGAAATGAAGCAGCGCAAGTAAGTCTCCACACTCCTATTCACCACCTCTGTCTGACCGTCAGTCTGGGGGTGGTAAGCTGTGCTCCGTTTCAATGCCGTCCCTTGTATCCTAAAAAGCTCCTGCCAAAATTTGCTCTGGAACACCTTGTCTCGATCCGAGACTATGGACTTTGGAGGTCCATGCAGACGAATTACCTCCCTCACAAAAACCTCCGCCACCGAAACTGCGCTGTACGGATGCCGAAGCTAGACAACATGTGCATATTTGCTGAGGCGGTCGACCACAACAAAAATGACAGTGTATCCACCCGACTTCGGCAATCCATCAATGAAATCCATAGATATGTCCTTCCAAACCCGGTCTGGTAAGGACAGCGGCTGTAGTAGTCCTCCTGGGAACATCGCCTGGTACTTGTGACGCTGGCACACGTCACACTCTGCCACCATCCTTGCCACCTCCTTCTTCAGTCCATTCCAATAGACCTCCCTTACCAGCCGCTGGTAGGTCTTGAGGACCCCAGAATTTCCTCCGATAGCACTGCCGTGGAACTCCCTGAGTATAGCCGGTATAAATGCAGATGTCCTCGATATCACAAGTCTCCCTAGTAAAGTAGCCATCCATCCTGAAGAGAATACCTCGGGAACTCAGTCGACCCCTGTAGAAGGGCGTCTCGTATATCAGCCAACGTCGGGTCCTGCTCCACCTCCTGCTGTAGTGGGCCCCAATCCTCCAGGATAGACACTTCAAGCGTCGCTAGCGCTGCCTCCTCCTGCCAGGATAAAGCATTACCTGCCTTGTTCTCCAATCCCGGACGGTACTCAATCTCGAACATGTACCCCATCAACTTCCGCAGCCACTTCTGATGCTCCTCCGCTACCATCCGCTGCTCTAACAGATACTTCAGGCTCCGCTGATCCGTGCGAACTATGAAATTCCGTCCCAACAAATATGGCCTCCACTTCTGTATGGACAACACTATAGCCATCAGCTCTCTCTCTTATAGACCGACCGCAGTCGGGCCCTCGCGGTCAACACCTGGCTGTAGTAAACCATGGGCCGCTGCTCCTGCATCAGTACTGCTCACAGCCCATGTCCTGATGTGTCTGCCTCTACCACAGGGTCTGGAGAAGTCGGGCAACGCCAATACTGGCACTGTGGTCATTTCCCTTTTCAGGGCCTCAAAAGCTGTCGTCGCCTCCTCTCTCCAATGAAGCTGGTCCTTCTTCAATAACTCCGTCAACAGCCAGGCAATCGTCCCATACCCCTCCACGAATCTACGATAGTATCCTGTCAGCCCCAGGAAGCCCCGAAGTCCTCTGAGCGTGGTGGGACGCGGCCAGTCCAGCATGGCCACTATCTTTGCTCTATCTGCTGCCACCACTCCTGCTGATACCACGTGCCCCAAATACTCCACCTGTGACTGCCCGAAAAGACACTTCTTTATGTTCACATATAGCTGGTGGTACTGCAGCTCCTGAAACACCACCTGCAGGTGGTCCAAATGCTCCTCCAGAGTACGAATGTACACAAAAATATCATTGAAGAAAACTAGTACGAATCGCCTGAGATAGGGTCGGAATACGTTATTCATATGAGCCTGAAAGGTGGCGGGTGCATTTGTCAACCCAAAGGACATGACAAGAAACTCATAGTGACCCTCATACGTCCTGAACGCCGTCTTGGCCACATCCTCCTGTCGCATCCTGATCTGATGGTAGCCGGACTTTAGATCTAACTTGCTGAACCAGGCTGCCCCGTGTAGCTCGTCCAGGAGCTCGTCTATCACTGGTATGTGGAACTTGTCCGGGACGGTCTCCTTATTCAACGCCCTGTAGTCCACGCAGAATCGTCAAATATCATCCTTCTTCTTCACTAACAACACTGGGCTGGAGAACGAGCTCACACTCGGCTGGATCACCCCCGCCTGTACCATCTCAGACACCATCCTCTCTATCTCGTCCTTCTGATGCTGGGGGTATCAGTAGGGCCGCATGCTAATGGGGGACACACCCTCTCGTAGAACAATATCGTGCTCGTGGTCCCGTGGTGGTGGGAGACCCCGAGGATCCTGGAAGATCTCCTCGAACTGCTCCATCAGCTGTCGCACCGCTCCTAGAATGGGCTGCTCTGTACTGGCCTCTGCGCCTCCCTCACCTGTCAACGAGTGCAGCTCCACTAAATATCCTCCCCCTTCCGCCTGGATGGTCCTCACCATGGTCTTCAAGGAGACCAAAACTCTGCAGAGGCTGGGGTCCCCCTGTAGTGTCACTGCTCTCCCTGCTTCCTGAAACTTCATCCGCAGCACTTTCCAATTTATTGTCATCTCCCCTGACGTCTGTAACCAGGTTATGCCCAGAATGATGTCGGTGCTCCCCAGGTCCAGAGGTAAAAAATCTGCAATAACATGTATCCCCTGCATGGTCAATATCAGTCCATTGCACACTCCCCGGCTGCTCTCCTTCTTTCCCGTCCCCATCATCACGCTGAAACCGCCGCAATCTGTCAGCTGGAGTCCCTGCTGTGCCACCACCCTCTTGGAGATGAAATTGTGGGTAGCCCCACTGTCAATGAGCACGGTCACCTGCTGGTCTTCGATCTCCCCCTAGCTTCACGGTATGATTCGGGGTGAATCCTACCACGGAGTTGAGGGACACCTCTGCCACGTCCAACTACTGGCCCTCCAGCTCCTCCTCTGCCTCAACTGCCTCCTCCTCGACGTCATCATCTGCGTCATCGTCCTCCAACAGAATCACCTGGAGCTTGCGCCCCGCGCACCGATGGCCCGATGAGAACCGCTCATCGCACCTGAAGCACAAGCCCTTCTGTCTCTTTTCCCTCATCTCAGCGTCTGTCATGCGCCTGAACTGTCCCCAGCCTGTGGTGAACTACCCTTCTCTCCAGTCTTCTTCCTGCTCGTCTGGGCCGCCACCGTGGGGTCCCTGGTCCTCCAGCCCCGGACGGGGCGCCCCTCGGTATCTGGCTACTGTAATCGCTCCTGACCCATCTATCCTCTGTCTGCGCATTCTCTACCATCTGTGTCGTCTTACTCGTCCAATTCCTCCACGTAATAGGATTGATTTTGGGTAAAAATATCCTCGTTTTCCTTCTCCTTCAAAGGTGTCGCCTTTGGTGCCGGATTAGGGTTTCCTTCGTCGTGTGATTTAGCCGTCAAGAGAGAGATCATCTTCGTAAATTGCTCGTCGTTTTTCGCTTGACACGCCTTCATGTGCTCGACGGATTCCACCACGGTCTCCACCGATTTTTTAACCCCTTCAATTTCCCACATGAGCTTTTCCTCCAACGCCTCGAATTTATCCTTTGATCGCGTCGCTGTCGCCATGAATCGTCACGCTCTAATACCAAATTGTTAGGAACTAACAAAAAGGCACGATTTTATTGGAAATCTAGTAGCTAGAACAAGATAATTAAATACCAAAGAGGTGTATTCTCCTCCCAAAGACGCCAAAGAGGACGTCCGCACTCGTCTACCTATGGAATTACACAAATCACAATAATCATAGCATCCGCAAACTAAGGTGGCTACCCTCCCTATATATAAGAGAACCTAGGGTTTGGAGGAAGGGCAAGCCGCGCGCGCGGCCAAATTGCGCGGCAAGGGCCAAAGAGGGAGCGGCCTGGGCTTGGGCCACCCCCTTGGCCTGCGGGTGTAAACCCGCAGGCGGGATGGGCTAGTGGGCCCATCAGTTACTTTTACTCTATATATTTTCAAATTGCCATTGAAGAATTAATTCTTTACTGTGAGATTATACATGTTGAGAAGAGTGACAAAGGTATAAATATCCGATGGGTGATGACAAATACTCACATTCATCTCAAACAGTTCATATATCAGTGACCAAGTTTCCAATGCCCGTATGGATCCCTTGATAGGAATGAAGGAAACATGATAATATGGAAGGGGCCTTACAAATTGGACATTTTCATCTCAAAAGAATAGAAAGGAAAAAAAAATAGAGATAAGAGAAACAAGATAAGGATAACCTGTACAGAAGTCACATAGTGAACAGCTCGGATTGCCCTCGAAGCTAGAACCATACCAAAGCTGCAACCATCAATAGTAATCAAAGTATCAGATAGTAAAATAAATTCAGAAACTTTAGAAACTTATGTTTTATAAAAAGCCTAAGATATAATCAAGATAAAAAGATTTTACGTTGCCTCCTCAATTGAATAAACACGAAGCTCATAAACAACTTGACGTTGAGACAGCGGATGCCATGTAGGAGATGTATCAGCCTCTAAAGCATCAGCAGACACATGCGACTGTAACCCATGATCCCCTTTCAATTGAGGAAGGATGCATGCAACACAAGCGGCTAAAAATCGTCCACATGGAGAAAAGTGTGCCCCCATCTCACTGTCATTATTTTAAGGACATCAAAGTCAAAAATAGATATGGAAACAATAACCAACTGTAACAAATGGAAATTTAATAAAGAACACAACATCATGTCTTCAGCCTCTGCACATAGATTTGCAGAGGATAATTTACAAACAAGGTTAAGTACTCAGGCAAGAAATGTATGTAAACGCTTCAATAAAATAATCCAATGATTATCAAGCACAACATCTCATTTGTATACCAACTTAAAGATGTTTAAAAGACATGTGAGGAGTAAACATGTTCTCACAACATCAAGAATACATAATCAAATTCGGCAACATGAATACATGACAAAGGTCTAATGAAGGAAACAGTCAACTCATGGTTTCACAACGTCATTACATAAGTAATGTGAAATCCGTTAGGACTTGCCGCAGTGTATTTCAGGTAATCATGTATTTGGTTGTAAACCCACACCTATTGCCTTTTTAGTCCATATATATGACAACAAGGGTTAATAGGATAATAACTCTATTCTTTAACCTAAATCCCAAACTTATCTTCACATATTTCTACATGGTATCAAAGCTATGATACCAATTTAAACCCAAACACCATATCCATATTAACTCTAACCCAAACAGACGTCCATCAATTTCGCCTGCAGTTTTGACTCGCACATCGTTAGGCAGCCAATGACAAGTTCATCTTCCCCATCATTGGATGCTCATCTTCGACATCGACATACAGTGCCGATCTCATCAAGGTCTGTGTTGCTTGAACTCGTCATCGAAACGTAGCGCCCCCGTATTCTTCGTCATCAGTGCAATCTTCATCCTTTTCCTCATTTGTCATTTGTCCTGTCATCGACTTTGACTTAATCACCAACTCATCCTACTCAATTCTATGCCCACATCATCGGCTTCTGTTCGATACTAGCAGCTCCTGCCATCATCAGCTTGAGTTGTTCTCCCCCTATTTTGACCAAGCCAGCAGCCCTCATGGGCTGTTGAATTCCAGCAGCCCATGAGGGCTGCTAGTAGCTGCTGGAAACCAGCAATTCTCCTCCTCCAGCAGCATCCGAATTGATTGTCATTTAACTACCATCCCAGCTATATCTCTGCACAACCCCAGCTTCTCCCGTGTCTCCACCTTCGTGAACATGTCTGCTGGATTCTCCTTTGTATGAATCTTCACTAGTCTCAACAGATGTTGATCCAGCACATCGCGTATCCAATAATAGCATATGTCGATATGCTTTGTCCAAGCATAATACATTGAATTCTTGCTCAGCTCTAAAGCACTTTGAATATCACAATGTACTTTATACATTTTCTGATTGATTCCTAATTCTTGAAGAAATCGCTTTAACCACAACATTTCTTTACCAACGTATGTGATTGCAATATACTCCGCTTCTGTTGCGGATTTCTGCAACCTTGACTGCCAAGACACAGCTCCCCCTGCAAAACTGCAGAAAAAAACCTGATGTAGATTTTCTACTATCAAGGTCACCAGCCATACTGCATCTGTATAGCCCTCCATGATTAGATCGGCTTCTCCATAGTACAAATGTAATGCCCATATTTTTGGAATTGTTTAACGTTTTATCATATATTTTTAAGTATTTCACTAATCTTCCTAATCTACCTCTTTTCATTAATGTTCCCCTCTATAATCCTTTTAGAGATTCTTTTATTTCCCCTCAAGGCCCAAAGCTTTTGGCCCACTCCATTCTGTCTTTTAATTTCCATTTTCCTTTTTATTTTTGATGCACTCTTTGTTTTGTTGGGCCAGCCCATAACTTCCCCTTTCCCCCTTAAAACCCTTTCAGCTGATCAAACCCCAAGCCCAAGCCTTGGCTGTTAGTTTTGATTTCTCTTGGGGCAAGCTGAGAACCCAACTCACTGCAAAAAAATCAAAACCCCATAGCCCTTATCCCTCCATCTCGCAATCAGTGGACGAGGCCTCGCCCTCTCATGCGAAGCGCACCAATTGAACGGCAGCAAGCTCGACCCATCTCATTTCTCTCTCTCCCTTAAAGCGAACCGAACCCATCGACCGCATCG
Source organism: Scilla litardierei (assembly GCA_030789695.1). Taxonomy (NCBI): domain Eukaryota; kingdom Viridiplantae; phylum Streptophyta; class Magnoliopsida; order Asparagales; family Asparagaceae; genus Scilla; species Scilla litardierei. The sequence continues at coordinate 9,115,808 of CM061138.1, read as the reverse complement.
CCCCTCGCGCTCTCTTCGGAAACCCTAGCCGCCCCCTTTTGAGATCCGAACGGGATTTCGCTCCGAAGATTTCGGGATTGAGATTGATTTACGTGTCTCCATCCCTACTTATACCCGATGGATTTCTTTGGTTTTTAGATGAAAATCATCTTCTTCTCCTCTCAATTTCTAAAGTTTGATTTATGGATTTCCGAGTATTTTCATGGACGGATTTCGGGCTTTTTGATTCTTAATCTGAGGTAGATTCCTTCTTCTCCATCTTTCGTTTATATTTTGAATTATTTGGGATATGATGACACGAGATTCGTGGAGGGATCCTTCACGACCCGATGATGCGATGTCCACCGACAACCTATTTGAGGTTTTTTAGTGATCCTCAATGTTCATATGTACTATTTCCTTCGATTGCATTTATCCACTCTCCGGTTGGCCGTCGGGGGATCAGTTTTGTCGCCGCCATAGCTATCTTCTCGGAGAACTCCATATTAGCTAATTGCATATTGTTGGCCGCTGCCTTTTGTTTATCGGGTGAAGCCCTGCTGATTTCTTTCTAGACTTGTTGCACACTTGCGCATTGTATTTGAGCTTTCTCTGCAGTAACTTTCAAGTGGGACTTTGCTTTGTTTAATGGGTTCTCTAGCCCTTGTTGTCTGCTCATGGGCTATGGCCTCCTCATGGGCCTTTTTGGTATGTTGCGTTGCTGACTATTTTTAAAAGCCGTTGGTTGGATTGGGCTTGGATGTTGGTACTTTGTCTGTATCCTATTCATAGATTGCGGCAGATCCCATCCGTGCTGGTAGACTACAAAGTTAATAATCGGTTGCTGAATCTGATCCCAAAGTAAAACTATACTGTTATTTTACAATCTTTTGTTTAAGATGTTAAATCATTGTGTTTATGGTTATAATAATTGTCATAGGTTCCTCTATCGGCTTCAATTAAACTGTTGCATTAAATTGTTGCGTAAATAATTACTTTTGGGAATAGACCCAATTGATTGACATGTGTACCCTTGATATTGACAACTCACGACATCAACCCACACATTAGAATGACATACACTCAACTCACTGTCGATTACGGAAAATGTATTCGGTTTACCACTCTCCTGATGGAAGTGGGGCAAATTACAACAATCAATTTTCCTCCTTTTACGGAACGATGGTCTAAATGCAATTTTCCTCTTTCTTCTGAAATGAGGGTTTCAAGATTCAGTTGTCCGATATCCACACTAATAGCGGAGTTACAAAAATGTGTTGATGAACATCACTCCCTTGGACATGAGTCACAAGCTAGAATGGTTAGTTAACTTTAACTAACCCATTTTTAGACATTCATAACTTGGCAGATCATTTTCTTGTCTAGAGATATTGTAATTGTACTGTTTCCGATATAAATAAACTATTAAGTTTTGTTTAGATGTAATTTACTTCTAACTTTGTTGTTTATTTTCTTCTCAGCTTTAGCAGGAGATTTTACAGCTTTGGTCGTACATTAAATTTCTAGAATTGATCGCACATGTATGACTTTAATTTCGGTGTTAATTTCTGCTTAGTCTTATTCTGTATTCACTGGTACCCAGCAGGATCTGCAAAATAATTGTAATTTGTGACGGCCCCCGAAACCGGGTCGTTACAACAAACATGCCTTTGAAGTATCCTTGAGGTATCTGAGAAACCATTTGACTGCCTCCTAATGTTTCTTTCCATGATTAAAAAGGAATCGGCTCACCATTCCCATGGCATGGGCGATGTCAGGTCTTGTGCACACCATTGCATACGTCAAGCTTCCAACTGTTGAGGAATAAGGCATTGATGACATCTCTTCCATCTCTTTCTTGGATGAATGGCATGACCTCTGCTCAATTTGAAGTGGTTGGCTAATGGAATGCCAATTGATTTGTCATAATCCATCTTTAATCTCTTGATCACGTGTTTAATGTACTTCTCCTGAGATAGCCATAGCTTCTTATTTTTCATATCTCAGACGATCGGTATTCCCACAATTTGTTGAGCATGACACAAGTCTTTCATATCGAAATATTTAGAGAGGTCCTTCTTCAGCTGGCTGATTTTTGTTGCATCTTGCCCAACAATCAACATATCATCCACATATACACACTGGCCTGCAACGGTCCTTTTGTAGCCTTGACTCATCATGAATGTGTCAAACTTCTTGTACCACTGTCATGGTGCTTGCTTGAGGCCGTACAGACTCTTTTTCAGCTTGCATCCGAGGTTTTCTTTGACTAAAACCTCGAAACCTTCTAGCTGCTCCATGTAGATTTCTTCATGTAGATCACCATGAAGAAATGAGGTCTTGACATCCATCTGTTCACGCTCTAGATTCAACCTGGCTACTAACCCAGGGATGACGCAGATTGAAGCCATCTTCACAACATGTGAAAAGATCTCGTCAAACTCAATACCTTTCTTCTGAAGGAATCCTTTGATTACCAGTCGAGCTTTGTGCTTCACCACCTCTCAGTTGCCATCTTTCTTGAGCTTGAAGACACATTTGTTCTTCAGCACCTTCTTTCCTTATGGAAGCTTGACCACCTCATAAGTAGAATTCTTCTGCAGAGATTCCATCTCATCATGCATAACTTGCAGCCAAATTTCTTTATTCTGGTGAGATACTGCTTCTTGGAAACTCTCTGGCACCCCCTCTTCAGAAAGCAGAAGATACTCAGCTTCTGAATATCTGGTAGATGGAATCCGGCCTCGTTCAGATCTTCGTACATGTTAGTTGACTTCAAGAGGCGTGCCATCATCTGCATGTGGTGATGGTGGTGCAATAGCTGATGGAGAGGGTTGTGGCTCTCTCTGCTCAACATCCTCCTCTTCTTCCACGTCTTGTTCAACAGCCTCATCTTCTTCTGGTATTTCGTTATGCACCTCTTCGTATTCCATTGGTGTTGGGTCTGGAACAATGTCTTCAGCACTTGAGCTTGCATTTGAAGACACCATGGTCTTTTCAATTTCTTCCAATGTCTGATTTTCTTGAAACAGCGCATCCCTGCTCCGTATAACCTTCTTTGTCTTTGAATCCCATAATCTGTACCCAAATTCTACATCTCCATAGCCTATGAAGATACACGGAATGGTTCTTGCATCAAGTTTCTGCCTTTGCTCATTGGATACATGTGCAAAGGCTAAGCAAATGAATACCCTCGGGTGGGAGTACGAGGGATTCTTGCCAAACCACATCTTCTCTGGAACTGCACAATCCAAAGGTACTGATGGTAATCTGTCAAAGAGGTAGCAGGCGGCAAGAACAACTTTTTCCCAGAATGGCTTTGGTAGCTTAGCCATACTGAGCATACTTCTGACCTTCTACATGATCATATGGTTCATTCTTTCAGCTACGCCATTGTGTTGTGTTGTGCGAGGAACCGTCTTCACATATCTAATGCCTTGACTTCTACAATAAACATCGAATGCTCGGGAAGTATTTCACCTCCATTGTCTAAGCGGTGGTACTTTAACTTCTTTCTCGTCTCACGTTCAACCATGACGTGAAACAACTTGAAGTAGTCAAACACTTGGTCTTTAGTCCTCAAGAAGTAGACTCACACCTTCCGAAAAGCATCATCAATGAAGGTCAAGAAGTACATGTTGCCAGACCTCCAAGTGAACGCAAACATCAGAGTGTACCAGACCGAGTAACTCTGATCTTCTTGTTGAAGAAGAACTGAAGGATACTCTATGTTTCTTGCCAACTAAGCAATGCTGATAGGGATCTAGTCCAGCATCCTTGGTGATTGAGATCAGCTTCTTCTTCGTCAAGAGAGATAACCCTCTCGTACTAATGTGACCGAGTCGTTGGTGCCACAGATTTTGAGTAGCCTCATGTTTCACCACGTTAAGGCTGTCGGTGCATTTTTCATATGAGTTTCATATAACGTACCACAAATATGCCCATTTGCGGTAATCATGGCACATTTCGTCATTCTACATGTGTCGTTACTGAAGCGGTTGTCGAATCCCTATTTGACAAGAGCTGTCCTAGAGAGCAAGTTTGCCAGAGGTCTGGCACATGTCAAAGATCTTTCAGAGTTATTGTGCAGCCGACATTTGTATGAATCTAAACGTCACCAATTCTTATGATCTTGCAAGAACTTATTCCCCATCTTCATGATGCCAAAGTCTCCTGCTTTGTAGCTGGTAAAGAAGTCTCTTCGAGGAGTGGCGTAAAAGGATGCTGATGTATCAATCACCCACTTGATGTCCTGATTGGAAACGTGAAGACAAGTCTCTTCTTGAATAGAGCAAATAGCCACTTCTCTAGTACAAGTGACTAAAGCCTCACCATCCTTGGTCTTCTATTGATAACCACTTTGGCATTGTTCTCGTAACAGCTTCAAGCACTTCTTCTTCATGTGGCCCTCCATGCCACAATAATAACACTTGTAGGTAGGACTCCTCCCGTATGGTGACCTGCCACAGCTTTTGCTCCTCTCTTCCCCAGCTTCAACCACCTCCTTATTGTCTTCCTACCTCCTTATTGTCTTCCTCGAGTCTTTGTCACGAGGGCATGTGATTGGTTGGTGCCGGCTTCTTTTCTTCTGGCCTCCTCGTTGAAGAAGGCATCATTAACCATAAACATGGTAAGTTTGCCGTTTGAGACCGAATTGCTGAAAGAGACCACCGTCTCCCAATTGTCTGGAAGAGAACTGAGTGGGAGAAGAGCTTGTTCTTCATCCCCAAGCTATAACTCCACCGCAGAGTTGATTCACCAGGCTCTGAAACTCGCTCATGTGCTCAGCAACAGAAATTCCACTCTGCAACTTCAAATTTACCAATCGCCTCATTAACAAGGCTTTATTTCGAGCAGACTTGGCTTGGTGCATGTCCTCTAACTTTTGCCAGAGTGAATATGCATGTCTTCTGTGCAACATGGTGGAAGGCGCTGTGATCGATCTATTTTCAAATTTGACTGATCGTCTTTTGATTCATCATCTTCCAGTTTGCTTCTTTGATGAATTCTGGCTTTACTCCTTTGACCTCTAATGGGTCAAATAACTCTTTACAAGTGAGGAGATCCTCCATTCGAGGTCTCCACGGTGTGTAATTTGTGGCCTTCAGCTTGATCATAGCTCCCGATGATGATGACTCTTCTATTGACATTTGAAAGAAAAAATGTTAAAAAATTTTCACTCCCCCCTTTTTTCTCTGCTCTCTCAGCTTACATAGGCTCTGATATCACTTGGGTGATTCGCTGATCACTTACTGATAGTAAAACAGTAAAAATTGAAGAGTAAAAACTTGACTATTTCTTACTAGAAAATAACTTTACACACTCTACGATAAACAACATTAAAAACATCCAATACAACTTTTACCTCTGGGTAACTTTCCTCGTTAGGGTAATTCTCTCGCTGGAGAAATCCCTCACATTTATCTCTCTGTGGTACTTTCCCTCACTCTTTCTCTCCTTGGTGAGTTGGTTGTGATGGGATTTTGGGATATTTTTGACTCCTCATACCCCCCTTTTATAGGCATGCAAGGGCGAGGGGTTGGAGCAACTCAAGAGGAACTTGAGTTGCTCCCCCCTATTTTGACCAAGCTAGCAGCCCTCGTGGGCTGCTGAATTCCAGCAGCCAATGAGGGCTGCTGGAAGCCAGCTGCTGGCTGAAGCCAGCAACTGCTGCTATTTACGAATTAGTAATTATGGCAAAATCCCCACCAAGCTGGTAGATTAAAGATCATTCTTTATTGCTGCAAAGTGAATCTGAACCGAGAGACATTTTTCTTTTTTTAAAATTATTTGAATTTCGGTTTTAAATGATATTCTAAATTTTATATGGTTGTTTGAAATTGTTACTAGGAGATTGATTCAGAGCAAAAACTTGGTTTATATGACGTAGAGTGGTTTAATTAGAGAGTGGAGATAGTGGACTAATATTAGGGGGAAGTAGGTGAATGAGGGTGAAATCAGGTCAGGTCAAAAGGGTAAGCGGATGTGTTCATAATGGTTGTTTCACCAATGGTTTTCTCTTCTTCGTGTGACAATATACGCATAGATCTAGCTTGCATGAGTGGTAGAACTTGTTATACCGCATTTTGAGTATTTGGGTATTTGATTGTTAACTTATAGCTATTTATTTTGTGGTGTATATGTATATATATCAGATCAACTGAGAAAAATTCCTGCATTGAAACACATATATATAATTTTTTTAAATAAATTTTTTGAGATTTATCTACACATCATGGATGATCAACGCACCAAAAATCAAATGAATCCAACACTAATTGAATCTTGATACCATTGTTACAAATCAACTATTTTAAGATAATAGAATTTTTTATAACAATCCATTTGAGTATCAAATCCCCTCAGGCTTTCCCTCATATATATGGTGTTTTAGGGGTTTTTATGTGTACAATAATCTCAAATCATCAAATTTAAAAAAAAAACCAAAAAATCACCAAATATGTACTACTAGTGCATGATATTTCATGCACTGACATACAGGGATAAATGGGTATGTGCTTATAGCACAAGAAATTTCATGCGCTGTCAGTCCTAAAACATCCCAAAAAAATTGAATTTTTTTCTAAATTATTGTACACATTCTAAAACCTCAAACCCCAAATATGGATGAACCTTTAGTGGAATTGACCCACAATCTACTCTTTGCAAAAAGTTCTATTATTCTAAAACCATTGAATTTGCAACAGTTCGATCGAGTGTCGAATAGTGTTGGATACACTTGATGTTTGATCTTTGGTATGATAATCATTCATGAGTTGTAGAACACACAGAAAAATTTTAAAAAATAAAAATAATGATGTATATATGTGTCAGCATTGGAAATTTTCCCTCACTAACATCACATTTACATTATTCTCATGTGTGTGTGTAAAATAAAGTAGAAGGGGATCAACTCTCTTCTTAACCGAACTCCCAAACTTATCTTTCCCTAATTTCTACAAAAACAATGACAACAGTCACTCAACAAAGCCTCATTCCCGGATTTTTGTGCTAGACTAGATTTAATATATAAAATGATTTTCATTCTTTTATAAATATACTAACAAATCATGACTTCATACAACATCCAGTATGTACTTCACTTCAAGCTTGCGTACCTGCTAAGGACAGCATGTGGTATAGTCAAGAGACACTGTTCTGGATCAAGAGGTGCAAATGGGACTAGTATGTCATGTGGCCAAATTCTCAGCTTCACGATACAAGGTAACTGTGCATCAGCTGAAAAATAACCTTGTCCAAATTAACATATACTTAGAAGCACAAGTATTAATAAAGTTAGCTTCAACATGACCGTGATCAAAATGAAGATTTATGGAAGCAGTACCTTTTCTTACATCTGTTGAAGTCATCAGCTGAGAGAGTTCTCGGCATATGCATATTGAATATTCAGAAAACTCAGCGCTTTGCTGCCAATTCACAACGTTGGTTGCCATGCTAAGCAGTTGTGGTGGCCCAGCAAAAGATGGCCAAGGAAGGGGATACGACATAAAATGCAGTCTGTCCTCGTCATCAATATGAGTACCATGTTTGACATTTGCAACGAAATTGGCAGGTGGATACTGTGGAAAACCAGTCATTGCTGGAGTCAATGGAAAATCAGGTGAATCTAGATCATTCGCCTGCAAACCAAGAACTAAATCAGACTTGTCAGTATAGGTGGGACCACATGGTCATCTCCAAATATGAATCCAAAATTAATTTTACCTCAGCTGTCAATAGTAAATGGGCAGCATATGGATGAAAATGAACAGCTCTTAATGAGCGCTTTGTCTTCAGCACCAAGAAGGGGGGAGATGACTCTCCACACCTGTCACTGTAGTGCCACATGAACAGCTGGGTGCAATTTCAGGGAGTCAAAAGGCATCAATTTGCCTGAATGAATCTAACTTTAAAAAAATGCATGGGCTATACAAATCCTCATCAAACAAGCTTACAAGGTAGATTAACATACCTTGTGACCTGAAGCTACAGCAAGAACTTCTCCTTGGGCATGAAAAGCAATTGAAACAATTGGACGATCTGATTATCGAATGGAAAAAAATAGGGGCATGTTGTGGTCTCTAATTAGCAAATATCTATATCACATGCTATAGAAGTAAAACAGAAGGTTAGATATTGATTCAACTTGTAAACCAAAATGATTGTGTAAGAGAGATTACTGAAATAATGTGAGTGTATACACGCAGCAGTATTAGCATCCCATAGACGGACTTGATGGTCCAAACTTCCACTAGCAAGAATATCTGAATGTAATGGATGAAACCTAACCTGTCGATATCCCATCAGCTCATAAGAAAAGCAGCTTCTAATGCACACGGAAACACAGGGCACACACAGGGAGAGGCGCTGCTATTAGAAGATCACAGCCAAAAGTATATCAATTAACGTGTGCACGTTACAAGGGAACTTGAGCTCAATTCCATTACTGATTACTCCATTAGATTAACAGCGAATGGCCCATTTGCTAAAATTTAATTCATAAACAATAATGGATATCCAGTTATATGACTTCATGGAAAACCGTTACTTGGTTTGGCATAACTGGTGGACTCAACATTTGCTATTTAAGATTGATATCAATTTTACTAACAAAACTCGAGTCCCATAATTCATGTCTTAATAACTAAATTAATATTTCAAATTCATCTAAACAAACAAATGAAGCAGAATTTAGGTGGCATTCAGCATCTCAATTACAAGGCAGTAACCAACCATATTGAATTGGATCTGCAATTCAATAAATTCTTAAAGAGTTATGGCAACAACTATTAGCAATCAAATGGCCAAACAACTAGTCATACCTTCTGAGCATTCATAACCAAATGGTCAAATAAGAGAGTGAAAACATCTTATCTCACATGTCAGATTATCGTCACAGTCTGCAGCAGAAAACCCATTTAACATTACCTAGGTTTACACTTGTGATCCCTCAGCTTGGCAACATTTTGTATGCATGCATGCATGCATGCATATATGTCTAATGGGTATTAGATAGCATCCAAGGAAATTTCGTTAGATGGCAGACAAAAACGCCACTTTTCAACCACTTCTAGAGGGTCAGAACAACGGTACATTAACACTCGTTTCACATCACATTTCTGGAAGAGCTTACAAAATCATCTGGGGACCCACCTGAGTTCTAGTTCAGTCTATCATCCACACACAGATGGCCAGTCCAAGCATACTATTTAGATCTTGGATAATATGCTACGTGCATGTCTGCTAGACTTCAAGGGGTCGTGAAAAGATCACTTTCACCTTGTGGAGTTTGCATAAAATAACAGTTATCAAGCCAGTATCGGTATAGCACCTTTTGCATCATTGTATGGAAGAAAGTGCCACTCGCCCTTGAGTTAGGATGATGTGGGTGACAAGGAGTTAATGAGTACAGAGATAATTATAGATGCTGTGGATATTGTGCGCATTATTAAAGAGAAATCTCAAGTGGCACAGGATCGATACAAGCACTGTGCAGATACGAAACGGATGCACTTAGAATTCCAGCATGGTGACTATATTTTCTTGAATATTTCTCCTACTAGAGGCATGAACCGATTTGGACGGAGAGGGAAGCTCAGCCCTCGCAACATTGGGCCTTTTGACATCTTGGAGCACGTGGGTGAAGTGGCATATAGACTTGCACAACGTCCATCCTTAGAAGAAGTGCATGATGTGTTCCACATATCTCAGTTGTGCAAATATGTAGGTGACCGGGCGCATGTTGCTGACCACTCTGAGATTAGTGTTATAAAAGGCGGTTTCATTATGCGTGCGTTCTAGGAGCGCATAGCGCATAAGCGGATTATGCGGCCGATTATGCGGTTTACGCGGTTTACACAAAAATGAATAATTTAGTATATAAATAAGCAATAAGTTTATGTATATGTGTTTGTGTATACTAAATTAAAAAAATAGGAACAAGGAAAACATCATATCAAGTTTTAAAAGTATGGATTAATCAATACTAAAACAGCAACGTCATTATGACGATTAATACATAAAATAATTAACGACTAACGTCTAAAACAATCTACACACAAAACATAACTATTTAGTTTTACGTCCAAATCAAAAGCATGTCAAACATAAGTACTTTAAAAATTAAAAACTGATATTTATGTTTAACGTGTCGTGTTTCTTAATGGGTTGGGATTTTTCAGTTGCCGATTATGCGTCTACATATTCGCATATGCGGTCGCATAACATTTATGCGACCGATTAGGCGGCCGACCGCATAATTCAACCGCATATCTTAATTTTCATGCGGTCAAAGGCCGCATCCTTATATGCGGCCGTATATGCGGTCGCATATAACTTGTTTTAGAATTAAATGCGGCCTTATACTGAGATCATAGTGCGGCCTGATCTGACTTATGAGCAGCAACCAGTGCGAATCATTGATCAATAGAATGCTCTACGGAACAGAGTCGTCAACCTGATGAAAGTGATGTGGCATCGAGACTCGCCTAGGGAGTCCACCTGGAAAGAGAGGATGAGATACGAGAGCGTTTGTCATTTGTTTGTTGTATCTTAGTTTTGTTTTTGTAATTCCAAGGACGGAATTTTTTGTAAGGAGAGTATAATGTAAAGCCCATGTTTTAAAACAACCCGGCCCATTGCTTGTTTCTTTTCATCTTTCTTTCTTTTTATTTTTCTTTAACCCGGCCCACTCAAAGGCCCACAGCCTCCCCCCTCTTTCCCTCTTTCTCTCCCACGCGCGCAATCCCTCTCTCGCTCGAAATGTGAGGCGACGATGAATTTTTCTCGTTGTCTCTCTCTCACACATCCCTCTTCGTTGCTTCGACACGAAGGGAAGCCACGTGGGCATGGTCTCATCTCTCTCACCCATCTCTCTCTCTTACATCTCTCCTCGCTCCATGTCATAGAGCACGCAGCATGGTCTCATGCCTCCATCGTGCCTTAAAACCTAGGGCTCCCAACACTTTTTCGCCTCAAATCGAGGCGAATGCCTTTGTGGCGAAGCCACGACCTCCCTCTGAGCTTCTCAATTCTCATCCTCCTCTATTTAAGCTCCGGTAAATTCCGGGTTTTGGATTTTTACGCAAAATATTTTCTAAAGCAAAGCTTAGTTTTTTCTTCTGGATTTGAGCTCGGATCTTGCTCTGGAGTTGGGATTTCTTTTCGATTTCTTCGACAGTCCACAGTTTCAAAAAAAGCACCTAGATTCTCTAATTTTGGATTTTAAAAAAATTGTGAAATGTGTTTTTCCTTTCTGTGATGATGTTTCTGAGCACCGGGCAAGGCGGCGACCCTCACTGCAGCCCTATTGGCCTTCGAAATGATTTGCCACAGGACCTCCCTCTTGGCCGAGACCCGTAGAACCCTTACCCCTTGCATGCGGACTGTTCTGGTGTTTTTCTCCTCATGCCGGGACTGTCCGGCTTTCCCTCTTCCTCTGCAGTACGCAACACCATCCCATGACTAAACTGTGATTGAAAATGGTCACCATGACCAAAAAAATTGCGACTGACCTAAGGTTTTTTCCCTTACAACATCTGTTGGGATTTTTCGGAGTTGCCCATATTCTGATAATAATTTTTATTACACTTGAGGCTTGGTAAAGGCTGTAAGTTGACTTAGAAATTACTCAATGACTAAAGATGAGAGTATGACCCCCTAAAGGCCGTTGGATAAGGAATTTTGTGATAGTTGGATCATGTACCAGGCCACTGCATGAAGGATCTAAATTTTCTATATGTGGGATCATAGCACTGCCTGAAAGATCACATAAAACCATGAATACATGGTTATGTCCCGAAAACGATCGATGATGAAAGTTATCTGAGATCACTAGATTGTCCATCCCCTCATTGTACATTCCCGCATAATTCCAAAGGTGCGACACATACATGTCAGCTCGTATTCCTATTTACATTCCAGTTTCAGCTCATGTAACATGTTAGAAATATCATGCTTATTAAATGGACATATCCAAGATTAAATGTTTAATTATTATACAAGTTAAAGCATGTTAAATGTTATGACGTTTCCTCATCATTATTTGCTATAATGTTGCTTAGTGGCCCATGAAACTGGACTAATTGATATATTAGGTGTGCTGTGTAAACCAGGGATTCAAAGCCAGTGGATTAATATATGTTTAGACTTGTTAAAATAGAATGTTGAGAATATAATTGGAACCGGAATAAAATAGCACACTAATATACGAATTGAGTTCAATGTGGCTTTAAAATTTAAATCACTTGAAAAGCATGCTTTTAAATACTAGTTTAGACCAACACCTGGACTATATCACTGAGACACAGAGAGATGTAAACATAATACACACTTGGCACTTTAGACTCACGAGGTTTTGGGGTAAATCATATTGGTAAGAGTGCGAGAGCTACTGGATCCACGCTCCAAATGACTTGACTGCATCAGGTTGTTCCAGCCAGGGTCACATCATGAATCAGGATATGACCCCTAATGTACCACCGGACTTAATTAATGAGTTCTACACCGTTGACTCTTGGCCCCTACTGTTTCTACTTTGGGCATGGCTCGGGTGAGCGCCCCCGGATACTGATGTGGACTCCTTGGTTGCTTACTCTACTCTCCAATATGATTCACGGCCTAGGTTTGGTTTAAATTGATATGACCATGTTAGTATCACTTTACATCATCATTGAGTTGCATGTTTATCTTAAATTGATATGACCATGTTAGTATCACTTTACATGATCGTTGAGTTGCATGTTTATCTTAAATTGATATGATCACTTTGCATGTTAGTCCAATATGATTCGCGGCCTAGGTTTGGTTTAAATTGATATGACCATGTTAGTGTCACTTTACATCATCATTGAGTTGCATGTTTATCTTAAATATCAATGCATGTCTGATAAGAAATATTATTAATATGTTATTTGTTTCCCGATCCCGTTTCCTAGTTAGTGTTTTCTTATGTTCACATGTTTTAAATTTCAAAATTTTAGAATCATTGTGATTTACCTGGTTAGTCTTCATTGTTGTACCACCAGGTGTTGATCCAGAGATAGAGGAGGCACCAGTATTTGAGGACTCTAACTTCGCGGTTGAGATAGCTGGCTTTTGATATAAAGGTAGTATGTAAACATTTTGGTGGTGTCAGATGTACTTTTGTGATGCATGCGTATAGCATGATGTATAGCATTTTGTAAACTCGTTTATATATAAATAAAATTTTTTGTTAAGCATTTTGATGCATTTCTGCTTGTCTCTAGATTGTTTTCATTAGTTAACTGCAAGACTTGCCATCCTAAGCGAAACATGATGTGACCCAGAGTTGCGGGGCATGACATGTTTTTCTTAGTGGCATATGCAGGTCCTCGTAACCAACCTCGTGAACAATCTTAGAAAGAGTTAGATGCATTGTGATAAGAATGCTTAATTAGAAATTGACATTGTCCTGTGAATGCAGGCGCATGCGAATTTACAATCGTCGAAAGCGCACCGTGAAGATGGCTCAGAACGCTTCTGGCTCTGGTTCGAGGAACCCTACGGTCCATCAGATATCGGATTAGGCCCTACGAGAGCTTGTTCAGGTTATTCATGAGGAGCCCAAGTTTCCGGAGGGGTACAGTAGTTTCGGGCCTTGCGTCTGGCTACATTTACTGGTCAAGAAGACCCCTTGCAGGCAGAGGAGTGGTTACGCATCACTGTGGATAACCTAACCGCAGTAGGGATTTCTACATATTCCTGGGTGAAGATTGCGAAATTACAGCTGAAGGAGGGAGCCATGATCTGGTGGGATGTAGCAGAGGATCGATTGACGAAGCCTATCACCTGGGATATATTTAAGGAGAAATTCAATGCCCAGTTCTTTTCTCATAAGGCTCAGATGGAGTGGAGGCACGATTCACCAGTCTGAAGCAGGGCACCAGGACTATTGAGGAGTATGATGCTGAGTTCTCTATACTCAGCAGATTCTCGAAGGAGATGGTGTCCGCTCTCGCAGCTCGAGCTTGACGGTTCCAGCATGGTCTGAACATAAAGCTCCGCGAGAATATTGTTGGTTTGGGTTTGAAGACCCATGCAGAGATACTTGCGACAGCTCGTGAGTACGAGTAAATACAGAGTGAAGCTAAGCGGGAGCATCTCATGTCTGTGCCTTTAAGGCGACCACCAGTACCACCATCTACAGCTGCTACCGAAGGGACGAGTCGACGACCTCTGCCTCCAGCTAGACATGTGCACCGGCCTGTGCAGCAAATCCAGTTTAAGATGCCAGCTCCACAGCAGCAACAGCCACGTCCAGTATGTCACTAGTGTGGCAAAAGTGGTTATCACAAGGAGGAGTGTCGATGGCGTTTAGGCTTTTGCCTGGTTTGTGGATCCAAAGAGTATATTGCCAGATTTTATCAGCAGATAGGATCAGCAGCACTAGCTGCTCATATTCATGCTTAGGTTCATGTTTCTACCCAGCAGGAAATGCACCATGTAGACCACCGCTTCCTCCTCAAAAGAATGTCTTTCAGCAGGCCATATTACAAGCACCACCTCGAAGCGACATGCATTTTATCATGACGGTAAAGCCGAGGCTACTGGAGAAGTGATTACTGGTCAGAATTTAATGCTTTCAGTAATTACTTCCATATTTAGTTACATGTTTACTTAGACATAGTACCCTTGACATTAGGTATTGTACTAGTCGTGGACTCGCGGGTAAACCTGTCCTTACATTATTCGACTCAGGAGCCTCTCACTGTTTCTAAGCCACTCGATTTGTTAGTACACACAACATTCCTATTGAACCCTTGACTACCCATTGGAATGTTAGTACTGGTGGTGTCATGTTGAAGACAACCAGTAAATACCCCCAGTGCACTGTAGTTATTTGTGGACGGGAGCTATTTGCGGATTTCATGGTGATTGAGATGCCAAGTTTTGATGTTGTCTTTGGGATAGCTTGGTTGGCGACATTTCATGCTACCATTAGCTGTCGTCAAAGGAGTGTAGTGTTTGAGATGTGTGATCATCCAAAGTTCGCATTCATCGACGAAAGCAAGTCTAAGGGGACAGTACGATTTAGAGCCCGACCAGCAGAAACTGTGGTGAGTGCCATGAAGATTGATGAACCAAAGATACAAGAGATAATGCGCGAATTCATGGATGTGCTTTCGGACGATCTAATAGAATTAGATCCAGAACGTGTCGTTGAATTTCCATTGATTTGATACCAGGCGTCCAACCAATATCTAAGAATTCATATCGTATGGCGCCACCGGATCTAAAAAAATTCCGTACCCAGTTGAATGAACTACTGAAGAATGGATGGATACGACCTAGTGTATCTCCTTAGTGTGCTCTTATATTGTTGGTATCAAAGAAGGATGGAACTTGACGCATGTGCGTCGATTACAGGGAATTGAACAAGGTGACAGTGAAGAACAAATATCCTCTTCCCCGTATCGATGACATCTTTGACCAACTCGAAGGATCGAGCATTTATTTGAAGTTGGATTTGAGGACGGGATTCCATCAGTTGGGAGTGAAGAGAAAGATATGCATAAGACTGCATTTAGGACCAAGTATGGGCACTATGAGGTCTTGGTAATGCCATTTGACGTGACCAATGCCCCAGCAGTATCATGAGCCTTATGAACATAGTGCTATATGAGTACTTGGATAAATTCGTAGTTGTCTATCTTGCTGATATCTTGATATATTCAAAGAATGCCCAGGAGCATACTGGACATTTGAGGAAGGTTCTGGAAACTCTGAGATGACACCAATTGTTCGCCAAACTCCGCAAATATCAATTCTATCTGAACAAGGTGGCGTATTCAGTCCACGTGGTGTCTGGAGAAGGAAGCTCTGTCTATCCTGGAAAAGCAGCAGTTGTTCATAATTGACCTATTCCACGGACCGTGACAGATATTCACAGCTTCTTGGGGATGGTTGGTTATTATCGGAGATTCATTACGGATTTCTCGAAAATCGCAAAGCCTATAACGTTATTAAGGAGAAAGGATATGGTATTCATCTGGTCCAAGGCATGTGACAAAGCTTTTCAGGAGGAGCTGAAGAAGAGATTGACATCCGTCCCAATTTTGGTTATTCCTGATCAGATGGGAGGATTTGAAGTATTTTGTGATGCATCGGGTAGAGGACTTGGATGTGTATTACATCAACACGGTAGAGTTGTAGCTTATGCATCCAGGCAGGTGAAGAATCATAAGAAGAATTATCTTATCCATGACTTGGAATTGGCGGCGGTTATTTTTTCAATGAAGATGTGGAGACATTTTTTGTTGGGAGAGCATGTGAAGCTATTTACAAATCATAAGAGTGAAGTATATCTTCACATAGACGGAGCTTAACATGAGACAGCGCTGATGGATAGAGTTGATGGCAGATTGTGATATTGTCCTTCAGTATCATCCTGTAAAGGTCAATATCGTGCCTGATGCGCTAAGTCGTCTTCCAGTAGTAACGACACTTACGACTCAGTGGAGCCTGCAACAAGAGATCAGAAAGATGGAGATAGATGTGGTTTTGCCTAGGCTGGCTGCCTCGTTGAAGAATATGTAGATTCAGTCCACTCTGGTAGATAAGAACAAGGCCGTTCAGGCAAGTGATGAGAAGTTGCAGAAGATTAAGAATATGGTGTTGGCAGGATAGAGACCAGAGTTTCGAATTCCTGAATATGGGTCCCTACGATATGGTAGCAGGATTTATGTACCGTCTGGAGATATTTGAGAAGAAATGTTGAAGAAAGCCAATAGTTTTTCATTTTCCATTCATCCAGGCGGGATAAAAATGTATAAGGACCTTAGGCAACACTATTGATGGCGTGGTATGAAGAGAAGTGTTGCTATGAGTGTGGCAAAGTACATGGTGTGCCAGCAGGTGAAGGCTGAACATCATCGTTTTGCTGGTATATTTGAGCCGTTACCGATAACAGAATGAAAATGACATCACATTACGATGGATTTTCTGACTGAGCTACCTAGAAGTACAAAACACAATGAGGTTGTTTGGGTGATTGTTGATCGATTGACTAAGTCGGCACATTTCATTTTCTTCAGACTTGTCCAGTCCACAGAAGTGCTTGCTAAGAAGTACATGGAGGAGATTGTTAGGTTTCATGGAGTTCATGCGAGCATCGTTTCAAATAGAGACACTCGTTTCACATCATATTTCTGGAAGAGCTTACAGAATCATCTGGGGACCCATCTGAGTTTTATTTCAGCCTATCATCCACAGACAGATGGCCAGTCCGAGCGTACTATTCAGATCTTAGAAGATATGCTACGTGCATGTATGCTAGACTTCAAGGGGTCGTAGGAAGATCACCTTCACCTTGTGAAGTTTGCATGAAATAACAGTTATCAGGCTAGCATCGGTATGGCACCTTTTGCAGCATTGTATGGAAGAAAGTGTTGTTCGTCTTTGAGTTGGGATGATGTTGGTGACAGGGAGTTAATGGGTCCAGAGATGATTATAGAGTCTGTGGATGTTGTGCGCACTATTAGAGAGACTTCAAGTGGTACAAGATCGATATAAACACTGGGCAAATACGAAGCGGATGCACTTAGAATTCGAGCCTGGTGACCATGTTTTCTTGAAGATTTCTCCAACTAGAGGCATGATCCGATTTGGACGGAGAGGAAAACTCAACACTCGCTACATTGGGCCTTTTGACATCTTGGAGCGCGTTGGTGAAGTGGCATATAGACTTGCACTACATCCATCAGTTGCGCAAGAATGTAGGGGACCCGACGCATATCGTTGACCACTCTGAGATCACAGTGCGGCCTGATATGACTTATGAGCAGCAACCAGTGCGAATCATTGATCATCGGCGGAAGGCCCTACGGAACGAAGTCGTTAACTTGGTGAAAGTGATGCGACATCGAGACTCGCCTGGGGATTTCACCTGGGAAAGGGAGGATGAGATGCGATAGTATTTTACGCATTTGTTTGTTGTATCTTAGTTTTGTTTTTTAATTCCGAGGACGGAATTTTTTGTAAGGAGAGTATAATGTAAAGCCCATGTTTTACAACAACCCGGCCCATTGTTTTTTTCTTTTCTTCTTTCTTTCTTTTTATTTTTCTTTAACCCGGCCCACTCAGAGGCCCACAGCCTCCCACTTACTCTCTCTCCCTTTCCCTCTTTCTCTCCCACGCTCGTGATCCCTCTATCGCTCAAAACGTAAGGCGGCGATGAATTTCTCTCATCGTCTCCCTCTCTCTCTCTCTCTCTCTCTCTCTCTCTCTCTCTCTCTCTCTCTCTCCCTCTCTCCGCCCCTCTCTCCGCCCCTCTATTCGTTCCTTCGAAACAAAGGGAAGCCATGTGGGCCCCTCTTGCCTCGCTCCATGTCATAGAGCACGCGGCCCCTCTCTCTTTGTTCCTTCGACACAAAGGGAAGCCACGCGGGCCCCTCTTTCCTCGCTCCATGTCATGGAGCACGTGGCATAGCCTCGTGTTTCCATCGCGCCGTAAACCCTAGGGCTTCCGACACGTTTTCGCCTCAAATCAAGGTCAAACGCCTTCGTGGTGAAGCCACGGCCTCCCTCTGAGCTTCTCAGTTCTCCTCCTCTTCTATTTAAGCTCTAGTAAGGTTAGGGTTTTTGATTTTCGCGCAAAAATATTTTCTAAAGCAAAGTTTGGTTTTTCCTTCTCGATTTGAGCTCGGATCTTGCTCTGGAGTTGGGAATTCCTTTCGATTTCTTCGACAGACCACAATTTCGGGTAAAATCACATTGATTCTCTAATTTGGGATTTTTAAAAAATTATGAAATGTGTTTTTCCTTTCTGCGATGATGTTTCTGAGCACCAGGCAAGGCGGCGAGGCGACACTCGCTGTAGCCCTATTGGCCTTCGAAATGATTTGCCGCATAACCTCCCTCTTAGCTGAGACCCGTAGAACCCTTTCCCCATGCCTGCAGGCTGTTCTGGTGTTTTTCTCCCCTCGCCGGGACTGTCCGGCTGAGACCCGCAGACCCGTAGAACCCTTTCCACTTTATAAAACATGCTTTTAAATACTACTTTAGAACAACACATGTACTATATCACTGAGGCACAGAGAGCTGTATACTTAATACACACTTGGCACTTCAGACTCACGGGGTTTTGGGGTAAATCATATTAGTGAAAGTGTGGGACTGGACCCACGATCCAAATGACTTAACCGCATCAGGTTGGTCCGGCCAGGGTCACATCATGAATCAGGATATGACCCCTAGTGTACCGTCTGACTTAATTAATGAGTTCCACGTCGTTGACTCATGGCCCCTACTGTTTCTACTTTGAGCCTGACTCGGGTGAGCGCCACGGGTATTGAGGTGGACTCATTGGTTGCTTATTGTACTCTCCAATATGATTCGTGGCCTAGGTTTGGTTTAAATTGATATGACTATGTTAGTACACTTTACATCATCATTGAGTTGCATGTTTATCTTAAATTTCAATGCATGTCTGATAAGAAATATTATTAATATGTTATCTGTTTCCAGTTCACATTTCCTAGTTAGTGTTTTCTCATGCCCACATGTTTTAAATTCCAAAATGTTAGAATCATTGTGATTTACTTGGTGAGTTTTAACTGTTGTACTACGAGGTGTTAATCAAGAGACATAGGAGGCACCACTATTTAAGGACTCTAACTTCGCGGTAGAGACTGCTGACTTTCGATATAGAGGTGGTATGTAAACATTTTGGTGGTGTCAGATGTACTTTTGTGATGCATGCGTATATCATGATTTATATCATTTTGTAAACCCGTTCATATATATATATAATTTTGTTAAGTATTTTGATGCATCTCCGCTTTTATATAGATTGTTTTCACTGGTTAACTGCGGGATTTGCCTAGAAGTACGATGGATTTTCTGACTGGACTACCTAGAAGTACGAAGCACAATGAGGTTGTTTGGGTGATTGTTGATCGATTGACTAAGTCAGCACATTTCATTCTCGTCAGACTTGCCCAGTCCACAGAAGTGCTTGCTAAGAAGTACATAAAGGAGATTGTTAGGCTTCATGGAGTTCCCATGAGCATCGTTTCAAATAGAGACACTCGTTTCACATCATATTTCTGGAACAGCTTACAGAATCATTTGGGGACCCACCTGAGTTTTATTTCAGTTTATCATCCACGGACAGATGGCCAGTCCGAGCATACTATTCAGATCTTAGAAGATATGCTACATGCATGTATGCTAGACTTCAAGGAGTCGTAGGAAGATCACTTTCACCTCGTGTAGTTTGCATGCAATAACAGTTATCATGCCAGTATCAGTATGGCTCCTTTTGCAGCATTGTATGAAAGAAAGTGTCGCTCGCCCTTGAGTTGGGATGATGTGGGTGACAGGGAGTTAATGGGTCCAGAGATAATTATAGAGGCCGTGGATGTTGTGTGTACTATTAGAGAGAAACTTCAAGTGGCACAAGATCGATACAAGCACTGGGTAAATACGAAGAGGATGCACTTAGAATTCCAGCCTGATGACCATGTTTTCTTGAAGATTTCTCCTACTAGAGGCATGATCTGATTTGGACAAAGAGGAAAACTCAGTCCTCGCTACATTGGGCCTTTTGACATCTTGGAGCGCGTGGGTGAAGTGGCATATAGACTTGCACTACCTCCACCTGAGGCGCAGATGGAGCTCGAGGAACGGTTTATGGAACTGAAGCAAGGTTACATGACTGTGGAAGAATACGATGTTGAGTTCTCTAAGCTCAGCAGGTGCGTATGTTTGACCCATAACTGTTAATTATTCCAGATACATGATTATTTCTGCTAAACGATATGTAAACTCCAGGTTTGCTAAAGACGCAGTGTCCACTCCTCTGGCCCGAGCCAAGAGATTCCAGAAGGGCCTGGACATCGACATCCGTGATAAGCTGATCGGGTTCATACTGAAGACCCATGCTGACGTGCTCTCTGCTGCTCGAGAGTACGAGTATGTACAGCGGGAGCGAGCACGAGAGCATCAGGTGGCTGCCCCACGACGACCACCTCCCACTTCAACAGCTTCTGCAGGGCATCACAGACAGCCACTTTGTAACGACTGGTTTTCATGTATCTGGATTTATTATATTATAATATATGTTTTAGTGGATTTTCTCCTCAAGTGTGGTTTTCGTCTCCGTAACTTTCATTTTCGATCGTTTCGTCGTGTTTTCTCGTTTCTTCCTTAGGATCGTCGATTTCGAAGTATGTCATTCGTGACGGGCTTCATAACGGTCGTATCTTACTATTAGATCAAGCCTAGGAGTCTTAGGAATCGATCCCGGAGCTCCGCGCTCCGTATCGGAACTTTTGGTGTTTATTAGCCGGTGTAAGAAGGGGCACCGACCGACTAGATGACGATCCAGTCGATCGGCAATCCTTCTTGGACAGACTAGTTGGCTTTCTAAATTATTCAGGAGTTACTGTTTATCGTTAGTCGGTCTAAGAACGTTGGTTGACCGACTAGGTTGCAAACTAGTCGGTCGGCAATGCTTCTTTAACCGACTAACACATCATCTTAATTTTGGTATCAGTTACTGTTCATTCTTAGTCGGTCTAAGTTCATCTTTCGACCGACTAGTTGTCAAACTAGTCGGTCAGTAGTTGTTCATCGACCGACTAATTCTAAATCCTATTTTCGTTCAAAAGTTACTGTTTATACTTAGTCGGTCTGCGTTGGTCGACCGACCGACTAGTTGCCAAACTAGTCGGTCAGTGGTTGCTCTTTGACCGACTAATCTGTGTTAAAACCCTAATTTCTGGGCAGCCGCCAGCCCATCCTATTTAAACCCCTCCCAAATGTTTTCTTCTTCCTCCACTCGACCCAAAAACCCTAGTTTCTCCCCCATTGAGTCCCCTTCTTCCCCAAACCCTAATTCCTTCATTCCTTGCCCAAGATCCATCATCTAAACCCTCCATCAACTCATTCTACCTCTCATCTTCCCCAAAATCTCATCAAATCCCCCAAAAATTCTAGTTCTCCTAACTTCTCCATTTGTTTCCAGATCTGGTCCCTAGGTTCTCCGGAGTGTTTCTTCCGCCTCCTCACGGTAAGAAATCGATCTCTCGATGTTTTCATAACCTATTTGTATTTTTATGAAACCCTAATGAATGAATGTTGTTTTGATAATTGTTTCCTCATAACAGCGATTTCCCCGTAGATTAGCATCCGCGAGACGAGCCTTCGTGATCATCATCCCCGGTGCTAGGCAAGTGAAACTTGCCACTTAGGGTTTAGGCCATGTTTTAGGCCATTTGCTTGTTGTAGGCGTAAAAGAGGCTAGGCGACGAAATGATACTCGCCTAGGCGCAAATTGGGGAACTAGCTTGACAACGAAGCTAGTTCCGATATATATCATGTTGCACAATTACCATGTCATGTTTAATTTCTATTAACGGTACGCAAATTAATTGTCATGTCATTGCATTCTTAAAGTGTTTCCGTGAATGCGTAGCTTCGCTACAAAGTTTGTGTTCCTGGCTCGTGTTCCAGAAGCGGGCCATGTGTTGGTTGATAGCCAATGCCCGAAATGCTTGTTTCCGGCTAGGTGCACCCCTACGCCAATTGATTATGAATCGTGAACTAGAATGCGAGCTCCTGTGCGGGGCAACCCCGGCTCATTTACTGAGCTCGTGTGCGGGGACCCTGGCTCGATTACATGTGGGTATTGGGGGTAAGAGTTAAGCGGCCAATCAACTGGGAGTCTGCCCGATCAGCAACTGCAGTGGTAAGGCGTAAACTCTGGGTTTTGGGGTAGTGTTAAGCGGCCAATCAGCGTGAATGTTGTACCATTCAGCTGTAAGGCGTAAACATCTACAAACAACAGTGAAACGTGAATCGTGAATTTGATTGAGATTGTTAGTAGCTTGGCTACTCTTGTCTTGTCCCGATAATTGTCCTCTTGTACTTATTGTTCACCATGTCTTACTTGTGCACTCATGTTATAACTGTCATGTCATGCATACTAAAACTGCTAGGTTGCTAGTTGCCTTACTTTCAGTTTCCTTGCCCAAGTCTTTTAGACTTGCTGACATGTGCCCCTTTACTCTTTTGGGTGACACATGTTAGATCCTGAGCCTGAGTACCTTGTTGAGGACGAGGTGTTTGCTGACGCCGAGCCCGAGCTCATGTTTGACGGGGAGTACGTGGACACTGGGGACCAGTCCTAGTGTCTTCGTTGTGTTTTCCTTTGTTTAGACTGCTGTTTTGTTGTCGGTGCGTAGCACCTATACTTCGTGGCGTTGTTGCTTTTGTTGGCCTTGTTCTGGGCCTTTTAGACTCTTTCTTTTAGCCTGGTGGCTTTTCTGGATGTTGAACTCATTTTCATGTTGGACAATTTATGAGATATGGGAATTTTATTTCTGTCTCTCCTTTTATTATTATTGTTGCTCCGTTTGTGGTTACAGGGACCTGCTTATGTTTTATTGACGCTTATCGGGTTTGGGGCTTCACAGCTCCACTCTCGTGCGGACCTTTTCACGTCTCGCCTCCATTTTAGGGAAGCGGGTCGTGACAGGTTTTGTTGGTGGCCCATGCAGGTCCTTCTGTAACTGCGATTATCGGAATAGCGATAATAATATTAGAACGTCCAATAAACTAAGTTCGACGTCCGAGTCATAAGCTATGAGTCTAATCTGATCCGTTTTCTGTGTCACTAGATGGCAGGAAGACGATTCACCCGTGGTGGGGGTAGTGGTGCGCTCCCTCATGATGAGGAGCCTGAGCGGGAACCCACCAATGGGGAGATGATGCGGATGATGCTCCAGATGATGCAAGTGCAGCAGGGCGTGCTCCTGCAAGTCCAGAATGCTCCACTTGCTCGAGCTGCCCGGGCTCTTCCGGATGCCCCTCGCTCTGAGCCGGGAGCGAAGCAATTTCGGGAGCTGGGTCCCGCATATTTTGATGGTTCTGAGGGTCCTCTGGCTGCCGATGAGTGGATTCGGAACATCGAGGACAATCTGAAGATGGCCAAGATCACCCCGGCTGGATGGGTTGATTTGGCAAGGAGGCAACTCAAGGATAATGCTCGGAATTGGTGGGATGCGGAAGAGAAGATGTTGGTGGAGCCGATAGCTTGGACTACCTTTAAGTCCAGGTTTGATGAGGAATTCTTTCCGAAGGCTGCGAAGAAGGAGATGCTGCAGCGCTTCATTGATCTGAAGCAAGGGAGCTTGACGGTGGACCAGTACCACCAAGAGTTCACTAGGCTGAGTTGGTTCGCACCGAAGATGGTGCAGGATGCTGATGAGAGGGCTCAGAGGTTCCTGCAGGGACTTGCTTTGGAGCTCCAGAGTTTTGTGTCTTCCTCCGATCTGGACTCTTATCAGAAGGTTCTGGTCGCTGCGAGGAGGCAGGAGCTGAACCTGAGTCAGAGGAGGGGGTCTATTGTTGGTGCTGGAAAGAGGCCTATGGAGCAGGCCAGAGCTGTGGTTAGGCCTAGTTTCAAGCATAATCAGTCAGCTCAGTTTAAGAGGCCATGAGGGCCTATTCTGAAGACTTGCCATTTCTGCGGCAAGCCTGGCCACTTCAAGGATCAGTGTCGGAAGTTTTTGGGCCAGTGTCTGGTTTGTGGTGATGCTTCCCATGCCGCGAAGGATTGTCGGCATGCGAATCAGCTGCGGAGGGCACCTGCTGCAGCTCAGCCGTTGCAGCAGCGAGCGTCTGTTCCTGCTGGACGTGGAGCAGCCCTTGTTCCGCAGAGGCAGGCTTTCCAGCAGGCTATTCCGCCGAGGAGGCAGGCTTTTCTGATGACTGCTGTGGAGAGCGAGGCTGTGGATGAGGTTATCGCAGGTAATCCTCAATCTAGCTATTACTTTCCTAGCTGGTTTGAATGTTAGATTGTGTTGTTTGCTTGAACATGGTTGTTTGCTAGACTAGGGTTTGATTGTTAATTGTTTGTTAGGTGTGGTTTTGGTGTGCACATTTCCTGCACGAGTTCTCTTTGACTCTGGTGCATCGATGTGCATTATTTCTCGGAGCTTCGTGGAGAGGCATTCCTTGTCGACGTCCCCTCTTCCCAAGAGTTGGAATATCGTTACAGCGAATGGCGTGGTCTCGGTGCATCGTGGTTGCAATTCTTGCTCGTTGGTGGTCTGTGGACATGAGCTTTTCGCTTATTTCATTGTCCACGACATCATCAACTATGATGCAGTTCTTAGGATGGACTGGCTTGCGAGCTTCTATGCTACGATCGACTGTCGGAGGAAGAAGGTGGTGTTCGAGATTCCCGGACATCCTGTATTTGAGTTCAGTCGTGGTAGCAGTTCGCTTGGTCCTGTCAGATTTCGGGCCAGGCCGGTGGAGGTTGTGGCTATGCAGATGGAGTTGGAGTGGCCAGCTGTGGTGCGTGATTTTGGCGACGTCTTTCCCGAGGAGATGTCTGGTTTGCCACCTGATCGAGCTCTAGAATTTTCTATTGATCTTATTCCATGTGCGCAGCCGAATTCGAAGGCGCCGTATCGTATGGCACCCGCTGAATTGGAAGAGTTGCGGAAGCAGTTGGATGAGCTCTTGCAGAATGGTTATATCAATCCTAGTGTGTCTCCGTGGGGAGCACCGGTGCTGCTGGTGAAGAAGAAGAATGGTTCGCGTCGCATGTGCGTGGACTATCGGGAGTTGAATGCGGTGACCATTAAGAATAAATACCCGTTGCCTCGCATCGATGATATTTTTGATCAGCTTGGAGGTTCGATGGTGTTTTCTAAATTGGATTTGAGGAGTGGTTACCATCAGTTGAAGGTGAAGAAGGGAGATGTTCCGAAGACAGCGTTCAGGACGAAGTATGGACACTATGAGTTCGTGGTTATGCCTTTTGGTGTAACTAACGCGCCCGCAGTTTTCATGAATCTGATGAACCTGATTTTCTACGACTTTTTGGATAAGTTTGTCGTTATCTTTATTGACGATATTCTGATCTATTCGAAGTCGGAGGAAGAGCATGCCTCGCACTTGAGGACGGTATTGGAGATCTTGAGGAAGCATCGGTTGTATGCTAAGTTTTCGAAGTGCGAGTTTTGGCTGGATAGAGTTGCTTTTCTCGGGCATGTGGTGACTGGAGATGGTATTTCAGTGGATCCCGAGAAGATTAGGGCCATCAGAGAGTGGCCTGTTCCGTCGTCTGCGTCTGAGATTCGGAGTTTCCTTGGACTTGCTGGTTACTATCGGCGATTCATTAAGGACTTTTCCCGTATTGCTGAGCCGATGACCAGGTTGACGCAGAAGGATGTTGCTTTTGTTTGGTCGGGTGATTGTGAGAGTGCTTTTGGTATTCTGAAGGAGAGGTTGACGACTGCCCCTATTCTTGTTGTGCCTGATCGCAGCGGTGGATTTGAGATCTTTTGTGATGCTTCTGGCAAGGGTCTCGGTTGTGTGTTGCATCAGCACGGGCATGTTGTGGCTTATGCTTCTCGTCAGCTTAAGGTTCATGAGAAGAATTACCAGACGCATGATTTGGAGTTGGCTGCCGTTGTGTTTGCTCTTAAGATCTGGAGGCACTTCCTGCTGAGTGAGAAAGTGAAGATTTTCACCGATCACAAAAGCTTGAAGTACATTTTTACTCAGAAGGAGCTCAACATGCGACAGCGTCGATGGTTGGAGCTCATGGCGGATTATGAGATTGATTTGCAGTTTCACCCTGGCAAGGTGAATGTGGTTCCGGATGCGCTGAGTAGGCTTCCAACGGTGATGATTTTGACCTCGCAGTGGAGATTGCAGCAGGATTTTTGCGAGTCTGGCGTGGAGATTGTCCTTCCTGGGGAGGCTTCATCGTTGATGTACATGCAGGTACAGTCGACGATCGTGGATCGGATTAAGGCTGGCCAGGCTGAGGATCCGAAGCTGGTGAAGATTCGGGAGCAGGTGGAAGCCGGTCTGCGGACTGACTTTTTGATTCATGAGGATGGCTCGCTGAGGTTTGGAGCCAGGTTGTGTGTGCCAGCTGGAGATATTAGAGAGGAGTTGATGGTGGAGGCACACAGTTCGCCGTATTCTGTGCATCCTGGTGGCACCAAGATGTACCAGGATCTTCGTCTGAATTATTGGTGGCATGGTATGAAGAGGAGTGTGGCTCGGAGTGTAGCCAAGTGCTTGGTTTACCAGCAAGTGAAGGCGGAGCATCAGCGTACGGCCGGGTTGCTACAACCGCTTCCGATTCCGGAGTGGAAATGGCAGCACATCACTATGGATTTCGTGACTGGACTACCTCGGAGTCCGAAGCAGAATGACGCGATTTGGGTGATCGTAGATCGATTGACCAAATCTGCGTACTTTATTCCATTCCGAGTGGGACAGTCCACTGAGGCGCTAGCAAGGAGATATATGGAGGTAAAATTCTTTTACTCTCCGTTTTATTTCCTTTTTCCTAGTTTGGATAGTGATGTAACGTAAATCGTGCAGGAGGTCGTGCGACTTCACGGAGTCCCCGTGAGTATTGTGTCGGACAGAGACACGAGGTTCACATCTCAGTTCTGGCAGAGTTTGCAGAAGAGTTTGGGTACGCGTCTGAGTTTCAGCACGGCGTACCATCCGCAGACGGATGGCCAGTCCGAGAGGACGATTCAGATTTTGGAAGACATGCTGAGGGCGTGCATGTTTGATTTCAAGGATTCGTGGGAGGACCATCTACATTTGGTGGAGTTCTCTTACAACAACAGCTTCCAGGCGAGTATTGGCATGGCGCCTTTCGCCGCTCTTTATGGGAGGAAATGTCGATCGCCATTGAGTTGGGATGACGTTGGTGATCGGGAGTTGTTGGGACCTGAGATGATTGTGGAGGCTGTGGATATTGTCAGGAACATTCGGGAGAGGTTGAGAATTGCTCAGGACCATTTTAAGCATTGGGCGGATGCTAAACGTCGTCCTTTGGAGTTTCAGCCGGGCGACCATGCGTTCTTGAAGATTTCCCCGAATCGCGGTGTGATTCGTTTTGAGAAGCGAGGGAAGTTGAGCCCGCGATACATTGGACCGTTTGACATTTTGGAGAGGGTTGGCGAGGTAGCTTATCGCTTGGCCTTGCCGCCATCTTTGAAAGGAGTTCACAATGTTTTCCATGTGTCGCAGCTTCGTCGATACATTAGCGATCCGTCTCATGCGGTGGATTTTTCGGAGATTACCGTTCGCCCCGATATGACGTATGACCAGCATCCAGTGCAGATTCTGGACAGGCGTCAGAAATCGCTTCGGAACAAGATTGTCAATCTTGTGAGAGTGATGTGGCGACACGGCTCACCTGGAGAGTCTACTTGGGAGAATGAGGATGAGATGCGAGAGCGTTTCGCACTTTTGTTTCCGGACACGTGAGTGTTTGGAAATTCCGAGGACGGAATTTTTCTTAAGTTGGGGAGGATGTAACGACTGGTTTTCATGTATCTGGATTTATTATATTAAAATATATGTTTTGATGGATTTTCTCCTCAAGTGTGGTTTTCGTCTCCGTAACTTTCATTTTCGATCATTTCGTCGTGTTTTCTCGTTTCTTCCTTAGGATCGTCGATTTCGAAGTATGTCATTCGTGACGGGCTTCATAACGGTCGTATCTTACTATTAGATCAAGCCTAGGAGTCTTAGGAATCGATCCCGGAGCTCCGCGCTCCGTATCGGAACTTTTGATGCTTATTAGCCGGTGTAAGAAGGGGCACCGACCGACTAGATGACGATCCAGTCGGTCGACAATCCTTCTTGGACCGACTAGTTGGCTTTCTAAATTATTCAGGAGTTATTGTTTATCGTTAGTCGGTCTAAGAACGTTGGTTGACCGACTAGGTTGCAAACTAGTCGGTCGGCAATGCTTCTTTAACCGATTAACACATCATCTTAATTTTGGTATCAGTTACTGTTCATTCTTAGTCGGTCTAAGTTCATCTTTCGACCGACTAGTTGTCAAACTAGTCGGTCAGTAGTTGTTCATCGACCGACTAATTCTAAATCCTATTTTCGTTCAGAAGTTACTGTTTACACTTAGTCGGTCTGCGTTGGTCGACCGACCGACTAGTTGCCAAACTAGTCGGTCAGTGGTTGCTCTTTGACCGACTAATCTGTGTTAAAACCCTAATTTCTGGGCAGCCGCCAGCCCATCCTATTTAAACCCCTCCCAAACGTTTTCTTCTTCCTCCACTCGACCCAAAAACCCTAGTTTCTCCCCCATTGAGCCCCCTTCTTCCCCAAACCCTAATTCCTTCATTCCTTGCCCAAGATCCATCATCTAAACCCTCCATCAACTCATTCTACCCCTCATCTTCCCCAAAATCTCATCAAATCCCCCAAAAATTCTAGTTCTCCTAACTTCTCCATTTGTTTCCAGATCTGGTCCCTAGGTTCTCCGGAGTGTTTCTTCCGCCTCCTCACGGTAAGAAATCGATCTCTCGATGTTTTCATAACTTATTTGTATTTTTATGAAACCCTAATGAATGAATGTTGTTTTGATGATTGTTTCCCCATAACAGCGATTTCCCCGTAAATTAGCATCCGCGAGACGAGCCTTCGTGATCGTCATCCCCGGTGCTAGGCAAGTGAAACTTGCCACTTAGGGTTTAGGCCATGTTTTAGGCCATTTGCTTGTTGTAGGCGTAAAAGAGGCTAGGCGACGAAATGATACTCGCCTAGGCGCAAATTGGGGAACTAGCTTGACAACGAAGCTAGTTCCAATATATATCATGTTGCACAATTACCATGTCATGTTTAATTTCTATTAACGGTACGCAAATTAATTGTCATGTCATTGCATTCTTAAAGTGTTTCCGTGAATGCGTAGCTTCGCTACAAAGTTTGTGTTCCTGGCTCGTGTTCCAGAAGCGGGCCATGTGTTGGTTGATAGCCAATGCCCGAAATGCTTGTTTCCGGCTAGGTGCACCCCTACGCCAATTGATTATGAATCGTGAACTAGAATGCGAGCTCCTGTGCGGGGCAACCCCGGCTCATTTACTGAGCTCGTGTGCGGGGACCCTGGCTCGATTACATGTGGGTATTGGGGGTAAGAGTTAAGCGGCCAATCAACTGGGAGTCTGCCCGATCAGCAACTGCAGTGGTAAGGCGTAAACTCTGGGTTTTGGGGTAGTGTTAAGCGGCCAATCAGCGTGAATGTTGTACCATTCAGCTGTAAGGCGTAAACATCTACAAACAACAGTGAAACGTGAATCGTGAATTTGATTGAGATTGTTAGTAGCTTGGCTACTCTTGTCTTGTCCCGATAATTGTCCTCTTGTACTTATTGTTCACCATGTCTTACTTGTGCACTCATGTTATAACTGCCATGTCATGCATACTAAAACTGCTAGGTTGCTAGTTGCCTTACTTTCAGTTTCCTTGCCCAAGTCTTTTAGACTTGCTGACATGTGTCCCTTTACTCTTTTGGGTGACACATGTTAGATCCTGAGCCTGAGTACCTTGTTGAGGACGAGGTGTTTGCTGACGCCGAGCCCGAGCTCGTGTTTGACGGGGAGTACGTAGACACTGGGGACCAGTCCTAGTGTCTTCGTTGTGTTTTCCTTTGTTTAGACTGCTGTTTTGTTGTCGGTGTGTAGCACCTATACTTCGTGGCGTTGTTGCTTTTGTTGGCCTTGTTTTGGGCCTTTTAGACTCTTTCTTTTAGCCTGGTGGCTTTTCTGGATGTTGAACTCATTTTCATGTTGGACAATTTATGATATATGAGAATTTTATTTCTGTCTCTCCTTTTATTATTATTGTTGCTCCTTTTGTGGTTACAGGGACCTGCTTATGTTTTATTGACGCTTATCGGGTTTGGGGCTTCACAGCTCCACTCTCGTGCGGACCTTTTCACGTCTCGCCTCCATTTTAGGGAAGCGGGTCATGACACACTTGCTCCTACTAGACGGCTTCACAGGCCTATGCATCAAACACAGTTTAAGAGGCCTGCACCACCCCAGCCACCGCAACAGCCACATCAACTCAGGTGACCCACTCCTATCTGCCACTACTGCAATAAATCGGGTTACATCAAGCCAGAATGTTGACTTTATCTAAATTTGTGCATGGCTTGTGGTGCCAAGGATCATGCTGCGAGAGATTGCCCGCGTAGGGGACAGAGACAAGCTACCCCAGCTCAGACTACTGCAGCAGTTTCCGCTCCAGCTCCAGCTCCAGCAGGGGGCAATCTGCGTAGAACTCCACTTCCACCTCAGCAAAAGGTGTACCAGCAGGCAAGGACTCAGGCTCCACCAGTTAAGCGCCAGGTTTTCACTATGACTGCGGAGGAGGCAGAGGCCACTGGCCAAGTTATCACTGGTATGTAGTGTACAGTTTACTGCTTATTTATTTATTTATTTATGTTTTCATACAATAGTATATGTATGCTTAGACTTAGCATCCGTGACAGTAGGTATTATAATAGTTGCCAATAGACCCGTCCTTGCCCTTTTCAACTTGGGAGCTTCACATTGATTTATGTCCAAGCGTTTTGTTGACCAGCACACCATTCATGTTTCACCCCTCGATTCTTGTTGGGACGTTAATACGGGCAGTGGGGTACTGAAAATAATTAGTGCATATCATTCATGCACTGTGGATATATGTGGACAAAAACTACCAGCAGATTTCATCGTCATCGACATGCCAAGTTTCGACGTCATCCTCGGGATGGATTGGTTGGCAGTGCATTATGCCACGATTGATTTTCGCAAAGCAAGAGTGGTGTTTGATATGCCAAACCAACCCAGTTTTGTTTTTGTCAGAACAAAGAGACCAGCAAGGTTCAGAGCTAAACCGACAACAGCAACTGCCATGGAGATTGAGAGAGAGAAGCCAGAGGTAGTTCGAGAATTCCTGAATGTATTTCCGGATGAACTTACTGGGTTACCTCCAGACCACGGAGTTGAGTTTGCGATTAAGCTAGTGCCTGGTGCCCAGCCTTATTCTAGACAACCTTACCGCATGTCACTATCCGAGTTGTATGAAGTGCGGATGCAGTTGGATGATCTCTTGAAGAAAGGGTGGATACATCCCAGTGTGTCTCCTTGGGGCGCTCCAATATTATTAGGAGAAAGATTGATCCAAACGGATGTGCGTCGATTACATGGAATTAAACAAGTTTACGATGAAGAACAAGTATCTCATTCCCCGTATTGACGATTTATTTGATCAGCTTGGAGGAGCAAGTGTCTTTTCTAAATTAGACTTGAAGACCGGCTATCATCAGTTGAGGGTCAAGAAAGAAGACGTGCATAAGACAGCATTCAGCCTAGATACTGACACTATAAGTTTCTGGTGATGCCGTTTGGTGCGACTAATGCACCGGCGATATTCGTGAATCTCATGCACAAAGTATTATACGAGTATCTGGACAAATTCGTAGTGGTGTATCTGAATGATATATTGGTATACTCGAAGCATGCACAGAAGCACATCGGGCATATGAGAACGGTCCTAAAGACTTTGAGGCGGAGCAAGCTATATGCCAAGTACAATAAGTACGAGTTCTGGTTGGACAAGGTGGTATTTCTAGGCCACGTGATTTTGGAAGAAGGAATCTCTGTGAAACCAGAAAAGGTTGCAGCAGTTCAAAATTGGCCGGTCCCTAAGACAGTATTAGAGATTCGAAGCTTCTTAGGACTAGCTGGTTGCTACAGAAGATTCATCAAAGATTTTTCGAAGATCGCAGAGCCCATGACACAGTTGACAAGGAAGGACGTGATGTATGTTTGGTCGAGGGCGTGCAACGATGCCTTTCAAGAACTGAAGAAGCGGTTGATGACAGTGCCGATATTGGTCATTCCAGATTGCATGGGAGATTTTGAAGTGTTTTGCGACGCGTCTGGTAAAGGTCTTGGGTGTGTGCTTCATCAGCACAAACATGTTGTCGCATATGCATCAAGGCAATTGAAAAATCACGAGAAGAATTACCCTACTCATGATCTTGACTTGGCGGCAGTAATATTTGCCTTGAAGATCTGGAGGCACTTTCTACTTGGGGAACGCGTGAAGGTATATACGGATCATAAGAGCTTAACATACATCTTCACGCAGAAGGATCTGAACCAGCGACAACGGAGATGGATCGAGCTCATGGCGGATTACAACATTGACCTTCAGTATCACCCTGGGAAGGTTAATATGGTACATGACGCTTTGAGTCGGCTTCTAGGAGTGATGACGCTTACGACGCAGTGGAAACTGCAGCAGGAGATCCGCAACATGGAAATAGACGTGGTGTTACCCGGGTTGACCTCGTCATTTATGAACATGGAGATACAGTCGACGTTGTTAGACCGAATCAAGACTGCTCAAACAGGGGATGTAAAGCTTCAGCGGATCAAGAACATGGCATTAGCAAGACAGAGACCAGAATTTCAGATACATGCAGATGGTTTATTGAGATATGACAGCAGAATATATGTACCATCAGGGATGTCAGGGATGAATTATTAAAGGAAGCACACAGTTCCCCGTACTCCATCCACCCATGAGGCACCAAGATGTACCATGATCTACGACGAAATTATTGGTGGCATGGATTGAAGAGAAGCGTAGCTCGAAGTGTGGCCAGATGCATGGTATGTCAGCAGGTAAAGGCTGAGCATCATCGAGTTGCCGGTCTGTTACAGCCCCGGTCCATCCCTAAGTGGAAGTGACAGCACATCGCGATGGACTTCGTGACGGGACTTCCAAAGAGCAAGAAGCAACATGACGCCGTTTGGGTGATCATTGATCGATTGACCAAGTCAGCTCATTTTATTCCTTTCAAGGTTGGACAGTCTACAGAGACTCTTGCCAAGAGATACATAGAGGAAATTGTGTGAGTATCATTTCATATAGGGACACACGATTTACTTTGCACTTCTGGAAGAGTCTACAGGAGAAGTTGGGTACGCAGCTGAAGTTCAGCACAGCTTACCATCCTCAGACGGACGGACAATCAGAGCAAACTATACAGATTTTGGAGGACATGCTGCGGGCATGCATGTTAGATTTCAAGGGGTCATGGAAAGACCATCTACATCTCGTGGAGTTTGCTTATAATAATAGTCATCAGGTGAGTATTGGAATGGCACCTTTTGCTGCTGTGTATGGAAGAAAGTGTCGTTCTCCCTTGAGCTGGGATGATGTTGGAGACAGAGAACTGGTTAAGCCCGAGATGATTGTAAAAGCAGTGGATGTTGTACGGACTATCAGAGAGAGGCTACAGGTGGCACAAGACCGTTATAAGCACTGGGCAAATGCGAAAAGGCGACATTTGGAATTTCAGCCTGGAGATCATGTCTTTCTCAAGATTTCACCTAATAGGGGCATGATCTGTTTTGGTCGCAGAGGAAAGCGTCCACGGTATATTGGGCCTTTTAACATACTCGAGCGTGTGGACAAGGTGGCATACAAACTTGCACTGCCTCCATCTCTAAAGGGTGTGCATAATGTGTTCCACATATCTCAGCTGCGAAAGTATGTGGGAGACCCAACCAAGTGGTTGATCATTCAGAGATCACAGTGAGGCCAGATTTAAGTTAGGAACAGCAGCCAGTGGAGATAATTGATCGTCGATAGAGGGCTCTCAGGAACAAGACTGTGGATTTGGTTAAAGTGATGTGGCATCGTGACTCGCCAGAAGAGGCTACATAGGAGCGAGAAGAAGAGATGAAGGAGCGGTATCCGTACCTTTTCACCGTTTAGTGTTTACTTGAATTCCGAGGACGGAATTTGTTTGAAGGGGTATAAGGTGTAAAGGCCCGTTCTTTCTTTTTAAGAAAAGCCCAAGCCCACAAATTTTTCCCCCTTTTAATAAAACCCCCCACTCATTCTCTCTCCCACACTCTTTTTTTCCCTCTCCCCGAGCACAGCGATGGGTTTCTTTTTCGTTCGTTGCTCTTTTCTCTCACAAGCGACAGCAACCACGACGAAAAATCAGGGTTTTCAAAATCAAATCCTATCTTCAACCGTGCGATCTTCCCGTGAGGAGATCTCGACGATTTCGGCCTCCAATCTTCGCGCGATAAGTGCCCCTCCTCTCCTCTACTTATACGTGATGTTTTCTAGGTTTTTTGGGTGTTGCAAAAATTACTTTTCCATCTCCAAAACTTTTCGATTTTGGCTTCTGAATTTCGGATTTTCCTCTTGGGGTTCCGATCTTGCTCCGAGCGGCTTCGATTTTGCTCCTTGGTTTCGGATCTGCTCTTGGTGCTTAGGTTCTACTCTGTTGGCTTCGGATCTTTATTATATTTTTGCAACCTTCGATTTCAGGTGATTCGAACCCTATTTAAACTTCTAATTATTTATTTTCTGGATGAAAATGACGATTCATGGATTTTCTTGAGGGGACTACTCCTCGATGAATACTTTTTGGCACCAACCCCAGTTCGCACGACGCCTTAGCCGTTGTTCGTTTTAGTCCCTTGTGCTAATAATTAATTGTGGTCGGCCGTCGAGGTGGAAGGCTTGGCCGTAGGTTACTAGCATGTTTGCTTGTTTTCGTTTCATTTTTCCTTGTCATACTCACAATTGCTTGCTTGGGTTTGGATATTGTGGGTTCTGTTTACATGGTGCTATTGGGTCTCTTTACATCAGGTGGGTTCTATTGGCATGGTGTTGCTTGGGCCTGTTTACATTACTTGGGCTCTTGTTCGCATGTAGTTATAAATTAATGGTTGTAAACTAGTTGTGGCCTTGTTTTGCATACATGCAGTCCCGTTTTCAGTTCATGTGCCGTTTGCGTCCATGCCTGCATTGCTAAAAATCTGCATTCCTACTATCATAATTTCGACATAATCCAATATTTTTCTCCTTTATGCAATCAACTATCCGAGCAACCCCTCTAGGCAGGTAGACCACAACCCCTAAAGGAGCCAACATGAATCTGATTCATTCATAGTTCTTTATCTTTTCAATTAATTTTTCATAGATTTTCATCTTTTCTTGTTACTTCCGCTGTATATATTGTGTCATTTATTTATGTGCTTTAAAGTGTTTCTGGTAATTTGTTGGACTTATTTGATAAATGGATGACCATCCTTGAATATTAATTGAACATGCGTATCTAATTGTCAATTCCACTAAATTATATGTTTAGAAGTTATGCAATGAGATTATACGATAATATTGGTACACCTGATTTTCTTGCACCAGACATGACAAACCTGAACAGAGATTTTACATAACTCTCTAATTATATAATTTAAGGATTAGCTACATAAACATGATATTTGACACCCTAGAAATAGAACTGCACTTCACATCATGGAAATGGGGTAACTTATAATTGAGAGGGTGTGAAAGCGATTGAAGCCATCTTATGGCCCATATCTGGGAGGATTTTCTTTATATGTATCCTGAGTTCTCGGTACAGTTTGACCTTATACTCGTCCCGGGGTAGCATTCCGCGGTCCAAGGTGGACTTCATGTTGCACATTGTGCTCTCCTCTTATAAGTCAGAACATAACAATTCTTTTGGTTAGTTGCTGAAATCTTATTGTCATTTAAATCATGCCATGTCAGTAGCTTTTCCTGTACAGCTCTGTTTGTATCTTTTAACTTTCTGCAAAAATAAATCAATTAAATGTTTAAATACGGTTGCAATCTACTTTATTGATGGTGGTTCAATTCCATCAGGTGATACTCAGTTTGAAGAGGAGGCTCCACAGTACGATGAGTCCGATTTTCCTGTTGAGGACACTGACTTTTGAGTATCTGCGTTATCAGGAGAGTTTATCTTTCTTTTAGTCGATTTTTCTTCCAGCATTATTTAATTGAGTTGTAGTTTCGTTGTTGCTTAGACAATGTAATTCCTTTCAAGGTTGAAATAAAATGAGTATTTCTTTATCATTGTCTTAAATATTTCCTGTTTAAACTATATTGACTTCACTGGTACCTGCAACACCTGCAAAACTATTAAGAGTGTGACGATACCCGTTTCTGAGTTACAGTTGCGCAAGTATGTAGGGGACCCGACGCATGTTGTTGAGAACTCTGAAATCACAGTGCCTGATCTGATGAGCATCAACCAGTGCGAAGTATTTATCGTCAGCAGAAAGCCCTACGGAACAGAGTCGTCATCCTGGTGAAAGTGATGTGGCATCGAGACTCGCCTGGGGAGTCCATCTGGGAAAAAGAGGATGAGATGCAAGAGCGTTTTCCCCATTTGTTTGTTGTATCTTAGTTTTGTTTTTGAAATTCCGTGAACAAGAATTTTTTGTAAGGAGAGTGGAATGTAAAGCTCATGTTTTAAAACAACCCGGCCCATTGTTTTTTTCCTTTCTTCTTTCTTTCTTTTTATTTTTCTTTAACCCGGCCCACTCAGAGGCCCACAGCCTCCCACTTACTCTCTCTCCCTTTCCCTCTTTCTCTCCCTCGCTCGTGATCCCTCTCTCGCTCGAAACGTAAGGCGGCGATGAATTTTTCTTGTCGTCTCTCTCTCGCCCCTCTCTCTTCGTTCCTTCGACACGAAGGGAAGCTACGTGGGCCCCCCTTTCCTCGCTCCATGTCATGGAGCACGCGACATGGCCTCGTGCCTCTATCGCGTCATAAACCCTAGGGCTTCCGACATGTTTTTGCCTCAAATCGAGGCCAAACACCTTCGTGGTGAAGCCACTGCCTCCCTCTGAGCTTCTCAGTTCTCCTCCTCTTCGATTTAAGCTCCGGTAAGGTTAGGGTTTTGGATTTTCACGCAAAAATATTTTCTAAAGCAAAGTTTGGTTTTTCCTTCTGGATTTAACCTCGGATCTTGCTCTGGAGTTGGGAATTCCTTTCGATTTCTTCGACAGCCCACAATTTCGGGTAAAATCGCCTTGATTCTCTAATTTTGGATTTTAAAAAATTATGAAATGTGCTTTTCCTTTCTGCTAAGATGTTTCTGAGCACCGGAGAAGACGGTGACCCTCGCTGCAGCCCAATTGGCCTTCGAAATGATTTGATGCATGACCTCACTCTTAGCTGAGACCCATAGAACCCTTTCCCCTTGCCTGCAGGCTGTTCTGGTGTTTTTCTCCCCTCGCCGGGACTGTCCGGCTTTCCCTCTTCCTCTGCAGGACGCAGTGTCATCCAATGACTTAATTGTGACTGAAAATGGTCACCAAGACCCAAAAAAATTTGTGACTGTCCTAAGGTTTTTTCCCTTATCACATATATTGGGATTTTTCAGAGTTGCTTATATTCTAATAATAATTTTTATTACACTTGAGGCTTGGTAAAGGTTGTAGGTTGGCTTAGAAATTAACCGATGATGATTAAAGATGAGGATTTGGCCCCCTAAAGGTCGTTGGACAAGTATAGAGTTTTCTGTCTGTAGGATCATGTATCAGGCCATTGCCTGAAGGATCTAAGTATTTTACTTGTGGAATACATGATTAATTCCTGAAACCGATCGATGGTGAAAGTTATCTAAGATCACTAGATTGTCCATCCCCTCATTATCCATTCCCACATAATTCCAAAGGTGCGACACAGATCGCTACCACGACATACAGGGCAGCTCGTATTCCTATTTACATTTAAGTTTCAGTCTCTGTAGCATGTTAGAAATATCTTGCTTATTAAATTGACATATCCATGATAAATGTTTAATTATTGTACAAGTTAGAGAATGTTAAATGTTATGATGTTTCCTCATCATTATTTGTTATAATGTTGCTTAGTGGCCCATGACATTAGATTAATTGGTATATTATGTGTGTTATGGAAATCAGGGATTTAAAG
Source organism: Scilla litardierei (assembly GCA_030789695.1). NCBI lineage: Eukaryota > Viridiplantae > Streptophyta > Magnoliopsida > Asparagales > Asparagaceae > Scilla > Scilla litardierei. Next base: position 9,077,219 of record CM061138.1, on the reverse strand, counting down.
CCAGTGTATTATATATATGTTTAGACTTGTTAAAATAGAATGCTAAGAATATAATTGGAACCGGAATAAAATAGCACACCAATATACGAATTGAGTTCAATGTGGCTTTAAAATTTAAATCACTTTAAAAACATGCTTTTAAATACTACTTTAGAACAACACCTGGACTATATCACTGAGACACAGAGAGATATACACTTAATACATACTAGGCACTTCAGACTCACGGGGTTTTGGGGTAAATCATATTAGTGAGAGTGTGGGAGAGACTGGAGCCACGCTCTAAATGACTTGACCGCATCAGGTTGTTTCGGCAAGGGTCACACCATGAATCAGGATATGACCCCTAGTGTACCGTCGGACTTAATTAATGAGTTCCACACTGTTGACTCATGGCCCCTGCTGTTTCTACTTTGAGCCTGGCTCGGGTGAGCGCCCCGGGTACTGAGGTGGACTCCTTGGTTGCTTACTGTACTCTCCAATATGATTCGTGGCCTAAGTTTGGTTTAAATTGATATGACTATGTTAGTACAATGAGTTGCATGTTTATCTTAAATTTTAATGCATGTCTGATAAGAAATATAATTAATATGTTATCTGAGCCATTGCAATCGCCGGAAATACTAGACCCTCCAGTTCTCGTCTCCTAGTTAGTGTTTTCCCATGTTCACATGTTTTAAATTCCAAAATGATAGAATCGTTGTGATTTACTTGGTGAGTTTTCACTGTTGTTGTACTACCAGGTGTTGTTGATCCAGAGACAGAGGAGGCACCAGTATTTGAGGACTCTGACTTCGTGGTTGAGACCGCTGACTTTCGAAATAGATGTAGTATGTAAAAATTTTGGGGGTGTCTAATGTACTTTTGTGATGCATGTGTATAGCATGATGTATAGCATTTTGTAAACCCGTTCATATATATATATATGGATTAATGAAGAAGTGCTGACAACGCTGGAAATTTTTCCAACGCTGTCAGCGATCTGGGATCCGTAGAGGTTTTTTTAAAAAAAATTGCAGTTGGTAGATATACTTGTTAGGAAGCTCCCCATAAATTTTCAGGTCGATCCGACACCGTTTGAGCCTCCGTTCATCGATTTCAAAAACGTTGCGCAAAACTGTGGACAGTTTTGCGCAACGTTTTTGAAATCGATAAACGGAGACTCACAGTTTTGCGCAACGTTTTTGAAATCGATGAACGGAGGCTCAAATGGTGTCGGATCGACCTGAAAATTTGTGGGGAGCTTCCTAACAAGTATATCTACCAACTGCAAAAAAAGTTTTAAAAAAACTGTAGCCATGACAGATCACTGACAGCGCTGGAAAAATTTCCAGCGCTGTCAGCACTTCCCCATTAATCTCATGTGTGTGTGTGGAAATTTTGGTTAAGCATTTTGATGCATCGATGTTTGCGTATAGATTGTTTTCACTGGTTAACTGCAGGACTTACCATCCTTTGCAAAACATGATGCGACCCCGGGTTGCGGTGTGTGACACTGACCATAGAATATTGCAAAATCCAATATTATTTCTGCACATATTTTACACCATATCAATGACTTCCATATATCCACTGCACATCCACTGTCATCTTAACATATATGCCCATTTAAAATAAGGGGCTGAAAAAGGCTACAGACTTAGATATATGGTTCCACAAAAATAAATTATTAATCTATTCATTTTATCACGCTTAGAAAGCCTTACTGTTGGGTTTCATACATTTTTAGACTTTACATCTAAACAAATAGCCATTTCAACAATCCATCTTCTAACCACTGGATGCACAGGAAAAAATCTTCAAAAAAACTCGATGTGTTCTAGGCGATGTAGACGATGAAGATGGACTTTAACGGTGTGAATTGTCCTTTCAAATGGATTATGATTCGATTTTCATGGAAAGGATTCGGCTTCTCCACATAAAAATTAATCCAGTCATACCAATGCTGATAGTAATCATAAACTCTCCAAGGATTTACATATTTTCCACAACCCTATTGTATGTGACTGTGATATCCATAAAAGTGATCTTATCCAATTTTTGCAAAAAAATCACGCAATGCGTTAAGTGGAAATTAGTGCGATTGTACTATATCAAGTCACCAATTGACAAGAGAGCTATTAATCTCGAATTTTCAGCAGTAAAGACAACTCTATGCAGTCAAGATGCATTTAAAATCTACCATGATTCAACTGAGCAAATTTATGCTACTGATTATTAAAGAGAATTAAAATTTAAAGTTGTAAACTCTTGTTGGTTTACAAGGAACCTAGCAATTAAATCTCTTTATGTGCGACATGCAAGAGTGGGTGATCGACTCACCTAAATGTAATGTCTGAATTTCTACCTTTCTATCAAAATTCCTCATTTTAGATTTTTCAAATTCCCAAATTCTTTCGGCACAAAACCCTAACGCTTCTGTGTCCTCATCAACAATATTCATGGTTGCCGCAATGATAGTATTCCTAAGATGTTCCTCACGATGTTCATATTCTATTTTCTTGGGTACTTAGGTCCTTGGTACCTCGGACTACAAATCAAAATTTGTTCTGTAAGTCATTTTTGTGTTCTTCATTTTACCTTCTTTATTTCTTTTGCGTGGGGGTGTTGCCCCGCATACCCCACATGCCCCTCAATTGTGCGACATATCAGGCCCATGCCTCATCCAAAAAAGAATAAAAACTCTAAACTTATTTAATTGACTACAAACATTCTCACGTGAAATGCATGAACCTTAAAATCTAAAATTCGACCCTATAGAGAATCAAAACTGGAAGGTAATATCCAGAAATGAGTGGCAAATTGATCAGAAATGCAATGTGATTACATGTCACATAGGAAACATCAACACGCTACGACAAATTATACTTTTACATGGCTTATGCTATATGGAAAAGGACAACAACATGAAGTCTACACTCAACGGAATGTCAACCAAGAACAATTAACAAGCATTGGAACCACACCAAATTTTTGACCAACTACAATTACTTTCTTACGAAAATACCATCAAGGCCAGATGAATGCCACTTTCGCTACAGATTAGAGGTTCCACATTTAACTAGACATCAAGCAGGAAACCATAAATTAATTGACAGCTACTGCTGCATTGTAAACTTAAGAGACTATAGCATCAGATGGATATGTTTCAAATACCCTGATTGTAATTAGAATCGAAAAAGAACCAGACCTCATAGATCGCCAGGCTTATAATACATAGAGCATGATAATTCTGATCTACAGTGAAGATGAAGTAGGAAAGATATATTATTTTTTTAGAAACCTAGTAGTTTGACTTTCAGGAAACCTCAAGGCATAGGAATATCACACGCTACGACAAATTATACTTTTACATGACTCATGCTATATGGAAAAGGACAACAACATGAAGTCTACAATCAATAGAATGTCAACCAAGAACGATCAACAAGCGTGGGAATCACACCAAATTTTTGACCAAGGAACAACTACAATTACATCCTTATGAAAATATCATCAAGGCCAGATGAATGCCACGATCGCTACAGGTTAGAGGTTCCACATTTAACCAGTCATCAAGCAGGACACCATAAATTAATTAGGAGCTACTGCTGCATTGTAAACTTTAGAGACTATAGCATCAGATGGATATGTTTTAACTACCCTGATCGTAATGAGAATCGAAAAAGAGCCAGAACTCATAGATCACCAGGCTTAAAATATATAGAGCATGATACGTCTGATCTACAGTGAAGATGAAGTAGGAAAGACATTATTTTTCTAGACACCTAGTAGTTTGACTTTCAGGATTGTAGAAACTGGTTACTGAACAGGATTTCATGAGGATCAATGTTTAGTTTCACATAAAAAAATTTGATAGAAAATTGTTATTGTTTGCACCAAGGTCAGATGTTTCGGTTTCTGTTTCTATTTCGGACTTGGTCGTACTCAAGTTTTGCTCGTTTCGGTGGTTTCAGGGTTGAGTTTCATTTCGGTTAATAGTTTTACATTCACTTTTAAATTTAACTTGTAAATAAAATAAACTTGTAATATTAGTTTGACATTCCCTTTTCCCAAAGACATTACATGTAATATTTCTTGAAAATAATTCCACCTACGCATGGGAAACTCGTAATTGAAGGGAATTGTTTACAAGTTAAATTACATTAAATCCACCAACTCATTAATGGTAAAATTCCACCAACCAATGACTAGCTGCAGCATGCACTCCACATGTTGATGAAGATATTACTTTACATACAAGTTTGCATTCAATTTGATCCCTTTAGTAAAAGCTAATGGCAAACTTGTAAATAAATTAAATGTGACTAGTACATTCGTAATATCGATAGCAGCGCTCATGCTCAAAATATCCCCCCACTTTCCTCCGACTCTCGGGCACGATCTCTCTCTCGATGATGGCGATCTCTTGGCGATGGTGATCTCTCTCTCTCTCAGCGATGGCGATCTAAGGCTAGATAAGCTATTTTGCTTCTTCTTCCTTTTTTTGTTTCTTTTTTCTAATTTGCCTTTATTTTCCCTGTTTTTACCGTTGATGCTTCCATTTTGGAGCCAAATCTTAGGATTTTATTGTTTCTAATTCGTAGTGGTGTATCTAGCATGAAGCATGTCAAAGTTAAAACCAAACCTAATCTGATCCTCATAGCTAAAAATCCATTTTTATTCATGTACTCTAATCCATTATTAGCGTGTAAATTTTTTCCACACCGATAGCCATATACATTATTCTTTTAAATTTAAAAAAATGATGTGTTCAACATGATCTTCATACTAAAAAATCAAGTGAATTCAACGCTATTTAACACCAAGCTTCTAAAAAACTCGCCACGGCGACGCCATGGCGGTAAGGCTCCACCCTCACGCCCCGTTAATGCCCAAGTTGGCTCTTTGAGGCGGCACGCCGCCATGACGCCCCATGACGACACAAGGCTCGCCTCAAAACATAAGGTGCGCCTTAAAAACAAAAACAAAATAAAATAAAAGCACATTGGTCCACATTATTGGGTTAAGAGAACCCGAACCTGACACGTTCCCATTATTTGAGGCGTTTTTTCATCTCGTAGCCGCCCGCATTGGATTTGAGGCATAGAGCTTTTCATCTCGCTCGCAGCAGCCGATTCACGGCGCCTTCGTCTTCGGCCACACTCGTCTCTGGTTCTCCCTCTAAATGGCATCAGCATCGTCAGCTTCTTCGGTTCTCCGGCCGCCCTCGTCTCCGGTCTTCCCTCTGAACGGCATCAGCGCCGCCGGCTTCTTCAGTTCTTCATTGTCGGCTTTTTCAGTTCTTCAGCTCAAAAAGGAGATCTCTGCGTCTTCTTCAGTTCTTCCTCACTTCTAAGTATTCAATTTAATTATTCAATATACGGCTAGATGGAAGGCTATTCAATTTAATTATTTAATTATTCAATTTAATTATTCAATGTAGATGGAAGGCTATGGATTTGGTAGGATTTGGTAGGATTTGGAAACTAATCCATCTAAGTGGAGCATAGTTTATTGTCTACCTATATATATATATTATATAATATATACACACATTTGCCGCCTTAAGCCACGCCTTGAAAAATGCTGTGGCTCCGCCAAGGCTCCTAAGGCTTGAGGCTTGACCTCGCCGCCACGCCACGCCTCACGCCATTTAGAACCTTGTTTAACACTTGATGTAACTGTTACAATTTCAATGTTTTCAAAACAATAGAACTTTTTACAACGAGTGAATCAAGTATCAAATCTATCTAGTGTTGATCCATATGTGGGATGTAGAATGTATACAGCAAACAAAAAAATTCAAAAATTTTAGGGTTTTGGGTGCTTTTTCAGCCTATCAGCACATACCCATTATCATGTCTCACACTCACACACGTATATATGCAAAATATTAGTTGATATATATAAATCTGATATAGCAACCATATCATAAGTATTTTACATTGTTCAATATAGTCATCTGATATGTATGTAAGTCCTTTCAAAACGTATCATATAGTAACATATGTATCATATACATAAAATATTGATAACTATGAACATATGGTTTTCGAGTAAAATTTCCATAAGTTGAAGAGAAAAAAGCAATCAACATTAGTTGATTTGTTTATAGTATAACGTCTTACTTTGTTTAATTGAAATCGGTCGACAATATTCATGAATATTGAAGCCAACATTCATCCACAATAGAAATAATTTTTTAATAGAATAAACCTTTAATTCTTTGACATAGTTTCATTCATTGTCTACTAAAAATGTCATCCAAAGTCCGCATTGATTGATTGAACTAATGCATGCAACTAAGGTTACAAAAAATAACACATTTCCAGCAATAAAAAGAAAAAAATCTCTTCTTTAATAGCAGATTACCAGATGATTTATTTTGAAACAGCAATAAATGCAAAGAGCAAAACAATTAGATGAATACATACAACCCATGGAGTTCGCCTATGGCCGATCAACACCTTCAAACAACATCCAGTTTGGCAATCTATGATTTTGATAGTATGGTCACCACTGAAACAGAGAAAGGGAGGACATGTATGCCATAACTAACGGCGCAGAGCATCAAATATTCAATTATTGTAGACTTAAGCAGCAGGCACTCACTGAGTAGTAGCAAGCTTTTTTCCTTCAGAATTAAATGCTGCAGCAATTGTTGATATTGGTGCAGGCCAAAGTTGACAATACTGTGCTGACAAATTTCTTAAAGAATCTGCTTCTACCCTGAAAAGTAGTGTTCAACGAAAACAAATATTCATCAAGAGTGCATGTCCCCAAGTAAATTATAGCAAAAGCAAAAAGATGTCAGTTTATCCATGACATGGATTTAAAGAAAGGATAAGGGTGCCTTTAGGACTACATGAAAGTTTTAATATTAGATGCTACTAAACTTCAACAATATAGTTTTACCAAGAAATAAGAGACTGTCGTGCATCTATTATTTCACATCTTGGCACATATCCATCAGTTCTCGCTTTCGATGTTTGATGCTGAAACTTCTTCGAGTTTTTGGAGCCAGGACATATCTCTCTTAAAGCTAACAGCTGAAAAACATTTCTGCAACCAGAAAAAAAAACATCTAACAACATAAGTGACTTTCGATGGGCATCCTTTAACTACCATTTTAACTTTAGACTATGACAGTAAAGCAAATGAACGTCAGAAAATAATTTCAAAAATGTTTAATGCCGTGTACACATTACTAGCTACCAGGTTCCAAAAAGCAAATCTGGGTGTGCCCCGGCATCCTGAAGTTCAAATAGCCCCTTTCTACAATGACAACGGGAGGAGGAAAATTTGGAAGATGAAAGGAGACTTACAGTAGGATTACAAGGAGGAATAACTCAGCGCTGAGGGGAAGAATGTGATTGATAATGGAGATCTGTAGTCAGGCCTGAGGAGAGTCAGCCTTGATGTGACCTAGTTCAGGAGAGATAAAGCAAGGATTTGGCTATGAAAATCTTCCGCAGTGCTGATGAAGTTTTGAACAACAATGGCAAAATACAAGCAAGAGAGTACGTAATGGCAGGTTCTTGAGGTGAAATGACATAAGAGACATGGCAGAATGGTGATACACTGGGCAGTCGCAGGTTCTTAAGCAAAATCCCTCTTTAACACACTAGTTGGTAACTTAGGAAGAAGTGAGACCTTGGGAGAACATAATTTTACATAGGAGTGAATGACTTCTGAACAATCAAATCAACCAAGATCTCAAGTACATTGTTTTGATATACTCAGAGACACATTAAATGGAAGGAGCAAATCCATAACTGTAACTTTAAAGGGTATAGTGAGCAGTCTGGTGTCCCAAAACACTTTTGCTCATAACGGTTCTTATCTAGTCTGACGAATTCGGCAAGAATAACATTATCTTCTTTATGGGATCATATATACACTTCTCATCCATTGGAGAAGTTGTCATTGGCCACATGATTGGTACAGAAGGTGTGATGCACTCGGGTTGGAACAGCCTTGAGGGTAGGGAAAGGAATGATATGGAGGATGAAACGTTTAGCCATGAGTTTCAATATACTACTGCGCAATTTAAAATTCGTAAAGGCATGCATTAACATGGACACATTAATGCTTGACAAATGTTCCTCTCGTGGGACATAACATATCAAAGTAACATAGACAATGTTGCTATGTACCATAGCGCATCAATGTTGAAAATGTGGTGAGATGGTGTTTCGGCTATGATGCACCAGTACTGATGCATTATATGAATATAACATGCAGATACCAGAAGCCCTAAAACATCAACATCTAAATACATCATCAATAGCTAATAATAAAATTGCATAAGATGCGGACCAGAAGAGTGAAAGTTGTGGTGAGGAAATTGGGGAAGAATAAACTAGGGATTTGATAAAATTTCGGATCGCGGCCTCCAAAGATCTAACAGTTACTAACTTCAACATCTCACACATGAAAATTATTTGGATCTCATGTCCAAGCAACAAAGCCTATTTGCGTGCCTCTCACGCTCAAAATTTCAAGTGGATGCAAACAAAATTTACAAGCTTTAAATTTTATTTAATCTCACCATAACTAAAATGTTGAAAGCAATTTATGTGTTTGTTTGTTTGTTTGTGTTTGTGTTTGTGTTTGCATTTGTGTGTTTGTGTGTTTGCATGCACGCGTGTGCAAAAATAAAGACTAATTTGACTCATACCCATACTCCTAAATAGACTTTGATAAAAAATTCTAAATAAAATAAAAGGGTTTCTTATAATATGAAACTTAAAAGGTCTCAAATTCTTTTGAAAAGAAATGATGCAGGACGTGGTGGATGTAGGGATTTGGTAGAGAATTTTAGGGTTTCGGTGGATGATTTGGGGAAGAATGGGATAACTTAGGGTTCTTGGCTTCGCACCAAGAATTCCCAAGCTTTGCACCAAGGAAGATGTGAACTTTCACAGGTGGGAAAACATGTCACATGTTTCGGAGAAATTCCTCATTTTTTCATTCATTCATCCATCAAAAACTGAAACAAGTCTAGGCATTTATATAGGCTTACAACACAACACTTTTCCTATTCCACCCGATGTGGTACTAAAAACTCACCCAAAAAACTAAAACTCATAAACACTCAAAATTAACTAAAGACTCAAAGTAAAATTTAAAAATAAAATAAAATTTTGATCCATATTATTCTCCTCGGCTTGAGAACTTCACCTCATGTTGAAGGACGGGAAATGTAGCTCAGCTGAGCAGAAATCAGTGGTTCTCTGCAATTAGAGAAGACGTGTCCACGAATTCAGAAGTGTATCATGAGGTAGATTGGTAGAAGCACGTCCTCTGATAAATTCTCTTAACTGATGAAAGACAGAAAAGCATTCAGTACCTATTTGTTAGTTAGGAGAGTAGGATCTGAGATCACAAACTCAATGTGCTCAATTAGATTCAATGATGCTTCTTTCGGCAGTTGTGGAAAACATTCCATTAAAGGCTCCAGATAAGTCTATCTTAGGTTGTAGTGTTGGATCAAGTTCTGTCTCTGACTCAAAATGTGGCACTGAATCAAGATCTGATTTAGGCTCTAACACTTGCTCGGGCTCTTGATCTGATTACAATGCTGGCTCGGGCTCCAAGTGTGGCTCGGGCTCCAATTCAAGCTCAGGATTCAATTTGGGTTCAGGCTCCAAATGTGTCTCAATTTCTAGATCGATATCTGGCTTCGGCTCTTGTTCAAGCCCACACTATGTCTTGGGTATTGGATCGATCTTTAGCGAAGGCTCTAGCTTGGGTTTACTCTGCTGCTCTTTCTCCCATTATTCGATCACTTGAAGAATTCGTATGTTGCTCTCACGCAACTCTTCTTCTGACCACATCGCTATCTTTAGATTTGAAGATTGTTGGGATGCCAATGGAGTATGTTGATGCTTGAAAGAATAGAGATCTTGAAGACAGAATTTGAAGACTGACCATCGACGACTATAGCGTGAAAGTCGTCTATACCAGGATCATGCTTCTCCTTTGAATGCATGATGTGCATATATATTTCTGTTCTTCTGAAAACTTTAAACAGAAGAATAAACACTCTAGAGTGATTCCCAGTAATCATATTTCTATTCTTCTGAAAACAGAAGAATAAATACTCTGGATGTAATTCCCAGTAATCATATCCATACATGTCTTCGAAGCCATAAAAGTATGGGACTCGATCATACATTATGCGAGGAGAATAAGCCTTATAGTAATTACCCTCGTAGTCATCATAATATTCCATAATTTAGATATGATCTTCTTGCACAGATGATACCAATGCGGGGTTGACTAAGTCAGCTATCCACCGGCACGAACGGCACTAAATTTGGACTCTAAACATGCCCGGAATCGTCAAAATACGGAAGTTGTACAGAAATTTCTTCGAAAATAACAGAAAATTAGGCAAAAATTGGCGACGGCTCATTGTTAAGCCATTGACTTGGTCAACCGGCTCGGCTGGGCAGTTGACTGATCAACCGACTTGGCTGATCCGGCTCGATGGTCTGCTCGCCGACTCAACCAGCTCGAGTCAGCTCAAGGTCGGCTCGAACGAGTCGAGGAACAGTGTCGCTCAGCCGGCTCGGCTCGTCATCGTGTCGGCTTGATCGAGCTGACACTGAATCATGTCGACTCCGATCGTGCTAATGCCATTTTCCGACGGCTCCGACGGCCGTTTGTTGCGCTACTTAGGTCTGTGAGTTCGTCCTGAGGAATAGAAGAGTTTGGTAGGGTCGGCCCCCTTAGCCGGCTCTGATGGCGGCGCCTAAAAACTTCTAAATTTTGCAGCGAGATGCAATTTGAATCAGCGGAGGTGGCTGGAGATCGCAATGTAGTTAACAACGACGTAGGAGGCTTTTGGGATGGCGACAAGGGTGGCGGGGGCAATGAGCCCTAGGGCTTGCTGGCATCGGTGGATCTGTATTTGTTGAGCGTTGATAAGAGTGTTGCCGGGTGTAAAGGAGATCCCAATAGCTGTTGATGACTTATGATGCGATGGCAAGACCCACCGGCAATTGGCTGAGGCGGCGATAATGGGAGGCTAGGGTTAGGGTTTTTTTTTCGCCTTGGAGTGGCAGCTGGCTAGGGTAGGGTTTGTTAGATTTTTTGTATGGATCTGACAATCGGAGAGCAAAGATAGGATCTTCGGTTTCGATACCAAATTGATGCATGGCATGGTGGGAAGTGGTGATTTGATGGAGAATTTTAGGGTTTCATTGGATGATTTGGAAAATGTAACCACCCTAAGCATGCAATACGGTGTAACATCCTTATCACATAGTGTACATGTATGATATCGATCTTGCCCACGTTGATTTGGATGTTTCTTTGCAATAGCCCAAGACTTAAAGTACTACACTCATATACTTGGACAATTAGGCCATAGTCCTACATGGAATACTTATGTAGTGGTATGTAAATGCGAGGTAGGTGTGTGCATGTTGAAGGGACCTATTAGAAAATTTTAGCATTAGCGAGGGATTTTGTATAATTGCACAAGGGTATAGAATAATTGTTATCAAAGTGAGGGGGCCTTTATAAATTTTCCAATTCATGGAATATCCTAATGCTATTCTTAAGAGATAAGAAATTAAGAAAAGATAGAAAATTTGGAGAAAAATCTAGGAAAATTATCCATCCTTATCTGTTATTGCTTCTTATCTCTTCTTATCTCTTCATTCTTTCCCCTCCTCTCTCTCACATGGCCGAAATTCCCATTTAAACAATAAAGGAGAGAAGGAAGAGGAAGAAGAAGAAGAAGAAGGGAGAGGAAGGAGGAGGAGGAGGAGGAGGAGGAGGAAAAAGCTTTCATCTTCCTAGCAATTGAGGTAGAATCTTAACTTGGCTTGGGAATTTTATTTTAGGGTGTTGTAGTTACACCTTACTTGATTATGGTAGCTAGAGTTTAATTCAAGTTGTTATCTTTTTTATGGAAATAATATGAATCCATGTTAAGGTCATCACCTTTCTTTATTTCAGTTTCTGTAGTATCATCAACTGAGAATAACTTTTACTCTAGCTCTTCAAAAATTACGATTTAATAGCTTGTCAAGTTATTTAAAACTTCAATGAATAAAAAATTTGGATTTTGTCTGCAATTAGACTGAAAGAGCTGATATGTAGCATAGTATCATTTCTGACAGATTCTGCACCACTGTAGGGTACAGTGCATAACTGTCATCATATATGTTCAAAAATTACAAACTTAGACATTCTGAATTCTTCATTACTGATGCTACAACTTTCATATTGTGCTCTATATTAGAATTACGAAAGTTTGTATCTGAAACCACATGTTGATTATCTACAATTTTTATGTAGACATACATGTCAAATTCTGTTTACAATTATTGCTATGTTGTGATTGTTATGGATGATACCATGGTAGGTGCAAATTGTGAGTAGTTATTTCCATTATGGATGTTGTTATGCTATGATACATTTCTCCATGCCCTTACTTAATGCTTTAACATGATAATTTCTCATGTAAAATGACCTAACATGCCTCGATCTGCCGTATGGTAGGTGAGTGTCCTGGGATGTGGTTGGGAAAAAATCGAGTATTGCGTGATGAAAAGGACTGGACTAGATTGATGTGGAAGAGGTGATGTGCCCCATGGGGGCAAGGTTATTTGATGTGATATGGTATTGATGTGGATGATGTTCTCACTCGCGCTCCCATTAGGAGGAGTGGGCAGAGTTTGAGAGGCCGCGTTAAGGAAACAGTGCTCGTGTACCACTGGCGGGTAATAGTTGCCACCCACCCTAAGTGAGGTCTAGTCTCTTATATTCCACGTTGTACCCAGGTTTCCAAACACTAATCAATGAAATGTTTGACATTTACTGTTGATAACCATACTTTGTTTATTTCCGTCTTATAGTTGTGAAAGTTGCATTCCCATGTGACGCCTGATATTGCAACATGAATTCCCATAATTTCATGCATTATTTTTTAATTTTTAAGCACGTAATTCTGTTTATATATCTATAACAAGATAACATGTAATAATTACTAGGACTCGTCAAAAGAAGTATACAAAACATCTCCACCAAGTATTCGAGTATGCTAAATCCAACTTGTAGATAATACAGGATCATTTTCTCAATAAAGTATCCATACTCTGTAATATTTCTGAAGAAGCAGAAAACCTACTAACTCAAAATATAGCCCTTCATACGTCCATCAGCTCAGTGGCACCGCACCCACATGATGGTTATTAAATTGAAACTAGCATCTAGTGCTCATACCGAAAATCCTGAAAAACTTCCACCCAATTTCAAACAATGACGTATAGGTCCGAGCATTGAAACAGTTCAAGTACATTCAATTCAACATCTAATAACAATACTCCTTGGTATATGGTTCATAAATGTTACTGTTCTTTCAAAAAAAAGCGACAATACAATGTTCGCAACATTACCAAATTTGCTATTGGTAAGATAACAAGTACTAAATACTAGGACTCATCAAAAGAAGTATACAAAACATCGCCACCAAGTATTCTAGAAGGCTAAATCCAACTTGTAGCTGATATGTGATCATTTCCTCAATAAAGAATGCATGCTCTGTAATGCTTCTGAAATGAGCAGAAACCCTACCGACTCGAAAAATAGTCCTCCATACATATATGATGCAACATCAGGTGGGCCCACAACCCACATGATGGTTACCATTCGAAACTAGCATCAAAGTGCTCAAATCCAAAATTCTAAAAAAGCCTCTGCCGATTTAAAACGATGACTTAGAGGGTTGAGCATTGAAGCAATTCAAGTACATTCAATTTGTTTTGGTTCATCGGAAAGCAGTAAACTGTGCCCCCGAAGGCCGGCTGGCAGCCCGGTGGAGCCGCTACACTACCTACACTAGGGAGAGGGGGATGTTACATATAGGGGAGGGGGAATAGGGGTTCAAACCCGGGACCTCACACTGAGGTCACGGGTTCTCACCCAGCTGCCACAGCGCCAAAGGCCTTCCGACTCGAAAAATGGTCCTACATACGTATATTAGATGCAACATCAGGTGGGCCCACAACCCACGTGATGGTTATCATTCAAAACTAGCATCAAAGTGCTCAAATCCAAAATTCTAAAAAAGCCTCTGCCCGATTTAAAACGATGACTTAGAGGGTTGAGCATTGAAGCAGTTCAAGTACATTCAATTCAACATCTAATAACAATACTAATGTGTATATAGTTCATAAATGTTACTCTCCTTCCAAAAAAGCTACAATACTAAGTTTCTACATTACCAAATTTGCTATGGTTTGGTATTTTGCTACAATATCGTATTTGCTTCACTTCAATGCTGTATTTTGCTAGTCATATTTTTTTGAGGTACTGATACGTACCATATTTTCCTACAGTACCATATTTTCCTTCTTCTCTGTCTTCGTCTCTCTGACCTCACAGTAGACATCGCTGGTTGATTGTTGTTTGTTGAAATTTATTTTTGTGGACACGTTGACTTTGTTTTCACAACACATCGCACCAAAAGTTTATCTTTTTCCTATATGTATAGGTTCATGGTTGTCATTGGTTGAAAGCGGTGTTGGTAACCTAGGTTGTCATTGGTTATTGGTTATATTAGTGTTTGGTAGCCGTTGATTGGTTGTTGTTGTCATTAAATGTTGGCGTCAGTTGTCCATTGATTGGTCGATGTCTTCATTGATTGGTTGTTGTCATTGGTTTAGTAGTTGAAACTGATAATTGATATAGTATGATTTCAAAAATTACGCTGTTTTGAAAAATGGCATGTAATGGGCTGTTCTTTTTAACTCGTTTTTTCTTTTTCTTTTTTCTTTTTGAAGGCCGCCGAGCCCAGAAGCCCGTTGGGCTCCCTATTTCTCCCATCTCTCTCTTTTCTCAGTCCCGAGCCTGGGTTTTTCGTCTCTCGACTCAAGCCATCGGGGCTTCAATGCTCGCACTCTCTCTTTCGACTCGCGACTCCGCCGACGAAGCCCGCTAAGGCGTGCAAACATGCCCCCTTCTTTCTCTCGACAACGACGGAAGGCCTCTATGGCTTCGACACGAAGCAATCAACCCCCCTCTGTACTCTCCGTCCTTCTCTCTGATCTCGTCGTACCCCCTCTTCCCTCGTACAGCGCTGCGAGGCCATTCGGAAGCTGCCGGTCCCTCGATGCGAGGACGACGCCCATGTCTGGGGCTCTCCGAGTGTCTATAAGTCCCCTTCTCTCCTTCATCTTCTTGTTACGAGCTCTGTAAGTATTTCTCCACTATTTTCGAAGCTTTATCGACTGATTTCTACGACCTCGCTGAGTCGATTTCTGTGGAGTCTTAATGTGGATGTCTGTGTTCTTAATTTTCTGATAATCGGCATACTTACGGTAGACTATATCTCTTTTACTTCAATTTTGATTTCAAATTTTGTGTGGTAGAGGATGATTTGGGTAATTGGGTAGGGTTTGATTTCCTTGTGTGTATCTAGTTGGGTAGGATTCACTCGCCTGCTTATGTGGGGTCACATGGTCTCGATGCTTGCTGTTTTAGAGTTCGACTAAGTCCCTGGTTCGCTGCTTTGGGTTTTGGTACGTTCTACTTGGGATATGAGCCACGTTCCCCAGTTATCTTGGTCGTTAGCCCCTAGTTCCTTGCTAGAAACCCCGTGGACTTTGTCGTAGGCACGTGTACCCCCATTAGGTGATGAGAAGACCCCAAATCTGATCCCTCTGGTCTAGACCATCTAGTGCCATCGTGAGTTTAACTTTCGAGTTTTATTTTGTTTTCTTCGTCTCTTGGTTCATTGTATGAATGAGTTGGTGGATTGTCTCTCTTAATATATATCAGTTCAGTTTGGAATACCTTGCCATGAGAAACATTCATGCTTTATCATATGCTAGCTTTACTATCATATCATTTCATTATCGCTTGAGCTTGCTAATACCATGAGGTTTAATATTGTGATTAAATTGTGTGGTCACTGGGTTGCTACATATATGGCAGTGGACTTTCTTGACTACGTAATGTAATTAATATTAAACTGGAAACCACATCATGACACTAAACTAATGATTGGTTATTTCTGCTTGATTCATCGGGTTTGATAAAACTTATAATTGTGAGAGTGTTGGAGCAACTAGAGCCATGCTTTAATATAGTTTCGATGGCTGGATGCACTCATATATCTGTTTACCCGTCAGAGGGATCACGAATCCTATCATGAATCTGTTATACCTGACGGAGGCATCCAGAGCCTTTTCACAGTTTACACTTCATCTTGCACACCGTACTCTTCCTCATAAATCACGGCCTAGAATTGGTTCACTTTAGTGAGTACCATCTTACAGTAGTTGTGGATGATTAATTATCATATCATATTACTTCTTTGTCCGGTACTATCATATCGATGGCTGTCCTATATCCTTTTTGTACATACTTACTTTTCATGTTGTATGCTTTGATATTGTCTACTCTATTGAGCGTGGTGCGACTTCTGTTGTCCACTAGGTTCGACGCATAGGATCATGCGAAGGCGTCTGAGTACGAGGAGTCAGACTTCCAGTGCAGGACGTTGAGCCCTGAGCTAGCGGCAGGTGAGTGTTCTATTTACATTTCAGTTGTATTGTAGATTGTATTATCTTTCATTATTTAGAACTGTATTAACATGTCATGTTTGAGTATTTCATATCTTTCTGCACTGCTCCACATTGACTTCATTGGCACATGCAAGACCTACATACACTTATTTCAATTGTAATGGCACCCGGGGAGCGGTGGCGTTGCATGGCAAGACATGTCAGTTGAGTAGTGGTGTCTTCTCATCTATTAGCGGCGTTTGTAGTACACATCATGGTGGATTTCATGGTAAAGGAGATGATGAAATTTTTGGTAGATCGCATAGATGTGCTTACTATAGAAAGAATAATCACACTCATGATTTATGTTGGGGTTTATATGGAAAACAATCATGCATTGCCACTGCTTCTACAGGAGGGATGACACTGGATCTATAGCTGGTCCCTACCAAGCAACATCTAGTTCTTATATCTGAAAATAAGTATTCTCAATTCCTACAGTATCTTGCTGCATAAAAGGCATCGGCTTCTATGGCAACTTTAGGAAAAAGGAACACATGCAACATATTTCTCATCCAATACCTTTACTTCTCAGCCTTAAGTCGTTGATTCTAGGGTAGCTAATCATATGTCAAGTCCACCTTACCTCTTCTCTTATATGTAGTATTTAACATTTTACCTTATGATATCGTGACGGATGGATAAGTTACCACCATAAGAAAGATAATCCAACACCCTTTGTTTTTTGTCATCGGTTTTAATTGTTCTTTATTTTTCATGTAATCTTATATCTGATAGCAAACTTACCGATCTTCAGTGTGCAATTACCTTTACTCCCAATTCAGTTATTATTTATAATTTAAAGACAGAGAAAAGATTGGTGAAGGACGTGTGTCTAATGATCTTTATTACTTTTGTTCTCCAATTATCTGTTCAGCTACAATTTCCCCATTACAAATTTATTATCGCCTAAGTCTTCACTCAATAAAAATTTTGCAGAAATTGGTTATCATCTTAGGTCATTTAAATCTTTAGTTGGTAGGCCATGTGAGTATAACAAACATCATCATGTACCATTTTTACCTCGTATCAATTAACGAGCATCTGATCCTTTGTTTTTGGTTTATGTAGACATTTGAAGTCAATGTACCTGTTGTTACCTTAAGCATATTACTATCTCCATTGCAAACAATCCAGAGTTTCATAAACAGACAGAACATATAGAATTGATTGTTATGTTATTCGAGAAACATTTAGATGAGATGATTCAAATGGTACATGTCAAATCAAATGCTCAGCTAATAATAAAATATATTTGTACCAAGCTAAGAGCATAGGATATATATGCCTCAACTTGAGAGAGACAGTTAAAGAAAATTTAGTTTTTAATTTTAAAATAAGAGTCAATTATGAAGTATAATCCTATTTGTTAATGTCATGTAATTCCAACTATATAGACACCCCAGAATGCGGTTAAAGGTTTTATGAATAATCCTTCACTTTGTCTATTAACATCTATTATAAAAATGAGGACTTTTTTGAATCTTTGTCCTACGTGTCATCAAAATATGACTAGGACAAAGTGTTTGTTAGATTGGTGGGCCCAATGGAGTATGGGTAAGTGGTTGGGTGTAGAGTTGGGTGTTTTGGTGGAACCCACCATTCAATATTCCATATTTCCAACAACCGCAGCAATAAGCAAGCCTTCAATCCAAATTTTGTGGTCAGCTAGGTGAACCCCGTTCTTCCATTCAACTTTCTAAAACAACATATAAGCTCCTCAGTCAAAACTATAGCACCTTTCTGTATTTGTCGTAGTTCATGTTCATTTAGACCTCTTTTTTGTCTTCAGTGCTCCATTGCTCCGTTAAGCACAATCCTAGCACTTCTAACTGGAGTCCAGCGCCCATTTATCAGCTGCATTGCACATGGTCAAACCATCCTGCTCAATTCTCCCTCATTTTATCCTCAATAGAAGGAAATTTTAACTTCAAATAGATGTACACAATTCTTCTATAACTACTCAATGTATTGCCACTAATGTTACCTGGACACATGATGGGTGTCATGACGAGTGCTAATAAAGTGTTCAACATGACAACTATTACCTGGACACATGATGGGTGTCATGACGAGTGCTAATAAAGTGTTCAACATGACAACTATTCTATAGTAGGACACGTGACACAGGTGTAACATACCGTAACATTACACACACACACACACACACACACACTATCTCATATTTACAAGAGCAATAGCTATAATTAATTTATGCGTGTTTACCTACCATGACATTGGCATTATTAAAAACAAGAATCATTGATATAGTTAATAAAAGAGCATCACATGTGGTTGGACGACCATGTGAGTAAAAGAAACATTACCACATTCAGTTTTTCTTATTTATAGTCCTCCCTTACTTCCTACAGATTCCTTTCAACTATAATTTCCCATTCTTTCCCTTCCTTTACATAATAATAGATCTCTTGGCACGTCAGAACTCAGAAGCACTTGCAATTAATAAAATTGCATAGAAATTATGCATGTTGTATCAGAACTTATCTTCCCGTTAATAGTTGAAAAGATATTTGATTAAATTGTTAAATTATTAGTAAGTAATTAAATGCAAGAAATTTTATTATTTTCAAGAAAGATAAACAAAAAGGAATGACTCAAAAGAGTGGAACATTCATGCCACCACCAAATTGGTCTCAAATTGAACACCCCCTAGCTTTGCATTAAATACTAAAGATAATATTTACCATATATATTTCACATGAGCTTGATACGATCACATACTAGCGCGGCGGAAAAGGGGGAGTCAGGGGGGCGGCGGCGGCGGCAAAACCCTAAAGGGAAGTGGCAATTCTGTAATTACAGCTGCGCACAAGTCTTAGTGATGCATATCCAAGTGTCTTGACTCTTGACTCTTGAAGCGTCTGACAAGTCAAAATTTTGTAAAATGGAGCGTCCTGATAACACTAATTGTCACTCATCCATCCACATTTTCTCAAGCATGATATAAGGCATCACAGAATATCATATCCACTAAGCATTACATTTTCTTGATATATATTGTTAGCCGACATAACCCACAGGCTGAAGCTTCTGTATGGAATGGTTTTTGACATAATAAAGACCATGGTTCGGATGTCATGAGTTGCATTATACGGTATGTTTATTTATGCCCATTTATTGTTCCTCCTCATCCACATGAATAGTCACAAGACTGATAGATCATAGGGCTTGTTTGTGGAAAAATAGGGATATGAGAAGAGAAGAGAAGAGAAAAGAGAGATTTTTATATGTTTTCAGATCTGTAAATAACAAAGATAGGCCCCAATTCGAGATGGGGAGATCTCCTAACTTTCTATTCGAGAAGAAAGTCTAATTCTCCAAAGTCGGCACCTTTGACCTAGGGTTCACAATCACAATTTTAAGCATAAGCCACTCCCCTAGCCGGCCCTAGCTATAAATAAAAGAAAATTATAGATCTAGACAGTTTAAAAAAACCTCAAAAGTTCATAAATTGCAAAAATGCCCCTAGTGGGCTGAAACTCCCCAAAACGCATCATTACTCTACCCCAAAGAACCATCATGTTCTCAAGGTGGTGCAAGAAGTGCACGGACGAGCTACTCCACATGCAGGTGTTCTCGATCTCCTCCTCGCCAGCCTCCAGCATTATCACGTTCTCCTCCTCCTCCTTATTTACGATCAAAATCTGATAGCATGGTCACCGAATCTATGCTCTGGAGAGAACTTCTCGTCGCACTTGAAGCAAAGACCCTTGGCACGTTTATCACGGATTTTAGCCTCCGTCAACCACCGTGTATGCCCACAGGTCGTTGCTCTACTCCCTTCTCCATGCTAACTGGTATTCATCATGTGACAGTGGATGCCTTCTGTCTCCCTCTTGGTGCATGTTCCTTGAAAGCAGATCATCCCCAAGCTCTGCGGGCCTTCCTCTACTGATCCAGTCTGTCCTCCACTGTTATCGCCAAACTCATGCACTCACACAGACTCGACGGCCTAGGGACCTTACCTCTGATCTGATGGTCGGCTTCAACCCCTTCATGAAATTTTCCTCCAGCGACTCTCCCGACACTCCACTGATCCGACTCACCAGCATCTTAAACTTCTTGATATACTCCCTCACTGGCTCATCCTGCCTCAAAGCATATAGTCTCTCAAATGCATTGCCCACTTGTACCCCCCAAATCGCTCCATCAAGAGCACGGTAAACTCCTTCCAAGCGTGAAAAGGCTGGTCCTGCTGCGTCGATATATAGCCACTCCTCCTCGGGTACAATAGATATCTCAAAATATCTCTCGCCCATGTACAGCCACGAATCTGGGTCCTCTCCCTTGAACACGGACATCTTCAGCTTCATGACTTGGTTTTCTGCAGAAAACCCTCCTAGAGCCCCTCTCCCCTGCTGGCAATCATGTCATTGATGTGGGGGATGGCGTGGTGCTCCCATAATCAGGACCACCATCTCTCCTGTTCCACGCTCCTCCCCATTCAATTCCCCCGCTTTCTCCATAGTACCCGCGACCAGCCTCCAAGTACTCATCATAGCCCTCCAAGTCTGCCTCATACTCATGAGGTCCTCCCACATAGAAATCAGCTCCCCGATCCTCTCGAGGACCACCAAACCCCTCGCTGCCCCCCCCCCCCACGCTGTCCAAATCCACCTCGATGGGCCGTCGGAGGCTCATGGTGGGGCCGGCGGCCCATATCCTACCGCCAAGGGCCTGGGCGGGCCGCCAGGCCCTCCTGCTGTCCCCGGCGGGCCGCCAGGGTGTCTCCGGGGCCCTCACGGGCTTGCCAGGGCTCAGCGGTGCCCTGGCGGGCCGGCAGGGCATTGCGCGGCCCCTGGAAAACCGCCAGGGTGCCGCGGGTGACCTGGCGGGTCGTCGGGGCCTGGCGGTCCCCGAGGAGTTTTGTCACGCTCATTTGAAGCCTTCTTCGCCTTCCTAAATGTTGTGGAACTCTTGTCGTGCCCCTTCGGCTTCATGGAAGTTGAAATCTTCATCATCCGTCAATAGACCTGCATCCAAAAGAAGCCCTTCACGATACGGATCTATCTTCTCATTTCCCTTCTCTAAAGCCCTCGCATTTTTCTCCCGATCTAGGGTTTCGTCTTGTTAGGGATCGTTCTTCTTCATCAAATCATCAAACCTTTGGTTGATGGCCTCCATGAATTGCTCAAGCATCTGATCCGTCTCAGCCGCTCGAGCTGCTTGATCCTCCAACTTCTTTGAAAGATCATGGATCGTACCCTCCAACTTCTCTTTCAATGCTTCGATATTATCTTTTGACCTTGTGTTCGCCATGAATCGATCACTCTGATACCACTTTGATAGATCCTAGGGCTAATTTGTGGAAAATAGGGATTCCAGAAGAGAAAACAAGAGAAAAGAGAGATTTTTATAATGTTTTTAGATCTGGAAATAACAAAGATAAGCCCCGATTCGAGATGTGGAGATTTCATAACTTTCTATTCGAGAAGAATAACTAATTCTCCAAAGTCGGCACCTTTGACCTAGGGTTTACAATCACAATTTTCAGCATAAGCCACTCCCCTAGCCGGCCGTAGCTATAAATAAAAGAAAATTACAGATCTGGACAGTTTACGACAAAAACCCCAAAAGTTCAGAAATTGCAAAAATGTCCCTAGTGGGCCAAAACTCCCCAAAACCCATCAAAGACCTAGGTCAAAAAAAGTTTAAGCACTATGTATAATTCATATAGATTGTTAGGGCAGAAACATAAGTTTAATGTTTGGTTGAAACAGCTTTCCGAAAGAATTTAATATGTTCATATGCAATGTTTCACATACTTGCATGACGTGGCCAACTGTGACAAGATCATTCTAAAACTACCAATACTTCACACTTGTTGAGAACAATGTGATAATTGCTACAAAGTTTTTCATTAATACAGAAGATATAGATATATGATTGCCTCCAGCAACGATTATATTCATCGCAAGCTACATGAAAACAAAACAATACAGCTCAGCACAGTCATTCTGGAAGTATTTCTATATTCTGAAATCCATCTCAACTATTGTCCCTTCTAGACAACAAGTAAGATAAAAAGATATAAATGACATGTCCATGCAGCCAAGCTAGAGATATCTCCATGATCTATTGGCATGTATGACAGGTATAAAGAAAAGTATTGCCAATGTGTCAAAAAAATAACATCTTATAAATCTGCCACCTCAGTTTTTGCTAATCATCCCTGTGCAACACTGGTATTTTTGTCTTTTGTCAATTTAGTTCCAATGTATGCCTCACAAAGAAAAAATTAACTCCACTTAAGTTGAAGTAGAAACAGAAGAAAAGTTTCTTACACCAAAAAATGCAAAAATATTGACAATCATAATGCAGTCAATTTTGATAATTTGAATTTGAAGACTCACAAAGTCATGCACCTCACAGTAGAACCAGTCAAATCTACATAAAATAATATTTAAAAGTACAGGTGTATGCAGCATGTATTAAGAAACAAGAGAAATTGATAACTCATTTCACCTTCGTCTCAAGCTAGAAGGGTAAGGGTCAGATCCAGCTAAGGGGGTACAGTCCTGGCTAAACGTTGAATTATCTGCCCAACAGTGAGTCATTTCTCTTGGACTGAGGCTAACTAATAACAAAGCAACAAATGGTTACAGAGCACCAGAAATGACATATACCAATATGTAAGAGGAAAAGAGGCTACTTTGCATAAAAGTCCCCACTTGGAAGTGGAAGACAGATAAACGACATATAACTCTCTGCCAACCTGCCAAGAACTGGGGGGAAAAGCACAAGTTGTTGCAGGGTATTAACTCTTGAGTTTGCTTGATATACACTGTTAGCACAAAACACAAAACCATCCGTTTAAGATGTTGGTTGAAGGCATCATATTCAGGTGAATTGGGCCTCAGTTATGGATGTATAAGAGAATAAGATGCTCGTGAAAGAAAAAATTGTGGATCTTATTTTGCACATGGTTGTGCATTATTATGAGGTGAATATATGATTGAGTGTATTACATAAGGATATAGATCAAGTTAAGCAAATGGCAACCAAGAAATGAACGCTCAAGATATGTGCAGTTCAGATATGATGGAATGGATAGCAATGTAGCGGTTTGTTGAGATCAAGCATCCGCATCAATTGGATGATATTCTACGAGTGTAATGCATACATGGCTCAGTCAAGTTACTGGTGTCGAAAAATTAAGGCTTGATATGGAGGCTAGAGGGTCAAATTGGGTTCAATCGGACGGTGGCCAGTGTGGGCAACTGTTTTAGGTTAAGTTTCTGCATCCAATTGACTATAGATGGGTTTAGGCCCAATTAAATCAACTAAAAGATGGATCAATTGTTGCTTGTTAAATAAGTTATAAGGCTGCAATAGTATTTCTAGTCTGGCACATATGGGTTCTGAGCCTAGTGGTCTTTCATCGACTCTATTCGATCTCTGTCTAAACGAATAGAATCGGAGGATTAAGTGATCATGGTACAGTGGTACTGATATGTTGGCACATTTATATTCAACAGCTATAGATTTAAAATACAGATTCAGGCAAGATAGTGTGCTCAGATTGGAAATATCACCAACTAAATCCAAGTTTCAAGAAATTGCATGAAATATCCAAAGACATGTCAAATGGTAATATGGTTCTTATATTTCATTTTGCCCTAGAGCATGTCCAGATACATATGAATTAAATACACATTTATTAGACTATGGAAGACTTTGAGTGAAACTACTTAACAAAGGTGGTTTTGAGTATTCTACTTTCTCATGAACTTTAGTGTATCTGATTTTGAGATTTATTTGAGCTTGTTTCCCTGGATAATATCTATTGTTTTCTATGTCCCTGTTCAAGGGTTCGCTATGCTTCTTCTTGTCTTGCTTTCCATCAAACACTTCATGTATTAAAAGTTTACTGACCAACTGGAACAAAAAAAGAAACAGGCTAAATTGCCTTTTGCCTTTGGGCTTTGTGATGTGAGCTTTGTGATATACGTCCCTAACATACCAATTTCCTATTTCCTATGTCAGTCAACAACCTTGAATTTAGATAGACAGTGATCTTTAATATATGCAACACCTTATTTTAAGACCTCCAACTCATGATTTCAAATAATAAGACCCTTTTTGATGGCTTATCCTAACTTCAACCCATGAAGAGCTTTAGATATAGAAAATATCGGAGATGACAACATCAATTGTTAGTGTTTTTGCCCTAGGCCAAATATTTGGACCTTTATGTTATGTCATTTTCATTTATAAAATATTTCTCTTATTGTTATTATTATAATACTTGCATTTTTCTTTATAATAATGTTTGAATAACTATTTTATGTTATTCTAATCATCCCTAGTCATTCATCGTTAAATGTTTAATAATGAATTAAGACTAGTATGAGTTTGGTTGATAATTATGAGATAATCATATTTATGGTGATACAAATCAAACTTATAGATACTTGTTGGAGAACAGATACTGGATAGACTCGCTATGAGATCATTACATGGATTAGTGTCATAAATGATCTTATAATAGTTATGTCATAGAATCCTTAGACCTGATATCATCACAGTTTCCTACATAAAGAACATCATGTTTTGACATAACCAAACGTTATCTTTAATCAGATAATCATAAAGGTTATGATTGAACATGATGTGAATTATGCAGAGGAAAGTGAATGAACAAGATGGAATTTGTCCCTCTCCCGTGAGAGAGATATCTAACGGACCCTCGATAAGTAGGACTGAGAAATACATGGACGTGCTCAAATGAATGTCATTTAATTTTAGCAGTCTACTTAAAAAGCGAGAAATTGAATGTTTGAACAATATAAGTATGACACTACCCATAACTTATGTTCAACTCAGATATCGTGTGACAAAAGGATTATGACATGTTCTATTAGTTAGGTTAATATCGGACTAACGATATTCGTATTAATTAGGTAGTCATAATGTCTTGCTAGAGACCAATTATGACGTGTGGGCTTCTAATAAGATTAGACCCACTACCAATTTAAAATGATCTTATTGGGTCGCACACAAAGAACGTAATGGATAGGATAAGATTTTAAACGTGATTTCAAATTTGATTTGAAATTCGTAATAAGACGAAATATCTTAACTGTCAGATATTGTATCTCGTTAAAATATTATCCCTAAGATATCACCGCGTAACTGAAATGCATTAAGGGGTTAATGTGGGATTCTTATCCTAAGATATTGCCGCGTAACTGAAATGCGTTTAAGGGGTTAACATGGGATTCTATATAAGATATAGGAAGAGGATTTTTCAGTTTTACGTTTTTCAATCTATCTCCTCCGTTTTTGAGAAAAACAAAGAGCGAGAGAAACCCTAGTTGCGGTGAAAGAGCTAGCATCCTCGCAATTCCTATTCGTGACGTTCGCGGGTGGATACCGATTGAGGGTGGTCGTTCGTAGAGCAGCACCTATAGTCCGACACATTCAGATCGTCACAAAGGTTAGTAATCTATTCGAATCAATTAGAAACGCATGGATCTTGGTAGGTTTCTATTTTCCGCTGCGTATAAACTAGTTATGCATGATAGAAACCCTAACACCAATACTATAGGATTTACTTGTCCCGGTGGTTGTTTCTAAAAAGTCTGAGATGTTTGCATGAAAAAGAGATCATTTTATCTTCTTTATTCGGCTTTCGCTCAACTATATCATGCTAGTAATTTCATAACTTTATTTATTAAAAATTGCAAGCTATTTGTGGCTCTAGAGGCAACAGCTCATTGGATGCCTTCACAAAGCTTTCCATTATATACTGTTTGTTTTTCCTTTTTAGCTTCCTTTGCCCAATCGGAGTTTCTCTTGTTCTTCCTTTTCCTTAACGAAAGAACATGAAGAAGTCCATGAAAAAGAAAAGGAGATATAGGAATATTTCGAACCCTCCTTACAAGAAATGTTTATTGACATCGATATAGGAAGATTTCCAACCCCACTACTCACATCTCAGGACATTGCAAGATTTCTTTAAGTTCATAAAATTAAAATGTAACTTCTTCCAAAATGTTTATAATTATGCCAGCATAGAGTCATTTTGTCTCCTCATCACTCAATTACAATGTGAATTGCACATTCTATCCTTTCAAAACTGGTTTGTAAGTTTATTTCTTGCATTTATTCTTATAAACCAAAATATCTAATTACTTCTCCAAATAAAAAGCACCTTTTTCGATCATCAATCCCTCAAGGGTCCATCATCATCCATACTTGATGCTCGTATCAAGATTCCCTTTAAACCAATACTCCATCTGCCTAGGCACTACAATACTCCCAATACCATATAGCAAAATGTATAAACTAATTTTTTTATCAAATTAAACCCTTTTAGTATGTACAACACTTGATAAATTGTTAATATGTGCCATGGATGGTCCCAAGTCGCATAGAATCCCTTAGTTCGATTTATTAACTTGATTGCTGGTCAATTGTCTGACCATATATTGATGCAAAGTGAGGCATTAAACCAGTCGGTTGCTTTGCTGGCTGCAGCAAATCAACTGATTAAGCACAGATCATCCATTTGATCAACTAATTTTGACTCTTTTATGCAATTTTGTGATATGGTTTTGGGGCTTTAATAAATGGCAAGATCTAGGTCTTTTTATTGAAGACTGTAAATGGCAATACTTAAGGCTTTTATTGAAGGCCTCTGAATGACTTCTTTGCATCTCCTAGAAAGCTTTTAGGGATAAGTGTGCATCTCTTTATGAGAAATTTGTCTTAGATTTTGCAGGCTATTATAGGGGATCCTGTTTTTATTTTTATGGTTCTTAAACCTCACCAGTCCTTCATTTGTGTCTCTTAAAACAATTTTAAGGATTTGTTGGTATCTCCTTTGGATTTGTTTGTCTTAGAATTTCATAAGCCACTAGAAACGTTCTCTTTTGTGGATTCAAGGGTTAGGGTTTTGTGAGTTAGCGTAACCCTTTTATGACCGCCTGTCCAATAGTGGATCTCCAACTAATCTTTTGAAACCACCTTTAAATTGTAGGTCCCTTGGCATTGGAACTCCTAATTTCCGCGAGATAAATCAACGCACTGCATACACATTTTTTTGGGTTCCTTGTGTGTTAACAAGAACAAAGTTCGCCTAGTCTACAAACCTAAATATTTTAATTTACCAATCAAGCCGGCAAAGATAACACTTAGAAACGTTTGCCTAAGCGGCGCATCCAATCTTGCTTACATCAAGAATTCCATTACTAGATGAAAATGATCGAGCATCAAGACCGAAGCTTAAAGAGACAATTTGCAGCAGTAATTCTTAGTCATTAAAAAGCAAAAAATCAAACAACGGAGGAAAAAACCTCAGTTGCTCAATGCATATTTATAATCAAGAAGTACTCAAGATAATGAGGATAACAGTGAACACGAAATTTAAACAGCAACATTTAACGTGCGGTGTTTCATTATAAAAGAAATTACCTCAATTCTTGTAAAAACGAACAAGACGATCAATCACGAAACAGCAGAAGACGAATTCCCAATCGATTCTTAGCAAATAGGTCGATCTTGCTACAATCTACGGAGAATTCGAGCTCCCAGAGGAATGAAGAGAAGGAGACGGCGCGGCGATTTACTTATCTGTGCAACCCCTCCGGCCTCCACTCGTCCCGAAACGAGGCGCGCAAAGCTTCAGAGCGTCGTAGAAAGGGAGTGAAAAATAACGAGCGTCTTTTTTTTTCCAAAAGACTAATCCTTTAAAATCAAAAATCAATTAATGGGCCGGGCCGTTGAATTGGGGCGGGCCGTCCCAACTTGGGAGCGTGGGGAGGGTGCTGGGGGCTGGGGCTTGAGAGCAAGAAGGACCAAGCTCTTGCATCGAATTCGGCTTTAAATGCAGGCTTTACAAGGAATCGGCCCAGACGATGCTTTTTAGTTTTAAAACCTATTTTGAGAATTTGGATATTAAAATTGTCAGAAGCCTGCAAATTCATAAACCCATCACAAAATTGTCAGAGGTTGGCGCCGGGGTGGGTGTGTGTGGGTTGTGGTGGCACCATAAATATATTTACATGTATATATACTAATAGAATAATGGGTATCATACGACATATGAGAGGGTGTCTCATATGCCCTCTCACATAAAAAGGGCATGGGCTTGTACTTGTTATACTTGACCCCTTTTATGTGAGAGGACATATGAGACACCCTCTCATATGGCGTATGATACTCATTAATCCCTATATTAAATGATTGCATACATATACATATACTAAATGATTGCACATGTGAACTTGCATACATATACATATACTAAATGATTGCACATGTGAACTTGCAACAAGCCCAAGCCGAGCCGCTATTTTTCCCGAGGCTTCTAATAGTTCAGAGAATAGTGTCATGTTTGAACCCACTAGAAGAGCATATGATTGCATGGTTTTTTGGCATAATTAGTTGTCGTGGTTGTTATCATGCATGAGTATTAAGTGTTAGCATGCATGAAGGTTAGCTCTAACAACCCAATCCGTTGATTTTATTTTTTTAATAAGCAACCACTAATTCTTCATATTCTCTGAATACAGAAGCTCCAAGGAAAGAGACAAGTGAATGGAAGAAAATGCTGAAGGGATTGTTTCTCTTGTGATCCTCATCGCTACGTAACTAGTGACAGGATTTGTTTCTCTAAACTTAAAGGGATTGTTTCTATGATTATGGTAAGATTGTATCATTCTCTATTTTGTAAAATTTCCGAATTCGCCAGGCAAAATTCGAAAAGTTATACTATTTTATTAAAATATGTTTTTCCCAAAAGGGTTCCCATGCAAAAACCTGTTTTATCTACCACTTGCTTATTTTGTAGTTCACACAAACTGTGAAAAATTTTCCCAACAGAAAATGACTTTGAAAACAAAAAATTATGCTAAATCGTCTTACCTGATAGAAGAAGTTCAAGATTGGCTAGCCTTTATGTTAACAATCAAGCTTGAGCAAAGTTTATACTATGCCAATTCAAGCTGAGAACTGGGCTTTTCAAGCTTATTTACAGCATGCTGAACAATTTGTTCTGAATCAATTACCGATTCTTCAGAAATGCTCAACAGTTTGTTCTGAGGAAGATGAACTCAAGCTGTGACCTTCCAAACATATTCAATCTTTGCCAAAGCGTTGGCACCGTGCAAAGCGCATTAGCAGCGAACCAAAACCAACTGTGAAGAAAGATGGAGGCAATGGAAGCAGCTGCCAAGGTAGTCGAATATCAACGCAATGCGCTGAAGGCGACAACCATCTTCCGTTGTACATGACCACAAGAGGGAATGGGACTGATGGCAAGAGCTGCAAAGAACGAGACTAGCAAGAACTACACAAACATTTGGAAATATCTCCATAAAGGAGACAAAGAGTTAGTGCTGACTCGTGGGCAAATCCTAAGATGGCATTGTTCAGTTCAAGATCGCGGCACTGGGCAAAGCCGTGGGAAGGCAAGTAGATGAATTTGAGGGAAGGTTTGTGATAATGTATATCAACAAGTCAATCCAGACACAAAAAAGTATAGCAACAGAACTCCACAACCCTCGATTATCACCTTTCAGAGTGGACCTCTGCAAAGGAACGTGGTAAAATGGTTTCTCAATAAATTCAGCAAAGATACATTTCAGAATCATGTCGCAAAGATCTCAGAACCGGAATAGTTCCTTCGAACGCAACATCAATCATTACGAAGAGACTAAGATAATCAATTAACCCATAAGAGCAAAACCAGAACGAGCATTCCCATTAGCGAAAATCTGGGAACACCATGCACCACCATATACCTAACCTACCGCGTTACCTTACATGAAGAGGTTGGGACGAGAAGCCTTGAATGTGGTCTTTAGCTTCCGGGTAGGGGGCCTCACTTTCTTGAAAACCAGGGGAAACTTGATCTTGGAGTCGTGGAACTGCTTCGTGCTCTCCCTTTTGCAGAGCTTGGCGGGGATGGTGGCAGTCTTGATGATCTGGATGCAAGGGAACCTCACTCTGTGCCGAGATGCCATCTCAGTATACATCTGCTCAACGGCTCCATTCAGAGTAGTGTCCCTGTACTCCTTGTACATGTTATGATATCCCGTCCTGCTCTGGTATCGTAGCCAGATACCATAGTTCTTAATCTTGGTTGGGTTCTTCTCAAAAATCTGCCCTCGAAAAGATAGAAGTTCCAAATCAATATATTAACAAACTAGGCTATTAAATATTAGTATCACGGCAATAGATGAGAGAGCACAAAAACAAGCACCCCAAACAAATCCATAAACTTATGAAATTGTTTGAACAAAAGAATAGAAAGTAACCATAAAGAAGGTGATAGCAACAAAGAAAATTTCTAAATGACCATTTGGAGGGGGGGGGGATCAGTATAAGATTACCGTGGTGATTGAAACTTGAATTTAATTGGCTAAAATATTGTTGATCATTAGACTAGTAAATCATATACAGAATTTTACCATTTAAACAACATCCGATGAATGCATTTAAAAGCAAAAAGTTTTGAGCCTGCCCCCCTTCTTTCTTTCATGATTTACCAGTAAATATTTGGATGTTCTTATAAAATTTATAAATTTTTACACTCAAAGGGTAACATGTTAAATAATATAAAATACAGATTTATAACAAATTCAAATATCATCGTAGTTGAAAAAGAAACATGTAAACAAAAAAAGTGAATTTAAGTTGAATTAGAATTTCATTTAATCTATTGAAGTCCAATATATTAGAATCTCAATCTCATAAAAATTTAAAAGATAAAATAAGATAACTAGTTTGTTATGGTTACTTTACATTCAGGACACATGCCTAACACTAGTACATAAATAACGTATTCACAGCTGATTGTTTCGGTTTCAGAACAAATCTGAAACATTAAAGGCACAAGGATCCTTATTTCAAGTCTAATTAAATATACTCAAAATCTTTATGAGATTACAATTCCTAGCCAATCTAGATCATACCCTCGACTAGTTTACAAAAATCCTGATCATAAAGAATGCATACCATTCATATTCCAACTTGTATATTGTTAGATCCGTGCGCGGCTAGGGGGGGAATTACTTTGCGCACAACAAGTCATGGAGAAATTACTTTGCGCACAACAATTCATGGAGAAATTACTCTGCGCACAACAAGGAGGGTGTTTCTATTTAAACTAGGGCTAGCCGTCATTTGTAGGCATGCTTGATATTTGAGATATTCTCTATTGAGCGTCATTAGGAGTAGATCTTAGATTAAACGAGTGTAGACGTCCTCTTCGGCGTCTTGGGAGGAGAGCGCACCTCTTTTGTGCTCAATTATCGTTTTGGCTACTTTTTATCTATAAAAATTGTCTTTTTATCTTGGTTCCTAATATTTTGGTATCAGAGCAACGATCTTGGCATCCATGGAGGCGACTACCACCAAAAAAATTGAAACTTTGGAGGAGAAGTTCAACGGCGAGATCGAGGGAATAAAGAGATCATTGACGAGGAACGAGGAGGCCGTAAAGAAATTGACGGGATCTATCGACCAATTAACGGTGAATCAAGCAAAGCACAACGAACAATTTGCAAAGATCTTCTCCCTCATGGCGGCTATTACACAAGGCGAAGGAAACCCTAAATCGACGTCAAAGGCGACATCTTTGGACGAGAAAGGTCCAGATCTAGAAATTTCAGATCTGAAATTTTCAGATTCAAATCTGAAGGCGACGGAGGAAGACGAGAAAATTTTTAGATCTGAAACTTTCAGATCTGAATCTGATAGCGGTGAAAATCCAGATCTAAAGGCAGCGACGGAAGACGAGAACGAGCCCCCAAGACGAGAAAACCCTAGCCGTCATCTCAAGAAGGCGGCCAACGACCCCTGCAGAAATTCTGCAGGGGCCGCAGCAGCCCTGCAGAATTTCTGCAGGGGCCCTGCGTTCATGCAGTGGGCCTGCAGATTCATGCAGGCCCCTGCAATGGGCCTGCAGCCCACTGCAAGGGCCCAGCTGCCCCTGCAGAGGCCTGCAGGGGCGCGGCAGGCCCGACAGCCACTGCAGGCTCTCCCATGACAGTTTTCGCCTCTCCAGCGGCGACGACGGGCCGTCCGATGCAGCGGACAGCAAGTTTTCGACTTCCTGGGCCCAAAACAGCGAACATTCGAGCTTCCGGAAGGGCGACGTGGGCCCCAAGGCCATTGGTTTTCAGTTCAACGTCCTTCAGAGCGCCAACATCTCAGTTTTGGGTATAGAGGGCCTTCAGATCTGACTGGTGACGACCGTGGCTTTCGTCTAGGCGTTGATGAAGGTGGAGGAGACCAATCTCATACTTTCGATCCGGGAGGAGACATGCAATACGTGGAATGGATGTCACACACACTCCATGCACCACCTTGAGGACAATGTGGATTTTCAGGGACGGAGTAATGTTAGATCCGTGCGTGGCTAAAGGGGGGAGGAAATTACTTTGCGCACAACAAGTCATGGAGAAATTACTTTGCGCACAACAAGTCATGGAGAAATTACTCTGCGCACAACAAGGAGGGTGTTTCTATTTAACCTAGGGCTAGCCATCATTTGTAGGCATGCTTGATATTTGAGATATTCTTTATTGAGCGTCATTAGGAGTAGATCTTAGATTAAACGAGTGTGGACGTCCTCTTCGGCGTCTTGGGAGGATAGCGCACCTCTTTTGTGCTCAATTATCGTTTTGTCTACTTTTTATCTATAAAAATTGTCTTTTTATCTTGGTTCCTAACATATATATTAAATTTTAATTGACCATCAGATTCAAATAATGACATTATAAACATCACACAATACCACGTCAAGCTATTTGTAACATAGAAAATTTTCTTAGTATTCATATTCGGGACACATGCCTAAAACTAGTACATAAATAAAGCATTTCCAGCTGAGTGTTTAGGTTTCAAAACAAATCTGAAACATTAAAGGCTCAAGGATCCATGTTTCAAGCCTTATTGGATAACTGAAATCTTTAAGATGATCTGTGTTTCAACTGCTTTACAAAATCATTATCATAAAGAATGATAAGATTCCTATTTCAACTTGTGTATTAAACTTTAATTGATCATCAGATTCAAATTATGACATTATAAACATCTCACAATACAGAGTCAAGCTAACTGTAACATAGAAACTTTTCCAAGTACTTGGGCACCACTGATTTTGGTAACAAATGTGGATTGTTATCAGAAATACATCTCATGTTTAAAAGGAACTTCCAGCATACAATTCCTAGCCATTTGTATCGTTTTCATGTAGAAAAGATGGTTTAAAAGAGCATATAATTCTCAATAAAAAGAGCTACAACTTTTTGTATATAGTTCCTAAGTAAATAAAACATGATGAGGCAAATTACAAGAAATTGCAGGGGAAACTAACAAAATTATATATTGAACCACAATAAAACTATAAAATAAAGATTGAAACTAAAATGACCGTCCACATTCAAAAGGATATGCATGTAAAAGATCATTTAAACTTGTGCAAAATCAAATCAGTATAATTAAGAACTACTGAATTACTGAAATTTAGTACGGTTGTAATAAAATACAGAAACAAAATAGAAATTGCCTTCTTTCTCTTCCATATATATTCCCACAACAGTAACTGTAATGCCCAGGTGACAATAATTATGACAAGCAAAAATTCAGAATATTCAAGCACAATAAGTAGGAATTATATTTAAAATGTTAGTATTTTTTTAGACAACAATAATCTTTACATCTGTATGTAGGGCTGTTGACAAACAAAATGTTCGATGAACTACTCATGAACAAGCTCGGTACATGTTCGATTACGTTCGTAAGGGAAGCTTAATAAACAAGCTTGAACTGATTTTTAGAGCTCGGTTAGTAAACGAACAGAGCTTGAACATAACTATGTTCGTTCAATTATGGTCATGAACAAGCTCGTTAAGTGCTCGCGAACAAGCTCGTTAAGTGATGTTCATCAACAAGCTCGTTAAGTGATGTTCATGAACAAGCTCGTTAAGTGTTCATTATAATACATTGATTGTGGAATTGTAGGAATATTGGGTTCTTACATTGTATTGCATTTAGACAAATACTATATTTTTTTACTATGCTTGAAATATATGCTTGTAATGAGATTTATGGAGCTATTATGTTGCATTTGTTTGTTTTTTTCTTGCAAATATTTAATCCTTTTATTTAATTGATTTAGTCATTGGCAATTATGATTTAATAAAATTATTCCTGATTAAAAAATTGCCATTCGTTTGTTTTTTTGAAAATCTGTTCGTGAACAAGATTGATTGTGTGTTCACGAACATGTTCTTGAACATGTTCACGAACAAGCTCGATAAGTCTTGTTAATAAAAGAGCGTTTGATGAACTACTCGTAAAGAAGCTCGGTAAATGTTTGTTTACGTTCGTTGTTCGGTAAGCTTAACGCACAAGCTTGAACATGTTTTTAGAGCTCGGTTATTAAACGAAAATAGCTTGAACTTCATGAACAAAACCAAGCTCCATGTTCAAGCTCGTTCGCCAACAGCCCTATCTGTGTGGAATAACAAATAATTCACGATATTTTTAATCTTCTTCATGTAATTCAAAT
This sequence comes from Scilla litardierei, assembly GCA_030789695.1. Classification (NCBI taxonomy): domain Eukaryota; kingdom Viridiplantae; phylum Streptophyta; class Magnoliopsida; order Asparagales; family Asparagaceae; genus Scilla; species Scilla litardierei. The sequence continues at coordinate 9,042,104 of CM061138.1, read as the reverse complement.
AATATATTTTATTGCAGAATGCTGTAAGTATACAGTAACTTCCCATTACGACAATGCAAAGAAAAGCAAACTCTCTTACATAAAGGTGGAGCAAACACGTGTCTAAGATAAATAGTATTCAATATACCACAACCAACACATACAAAAACAATACTAAGAATAAACTGTCTTAAGATAGTTACGCCACATTAAAAGGACCACCATTTGTAGAAAATATATGGGCCGAACATCCCAAGCTCAAATCCAATGTTACCAATATAGGCTGAAAAAAATAAAGCATCCCCATATTACGGCCCAGTGAGGAAATCCACGATGCATATTCTCACCTTGAGGAAAAAAATTATCATTCGCGGCATGCTAAGTTCAAGATAGGAAGAAATATGCATCTTTAAATCCATATAACTAACATCTTTAACTCCGTGTAACAACTTCAGATGACAGTACAACTGCAACTTGGACAGGTGCATAAGCTCACCAATCTTGAAAGTTATGCATCTGAGAAAACATTGCAGTCCCTTGGATGCGATGTGACAATGATACTAGGAAAGATTCTCTTCTCCAAAAAATGATAGCAGTATAAAAGAACATAATAGGAAAATTAATTTTGAGTAGGACAAATTAGAAAAGACATTGAAATACCTAATTCCATGCTCTGGAGATCAATCCATAACTAACCATTATGGATACGACTCCATATAAATAACTGACTAAGGCAAAAGTATTTAGTTGTTGAACTTGACCAAAATCAACAAAGCATTAAATAAAACACATAAATAAAAACTTCTTTTGAAATTTGCATTTAGGTGTTTGTTTGTTTGTTTGTTTGTTTTTGTTTTTGTTTTTGTATTAATTGGTTGCGCTTTTGAGTTTTGACTCAATTCAGCAAATAAGTGTTCTCCACTTGATCAATTACCCATGTTAGAAAATACTCTTAATGGTTAATTATAGGTATGTAGTGGAATCGATAAGACTAGTGAGGTCTTCGTTGTAAGAATTATCCTAGTTCCAACAAACACACGGGTGAAGTGTCTCTAACATCTAAGGAGGCATCTATGTGGCAAAATCTCAAACCCTAATCTAAAGGCTGAGTAAAAGAGCACATGGAGTTAGTTTTCAAAAAATTCATCACCCCCCCCCCCCCCCCCCCCCCAAAAAAAAACACACACACACACACAAAATTAGTTTATAAAACTCAATATCGGCCCCCTTGCCACCCTCCCCGGCCCCTCCCCCAACATCTCTCTCAATTCTCCAATATCTCGCTTCCCCTATCTTTATCTATAACAAGAACTGGCTGGTGATCTGTTTGTAAAAGCAAGTGGTTTCCTTTCAAATAAGTTCAACAACACACACATTCTTACTCATCCTTAGTTCAACGGCTCTGATCTTGCCACATAGAAAACTCCTTTAATGCAAACTAAAGAGTCACCCTCGAAACAATGTACCCTTGTATATATGTATGTAGGTATCGTATGACTGGATGAGAAGGACAATATTTACGAAAGAAAAAACATTAATGCTGTTTGAATTGATGGTAGGAAAATCTTCTGAATTTCGTTTTGGATGAAAATCCATTGGCGCACACATGCCATCCAAGGTGTAGAAATCATGTAGATTATAATCCCAAAAGTTTTGTTTAAATGCCACACTAACTAGATCATAAACCATTAAATTTTTGCCAAAAAGTAGCTTTGTAACCAAGAAATCCTTTGAATTAGAAAAAAGAGATCTTAGACTCATTTTGCAAACCAAAGGATTCGGCTACTTATTGGATTATAATATCTTAGTCAACATTTAGTCAGGCCAATCCTTCAGATTGGATCAACCCATAGGAAAACAGAACCTATGATTAGAGTCATTTGGATCTATCCAAACATACCATTATTCTAACTTTTCCTTCAAAATTCTTGAGCCTACATCATTCTCTGCTGTGCATGATCTACAATTTGAGATCACATCCCTCGATGTTTGTACACTAAATGACATCTAATAGAGAAAAGTTTACACAATTAAGAAACATTGTCGCCATAGCTGACCACACATGTATTTTTAAGGTAAAGACAACAATCCTACTCCGAGACTGATATTTCTTTCTATCTTTTATTTTATTAGAGAAAATTTCACTATTGGTATCTGATATTCCAACAAAAAGGCGCTGCCCAACGCAACAAAACAATGGGATTTACAGTGGGACTCATAGGCTAATGACAATGGACCAAGTAGCATACATCTATATGTTGTATATAATTGCTAACCTTACCCAATCAACCAATAAACTGGTTGTTGAGGAGCAAAAAATAAAACCCACCAAATGTCTTGTAAACATATTGGGATATTTTAAAACTATTAAGAGAATTACTGTGACTTACCAGCTAGCAGATAGCAGCTCGATCTCAAATTAATCCATGTTTCACATGAAGGCACTCAAAATGAAAATGAAAGTAGATATCAAATTTTCATTGCAAAAGCTTATCATGGACTAAATGATATCCCCTTGAAAGAGAACAAATTTCCTGCAAATTAAGGCAATTGCTATAAATGCATTCCAGCCACAATAGTCCATCCCAGAAAAATTAAAGCGTGATAACAAAAAACAACAACCAAAGCTGTCAATGACAGTATACCTTACATAACCAAACCTTACTAAAAATGTGATTCCTCAAAGCATATGCAACAAAATAAAACTATATGCAAATCAACCTGGCAAAACAAACCAAACAATGTGATGACATTTTCAGAAAGCATTTTATTTTAAATTACATGGGGATCATGTCTGACTGTTGTCTCTATGTACTGGTAAGAAATCAGGGAACAAGATAATATGATAAGTCTAAGTTTTTTATAACGCCCTTGTTAGTCCACACAAGTTGCGTACCATGCTAAATATGAGCCTATAGATCATCCAACACAGACCACAGATTAAACACGCCAATTTAGACAAACAAAAAGGAGTATAATGCACAACCTACGGACACTCGCTACCACTTTGAAATAATGTTGGCTTGCTTTCCTGTTTGAAAATAACCTATAAGAGATTCGTAGGAGATTTTGATAGACAAAAGTGTTCCAATGGAAAAATATGAAACTTGAGCATCCACTTAAGAGCATCACTTAAACTCGCAGACAGATCTGATCATCGTCAAAGAGTTAAGAAATTTATGTGAAGAACAGAGGGAAAGGAGAAGTGACCTCATTAATGGCAAGGACTTGGCCATTGCTCTTCTTCACCTTCTTCAGTTTCCTCAAAAAATACCTGTCAGTCATCATAGCACAATAAATAACATCATTCGCCAATACATTAAAGCAAACAGAACAAATTCAAATTTATAAACTTTACAGCATACCAGAACTTGGATTTAGCTCTGACTTCATTTGTTGCCCAAAGTTTCATCCTGAAAATCTTTGGGTGCTCATCAGATGCAGTCGGCAGGGCTCTGCCCACCACTTGGTACTGATGAAACTGCTCCCAATAAAGAACAACAATTACCATTGACTGATACCAAATTAAAAGATAACAAAATTCTACAAAACAAACTTATCAGTAACACTGATGATGGCATGCAGCATCTGACGATAAATTTTTTTAACGTAATTCCCACAGCAACCAACTAAGTGATTAATCAAAGTCCTTAAAAATTAAGTATCAAAAACTGTTCATAATATTAACAAAGAACGGCATATTGGGATGGTCTTTACTAGAAAAGCATCTCATTTAAAAAGAATTAATTATATTTCTAAATCAAATAGTAATAACAATCCCAAAATCCTACCCTGTGTGTTAAATAAAAAGAAAGCCCCTTTTCACAAATACGAATTTAGATCAGACGCAAACGCGCGCAAAAAAAAGAAAATAAATCCAAATAGAGCGGGCCATTTTGAGATTAGGTTATCTGCGCGATTTTACACAGCCAAAAAGCTAACATCTCTGTGATCTCTATCATTTTCTTAAAATCCAAAAACTACTATGAGAGGAAATAACGGAAATAAGCTATAAAAATGAGAGGGTTCAGAATTGTTTACCCTAAAACCTCCCATGGATTCCAACGACTTGTGAAGCTCCCCCCGCCGCTGCGATCTGCGCGCTCTCGAGAACCACCGCCCTTCTAAGAACGAAAGACAGAGAAGGTCTCGATGACATGAAAAAAAAAAACCCTAGTATCGGTTCGTGCCGGGAGGTGCTATACACACATCCCAAATTGCTTCACACACACAGAGATACACGTCTAATGAGAAATTTGTTGTGTGTGTGTGAAGCAAACATGGGAGTCACTATGCGCACAGACCTAATTGTTGACTCCACTTGCTATTTATTAACAATTTTGCTATTAAAAATTTACAAGGGTTGTCATTGCTCTATCTCTCACCGGTGTACTTCATTTGGAGATTGCTAACTACACCGAATATTCGGTGTATGTAAGAGACAGTTTTCCCAAAATAGAATTAAACCCAATCGTTCACTCACACCGCTCGGTCTCTCTCTCAAAAAAATTTCCACTTTCGGTAACATATCACCTCCCTGCACCGAAGCAGGAGGTGTATTAAGTCGTTCTCTTTCATTTTCTCTTCTTCTCTGATGTTGCATCACTAAGACGTCCATCTGATGACACGACTGCGGAAAGGGATAGAGAGAGGAATGAAGAGTGTGGAGGAGGATGCAGAGTAGGGTGAGTGGGGGATGAAGAAAGGGAGGTGTCTGGGTGTGGGCTGTGCGGCGGTGGGGTGAGGGGCAGGGTGCGGTAGAGTCTAGCTAGCGCCAGCAGCCCGGCGCCAGAGAAGAAGAGGAAGAGGAGAGAGAAGAATGAAGAATTTTGTGTAAAGTAAAAATGATATTTAAATTTTTTTTTGACGTGTTTAAGGTGGTCTATGTGCACAACAATTTGATCTGGGCATATATCAACTTCCAACATACAGGCGTGTGGTTTAAAATTTCAATTTTGACCCACGTTTTTGGGTTTTATTATGAGATTGTCCTCGAGCGCTATTGGTGGTTGGGCACTCTATCAGCGGGTCAGGTTATGATATTTGGCTAATTGTCATGTTACGCTTGATCCAGCTTACGGTACATCTGATTTTACCAAAAAAATCTTGTTTCCTCTTTTCTTTTTCTTATCCTTGAATTTTTTTTCAAAATTACATCTTCAGCTAGTTCCAACTCAGGTGTCCCTGCATGTAGCGGGTACTGAGGTCGTCCTTGCATGAGTCTGCTAGCGAGGTGCTAGCCTCGAATGCAGAGACTGTCCTCGTGGAGGGTCATTGTTGAGGGGACGATCTATTAAACGTCATCTTGATAGAACTCTGCTGGCAAGGGAACGGACCTCACGAGGATCGCCCATGTAGAGCTGTGCTCCTGATGGCTCCCATGTGTCCAGCTGATGTGGGCCCCAATCGGAGCATCATCTACAGGAGATGACAACGTGGACCGCTATTCCATTAACACGACTCATTCAACATCTTAATTTAGACTTTAGATTGTAATTTTAGATGCATCAAGTATATTAGGCAACCATGTGCTTGAAAAAACATATTTAAATGTATATATCAAATGGATTTGAAAGAAGCTAGATCCAACCCTTCTAACCATACATGAATTTTTAAAGAAGAACAAATAGAGCAAGGTGAATCTGTTGTTGCAAGCGGAGCAATTTAGAATGTCAACGAATTTTCAACGTGCGAATCGAATTTTGGACTACTGTTGCGAGATTCAACTAATAAGTGAATAATGCTAAATATAAATTAATAATAGTTAGTTGTTATGAACGAGAAACCGATTTGGAGAAGGGTTGAGGCTAGGAAACCCCTAGCCTCCTTTATATAGTATTCATAATGGGTACTCATGTGGGTGGATACCCAATAGGCCCAATGGGTCCTATTCATAACACTTCCCCTTATCCAACCAACGTGGTATACTCGACTTTATGAATACTGAATGATTCATTAGTACTACTGAGTATCTTAAGGGGTGGATACTTCTGGATCCAAGTTAAGGGTAACTGCCTCGTTAAAAACCCTTAGCTATGGAAAACCCTGTGGGAAAAACCAATAGCGAAGGGAAAAGAGTACAGCACTCCATAACTTCCCCTGATTTGGGGATGTGTCGAGTGGTGGATACTTCTGGATCCAGAGTCAGTGTGGTTGCCTCATTAAAACCTTGACTATGGAAAACCCTGTGGGAAAAACCACTAGCCAAGGAAAAAGAGTACAACTTTACAGTTGACTCCCCCTAATCTGATCAAGCTTCAGGCTTGCAGATCTCCTATGTATCTATACATTTATCTCCTATGTGTCTATACATCCATCTCATCTGCAACATTCCGAAAGCAAAAGTAAAGTACAATCATCACTCATCTATACAAGTTTCACTCATATAAGGCATTAGCAGAAACTAAAGGAGTGCTAGCAAACTTGGTAGACAGCTCCACGTCTCAATCGTCATTGTCTGCGAGGTACTTCAGGACCTGGCATTGTATGTTCTTGAGCTGCTCCTTGGGTGATGAGCTTCTCGGGATGGTGGAAGGATGTAGACTTGGAAGGATTCTGTGTAGATCTTCAGGAGGTGGACGTCCCTTTTATGCCATTCATCGCGATGATCTGTCACCTGCATATGCAAATACATTTAACATAGAGGATTTTTCCTCGACCCTTGTAGATAGCGCAGAAGCTACATATCTCTGGTCCAGTGGCGCGCTGTGGGCACTGCACTGTACCTGGCTAATAGCTATACTGCTAACGCTCAAAAGAGACGCATGCAGTTGGCCAGGTAGAAGAGTGTTTCAAAGACACTTAAGGTACTTCTGGACCATATATATTCTTCCCCTCTTCCAGCTAACGGAAAGGGGGTCTTTTATTGTATATCCATACAACCAAATAGGTGTATTTGGTGGAGAATGAAATTAATGTTTCTTCATCAATCATCATTGTATGAAGTTTACATCTTCGGGATGATTAATTAACGTCATCTTCAGGATGATAGTTCATTTCCAGGATAATAGTTCATCTTCGGGATGATTGTTCATCTTCAGGATGATTAATGTTCTGTAAGCCTAGAATTTATGCCTAGCTAGGGCTTTCATATCATATCATATCTGATAGATAGGCTTTAACAGATATTTCGGTAATTTCTCTTCAGGAGATCCGATAATATTTTGAGTTATTAAAATAATATCAATTCTTTAAATTTGCTCTCTTAAGAACAATACTGTTTTTAAGAGGTGCAAACAACAACCTTTTAGTATGAGTCCTTTAAGGATCTTTGTCTAGGTTGTCTTTCCTTTAATCATATTATTAATATGTGTCCCAAAAAGAAAAGGAAAGTAAAGAAATTTGTACATGCAGTTGAAGAAATTTTATATCGGTGATGTTGTCACATCCAAAAGCAACATCAACCAAAAATTCCCTCTTTTTGCCATTCGTTGGGTTACGCCTTGACATAAACCAGTCGATGCATCAGATTCATCTTGTAAGTGAGTTCAGCTCATCTTACTTGATTATTTCCTGGTTTGAGCGATTTATACCTCTAAAACTATAGCAAATTAAGATGCTTATAGCTAACGATTTTATTTTAATTCTCCTTCAATACTCAGTTATCCCACAGGATTTGATATCATTTTTGATACCAGGACTTCAGGTCCAACACCTCATATTTCATAAGTGAGTCCAGCTCACCTTATTATTGCCTCATTCCACATTATTATAATTTGGCCAAATCTCTATCTTTGCTTTAGGCAAAGCAGAGTTGTGAAAACGATATTTTATATTTAACTGGCGAAATGAAATATGAGAGAATTTGTCGACAAAAGGTGTTCTTTCTTGTCAAAAACTCACCCTGTACGTACTATAATCATTTGATTTCTCCCAGAGGTGTCTCCTTCACGACGCGTTAAAGAAGTGAAGGTTCTGGGACGGGTAAAGAATATGGACAGATCCAGAATTGGTCCTTAGCAACCAAGTTGCAATAAGGTTCTGGATTTGAGCTCACTTTCCTGTGGTGGTATTGTTTTTTCGGTCTCCAGGAGTAGATCTCTCTTTTTGGAGCCTAGTGGTATGCCCTCTCATCCATTGAGGATATCCACTTCTGCTACTGGTGGATTGCATCCAATATATTCGGTATGTCAATCCTAGCTGGATTTTTAGTAGCAGGGATGTGAAAGTTTTGACAATATCTATATTGTCAGTGACTATGTCTGATAACCGTTTTAACAGTTTCATAAGTGTGGATCTTCAGGATCTCATCACAATTCATGATAATCAGATCATAGGTATTAATGATTTAAATGGTCATTTGAGCTTTAGGCTCATGGATGATTGTAGTATTTCTGTTGAAACTGATTCTGGGATATTAAAGTTTTGAGGGATCTTCAAGATCTCATCAAATCTTTAAAATAGGATCATCAATGCACGTCTTGGGAGAAGTGAATTTAAATGCTTCCCCTGTTCAGAGTGCTCAGACTTTATTTATCTGGGATATTTACTTCCGATAAATAGTTCTGTATTTTGATGGTCTATATTGGTGATATGGGGGTGTCTACTCATCATGGCACAATCTATAAGATGTGCTCTAAACGCTTCCCCCGTTAGGGGTTTTCGGAATCTGTTTATATGAGGTGATCAGACTCATATAAATAGGTTCTAAGTATGCGTTTTGATGGTTTGCATGTTCCGATGTGGTCACCTACAACTAGATTTTTAATGGATAAGAAATCCATTTAAATCATTTTAATGATTTATCTTACCCATATTTGGGTGTGAACACAAGCTTCAGGGTGTTTGTTATTTTTCCAGTTGTAAAACATTTAAATTTCCCAGTGTTATCCAAAGTTACCATCTTTTTATAAAAGAGTGTGGTTGGATAATGACCATTTATTTAGAGGATATATTGATGAGTACACCAAGGGTACATCATCAGTCCGGTTAAGGGAGTGGACGAAGCCTATTTATATCCCTTAAATACTCTCAAGAGACCTAAAGGTCTTCATTATCTTTAATGATGATAGTGTATCATCTTAAATTCATTTGAGGAAGTGGGGAGAGTCAATGTCCATGTGAATGGAGATGATCTCATTATCATTTTTCCCTTTTGAATAGGACAATGAAAATTTCACCCTTTTTGAAGAATCTTCGGGTTCTTCTGGTTGATGATGTCTTGCATTATCACTCCAGGGTGATATCGATCCAAAGTTGGTCGATTCTGGACACTTCTGGTGTTCCAAAATAATTCCTCTTTTGAATTTATGTGGCACTTTTTGAAAAGTCCATTAAAATGCTCAAGTTAATTTTTGTCCGGTAATAGTTGAACTGTGTTCAAAGTGTGAAGGATTACATCTTCACTTTGACTATTGTGCGGATCATTTTGGGACAAAGCTTCAGGCTTCATTTATTTCTTGAGTCATTAGGGATTTCGTTTTGATGAATATCCTTTTTGAAATTGTATAAGTTTCAGAGAGTATATGGCATCCTCATTTTATTTTTGGGATTAATGGGTATCATACGCCATATGAGATAGGCTCTCATACGCCCTCTCACATAAAGCAACCAAGTACAACCAAGTACAAGCCCATGTGGGCTTGTACTTGGTTGCTTTATGTGAGAGGGCGTATGAGAGCCTATCTCATATGACGTATGATACCCATTATTCTCTTTATTTTTTAGGGGTATTCAAGATAGCAAAACATATGCAGTAAAATAAATTGTGTTAAAACAACAAGAGAATAATACTGATGATAAGTCAACAAGTGACATAGTGTGATGTGTGCTCTTGAAAACATACAACAATAATTATGCTCATTTAGACTTATGTTATGACAACAGATTATTTTTGATTTCAAAGTTTATTTGTCCACGGGAGTAGCTAAATATACATAAGGTCAATTAGACGTTCGTCGTTTTGACTAGATATGTATGTATTTTTATATGGCATAAGTTAATGCACATTCATGTTTGCAAAAACATTATGGCTCTTATCAGAACTTCCGGTCTGATTTTGGCTTGCCATTGCTTATTCCATGTCGAGGTATATCGTATCTTCACTTTCTCATTTAATCCAAGACTTCCACTGTTTTGAGTTTTCCTTATTTTTATTTCAGGTCATGTTTGATCCTGAACTTCCCCTGATTTCAATATTCCTTATTTATAAAGGACAATGAAAATTAGTCTTGCTAAGGAGACATAAGCAGGGGTTTGAGCAAATTATTTATACTTCCACTTTTCTAATTAATAAGGGACTTTTAAAAAGTCTATTTGAATGCTCGAGTATAGCTTCAGGCCATTTACTTGAGTCGTTCAAATTTTATGTGGATAGTTTACCATGCTCAGAGGGGAACAAATACGTGGGTGCGTAATATATTTCTCACTTATTCATTAAGCCACGACTTCATGCGTATGCTTATATTCAAGGCTAGAAAAAATCTTTCCTTGTAAAAATAAATGAGAGTACTCTTTTAAAGAGTTTAGCGGTATTATGGAAAACTTCTGGTGTCAATATTGGATTATATAGATCATGGATCTTATATATCTGTTTACCGCAAAGTGTGCATCTTTTATAAAGATAGCAATTATAATTTTCGCATAAACCATCGTATTTATTTTATTAGGGAGAGAGAGTGTTGACTTTTGATTTGATTTTTGAACTTCAGGTTCATTTTGTCAAAGTGGATATTAAACTTTTTGAAATCATTATTGTTTTTTTGTCATAAATATCGTCATATCGTGAGCCCATCATACAAATAATGTAAAGCTTGTAAACTAAAGATTATGTTCAATTAAACTGAATTGAAACAAGTATGATGTACACATGCTATTTATATGCTGCAGGCATTTTTTTTATTAAAAAAACTTATCACAGGTATATAGTCTAGCAATAGGCGTTGAACTATATTAAAGTGATTTTAGCATGCTTTTTGACAGTTTCATTGTAACATTAACATGGTATTAAAATAATTAACATCCACGCAATTAATGCATAAACAATGAAAACTAAAATGACTTAGGACTATGGAGATCAGCCAGCCGACACCGAAATAAAAAAAAGGTACAGTCCGAAGTTACATCAAAAATAGCATGAAAGAATAAAATACAACTCGGGAACTTCAGAAAGAAGCCCCTATCTTCATTGTGTGTACGCCTTCAGCTCCTTTTTGGTGTGTCCTTCGGTCTTCTTTTTACATTTATATCCTCACTTACAAATTTCTCTCAAAAGAAGAAAAATTGCAGGAAATTTAAAAGGTGTCGGAAACCTGGCTGATCCCTAAAAACATAGCCTAATTTGCACATCCACGCAGATAATATATTTGAAACATACAACCACGCAGATAATCAATCACAGGCATGTACAGATTAATTTAAATAATCGAACGTGTGTGACGTGCAAAAATTTATTTTTGAAAACTTTTACCTTTTGATCCATATTTTAATGTTTTGTTTACCGCTTAAAACCCTTTAAAGTTTCTCTTAATTATTTTGGGCTTTTAAGGGCCAAAAATAAAAGAAGAAAAATTATTTATATAAATGGGCTAATTTTCTGGCCTTTTGGGCCATGAAAACAACCCATTAGGGTTAATTTGGGCCTCTCCCGAAAAGTTGGCCCGTTTAGGGTTAGGGTTTCGGAAACCCTGGGGGGGCCCGCGGCGTGTCGCCGCGACGGCTAGCCGCGCAGGACGCGGCCGCCGTGGCGGCGATGGGCCGCAGCGGCGGGCCGTGGCCTGCAGGCCGCGGCACGGGGGCCGCGGCTTCGGGCCGCGGCCGCCGCGACCTGAGGCCGCGGCACGGGGGCCGCGGCTTCAGGCCGCGGCCGCCGCGGCAACTGGCCGCGGCCTGAGGCCGCGGCGTGAAAATCGCGCCGGCGGCGCTTGTAAAGCGCCGCCGTTTCGCCCTATGGGCGTGCGGATTTTTGGATCAAAGGTTGGGGGTAAAAAACGGATTTTTCGAGTATTCAGATCGCTAAAAAACAGATTTTTATTGTTTTTAGGCATGCGGATCTAAAAAAAATTGATTTTTACCGTGTTTTTAAACTTTTTGATCCTAAAACATGCAGATCTAACGTGAAGAGCAAGTTTAGATCTAAAAAGTTTTGATTTTTACCTCTAGATTCGACAAAGGAATCTAGTCGACGGTTGGTGAAGGATGCCCTTTTCGCTCCCCGTTGAGAAGATTACGATCTTCTTGAATCTGAGCGATTGATGGATCTCCTTCCCCGCGAGCCGCCGTCTCCTCCAACGAGCGTGATCGTGCTGATAACGTGTTATGAACGAGAAACCGATTTGGAGAAGGGTTGAGGCTAGGAAACCCCTAGCCTCCTTTATATAGTATTCATAATGGGTACTCATGTGGGTGGATACCCAATAGGCCCAATGGGTCCTATTCATAACATTAGTAACGCTTCTATAAGTGAATCAATTTGGGGAAATGAAATTACCGCCGGGGTCGCAAAATCGAAGCACTAGGCCCATTGTTGAAAAATTCCCCTAGTATGTTACATAAATAACGCAGTTGTATCATTGCACATAGAACGGTTTTGGGCTCCAAAGCAAATTGAAGAGATTTTTTTGATAATTGCCGATTGCGCCCAATCATGATCGAACCACTTAGGCCAGCAAAGCAAATTGTAAACATTACTGTAAAATTCTGTGAATAATTTAAAATTTGAAAAAAGAAATTGCGGTGAGCGTGGATCGAACACGCGACCTTCAGATCTTCAGTCTGACGCTCTCCCAACTGAGCTATCCCCGCTGTGTTTATTGCTCTGTTATAATAATCTATATCACAAAAAATTACAATCTTTTCCCATTTGCCAACCCGGGCAAGGCTCAGGAGTAATGCAGGCTCAGCTCGGCTTGCTAAGGACTCATGTTCGCTTGAACTGGCTCAGATTTGTTTGAACTCAAGCTAAGCACATCAAGGACTTGATTAATTCGAATTGAGGTTATGTTAGAGTCTTATTTGGATCGCTCCAGTTCAGCTATTAATATCTGATTATTTAACTCAATCAAAACTACATACGACGAAGTGATTAATCTATATTGTTATAAAAAGAACGCGTCTGACAAAGTTTACAGCTTCTACAGTAAAGAAGTTTACTTCGCCACGGAGCAATTGCTCTAGCGGCGCATCTCTCTGCTCCTTCCTAGGAGTCCGTGGGCCCGAGCCCCCACACGCGCTTTACCGTTTTCCGCTAAATTAAAAAAAAAGAATTGTATTTCATTGGTCATAAATCATAATAGTCCAAACAGGATTCTTTATCTAATAATAAAAATAGTGTAAATGCTTTTTTAAAAGAGGAATATATGGGTTGGCTAGTCAAAAGAGTAAATTCCCTTATTGGCTAGCTTCAAAAGGCACACTTTTTATATTGGTTTGAAAGTTATTATCAGATTAGGATTCTTGTTTCTTTGGTGTTTATTTTCATAAGACTAAATAATTGAAATTTTGTTAGAACATGATTCTAATCAACGGTAGAGGTCTGAATAAGATAATGGTATGCTTGTATTGGATAAGGAGTATCGTTCAATTCACTTATCTTTTACTGTTTTTGAGGGGAACTGGTTACATATCAAATTCACATATTTTTACTATCTTTTACTATTTTTTGTGTCTTTTGACATTTGAAAATTGCATATCAAATTCGCATATCAAAATTGTGTTGTTACGTGAGCAGATAGTTGACATTTGAATATTTCGAGTGCCAACTTTGAAGATGAATACTAACATGCATCATGAAGCCAGATTCATCCAGCATCTCTCATGGATGAAATGTGCAGTTACCGAACAAATCATGCTGACGACTTTGCTGACAGAAAATTTCAGTATTATACCACCACCAGCTCTGGTTGCTGTGCTCCGTTGCAACTTGCAATTTGACAGCCTGTAGATTTCGTAACACTGTATTTGTTGTAATAATAATTTGAAGAGCTTGCCCACAGGGAAGAGCATAACTTGTAGAATAATGTGTCCGTTAGATTAAATGTAACCATCTTGGAATTAAGTATTGCTGTTCCTAACACTTCATTCAAAGCTAGTACATTAGACCTTGGGATAGTGAGACTTTATGCAATTAAATAGTCCATTTTTCTAAGCCTACCCTTTCAAGCTCCATATTAGACTTTTTTTTGTGTGATGATGACAGGGTTTCATATGCGGCGAGCCTGCAGAGGCAAATGTGATTACTGTTTGCTTGTTTCTAATAATATTTATATTCAAGCAAGTTTGTCATCAGCTGATAGGGAAACATAACAGTGACAACAGATGTTTCTTATTTGAATATCAAGAACTTTTCAAAGAAGGCTACATGCAATTTGGCACTACTTAATCCTCCTGCCTTTTATCGTTATTTGATATCAAAGTTTCTCAATTTAATAAAAGGAAAATTTTCCGTTGGACAGGTAAATCAGCGTAGATACCGAGATTGCGGCATTTGTAAAATAGTGTACTGTATTTGACTAGCTACATGGCCTTTGAGAAGGATCAAGTAATATACCCAATATTATACAACTAACACACATCAACTTGCAATTCAGAACTACTACCAGACTTAAACTTTATATTATTAAGGGCATCTTTGGCAACTTTTATCCACAAAAATTATTTCATTATATCAATATTCAATGCTGATCTTTCATTTTCATGTATGTGGCCTTCTTCTTAATGTTTGGTACTGTCTTGAGCTAAGCATGAAGGTCATGTTTCTGATGGTAAGCATTTTTTTTATAAAAAATTCTTTCAAAAGTCAAGTAGGATGGAGGATGCATGGACCTACTGTTTGTTTAAGGGGAGCTAACCACTCTCAAGGATACCAACAGGGTCCTTAGTGTTCATACTTGAATGCTGATGCATGGGATTTGTTTCAAGAAAATGACCCGAAAGGAAAACTTCAAAAGGGAAAGGGGTGCTGCCTCTGCCTGTTGTCCAAAGTGTCCAATATATTCCTGAAGCTTTCTTTAAAAAATGTATACCCTTCTTAGCCAGTTTTCAATATAGTCAAATGCCATTGTAGCATAAAACCTATTTGTTTGCTTTATTAAAAATAAGCAGTTATGAAAAAAAAAGTGTGTGTCATAATGAGGGAGATTTGATTCTGATTTCTTTTGGGAGCGCGAATCGTAATTAATTAGGGGATGTGCTTATTGAGGCAGGAGTAGCTGACAGCCCAAGGACAGCAACCGTGCATTCTCATTTATTCAGATCCTTTTTATGGGAAAAGAGTAAAGATAGAAAAAGTTTGATTTGGTCATTTTTTATGACGTGTTTAATGACGAGTATTTTCCTTAGAATTGCTAATTACACCTCAATTGAGGTGCTTGGAAGAGGCAAGTTACTAAAAATTGAAAGACAATCAAATTAAAAGGTCATATATCACACACTCTCTCCTCCAATTCCTCCTATGTTTAGTCAATTGTCACCTCTCTACACCTCTGTAGAGAGCACTTCTCTTTCCCTTTTGGGCGTTCCCACCTATTTATGGGAATCTATTTTAAAACGCACTGAATTATATCTTGCTGCAGTAATTGTTTAGACCACCCACGTGAGTCAATGCTTTTTACGCGTGGACAATTATGAAAATACGCTAATTTTGAGTTCAATATAGTCTTTTAATTCTATGCATTGATTGGAATCACGTGATTTTCAAACAATACTTAAATAGTATGTCCAGGAGATCAACGTGCCACTTGATACCCATTACTGAGTCTACTCTCTTACGTTTTTAATCCATTGTAGAAAGCTACGATATAGAATTTGTTTACGGGTGTTTTCTTGTCGCTGAAGTTGTCGGAAGATGATTCAGCTGTGGCAGGTGACATGTGCAACTAACTAGGCACTGATCGAGCTAACCATGGATAGAACAGGCTCCGATCCGAGCTATATCTGGGCTGCTTGCAACACAGGGAACTCGTCAGGGGGTCGGATCTGTGATCCGACCCAATACCCTTCGATATTTAAGTCAGTAGACGACTCAAGGAGGCTTGGGGTAACTATGTCTGACCTGTTGGGAGGTCGTCCGCCAGTTATCACGCCGAGCTATAGAAGAAATGAATAATTGTGGAGCAAATACTAACTGTAATAGTACATGAATGTTGGTTCTTTGAGAATCCCCACCTCTCTCGTTGTTTGAGAGACTACTTATAGGTAGCAGACGCTAGAGGGTAACGTCCGATCCTTTATACGTGTTTATGGCTTTTGGCCAGAGCTGTCAGCATTGATGACGAACTAACGGTCGATCATATTGAACGCCTGGATTATGAGCCGACACAATAGTAACTGAAGGAGGCCAACGGTAAATCAAGATATCACTTTGAATGAGGAGATGATCGGCTGCATGTGAGGGCCTCTGGGCTGCTGGACCGAAGCTGCGACTTTTACTGGGCTTGTCGTCTCGAGATAAATAATTGAGCGGTCACTGGGCTGGCCCAGAGCTGTATCAATCGCCCCCATCTCCTGAGCTCATCCAGCATGGTGGTTGAGGTCAGGTGATGTGATACGTGTAGATTGGAAGGCGCGACAGTCGAGATAATGCATTTAATGTTGGCTTACAAAGCTCCATGACATAGGGTTTGCGTGCCAAAAGAGCACTAAATTTGGAGGGTCACTGCTATCAGATGTTGATACGCGTCCGAGATCGGACGGCTGAGCTTGCCTTAAGGGAAGTGCAGTCTTGTATAAATAGAGACCGAAGGATGGAGAAGACCATTCATATACTTTCTGAAGAATTTATGAACCTCTTCGCCTGTGCTTTCTTCTTCTCCGATCAACTTCGCCATCGTTTGAGTAAGGTAGTCCTTTCTCTAGTTTATACACCTTCAATCTTCTCATTCAGATTCCAAATTTGATAAGATGTGGGCTGAAATGGAAAGAGCTTGTACTACTTCAGAGCCCGCCACCTCTAGTACGGAAGAAGTATCTTGGCAGGAGAAGCCCTTACGCTCCGATGATGCATTGGAGGCCGTCCAGTCCTCAAAGCCCAAACGAGCCCTTGATAAGGAAAAAGGCTTGCTCATCAAGCCCCTCCACTTAAAGGCCTCGATCATGTGAGCTGGGAAAGTGGTGTTATATGTGCCTGAGGAGATCATACATGTGATCCCCGATGTCCCTTCTTTCTGGATCCCAAAGTTCCAAAGCGAGTATATTTGACCTCCTTACGGGGTTAAGGTTCCTCGTCCTAATGAGAGGATCTGTTTCCTTGATAAATAAAAGGTCGGAGTATACTCGAAGACATTCCTGTTGAGTATTGGTGTTTCATACCAATGTTATTTTGATGATGATCACAATATTATGTTGTTGCTAATGTCTCTTATGTTTTAGTCTCTTACTTATCAATTGAAGAATATCACTTTTGGAGACTAAATGCTTGGTGCAAGGATGGACATCAAGTGGAGTAATGACAAAGCTTGGACATGTGGTGCCAAAGCTTAAAGATGATGGAGGATCATCAAGGCATCAAGGACTGAAGCCATGGACTCTAAGGAAAGCAATGTAATCCATGTATTATTTCATTTATTGTTTTTCTTTCTTTGAGTCTGGGATTATATGTAATGCCTTGATAGATGGATTAACTCGTTCATGCATATGCATTTTCCGTCTTAGTGAGTCTTAGGATTATCATAGAAATCATCCCAATAGGTTCATCTTGCATTAAACTCAAACTGGAGTTTTTGGCTCTCCATCAGTCGACTGATGAAAGGCATGCCAGGTGACTGGGTGATTCCATGCGCCTGCTGAGCCTTCTACCGCCGATTGGAATACACAGCTCAAGTCATCTTATTTCTCGACTCTTACTTGAGCTTTTCACGTCAGTCGACTGAAGTTCATTTTAGAGTCGCATGTCTTCCATCAGGCGCCTTGGAATTGATCTACAATCGTCTGTATGTAACTTGCATTTTCTAGGCTTCATCCCAATTTGCAAGTCAGTCGACTGATGAAGTATTTACAGTCGACTGTATAATTACAGTTGACTGTGAAATGGTCATCTATCGTCTGAAGGCGCTAGTGCGAAAATTGCATTTTCCAGCTTCGTTTCCATCCCAAGTGACAGTCGCATGTTGAAGGATATTCAGGCGCCTGCATCTTGTACATGCGCATGTGTAGTCTTCTACAGTCGCATGTTCTGGCTCACATTATAGCCATTGGGAATTTTATAGCCGTTGACCAGTCGACTGTCAGTTGTTCATTAGTCGACTGTCTGTATCGTAAACTGCCAAATTCTAGCCGTTGCGGATTTTTTATTTTGGGGTTTTTTTGGGTTTGAGGGTTCCTCTGGTCTTCCTATTTATAGGAAAGGGTTGAGTTCATTAGAACTTATTGGAACCATTAAAGATCTTTTGAGAATCATTAAGCCACTCTCAAACTCTCTCATTTCCTCTCATGAGCATTTCTCTCTTCATGCATTGAAGCTTAGCTCAAGGGAAATCATCCAAGTGAAATCAAGCTAAATCTCAAGCACTTGGTCATCTTCTTCCATGCCTTGCATACTTCAGTGAGTAAGTTCATCTCTTCAAGGCATAGATAAGAGTCTTTTATTTCAATTGTTTTCTTAAAACCCTAATTCTCTTTATGGGAATTAGATACTCTCTTTGTGGGAATTGGTTACTTTTTTGTGGAAGTTACTCTCTTTGTAAGAGTTTGGTGTCCTAGTGTAGGACTAACCCTAATTCTCTGTGTGGGAGTTAGTAATCCTCTGTGTGAGAATTTGACCCTTGTGTAGGGTTGGTTTGGTTCGTATGCAGGACAAAATCCTCTGGATGAGGTATCTCTGTGTGAGATTGTATTCATTTCTCTTTGTGGGAATTATAGTGAATATTTGGTGTGGCTGAATGTACCCAAGTTTGGGGAACCAGTGCAAAATCTTGTGTTTGCGTTTGGATTGATTGTTTTGATTAATTCCTCTTGCATTTATTATTCCGCAATTGCAAGTTAAATTTTAATTGCACAATTTATTGTCATTGCTCTATTCACCCCCTCCCCCTCTAGAGTGTTCGTTATTAGTATCGCAATGGTAAGACGATCATTACAATTCCCTCAAGGACTTCGCTTCCCTCTTCCCCTCTTCACCCCTTCAATCTCTAGGTCTTTTACTTCCTTAAACTCCCCCTCTGTAAGTTGATGCCTAACTCAATTGGATCCTGGGTCAGCTTCATCGCACTCTTCATATTGAATGAGGTGGAGCCGACCTTGGAGCTTTGTAACCTTTTCTTTCAGGTGAAGCTTTCTATCTATGTCATGTGGTTTTGACATCACCACCAGAAGAAAAAGACACCTTACTGAAAATCTTTCGAGCTCTGTTCGTGATTGGAAGGAAAATTTTGTTTTTATTACCTTTCTTGGCCAGTCAATCTTCCTTACCCATTAGGGTCACCTTAACTTCTTGGCTTTAAAAGAGATGGCCATCTCAGATGTTGAAATTGAGGTAGGCAAACACTTGCTAGCTCGGCCGACCCATGAGTGGTCGGTCACATTTCTACTGTCAGACGAGGTGCTGAAGAACATTGTATAGGTAGCATGCAGTGGCGGAGTCAGAAAGTTTTCATTTAGGGGGCAAATTATAAACTAATACTAAAATAATTTCTACGTGCAATAAAAACTAATAAGCAAAATTAATCTGTAACGGCCTGTGTTTTTCCAATACATTTAAATTAAGTGTTTAAAGTAATTTCATTTTAAATTGTATTTTGTAATGGTTGATTAGGAGTTTTAAATTGATTTCAAAATTTCTTATAAAAATATTTTGAAGTACCAGACTAGTTAGGGAGTATTTTGGTAAGATCGGATTTCATCAGATACCTCAAAAAGATTTGACGAAAATTCATTTTCAGATATTGCAGTTTTGGGTCAATGAATTTATTTTCTATACAAACATCTTCAAAACGTTTTCAAACTTCTGCAGTAGCATCGTATGATCATTTAGGGCTCCCCACATTAATTTTGTAATTTTCTGATATCATTTCAATAGAGAACCCGCAAACCCGCTTTCTAAACATTTTGGCCAAAAACTAGTATTTCCGTAGCCCAAACCCTGTAACGGTCTCCGTATTCACGATCCTCGTGCCAATATGGTCCCGTGGGTATGTTTTCGTAATTTTTCGGACACGTTTACTAGTAGGGGCAAAATCGTAATTTCGTTACACGAATGACTTTCACTAATGTGGTATTACCTATTTTTAAATTACCTATTTAACCTTAATTATCTTTCTATCAAACCTACCCGTGTTAATCCCCACCCACTTTTCTCCCCCCAGCTAACAACCCCAATGCCAGCTACCTTCTTTTCATTTTTTTTAATTATTTCACAACCCTATAAATTAACTACCCAAACCCAGGGTCACTCAAACCCCACTCTCTCTCTCTTCGTTTAAAAACCAAACCCATGCTCAGTTAAACTCTCTCTCTCTCTCTCTCTCTCTCTCTCTCTCTCTCTCTCTCTCTCTCTCTCTCTCTCTCTCTCTCTCTCTCTCTCTCTCTCTCTCTCTCTCTCTAGTGTTCTCACTTTCCCGCTCTCTCCGGCGAGACGCCCCCCCCTCACCGTCGCGCAGCAATGGCAGCTCGCCCCCGCCTTCGTCGAAGCTCCCACGGCGGCCTCCAGCGACCCCGGCCACGTCTCTGACCACTTCGCCGCTGCCATCTTCCCGCCATCACACCAAGAAGCTCCGCCGTTCTCCGATCAACTTCACGTCGCCTACACCATCGGAACGCCACCCAGCTCGAAGTTCCGACAGAACCCCCGCCGTTCGTCGCCGGAGACTGCTCGCCGTCGCTCCTACTGCGTCGTCCGCCTCCTCCCTTCACAGCAGCGCTCTCCGCCTCCCTCCGACGAGCCCGACGCCGCACGCCCGCCACCACTGCAAGGCCAGGCCGCCGTGAACAACTCCCCGCTCCGCCGTAGTCGTCGAGCAAAACAGCCCGCCGTTGAGAGACACGACAGCAACAGCGGCGACAGTTGCTGCCTTTCGCCGCCGCTGCTTCGAGAAGCCGTCGTTGCTCGACACCGCCCTGCCACGGCCACCGCCCGCTCTCCGAGTTTCCCCTAGCTTTTCGCCTCTGGTAGGGCCACGCTCCTCGTTCTGACGTGCTCCGACGACACGCACACGCCTCCGAGAGCCCGCAGCACAGCGCCGCTGCTCCGAGCCAAGGCACGCCGCCGCCCATCACAGTACTCCGCCCGTACCGCCGCCTGCCTCCTCCGCATGCCGCCGCCGAGCGCCCACGCCCCCGTCGCCCACGTCGACAGCCCCCATGCAACGAAACGACGTCGCTGCGTAAGTTTTTCGTAATGGCAAACTTGTAAATATGTCGAAAAATTCGTATTTTCGTATTTAAATTAATTAATAAATAGATTTATTGGTTTTTAATTCATAAGTAATAATATAAGCCCTAGAAAAATGGGTAACTAGCTCCAGAAAATCAGAAATGCCATTCTGGACCCATTGGCGCTAGTTTCATCTCAATCCGACGCTTAGTTTTTCCAGAATTAATTTTTAAGCCGAAAAGTTAAATCCGTTATTTTCATTTAAAAATCCGTATCTTCTTATTTTCACGTAAACTAATATGTGATAAAAATATATGTTAAAGTACTCTTCAAGACGGTCATTTTGACACCTCATTTGCAACTTTCCGATGTATATTGCATCCGGAATAAATTGTGGAATAAATACGTTACTAATTGGAAAACAGATTTTAAATTGTTTTTGAGCTTTTAAAAATTCTAAAAATTACTATAAGCCTCAGAAAAATATTCCCTCTTGCAATAAAACTATTTTTATCATATGTAGTCTATATAAAATTTTAGAATTGTTTTTGACAACGTTTCACTCAGTTTTAAAAATCAGGACGATCAAATTATCTAAATAGAAAATGAGTGTATTCATTAACCAAGTATTTTTGTGATTTCAGGTACCAATCCTCGTGCACCAGCTTCGCTAGCTCCAACCTCGTCTCGCCACGACGAGCTCTAAAATTGTAAGTCACGACAGATTCTAAGTTTAGAAAACTAGTCTACTGTGCTTGCATGAACTTGTGACACTTCACTTATAGCCTCAGAACGGCTATTCAAGTTAAACCAAACTAGAGAACTAAAATAAAATTAATCTACCAAAGATTAATTTGCCAACTTTCAACTTTGGTGGTTGTAGCACACAACTACCAACTTGGGTAAATTGTGTGCTAGCCACACTACCACGTGCTCAAAGCACGGAAGTAACAACTTTTGGTGTTGGACTTGTCTTTATCCTACTTGCTGGCTTTCAATGAGGAAGTCAACCAGTTGACCTGGTGTGACTAACATGTGGAACATCCTGTGGAACAATCTTGTGAAGAACTTGTACTTGACACGTCACCGGGGTTTCGGGGTAACTCACAGTTGCGAGAGTACGGGAGTGACTAGAGTTCGATCTACATGTCAAGCTGCCTGTGTTTCGGCCTCCTGTCTAGCTGCCTGTATTTCGGCAAACCATCCTGCTGCCTGGGTACCGGCATTCGTCTGGGTAGCACCCAGGCAAGAGACGAACTGAACGGTCACATATTGTACTCTCCGACTTGAGTCACGTAGTTCTAGTGTAACTTGCACAGTTACTTTCTTTACAGTACATGCAATTTACTTTCCTTGCCAGTACAGTCACCGCACTTTACTTGCCGTACTTTTACTTTCTACACTTGTACAGACACTGCACCGTACTTTACTTTCACTTTGGTCTGCTTTGTCATACTTGTACAGTTCCTCTCTTTCTTTATTTAGAATTGTTGTGACTTACCTACGGTTCCATCTCCGTGGCACCGCAGACGACATACATATGGAGGCAGATGCTCTTAATAGCGCCAGAGTTCGACCATGAGACCGCAGCTTTCAGAGCTATTTTCAGTTGTGTACTTTCTTTCTTTCATGTATCATCATTGGAATAATTTGTACTGTATGGATTGTAATAATTGGACACTATTTGGGTATTTTTGTACATCTCTGCATCGTGGCTATTTTGATTTCACTGGTTAACTGCAGAACCTGCGCAATTATCAAATAAGTAACGGGCCCCCGAGAGCGGGTCGTTACATAATCAATAATCTATACAGAATAAATTTATTAAGTACTTTGCGTTACAATATATTTTATAAATAAAAGAGATAAAACAACACAAAATACCAGTCGTTAACTTCATGTCAACTTTTTTGATAATAACTGCCATTTTGTAAAATGTAAATCCATGTCATCATATATTTGCAGAAAAGAAAACACTCATTATGCAAATAGATTAACAAAATTAAAAGCATGTAAAAATATAGAAAACAAAACAAATGAAAAATTAATTAATTTAATAATATTTATTTAAAATAAGAAAACTCACACTATAATTGTTCTCTTCGAGTTTTCATATTCTGAAACCGCTTCATAATGACTTCATTATCAATCTCATTAAAGATATCTTTCTCAATGTAGACAATCAAACTATGATTCATCCACTTATCTCTCATCCTATTCCGCAATTTGCTCTTAACAAAATTCATAGCAGAAAAAACTCTCTCCACTGTTGCAGTTGCAACTGGTAAAAGTAATGACAGTTTAATAAGCCTATATACCAATGGAAATACCAAATGTTCTTTGTTTTTACCATTTTCTCTGCTAGATCAGCAATGCCTTTAATAGTAGAGAACTCATCATTACTATGGACATCAATAATATATGTATCATGTTGATCATAAAGTACCATAAGGCCCACATCAGAGAAATCCTCTGGATAGCACTGAGCAAGGCGAATAAGCTTTTCTTTATTGAATGCAGAGAAAGAGTCACTTGGGTTTAAACATGCAACTCCAAGAAGTAGCTCAGTACTTGCCTCACTAAAACAATCATCTAATCCAAGAAGTAGCTCAGCATGTCAATTATATTGTTGAATAATTCAGAGCGAAAATGGTGTATATTTGTAATGCCTTGAGATTTTCGCCTTGAACGCCCACAGAGTTTATACTCAGCATCCATGTTTGGAATATCAACACCATATTTGATGCAGAATGATGACACATCTCCTAAAAAGAATCCCATTCACATTCTCTCATTATTTTCAATCGATCTTTTGATGTTTTCAATAAGCCCATAGCATTTTCTATATCCTGATCTGTTCTTTGTAATGCTTGTGATAACTCATTGGTAACTGCTAATATCCTTCTCAGACAATGAAGCATGAACACAAAATGAAATGATTCCATAATATCTGTTAAGACAGCTGCTTCTGTTCTCTGTTCTGAGTTCACCCCGTCCTCCTTTACAATCTCAAGAACATCAAGAACTGATGAATACATTAATAGTAGACGGACAATTGTAACATAATGAGAGCCTCAACGTGTATCACCATATCTTCTGAGAGATGTTTCTTGATTTAGACCCCGTCCACTAGAAATTTCTCCTTTTTCCAGTCCTTCAATAATTCTAGCATATTGTTTTTCTCTAATCACCTCCATCCCTTTATATGATGCTCCAACTATGTTCAGAATGGCAGAAATAAAATTAAAGAAATCTCCAACTTCATTATGTTTCTTCATGACTGCCACGAGAGTCAATTGAAGCCTGTGAGCAAAGCAAAGTACATAGTACACACTTGGATTGTCTTTCAAAATAAGTGCTTTCAAACCATTGAATTCACATTGCATATTACTTGCTCCATCATAATCCTGACCACGCAATGTTGATATGCTTAACCCATGTGTAGAAAACAAAGATTCAAGAGCCGCCTTGAGTGAACTAGCAGCAGTATCTGTCACATGTTGAATACCAATAAAACGTTCAATAATATGCCCATTATTATCTACATATCGTAGAACAACTGCCATTTGTTCCTTTATCGATATATCGCATGACTCATCAATCAAAATTGAAAATAATGAGTCACCTAGATCTTTGATAATCATATTAGTAATCTCCTCTGTAGCAGCTTAAGTAATGTCCTTTTGAATATCTGGAGAGGTCAATTTGTTGTGCCCAGGTGCTTGATTAAAAGTAACTCGTTTAATATCTTCATTATTTCTAAGAAAAAACCTCAAGAGCTTAAGATAATTTCCTTGGTTACTTGAACTTTTTTATTCATCATGTCCACGAAAAGGAAGCCCTTTGTGCAACAAAAAACGGGCACACACTCTATTGAAACATTCAACCGAGTTCGATAATCATTTTGACTCTGTGTTGTCTGCTTAGATAACAAAGGTATGATACTTTGTTTTTCATTCATTAAATTCTCACATTTTATCCGAGCTACATTATGAGCACTATTGGGCTTTCCAATGTGAAGATTAAATCTATCTTTCTTCTTACAATTTGAAAATCCATCACAAACAAACGAATCCTTATCCCCAGGGGACTTGAAAAGATAACAATACAAGCAAAAAGCAGCATCTTTAGCTATGCTGTACTCTAACCAAGTTGGATATGCACCAAACCAAGCCGGATTGAAGCATCAAGATACATTTCCAAATTGTTTTTGAGGAAAATCATGCTGTAAAGGTTGACAAGGGTATTTTGTAAATATGCTCTTCGAATTTCATCTCTAACATTCACATCATATTTGTGTATTGGTCTTCTTAGGCCAGGGTCAGTAATGAGTTCATCAGGGTTCATTTTGATATGACTTTTCTTTGCACTTGATTGAACAACTGATCATTGGATGACTCTCCAACCCCAAGAGATTTACGTTTGAAATACTTTTCTAGTGACATATTAATTCAGTTTATAAACCTACATGCTTCAAAATTAAACATGAAAAATTGAATATTAAACTCAAAACTATATATTTAGACTTGAAACAGTGGTAATTAATATTGGTATCCTCAAATATTAATCTCAAGTTCTTTAAAACAAGTTAATCAAATAAATTTTAACTTGACACCAAGCATGGTAATTTGTATTAAAAACCTTAACATAATGAAATTGGTTAAGAAAAATATTTGTGCAGAAATATTGGTGGTTAATTGCGGATCGGAATCACAATTCACAAAAAATAATATTTAGAATTAGAGAGCAAGAGCGTTACTAATGGTGA
The DNA here is from genome assembly GCA_030789695.1 of Scilla litardierei. NCBI lineage: Eukaryota > Viridiplantae > Streptophyta > Magnoliopsida > Asparagales > Asparagaceae > Scilla > Scilla litardierei. The sequence goes on along the minus strand of CM061138.1, from coordinate 9,016,116 downwards.
TTTGCAGTGGCTAGACGAGCGGATGACGAGTGGAGGCTAAAAGAGAATTGACGCCAACCATTGGAGAAGCGAAAAAAACCCCTAATCGCTCCTGTCATTTGAGATCCATAATGATTCAATAATGATGCAAAATTAGAAGTAAATGGTGAAAGTTTCGTACAAAGCCTGACATGCGAGACCATTTGCTATTATATCGCCCGTTAATTTCATTTGCTTCATCATTCTAAAGATGCTGGCCCATTTTTCCAAAAGTTGGGAAAGATTCAAAGATATTAGCAGTAGAAAATATTATCAAATATATTGCCTTAATTGACCCATCTTGCTAAATGCCAAAAATAGGGCAAATGGATGTCAGGATGTGACCCAACGAAAGATCAATATTTATTATTAATGTATATGCATGTTTTACTGCAAATAGAATGATAAATAATTAACTTAATCATTATTTATTATTAACTTAATCATTCTTTAGGGCAAATGGATGTACTACTGTAAAAGTTTAACGAAGTCGCCTATGTAGACAGAACACTTTGCATCAAAACTCTTGGAGGGGAGTTTGCTTGCGTCTTTCTTTAACAGGAAAAATTAAGAATGAAAAAATTCAAAGGGAAGGGGGGAAATAAATAAAACACATAAAATCTTAGGAAGCACTAAGATATCAAAAGAAAAAACAAAATGATGGGATCCCTTCGTTTCAATTTCTTACCTCTGTGACCAGGAAAAAAACAAAATTTGAGAAATCAAAAGAGGCATAAAACAATAAAAGAACAGTAAATGAAATTACACATAGTACTGAATCATGTAGCAAGATTCAAGAACATTGTAACTTACTAATGGACCAATTCACTGATTTGCGGCGCGGCGGCTAGAACGGTGGCAACCGAGAAACTATGGCGCTACGGTTCTGTGCCCATGGGGTTTGTAGCGTTTGCTTTTGGAGGGCTTACTGCTTGTTTTTTATGAGAAAGAAAGGGCTTACTACTTAGGGCTTCCTATGGGATTTATTGGGTGGGCCTTCACTTGGCTTGGGGGCAAACTTGGGCTTTAAAAAAATCAAACGAAAAATCTTAGGGGGCAACTGTCCCCTCATGTCCCCGTCTCCCTCCGCACGTGGTAGCAGGTAAGGCCAACCTTCAGCTTTGATTTTGCATTCATATTTGCTCATCCAAATCTTCTTTCTCTTTACAGGTGTGGTTAGACAGGAGTTCTTGATGGATCCCAAGATGCAGGACCTCCTCCACATTGGCCTCAAGAAGTCTATGGGTAGCTCGTCTACCCAACCATCGGCCCCTCTAGTGACGAAGGGGGTGCAGATCTCGTCCAAGGCTGTTGGGTGCTCGGCCATGGTTGTTGGGTGCTCGGTAAAGGTTAGCACTACTCTGTAGGTCGTTAGCGATTCAAAGAAGAAGAAGAAGAAGAAGAAGACTCCCATAGTTGGAACAGCCAAAGCCTTGAAGAAACAGCAGAGGGATGATGATGTCCCTCCATGTTCAGCCTCCAAGGAAGCCACCCTTATTGAAGTCGTGACTTTTGGGATGTCGATAATGCTCCCTAACACTGAGGGCTATAAAGATATGTCACCATGGGGAGGCCTCATTCCTTCAATACTGTCCATGCTCCCTCTTGAGCTGGATCGGGTTCTGATGGCATATAGGTCGACTCAGGCCGGCCTACAAATCCCATAAGACCATCTTCACCAGCCTATTTTCTTGGTGGAGGTTGAAGAGTCAGTCTTCTTGGATGGCGGTGCCACAACTCGGGTCACAGAGAACTCCCATCTTTCGAGGGGCAGTGTCGTTCTATTGATGGTTTGACTCGAAGTGACTGGCTAACACCATATAGTGTGGTACAGTCAACAAGTCGACGCTCTTCCTTTCTTTTTCTTTCTTTTATTTTGCTAAGTGTTAGGTTTGACATTTTCTCTTCTAATGTAGAAGTCCTCGGTGGCTGTTGGGTTGTGTCGCCAAACAGTGAAGACTTCCAAAGCTGAGGCAAGTCTCATTATGAAGCACATGATGATGGTTGTTGTAGAGGATGCCACTGATGAGGCAAAGTCCCACCACTGGAGGTGTCTGCACTTAAGGTCTCCGAGCTCACATCTCGGATAGGGAGCTGGAGAGCGCCTTGTCCGATGAGAGAATGTCAAATCAGCCATCGAACTAGCGAGGTCAATGGTAGAGGAGAAGTACGAGGCTGAGGTTGCTCAGGGGAAGTATGCCATGGAGAATGCCGAGGCTAAAGCTGCTCGGAGAAAGCAAGCTAAGGAGTGGCTATCAGAGAAAAGGAGAAGGGGAATAATGAGAGAGCCGATCTATGGGCTTAGCTTGTCGATTTAAAGGCAATAGACTCAGAGAAGGTCACGACTGAGGCGATGGAGAAGTACAGGTTAGATGTAGTTTCCACTCAGGTCGCTTAAATGTTCAGCACAGGTTTCTTCAACAGTTAGGAGGAGATCAAACAAAATTTCTCCAATTCCAGGGTCATCTTTGAACATCTTGAAATGATCCATGTGGAGGTCAGAGCTCCACAAGCTGAAGAAACCACCACTGATGTGACCGATGAAGCCGAAGCAACACCTCCTGAAGCACATGCCCCCAAAGCCCTGCCCTCTTAAAGGCAACACTTGTATCCCTTTTTCGTCCTTTGTACGGGCTCTGTCCTAATTTTGAGTGTACGTGTTTTGCCTCCTTCTTACTTAATAAAAATTTATTTCTTAAAAAGAGAAGAAGTCGTAGCTCGTCTTTGAGGACCTCAATACTTTAATGGAGAACATGTGAATACTCCAAGTCTTACCTCGGGATTTGGGTGGGAAGCTCCGAAATTTTCTCATCTCAGGTCGTATAGTATCTCTAAGCTAGAATCTATCTTAGGTCGTAGAGGACCTTCAAGCTTAATAGAATCTTCATGCTAGATAGACGTCGTCGAATTAGCTCATCTTGGATCATAGATGGCCTCTGAAATCTATAGAATCTCCTCATTAGATAGTAGATTTGCTCAAAGTCTTGAGTAATTCTTGAAAAAATAAAAAAAATTCTAAATCCTAGGTCATAGAGGATTGCGGTCAGTCTTGTCATGCCCTATATTGCACTATACGTGTATTCTACTGTACACACGTGAAATTTCTACCTACGATGCATACGTGGGCATGAAATAAGCGTAGATACCGACGTATATGACTTAGTGCAAGGGGGATTAGGCCGTAATACGTGGCTAAGGGAAGATAATGCGAAATGTGAAGGCGGGAGAAGTGCAAATGACGTCGTGAGTGCAAAACAACAGGAATGTGCTAGACGTGGGTGTGTGAAGCATGTATGCGTCCACGAATGAGCATGGATGTGTGTAGGTAGAGCCATGGAAGTATGAAAGGGGTCAGGGGTCAATGGAAACGCCTGTAAATTTTTAGAAAAGTCAGGGGCAAAACGACCTTTTTGACTAAAACTGATGTGCGTACATCCTAAAGTGGTCGGTACCTAAAGTAATGGCAAACTTGTAAATACTTGGAAGGTAAAGAGGTATTTTAGTCATTGCCTCATGGAATATTCCCTTGGAATATTCCATTCTTGCATGAGAAGGAACCACCTTTAATAATTATCCCCTTTTCCACATTCTTCTTTCATTTTCTAATTATTTCTTCTCTTTTCTCCTTCTCTCCTCCACCCCCCTAGCCATGGCCAGCCACCATGCCTCCCTTTCCCCTCTTTCCTCAATTCAAAAACCCTAATTTCTAATCTCAATTAGAAGGGTTTCAAGTTTCCTTGAAGAGGGAAGAAGATGGAGAAGAAAGAAGAGAAGAAGAAGAGGAAAATGAAGCTTTTGAGGTAGGAATTACTTGGATTTGAAATTCCAATAATTTGTTCTTGCTACTATGTTTTTATAGCATGATTCACTTAATATGTGATAGTAATAAACAAAAATCTATGTATCATGTTCAATTTCACAATTTTCCCCTTGAAATTCTTAGCAAACATATCTCTTTTAAAATTCAGAAACTTTGATGTTTGATTTTTCCCTGATTATGATTACGGTAGATCGAATTGGGGTTCAAAAAAATATGATCTTGTAGATCTTGAAATCCTACCCCAAAATCATATAAATATTGATATATGTTCAATTCTGAAATTGAGAGTAAAAATTCATTGTTTGCAAGATGTCTGAAATTCTGTCAAGTTGTACACTGTTTCGAAAAATGAGGATTACTACCTGCACACTTCATGAAATTTTATGATTTTTGTCTTGTTGGAAAACTAACAAGTTTTTCTAAAAATCCATCGGTGCTTATATGTTGAATTTCTGCCTCTAACATGCCCAAAATTGACTTTTAATACATGCCCTGAAATCTGTCTGAAAAACAGATTTGACACACTTCACCAAATAATTCACCATAAATCAAATACTTAATATTTTTGCATGAACATTTAACTGTGAATCCATAACTATCATATCTACAAGTGTCATTGAGGAAGTTTTGCTAAATTATGTATATAAATGGATGATATCAGTCACTTTTTATGACATCATGTGCAATTTCTGCTAGCTGAAGCTTTTGCATGGTGATATGATTTGTGTAATATTGCCATTTATACCCCAATTGTCCATGATTGTTGTTATTACCTAAAGGGAAGTTGATTGGTGTGATATACTATGAAATTGCTAATGTGATTGATATATGGAATATGATGCACATCATGTGTTCAATGAAATGTCTCAATGAAGGCAATAACCAGTAATTTGAGAAAAGTGTATGTGTTAGTGTTGTCCTTGAGCCACATTGATAATTGGTAAAGTTAGAGGCTTGAATGGCATGGATACATTGAAATTGTGAGTGGATGATATGTTGTGATAGAGGGCATGTCACGTGAGTGCATGACCCTATGTCTGATGATGGACAGTTAAGGTGATATGTGCATACCCATGCCATCAAGACCCCTAACGTATTACTTATGATGTTAACTTATAAAATTGAATAAATCTCAATCATATCTAATGAGGGTAAGTTAGCAAAGCCCGGGTTTTAGGTGGGATTTGAGTAAATTGTGGATATGAGGCCTGAACTGTGAAGTTGGGAGGTGATTATGTGATGTGTGTAGTTTACACCCACTCGCCTTTACCTGGAGTGGAGGGGATTTTTACACCCACTCGTCTTTACCGGGAGTGGAGGGGTCATACGGAGGTTGGGTTATATGTGGATAGCCTCACTCCTGGCAGGGACGGTGAAGGTGAGAGGCCCAGCGTACAGTGCCAGTGTCCACTGCGTCGTGTGCTATATTCACCCCAAATTTGGGGTGAAGTCCAGGTCCCAGTATCACACAGTTTACCCAAGTTCCAAATTAATTCAATTATAAAATAATAAAATGAGGATTGGCATGTTTCTCCTTCTGCTGGCAGCACTTCCCCTTCACTTGCCTACTTCTTTGTGACTCTATGTCATACCACATGCACGTGTACTTGTTTTATCAGATATTGCTTGCCTGAATACTTGTGTTGTTATTATTAATATTATTATTATTCGTGCTAACCTTTTCCTTGCAGTAACTCGACACTGGACCACATGTATGATTTCCTTGTTTTAACTATTTAGTTTTCATTATATCACTTAGTTACATGCTCTATTTATCTTGTTTGCCTTGGAATTGATAACCTTAAACAGAATTCCAAACCCAAGTTGGTTCCTACTGGGGCACACATTGATGTGCTCCTCCTTATTTTTCAGGTAGCAGGGTCAGTTTGGTTGGAGGTGACTTAGAGTTGGGAAATCAGGGGTAGTACTCGGTGTGAGCTGTAGCTTGTAGAGTGACTTGGTTGCCTTGGGAGGCAGAGAGTGACGGTGTATATGTAGTGGTGTACTTGGAGTATGTAAATTAATGGAAGTTTTTGTATGTATGATATGTTGGTATTGATCTATGTATTCATGAGGTCGTTTTGATGTTATTATGAAGCTTTACTTGTACTATCCCAGTATGTGCGCAGTGGCATGCTTGTTCAGTTTCTCCTTTTCCTTTCTTTTCCTCTCTCATCACCCTTACTCTTCAGAATACTTAAAAAATATATATTAAATGCCGGGTATTCTGGGGAACGGGGCGTGACAGTTTTGGTGGCCCATGCAGGTCACCGCGCTGCGATGTGCGTAAGAATAGTACATGTAATGCTTCAGTAGGTGATCGGGATACATTAGCCCTAAGGTGGGCAGTGTCTAGCCTTAGGACAGAGTCATAATGCCAAGAGCGCGAGGTATAGAGTTGTTTGGGGGTCGTTTTAGACTCTTGATTCGAGATCTGTATAGGAATTACCAGTATGATATGGCTATTGACTTGTGAGGTTGTATGATGTCCTTGTGTATGACGTATAATTAGATTCATGTGCAAGTTACGTTAAATACACGTGTGTGGATCCTTAATGTAATGTATAACCTATTGAATATGTATATACTTATATATTAAGATGTGGATGTCATCTAGATAGGTATAGAGCATGTGGATTCATGTGTATCCCCTTGTATCCCACCTCGGTAGACGCGGGTATACTAGATGTGTAGTGTCACTGATGATGGAATTATTTAATTGAGTATTGGCTGACTAGGAAGATATCGATTGAACTATATAGTTGAATAACTATATGAGATGTATTGTTAGATGGGTGTATACGTATGTGGTGTATACTATATGAGGCATATACGTATGTGGTCGAATGACTATATGCTAGCATATGGTATTGCTTTAAATGTAAGACACATGAGTCTTCAATGTACTACCCTTTTTGAGGGATGATGGTTGTAGTCATGTTAAATTATTAATATAGGAGTGGGAAAAACAAGGATATTTCCCTACCAACATGTTGAGTGTGATGGATATGCAGATCAGTCATAAAGGGTACATGGGAGTGTACGTCAATGGTGATAGACGTATATGTCTATAATGAGTTATATAGGAGCACCGAGAGATATATATATGTGTGTATGACCCTTGAAGACATGTATGTATGTTGTGTGTGTGCACCTGAGCCTTGTATGTGTGTTTGTATATCCGGCTGTAGGCATGTATGTTTGCCTAACTAGCCATTTGTTACATATATTTGTATGCTTGTGCCTTACATGTGTGTAAACCGTATAACATGTATGTGATATGGTATAGGAGCCTGTCCGTGTGATACGGTTGATGCATAGCGAAGAATGGGTCTGTGGTGTACTTAGGTTGGTATGCCCTATGTGGCTTGGCCATATATGGTGTGTATATAGCGATATAGATAAGTAACGGACGTATGGATAGTATGAGTAATGCTCCAGGGTGTTGGGAGTAGATGTATCCTAAGGATGGTAGGAATGCTGTATACCCGTCCACCCTAAGTTTAGGCACTTAGCTCTATATCGTGCCTAGTATGAGATAAGGATAAAAGTGTGACGTATAACGTATGTAAGATGTGATGGATATGAGGATTTGAGATTATACAGGGTGTGTATAAGTGGGATGGCTAAGGGTTTGCACGGTTAAGTGGAGTTACGGTATATGTATATCTGTGTGTTTACGTCTACCCCGTAGAATGGTGTTTATATGACCCCTTGGATGCATGTGTAGTGCGTGCACTCTTCCATATATAGCGGCATAAGTAGGGATTGTGTATTGGTATATGACATACTTCTATGTATGTGTGTGTGTTGTGTAGCAAGCGTGGTGTGAATGTGTAAATGTGTTGCTATTATTGAACGTGTAGTGATGTCTGTCCTATGAGTGGTTATATGTGTATGTATGTGAATGATCTCTATTCTGATATATGTGTATCAATATATGAATGTGTACATATATGGGATGTGACTATCTACTAAATGTGTATGAATATTGAAATACACTTATTCGTGTATGTACTAGTATGTTAGTAAAAGTGTAGATATGTTGGACGTTATGTATATAAGGGTATGGATAGCTACTGACTACTGTTAGTGTAGTTTAAGTAGCTTGACTGTATAGGGGTGTAATAGCAGGATATGTATGGCATGTGTGAATGGGTGTGGGCGCCCATACATTGTAAGGTATGTGCATGGTTGCATGGATCCTAATACATTGTAAGGTATGTGTTGTTGTATGTATGATATGTTGTTGTTGATCTATGTATTCATGAGGTCATTTTGATGTTATTATGAAGCTTTACTTGTACTATCCCAACATTTGCATAGTGGCCTGCTTGTTCAGTTTCTCCTTTTCCTTTCTTTTCCTCTCTCATCACCCTTACTCTTCAGAATACTTGAAAAAAAATGTATTAAATGCCGGGTATTTAGGGGAACGGGGCGTGACAGGTCCCTTGCTAGCCATGCCCCCTCTACAACTCGGGCTTGTGTAGTGAGAACATAGGAAGCGTGAGGTGTGGAATATCGTCCATGCTCGTGGCCAAAGTAGACATAAAGAAAAATCAAGCTCAACCCTTAATGTTAGAGTAGTTCAGTGAATTGGTCATCAATGGCTCGTTGTAATTGAGCATAATGACTTGGCATAACAGAGTCCCGGTCACCAGAGTAAAGGTCGGCTAAGAATAATCTCCGATCTATAGCTCGGTCAGCCCATGTGGGCGGTTAACCCACAATCGTATAACCGACTAACCCACGAGGTCTTCTGAGTAATCCCCAGTCGTATAGCTCGTTCAGCCCATGAGGGTGGTTAGCCCACGGTCGTATAGTTAACTAGCCTATAAGGTCTTTCGAGTAATCCCGGATCGTATAGCTCAATCGGTCCACGAGAGCGGTTTACCCCCTCCCCGGTCGTATAGCCAACCGGCATATGAGGTCTTCCAAGTAATCCCCAATTGTATATAATCAGTTGGCCCACGAGGGTAGTTAACCCCTGATCATATAGCCGACTAGCCCGTGAGGTCTTCTGATATCCCCGATCGCATAGCAAAATCAGCCCGCGAGGTTGGTTAGCCCCCACTCGTATATCCGACTAGCCTGCAAGGTCTTTCGAGTAATCCCTGATTGTACAACTAGGTTGGCCCGCGAGGGTGGTTAGCCCCCGAATAGAGCCGGCAGCCTTCGAGGTCTTTCGAGTACTCCCTAATCGTACAGCTCGGTCGACCTGCAAGGGCGTTAGCCCCCATCATATAGCCAACCAACCTACAAGGTAATTGTCAAGCTAATTTTTAGACCTGCACACTTTAGAAAAAGTAAAGTGAGAAATGCCTATTAAATGTTTGAATGCATTTGTCGAAGGTAGGTTATCTCGGCTAGATACAGTCTTCTTCAAACAGTGGAAAAAAAAAGAGAAACTGAAATAGAGAATATCACAAAGTATTTACTCGATTTACTTATTTTTTGTTGATAATACTTCAGGAGACATTTCTCATTCCAATGATAGACGAGATATCTTAGAATCCTTCCTATTGTTGGGAAAGTCCACTGGATGAGTCTTCTTGGTTTCTCATGCTCTGGAAAGTGGGTTACATGATCTCAAGTCAGCTTGGTTGACATCTGTTTTAGGTCGGATGGAAGCTTACTCAATGATTCTGGTGACGGGTTAGACTATGGCAACTGTTTTCACTCAGTCTTCCGAGGTGCCCTCATCATGTATTGCCTTTGGGGCATCGATAAACTTCCTCAGATGTACATGCTGAATGAGGTGCTCGATTTCCTTCTTCAGCTGTCGATATTCTTCAGTGCCATGACCATGATCTTGGTGGTATTTACAGAACTTGTGCTTGCCTCACTGTCAGACTTCCCTTTTATCATTGGGGAAGATCGGTTGAAGTATCCCTTGCCTTGGGCATACACCATTACCATGGTCTTTGGAGCATTGAGAGTTGTAAAGGTCATGTTGACCCTGTTTGACCTGTATCGGGGGCTCCTGTCACATCTCCTCTGGCTCCTTTGATCTTGGCAGGTCCCTTCCTTAGGATGAGCTGCTTTCTTTGCTTTAGTCAGTACCTTGGAGATGCCACCATCGCGAGCATTCAACGCCTCCTCTGCCATCATATACCATTCTACCCTGGTAAGGAGCTGACCCAAGCTGCGGGGTGGTTTATAATGCAGAGACTTCATCATGTCATCACATCAAACCACCTTATTTAGTGTAGCGATGGTAATCTCATCGCTACAACTCTTAACGTTCAGCCTCTCTGAGTTGAAGCACTTCAGGAAGCTTATTATTGTATACTTGTCTCTTTGCACCAGAGTGAAGATGTGGTCCGAGCTCAGCTTCCTCCTCCTCCCTACCATGAACTGTTGGCAGAAGGCTTGGGCCAGGCTATTGAACGACCCAATAAATCTGTTGGAAAGTCCATTTTACTACTCCGTTGCAGACTTTTGTAGAGTAGTCTGGAAAGCTCGATAAAGGAGAGCATCGTTAGCCCCTTGTATTTCCATAACCCCTTTATAGTCTTGGATGTGCTCTCATGGGTCGATATCATACTTGTCCACATCAAACATTTTGAATTAGGACGGCAACAGGGCCAATGTGATTCTCTTCTTTAAGGGGTTCGGCTCATCATCCGTGCTCGACCAAGGGAGCGATGTCGTCGTACATCACCTCGATGTCTGGATCTCCTCAGCCAGTTGTTGGATGTGCTTGAAGAGTTGCCTTGATCCTCATCCTAGCTGTCGAAGGAGCTCTGACGGTGGAGGATGTCCCTTTTCGCCTTCCTCTTGAGGCTTGTACGAGACCTGTTACGACCTAAAGATCGGGGGAGTCCGACTCCCGCCCAGATCCGCTGATATACCTCGTTGAATCACCCCTATGCGAAAGGGCCGCCGCCCCGGAGGACCGAGGCAACAGGAGAATGGGCGCACCTCGCAGCACTCCTCCCTCCCGGACGAGGCGTACAACCGCAGTCGCTCGGCCCACCAGGGGCAGGGCGCCTGGGGAGCGCACCGACAGCGCCGCCCGGGATGCTGACTGAGGCGTGGGCATATCCCTCCTTGCCAGCGATCCACGACCCGCGACCGAAGAGGTACGCGGCCGGGCCGAACAACCCTCGAACAGGTCGACCCGGCGGGTCCCCGCAAACCCCGCCGTCGGGGATAGCATTGACGGACCTATAGTTCATCACGTACGACAAACAACCTAGTGTAAGGACACGACTGACACTAACGCCGCCCGACCACCTGACAAAGCACCCCCTGGCCGCTGAGCCCCCTGACACTTAATGCTTTCGGCCCTGATATCCTGACAAAAGTGCCCCTGGCCGTTGCGCAGTCTGACACTTAATGCTTTTGGCCCTGACATCCTGACAAAAGTGCCCCTGGCCGTTGCGCTGTCTGAAAAAAGCGGAGCAGGCACTCCTGTTCCTGACATCCTCATCCGAAGCGTCCGCTGACAGCTGAGCCAGCTCAGCACGTCGAGTCGGCATGCTAGGTCAGCCCCACCTAATCATCTCCAATCAGGTATAAATACCCCCTCACCTCTTACGGTGAGGAGGTTGGCAAATTCTCTCTCTCAATCCATTATTCACACACGAGAGCAAAGGTCGTCCATATCTTTGTTCTCCCACTTATAGCTCGCCACGTACGGTCGACACACCCTCAGTCCGACCGGCGTGCCTAGCCCCCGTTTTAAGTCCTATTACTGACTTAGGCATCGGAAGGGCTAAGGGTTGGACCCCAACCCTGCCCTTCTGACGAGTTGCTCGTGGTGCAGGAAAGCTCGCCCCTTGGTCGACGTCAGCCTTTGGCTCCCGCCACCCGATCTTCTTCTGTAGTGTCCGGTGAGATTTGACTCCATGGCCACCCCCGACGGCAAGTCTAGCCTCTTCACCCCACTAATCACTTGTTAAATAGCCCACCTAAACCCTCTTATCAACATAACCACCGTGCCCTTGGTTCCCCTCAATACAAATCCCTGCTCCGAGATCCGCCGACCGACTATGAGGCACTGGTTGCGATGGCGGAGAGGCATGCATTGGCCGAAGAGACTCTAGGCACAAAGGCCATATTTCCCCCAGCGAAGCCGCTCCAGGGCAAGCCCCGGTCACACACTCGGCCAAGGCAAGAAGAGGGGCACCGAGGTCGCGATCAGTTGGCCCAACCAAGGCGTGAACCGACGGGGCGACGCCCACAAGATCGCCCTGGCCCGGCACGCGAGTTCGCCCCGGCCCAAGGGCCCACCCGAGTCATTTCGAGAAAAGAAGGCCCCATACGGGCGCATTACACGCAGCTCAATGCCCCCCTGATAGAGGTGATGGTCACGGCGACGAGAGCCGGACTGCTGCCGGAGCCGCCTCGGGAAATGAAGTCGGATTCGGCCCGGATAGATTTCAGAAAATATTGCCGATACCACCGGGACCATGGCCATGACACCGACGACTGCTTCACCCTCAAAAGGGAAATCGAGCGGCTGATCCAGGCGGGCCACCTAGGGGGCTTCGTCGGGGGCAGGAAACCAGACCGAGAGGAGGGTAACCACCGGAGGGCACGGAGAGCAAACCCTCCAACACACGGTGAGCGGGAAGAGCTTCTCCCCCCAAAACCGGTCATGCGCATAAACACGATATGCGGCGGGCCATCCTCCGGAGGAGCGTCATCGTCAAGCAAAAAGGCGTACACGAGACAAGTGATGACGGCGGGTCTCGGAGGGGATCCGAGGGGGAGAAGGATAACCTACCCTCCCATTACTTTCAGCGACGAGGATCTGGAGGGAGTCGAGCTGCCCCACGACGACGCCATCGTCATCGAGGCCCAAATAGGGACGGCCATCGTCAGCCGCCTCCTGATCGACACAGGGAGCTCTTGCGACATCCTGTTTATGTCCACAATCGAAAAGATGGGGTTAAGGCCGACGGACCTGAGACCCTGCACCGGACCCCTCGTCGGCTTCACCGGTCACTCGACCCCTATTGTAGGAGTGATCACCTTGCCAATAACCCTCGGAGAAGAACCGTAGGTCGTCACCTGAATGACTCTGTTCGTTGTATTCGACATTGCGTCGGCATACAACGGGATCATAGGACGACCCTACATGACAGCCATCGGAGCGCTCCCCAGCCTGCTCCACCAGATGGTCAAGTTCCAAACCCCCCGAGGGGTTGGGTCCGTGCGGGGAAGCTAGAAGCTGTCTAGGAGCTGCTACGTGGTATCGACCAAGCACAAGGGTCCAGAGCAGAACCTGAGGGTCGACCTAACAGGGTGGAGGGACGACTCCTACCATCAAAAGCTGGCTCCTGCTGATGGCACTGCAGAAGGGGACCAGACTTGCCGCGCCCACCCCAGCCCCCCTTGACAATGGTGGGCTAATCCCTCGGAAAAACGCGGAACACCAATCGTGATGTAGTCGGAAACTGTAAGTCTCGAATGAAATACCCTTTTCCCTTTTGCATCTTCGAATTTCTCCATTTCCACCTAAAAATTTCAGCCCAGAAACGCAAGACTCTGGGCAGGACCAATCCTCGCCACCCAAACCGGAGAGGGGCACGGGCCGAGCTACGCGCTCGCTCCCCCCACCAAATAAAACCTCCGGGGCAAGCTTACGGAGCTTAGCCACCCAAACCGGAGCGCCATATGCGGGGTAGGCGACGGCCCAATACCCGTCCGACTATAGAGGCTGCGGGGAGGCGACGGCCCAATATCCGCCCTCTCAAAGACTCCGGGGCAGGACCAATCCTCGCCACCCAAACCGGAGAGGGGCACGGGCCGAGCTACGCGCTCGCTCCCCCCCACCAAAGAAGACCTCCGGGGCAAGCTTACGGAGCTTAGCCACCCAAACTGGAGCGCCATATGCGGGGTAGGCAATGGCCCAATACCCGTCCGACTATAGAGGCTGCAGAGAGGCGACGGCCCAATACCCGCCCTCTCAAAGACTCCGGGGCAGGACCAATCCTCGCCACCCAAACTGGAGAGGGGCACGGGCCGAGCTACGCGCTCGCCCCCCACCAAAGAAGACCTTCGGGGCAAGCTTACGGAGCTTAGCCACCCAAATTGGAGCGCCATATGCGGGGTAGGCGACGACCCAATACCCGTCCGACTATAGAGGCTGCGGGGAGGCGACTGCCCAATACCCGCCCTCTCAATGACTCCGGGGCAGGACCAATCCTCGCCACCCAAACCAGAGAGGGGCACGGGCCGAGCTACGCGCTCGCTTCCCCCACCAAAGAAGACCTCCGGGGCAAGCTTACGGAGCTTAGCCACCTAAACCGGAGCGCCATATGCGGGGTAGGCGACGGCCCAATACCCGTCCGACTATTGATGCTGCGGGGAGGCGACGGCCCAATACCCGCCCTCTCAAAGACTCCGGGGCAGGACCAATCCTCGCCACCAAAACCGGAGAGGGGCATGGGCCGAGCTACGCACTCGCTCCCCCCACCAAAGAAGACCTTCGGGGCAAGCTTACGGAGCTTAGCCACCCAAACCGGAGCGCCATATGCGGGGTAGGCAACGGCCCAATACCTGTCCGACTATAGAGGCTGCGGGGAGGCGACGGCCCAATACCTGCCCTCTCAAAGACTCCGGGGCAGGACCAATCCTCGCCACCCAAACCGGAGAGGGGCACGGTCCGAGCTACGCACTCGCTCCCCCCACCAAGGAAGACCTCCGGGGCAAGCTTACGAAGCTTAGCCACCCAAACCGGAGCGTCATATGCGGGATAGGCGACGGCCCAATACCCGTCCGACTATAGAAGCTACGGGGAGGCGATGGCCCAATACCCGCCCTCTCAAAGACTCCGGGGTAGGACCAATCCTCGCCACCCAAACCAGAGAGGGGCACAGGCCGAGCTACGCGCTCGCTTCCCCCACCAAAGAAGACCTCCGGGGCAAGCTTACAGAGCTTAGCCACCCAAACCGGAGCGCCATATGTGGGGTAGGTGACGGCCCAATACCCGTTCGAATATAGAGGCTGCGGGGAGACGACGGCCCAATACCCGCCCTCTCAAAGACTCCGGGACAGGACCAATCCTCACCACCCAAACCGGAGAGGGGCACGGGCCGAGTTACGCGCTCGCTCCCCCCACCAAAGAAGACCTCCGGGGCAAGCTTACGGAGCTTAGCCACCCAAACCAGAGCGCCATATGCGAGGTAGGCGTCGGCCCAATACCCATCCGACTATAGAGGCTGCGGGGAGGCGACGGCACAATAACCGCCCTCTCAAAGACTCCGGGGCAGGACCAATCCTCGCCACCCAAACCGGAGAGGGGCACGGGCCGAGCTACACGCTCACTCCCCCCACCAAAGAAGACCTCCGGGGTAAGCTTACGGAGCTTAGCCACCCAAACCGGAGCGCCATATGCGGGGTAGGCGACTGCCCAATACCCGTTCGACTATAGAGGCTGCAGGGAGGCGACGGCCCAATACCCGCCCTCTCAAAGACTCCGGGGCAGGACCAATCCTCGCCACCCAAACCGGAGAGGGGCATGGGCCGAGCTACGCGCTCGCTCCCCCCACCAAAGAAGACCTCTGGGGCAAGCTTACGGAGCTTAGCCACCCAAACCGGAGCGCCATATGCGGGGTAGGCGATGGCCCAATACCCGTCCGACTATAGAGGCTGCGGGGAGGCAACGACCCAATACCCGTCCTCTCAAAGACTCCGAGGCAGGACCAATCCTCGCCATCCAAACCAGAGAGGGGCATGGGCCGGACTACGCGCTCGATCCCCCCACCAAAGAAGACCTCCGGGGCAAGCTTACGGAGCTCGGCCACCCAAACCGGAGCGCCATATGCGGGGTGGGCGACGGCCCTATACCCGTCCAACTATAAGGATGGCAAGGGCCTAGCTACCCATCCTTTCAAAGCAGGCATACGATCCCAAAGCGGGCCTGCGATCCCTCATCTCGACCATCGGGAAACAAATCAGGACCCGCAGATTGAGGCAACCCTCGCACAGGGCCAACACGGATGGGCAACACCCGACACCCATAAAGCCGACAACCGAAATGACCCATCAAACCAAAAAGACGCTCGGGGCAAGCGCCACTGATACAAAAGCACGCCTGCTGAAAAACATGAGTTGATGAGTCACATCGGGCGCCACTTGTAAGGGGCTGTTTCCAAGGGGCACGATCCCAAGCTGGCTCCAGCTCATCGCGTTAAGGGGAGACAGCTGGCTAAAGATATACCATTATAAATACCCCCCCTCAACGCCTTCAGAGGAGGGGGACAAAAAAGATAATTTAAGGGAAGGTCAATCCCTCAGCCCCACTCCCCCCCAAGAAGGCGTGGAAAATGCGAAGAACCCCAACTGCTTTGGTGGGAAGTCTCCCCCGACACGATGACCCCTAATAGGATACTCCTCTTACACGAGGGGCGCCCTGCCCGCAGCTCCCCGCCTTCCCTTAGACAACTTAAGGCACAAAGACGGGAGCTCCAATGGCATATCGTGCCCCTCCACGGACGCCCCACGGGCGCAGGCGCGGCTGGCGGACAACCTGATGGACGGGCCAGACCTGCCAAATCACCCCACTGGGCACTCCTTCGCTGCGCCTTCCACCCATCGACTTCTCCTGTACCACATGTGCCAGGGAGAGGTACGGATCGGTGGAAGACCACCCCTTCCCACACCCGCCCCACGGCTACTCCAGCCGACAGGCGGGACAAAGCCCCGCGGGATAGAACAACCACCAAGGACTCCCTCTCCCCCCAATTCTGGAACGGAGTATAGAGCAGCCGCAACCGCCCCCGACGTCGGTACGACGCTCCCTCTGAAGTGACCCAGCGCCCCTTCAGGGGCACGACGACGGAGAGGGACGTACCAAATGAAGCGAGGGCGTCCACCCAACTAGAACGGCTCGACAGTTTGACTACGGACCGACCTATACACCATACCCGGTACCTGTCTTGTTTATTACATTTTAATAAAAGCTAATGAAAAGACCACTCCCAGTAGACCACTAGCAGTAACTTAGGCACACTCAGGCACGAGAATGACCCCCGAAAAGAGGGGAAACGAACTCTATGTCACGCCCCTCACCACACCCCCCCCCCCGCCCCTCCCGGTGCGGGCGAGGGAAAAAGTATAACCGGCCGAAAACTTTGAGGGTGCACTACCCTAAATAAAGGGAATAAACGCAGCTCGACCAACGCCGGGCTAAGAGACAGCAATACCAAAACCTAACCATGAAAGTGAATTTCCACACACTCAAAGTTCGAAGATTGCAAAAAAGTACGGGTATCAACCCCACAAAACTTTACTTTCTTTCTTTCTTTCCTAACACCTATACAAAACTACTCGGTTACATTCTCCGCGCCGACGGTGCATCCACCAGTCGCGACATCCTTTCCGTCCCCTTCGGGGAAATCCCCCCCGCCTCGTCGGTCCCTGCCTCGAAATCCCCCCCGCCTCTCCGGTCCCTACCTCGACGTCCGCCCCTCCCTCGCCGATCTCTGCCTCGTCGTCCCCCTCCTCGTCGCTGCAAGCCGCGAGTCCGTCGAGGTCGAGCTCGACTGGCGGGGACAGGCTCGCCACCCTCTCCTTTATCCCGTCCTGTCTCCATGCCCCGGGACATCGCATCTGCGAGGGCAGGGATGACCGTCGTGTCCTGGTACGAGCGAAATTCATCGACCTTGCGAGCCAACTCCTCCTCGGCGGCCTTTGCACGACCAGACAGACCCACCGTATGCTCTTCCTCCCTCCCAAGGGCCTCCTCTAGCTCTTTCAACCTCTCTCTAGCCACGGTCGCCTGCACCTCACGATCGGCTAGGACCGCCTTCAGGCGCTCTACCTCCGCCTCGAGCTGACCGCACCGCTCCTTCTCCTTGGCCATTCCCTCACCCGCACTCTTACGAAAGGCGGCAAACTCGGCCGCTACTCTAGCTATGGCACCCTCGGCCTTGTGTATGGCCGGCACGTGCCTCATCACTCCAAGCATCAAATTGATGGCCTGCAAAAAATATATAGAGAACCTCTTTATGGCGTTCAATAAAACACACTGGCAAACATCACCCGGCTTGCAAAACCTACCTGGACACCGCGTAACACCGCGGTTCCGCACAGCCCCTCGGGCTCCACCGCCTCCAGTGCCACCCTATCGTGAGGCAAGAAAATATTCTCCGCCAGCCTCGCCGCCACGCCCCCATCCTCGAACACGGACTCATCATCCCTCACCTTGAACGGCGCCTTATAAAGAGCTTCGTCAGGATAACACTCGACTTCGGTCCTCTTCGCCTTAAAACGGACCAGCGAGGCCTCACAGCTGGGTTCGGCGGCCCTCTCCAGACCGAACAACGGACAGCCGTAGGGCCAACTGTCCCAGCCGGCGGACTCGACTGGACCGCCCGACGTCTCAGCCCTCCCCTGCTGATCGGTAACGGATACCCCTTCCACTTCAGCGGGTACTCGGGGGCTAGATGACCATGTCCCAGGGGCCTCCACCCCTCCCCCAGTCGACCCTTCGTCCCCGCCCTCCAGGTCGATGAAGGGGGTTGCGATCCCCTCCCCGGACCCGCCCCCCTGCCGACCGGTTTTCCCCTGCCCCGGAGCATCAGGGACAGACGAGCTCGCAGGCAGCTTCCTCCTCTTCGTGGACGCCTGCACCCTCATCGAACTCCCCACCGCACCTTCCTCTCGCAACCTCTTAGGGACTGTCCTTTTCGACGTTCACCCCGCCTGCTCCGCGCTCGTTTCATCATCTCCTCAAGGGACAAACTCATCGTGCGACCTGCCAAAGAAAGAAAGTTCAGGGTAAGCACTTCAGATGTACTAATACCAAAATATGTTGTACCTTTGGGCCAGATGTTCGACGCTATCATCTCAGCCCGGGCGAGCATCTGGTAATCTCGGCCCTCCACCGGTATCGCAATTAGAAGCTGGGCCACCATTTTCTCCTCATCCCCCAATTCAACCCCCTCCTTCGCCTCGGGATTCAGCTCCGCCCAATCAGATCTCATCAACACATCCTCCGGCACGCTCACAAACACATACTGCTGGCGCCACAACTTAATCTTCCCGGGCAACCCCCTAATGAGCGGATGGCTCTTCTTCGCGGAGAGATAATAGCAGGACCCCAACCTCTTCACCGTGAAGAAATAGCGAAATAAGGACAGCGATGGGTGAACCTGGTTGCTTACGCACAGCACAAGGAAACCCACAACAACACTAATGGCATTGGGCATCAGGCGATACAAGGGCAGCCCCAGGAAGTTCAACACATCTAGCAAGAACGTATGGGGGGAAAGCGCAACCCTTGCTCGAACGAGGACACATACACTCCCACCTCACGGTCGCCCGTGAAACATACCCTCTCTTGCGGCTTCGGTTCGCGAACAGAATACGGTGGCCTGACATACATCTCGAAGATCTTTGCGATGGACTTCTTCAGCACCGACTTCACGCCCGCAATCTCGAGGGGCACCTCCCCAGTCTCCGCGGTGGAGCTCCCTTCCCCAACCACCCTCGACCCCTGACCACGAAACGAAGATGTCGAGGAAGACATCTATAAAATGGACCTCTTACCTAATGGGCTCCGACGACTCGGACGGCTTAGCTACGTCGGTGACCGCTCCCACGAGGACGACTCCGGTAAGGATAATGAAATCTCCGACAAACTCCAGCCGCTTGCAAAACCTTCGCCCAACAACCAGCTTTGCTTCGCTCCCATCCCTGAGATCTTTTTATGTGACTACACAAAGCATCGTGACCATCGACCTCGCAACACGTGTCATCAATCCGTTCTTTATCCAGCGTCGATCCACGTGGTCTGACGCCTCGCGTAATGGCAGCCGTCACTTCTGCCACGCGTCCATTTTGAAGTGGTCGGGTCGTTTGGATTCCCGCCCGCCGTCGAATCGCCAGGCTGACGTCTAGTCACGCGACCGCCAACAGGCCCCTTCGATTCCCGCCCAAATCCCGACGAAATGATTACCCCCATTTGAAACCACGCCACTCCTAGCTTCTTCTTTCTATGCGCCGCTCGTGCAAAGGATGAGTCCGGCCTCCGTAGGGGCGACCGAAACATGAATGCACCGCTCGTACCAATTATGAGTCCGACCTCAATCGGGGCGACCGAAACTGGAATGCGCTGCTTAATCAATGTCAGATTTCGGTTTCACGCTCCTAAAACGATCATACAGACGGTGCCCACCTCGCCCCGCCTCTACGATCCACGGGGATTCACACTTAGTTTCCCAACAAACCTCGGACAAACGAGGTATATCTCAACTTCCCTCTCTCGACGACCCGAATATCCTCAGCAGAGCGAAGTTGGGGGCAGTTACGTCCCCCACAAAACTAATGGTCTATTGGCACAACAAGGAAGAAGACAGTCTGACACAAGACCAACACTATGCATTTATCCAATTAACAAAGTTATACATTGAACCTTCCGTACACTACAACAAGACGTTGGTTATAACCCTCACACAAGAAGGTACAGGATTCCCCAAACCCACTTCCTCAGCGACGCTGCCTCTCAGCCGCCCGAGCCCTCACATCTCTCGCCACCTGATGAACTCCCGCATCCCTCGCCTCTTGCAACATCGGCACCACATGCTCGTCATGGTAGCGGCGAATAGCGGCCTCGATCACTTCGCCTTCAGCTTCCCGCTTTTCCTCCAGCTGCCGCATCACAATACCCTTCTCCCTCTTCTCCGCCTCAAGGGCCTCCTTTAGGCCAGCTATTTGCCGCCTCTGTAACGCGATCACCTCCGCCTTGCTAGCCAGCTCTGCGGCGTGCGACGACCGATGTCATCCCTCTCCCTCGTCACCTCTAGGAGTTGACGCTCAACCGTTGCTTTTGACGAATCAAAGTATGCGGCCCGCCCCCTTTCCACCTCGCAGGCCCTCCTAACCTTCTCCAGCTCCTCTTCCGTGTCCCTCAGTTTCACCTTGACCTCGCTGAGGTTCGCCCTCGCTACCTCAAGAGACGCTCTGGTGGCGGTCACAGGAATGTGACCCCGCAAGGCTGCCAGGTCCGTAACCATCTACAAAAGACCTGAGTTAGCAGGGCACGAATAAACAAAGCCTAAGGGTGAGGCGAGAGAACCAACTTACCTGTACGACGTGCCATACAGCAGAGCCGCACAACCGTTCCACCCCCACGCGAGTCAAGGATTCATGATCGCGCGGTAACACGCAATACTCGGTGAGGCACGCCGCCACCCCGGCGTCCTCAAAAACCGACTCATCACAGCCTACTCGAAAAGGAAACTTATGGAGACGGTCCTCTGGATACGCCTCGACCTCCTCTCGAGTCCTCTTGAAATGAATGAGGGCGCCCTCACAACTCGGGCTCGACGACCGCCCCATATCCCACGAAGGGATCCCGTATGACCATTTCTGAACCAAACGCGCCTTGCGAGGCTCGAACACCTCCGACACCCTCGGCGGGACGGAGGGACCGGCCTCCCGCGTGGACGAGCCCGCAGGAAGACCTTCGCCGGGCCCATCGACAGAGATACCTGATTCGGCCGCCCTCCATCTCGGATGCGCCCTCTCCCCACGGGAGACACCGCCTCCCCGTTCCTGGGATCCTACCTCGCTCGCCACCCCCTTGCCTTTCTCGCGAGGATCAGTGTCCTTCGAGACGGGGGCTCCGGCCGATCCCGACACCTCCTCTGGCCCTCGCATCACGTCCCCACCTACGAAGGAAAAAGAGATCAGGGTAAGCCTAGTTAAAGGTCTACCAAATATCAAAGATACCTAGGGGCCAAAAGTCCTGGGTGAGCCGGCTGCTCCGTGTCAAACTCGCTAGCTGACGGTACACCTCGGGCAGTTCCATCAGAATCTGAGCTCTTGCAAGATCTTCCCCAGTCAGCTCCACCCTTTCATTCACTAGTGGATTCTGCGCCCCCCAGTTTGACATCAACACCACGTTGCTTGGCATCATCACCAAGGTGAACTCCTTCATCCATTCATTGACATCGTCGGGCACCCCGCGGATAAGTTCTCGTCCTCTCCTAGCGCAAACACAGTGATACATTCTCCTCTTCCGGACTACGAAGAAATGCTGGAACAATGCCAGTAAGGGACTCAAGGAGCAGGCAAGGCACAAACCGACAAACCCCACCAACAAGCCCCAGGAACGGGGCGCTAGGGCAAATATCGGCAACTCCAGGAAATTCAATAGATAAAGCAAATACGGATGGATCAGGAAACAGAGCCCCAACTCGAATGACCGGACATAGACCCTGACCTCATTATCTCCAGGCGAACACACCGTTTCCTCTGACCCGGGGACCCGAACCTCATAGGGTTGTCGCACGAACCGCACGCGAATCTCCCTGATGTTAATCCTATCCAACCTACATCGGAGGGATCCAATCGCTCTTGGGACAACGGAACACCATGACCCCCTCTCCCTAGGCCGCCGCACCCCCCGCGGCGACGCCCCCTCTCCCACCAACTCCTCCTCCTCCACTCGGCTACTGCCTCCGACCTCGAAACGAGAAGCCATCGGTCGGAAAGAAAATAAATTAATTGTTATTACCTAGCTGATCCGTCAAATCAGGAAGACTTTTGGAAGAAGATGATCGGCGGCGGAAGTCGCAACCTAGCCAGCAAGCGATAGACAAAAGTATTGAACACCGGAGAAGAATCGAAGATGGATGAAAAACTCCCGCCGACTGCCTTCGGGATGTCCCAAAACCCCATTAACATTTCATTAATAATCGCATAAATGCCCTAATGTTTTTGAATCACTTGATATATTGAAGCCTGTTGGAAAGTGATGGGACTCAAGAGAGAGAGAGAGAGAGAGAGAGAGAGAGAGAGAGAGAGAGAGAGAGAGAGAGAGAGAGAGAGAGAGAGACTAACTTTCTTAGCGAAAGAATGAGTAACCATGGCACTAGGCCATGGTTCTCTATATATTCATGTAGAGAGGGAAGATAGAGGGCCTCAAGGAGACCAAGGGTCCCCATTACTCATAGTAATGGGGATCAATGAAGTGGATAATGAAGGAGGGGAGGCCAAAGGCCTCCCTCATTCATAACACTCACCCTTACCCATTCATAACTTTGGTCTCAGCATCTGAGGCAAAGAGGGGGGGGATACTTCTGGACCCAGAGTAAGTGTGTTTGTCTCGTTAAAACCTTAGTTGTGGAAAACCCAGTGGGAAAACCCAACAGCTTAAGGAAAAAGAGTGCAACCCACAGGTTACTCCCCCTGATCCGTACAAGTTTCAGGCTTGCAGGTCTTTCAATTGTCGCATATCAATGTTCTTTACAAGCTTTATAAAAGTACATTTGGACAAAGACTTAGTAAAAAGATCAGCTAAGTTGTTGCAGGACTGGATCTGTCGAACTTCAATCTGCTTGTCGTTCTTTTGCTCATGCGTCTAAAAGAATTTGGGAGAAATGTGCTTTGTCCTGTCGCCTTTGATGTAGCCCTTCTGAAGCTGAGCAATGCACGCGGTGTTGTCCTCAAATAGGGCAGTAGGCTCCAAATCACCGGTCTTCAGGCCAGTGGATTGGAGAATGTGTTGGACAACGGAGCGTAACCAAAAACATTCTCTGCTTGCTTCATGGATCGCGATGAGTTCTGCATGGTTGGAAGATGTAGCTATTGTGGTTTGCTTTACCGATCTCCAGGAGATAGCAGTACCTCTGTAGGTAAAAACAAAACCTGTCTGAGATTTTGTCGTATGCGGATCTGAGAGATAACCTGCACAGCATAACCAAATAACTTGGGGGAGGCACCTCTCTGGTAGTAAAGTCCCAGATCAATTGAACCCTGTAGGTATCGCAGAAGATGCTTTACTCCGTTCCAGTGGCGCTTTGTGGGCGCTGCACTGTATCTGGCTAGGATATTAACTGTAAATGCTATATCGGGACACGTACAGTTAGCCAGATATAGAAGTACTCCAATGGCACTGAGGTAGGGTATTTCAGGACCCAGTATCTCCTCCCCCTCTTCCAGTGGCCGGAAGGGGTCCTTATTTACATCTAGTGATCTTACGACCATAGGAGTACCTAAAGGATGACATTTATCCATATGAAATTTGTGTAGAAGTTTCTTTGTATAATTAGATTGGTATAATAGGATTCCACCTCCTAGGTGTTCTATCTGTAAGCCAAGACAATACTTTGTTTTGCCTAGGTCTTTCATTTCAAAAGTATGTTTTAGGCTTTCAGATATCTCATTGATCTCTGCATGAGATCCTATGAGATTTAAGTCATCTACATATACTGCTATGATGACGAATCATGTTTCCGTTCTTTTGATAAAGATACACGGGCAGACTTCATTATTCGTGAATCCTTGCTGTGCAAGGAAATCACTAAGTCTGTTATACCACATCTTGCCCGATTGTTTTAGACCATATAATGATTTATGTAGCCTTACAGAGAATACGTCCCGAGGCATCTATGTCATCTCTGGGGTAGATTAAACCCATCAGGAAGTCTCATATAGATATTTTTATCTATATCGCCATATAGATATGCAGTCACAACGTTCATGAGCTGCATTTCTAGGCTTTCCAGAGAAGTTAGGCTTATTATAAATCGGAATGTGATCGAATCCATGACAGGGGAATACGTATCTTCGTAATCATTCCCCGGTCTTTGGGAAAAACCCTGGGATATAAGGCGTGCCTTGTAGCGAACGATCACATTATTTTCATCTCTTTTTCTTATGAAAACCCACTTATATCCCACAGGCTTTACACCTATTGGTGTTTGGACTACTGGTCCAAAGACTTTGCATTTCAAGAGTGAGTCCAGCTCTACTCTTATTGCCTCGTCCCACTTTGGCCAATCATCTCTGTGTTTACATTCCGCTAGAGATCGTGGTTCGACATCATCGTCATATTCAGTGACGTGAACGGCAATATCGAACGCAAAATCGTCGTCGACGACTATGCTATTTCTGTCCAGTAATTCTCCAGTACGTACAAAATTTAATGATGTTTCTCCTATTGTTTCCTCTGCTGGGGAAATCAGGAGGGGAGAAGTAGATGGTCTGAGCTCAGCATCCTGTGGAGGGATAATCTTAGTTTCTCCAGGAGTCTTCCTCTTTCGAGGAACTTTATCTTTTGAACCTGGTGGGCGTCCTCTTTTCATTTGATGTACATCCAATTCTGCTGCCGGTGGATTGCATCCATCTATGGGGATGTCAATCCTAGCTGGTGTATTGGTAGCAGGGACGTGTGAATGGGCAATCTTCTGGTTGTCCGTGAACTTATCCGGCAAAAGATGTACTGTATTCTGGATGTGAAGGATCTTCAGGATCTCATCTTCACACAGATTAGTACGCGGATCATATAGGGACAAAGACTTCTGGTCCCAACTAATGGTCTCAGTAGCTTCTGGCTTCTTAGACTGTGTGCCCAGTTTAGGAAAAATTTTCTCATCAAATTCACAGTCAGCAAAACGTGCCTTGAATGCGTCACCCGTCAGGGGTTCAAGGTATCTAATACTAGAGGGCGAATCAAACCCAATATATATACCTAGACGACGCTGAGGACCCATTTTGGTCCTCTGAGGTGGTGCTATTGAGACATATACCGTACAACCAAACACTCTCAAATGAGATATATCCAGAGGTGCGCCATATGCTAGTTGCATCGGGGATAAAGTATGACCTCTAGAGGGTCTTATCCTAATAAGTGATGTGGTATATAAAATAGCATGCCCCCAAGCATCCACCGGCAACTGGGATTGCATAATCAATGGGCATGCAATCCATTAGAGTCTCTTTATAAGAGACTCAGCTAATCCGTTCTGGGTGTGAACATGTGCTACAGGATGTTCAACTTCAATACCCGTTGCCCGGCAATAGTCTTCAAAGACTTGTGAAGTAAATTCTCACGCGTTATCAAGACGTAGTTTCTTGATATGTTTATCGGGGAAATGAGCATGCAACCTTATTATTTGTGCCAATAGCTTTGGAAAAACTAGGTTGCAGGTGGACAAGAGGCACACATAAGACCATTTGGTTGATGCATCAATCAGTACCATGAAGTACCGAAATGTCCCACTTGCGGGGTCCGCAAATGTCACCATGAATTCTCTCAAGGAAGCCAGGAGACTCTAATCCCACTTTCAGGAGGGATGGTCTCGTTATAAGTTTTCCATTGAAACAAGGGAGACAAGAAAATTCACCATTTTGAAGAATCTTCAGGTTCTTCAATTTGTGTCCACGGGATTCAGTGATGATGCGTCGCATCATTGCCGTTCCAGGGTGACCAAGTCTATTGTGCCAGAGTTGGAACTCTGGTAGTGATTGGCACGTCTGGTGCTCAGTCATATTGGCTTCTATTGGTTGAATGTATGTTTGGTAGAGACCCGACGGGAGTCCCTTGAATCGCTCACAGATGATCTTCTGGTCATCTTTATGATGAGTGACAATCAGATATTCAACCTTATTTTCATCTCTGGTCTCTAAGTGATATCCGTTTAAACGGAAATCCTTGAAACTTACGAGATTCCTATTTGATTTAGGAGAGGATAATGCATTATTTATTTGAAGTCCTGTGTTATTTGGGAGCAATATAATTGCTTCACCAGATCCTTCGATTATTTGGGACAGTCCTGAAATTGTGATAACAGGACCGTCATATTTATTTACACTATTAAAATAACAATGATCGCGAAGGATTGTGTGCGTCGAGGCACTATCCACTAGGCACTTATACTTCATCTATATAAGCAAAAACGAAATTTTATTTGAGCGAATGTAGACAACATTCAAAAATAAAAGTTCGTACTAAAATAAAAGATGAAGATACATTGAATTCTAAATGCATAGATAAAAGATGATGCTCAATCGAGAAGGTCGTCGTTCTTGAATTCTTTTGCAGTAAACATTGTTGGCGGCTGAACAACCGCCAAGTTTGTTTCAGGTAGAGACTTCTGGCTCGCCTGGTATAGATCCTGGAGGTGGCGAGAGGTGCGGCAGTTTCTGGACCAATGGCCAGTCATGCCGCATCTATGGCATTTATCCTCCCAGTTCTTCTTAGGAAGTGACACTTGCTCGGTGTTCTTTCGCTTCCAAGTGAAGTTTCGCTTTCCCTTATTGTTTTTGTTTGTCTGGGGAGCTGCACCTCTTGGTTGCTTCATTACAGCTTTCCCTTTGGTGTTTTAGCCTTCCTCTTGTTTTTCCACTTCTGGGAAGAAACGTGGTGGGCTTCAGGGATATGGGCAGTGCCAGCTGGACGTAAGTTATGAGTTGCAAGTAGTAAGTCTCGATTCTGCTCTGTCCTAAGTATGTATGAGATCAGATCTAAGAATTTCGTGAAATTGTGTTCACGATACTGCTGCATGCGGATTGCATCTTTCTCATGAAACGAGGTAAATGTCTTTTCCAATATGCGCTGTTCTGTCACTTCTTCATCGCACAACTTCAGGCGTGAGGTAATGTTATGAAGTGCAGAATTATACTCAGCGACGGACTTATACTCCTGAAGTCTGAGGTTTTCCCACTCATAACTGACACGCGGTAATATAACATCAATTTGATATTTATATCGTGCTTCCAGCGCTGTCCACAAGTCCTTTGGGTCCTCAACCGTTAAGTATTCGGCCTTTAAGGTCCGATCTATATGTTTCCTAATGTAGATTATGGCTTTCACCTTATCTACATCAGATACAGTGGTTGGAGAGCTGCTGCTAGATGTAGCAGAAGCTTCGGCCGCTGCTGGGGCCGAGGAAGGAGCCAAAATGGACCCAAGGAGGGCCATCAAACACAAGTGGAACTTCAGGTCCACTCACCAACTCAGGTAATTCTTCCTTGCAGAGTCAAGGACTTCGAAATCGACGCTTGCCAATTTAGCCATTTATCTACGCAATTTAAAATAAGCATGAATTAATATAAATTAAAATTCACGCATAAAGAAATAAACAAGTAAAAATGCGGGGATCAGCCATATACCTAAAAAAAGTACACAGTCCAAAGTTCGTTTACAGTCCATAAAAGAAAAGAAAAATACAACTTCGAAAACCCAAGTTGGGTCCCTATATCTGCATTTTGAACCTTCGTCTTCATATGCTGTTGCACCGAGCTTTGGCTTTTTATACAAATTTCCTCATTTACAAATTCTCTCAAAAGAAAATAAAAGTGCAAGGAATGTAAATAGGTATACAATGGCCGATCCCGAAAGACACATTTTTACTTATTTAAACATCCACGCAGTTCTAAATATGCTACATGCATAAAAATAAACAACCACGCATATATCTCAAGCATAACATATGGTAAAGGAAACTAGAAAATATAATTATCTCGTAGACCACGTGGAAACGTCATACACCGTTAGGTTAGTTGACTAACGGCAGAGCGGTCTCAGGATCTTTAACATAGTTATATTTTGAAAAATAGAATCCTAGTAAACCATAGATAATAATTTGCAAGAGCGATGTTTAAATAAATTTTTCAACATGGACTATATAAATTAATTGTGATTTTACAAAGTTTTCTCCGAGTTTAAATATGCCAATTTTATATCCAGTACAAATATTTCTCATATTTCAAATGTCGAATTTATAAATTATTTTGTGGCTTCAGGCCAAAAAATAGTTTTAATTATATGGGCTTGTGGCCCATTCCGCAGTTACGCATAATCATTTGCCTCTAATTTTGGCTTCGGGCCAAATTAGAGTTTTAGCTATTAAAAATAAATTTGTAATTTTATGGGCTTGAAACCCAACTCGCTGAAATTATAACCCAATGGCCCATAGGGTTTATTTTGTGAAAACCCCTAATCTCTAACCATCTGGTTAGAGATCAGCCGTCATGCCCCTTCACCTTCTCCTCAATGGTGTAGGGAGGGGGGGAGAGCATTACCGGAGCAATATGCCTCCCCCCACCCCTAAAATGGAAGGGAAAAGAGCCCCCCTTCCTCATTGGTGGGGGGTGATCGGCCGTGGAGGCGCCCCCCTGCAGGGGGGTTCAGCCGGGAGGCGCCCCCCTTGCAGGGGGGTTCGGCCGGGAGGCGCCCCCTTGCAAGGGGGTCGGTGTGCGGGAAGTCCCCCCCGACAGGGGTTGGGGGGTGCGGGAGGCGCCCGTTAGACCCCATCCCTAGGGGGTTCGTTCCGGTTCTTCTTCCCGATGAGAAAAAAAATTTCATGGCAATATGAAGAAATTACTTTGTAAAAGCAAATTTTTCTTTGTATTATTTTAATTTTTACTTGTATGCAAACATGGTAAAAATTTCTATGTTTAGTCCGTTGTAATCTACGGGGATAAGAAGTATACCTCTAGATCGATGATCTAGGGACAACCGTAGAAAAGATCCGTAAAAATAAAAATCCGAGCTTCCGAAAGCTTCGAGAATGCCGCAACGCTCCAACGAATCGCCGCAGCAACCAAAGATTCCTTGCGCGTAGGGGATCAATTTGGTGGGGATTTTAGGCTTGGATTCTTGCTCAAGGAAGAACACGTGCTGATAACGTGTTGGAAAGTGATAGGATTCAAGAGAGAGAGATAGGCAAACTTTCTTAGCAAAAGAATGAGTAACCATGGCACTAGGCCATGGTTCTCTATATATTCATCTAGAGAGGGAAGATGGAGGGCCTCAAGGAGACCAAGGGTCCCCATTACTCATAGTAATGGGGATCAATGAAGTGGGTAATGAAGGAGAGGAGGCCAAAGACCTCCCTCATTCATAACAAAGCCCTCAATTTTAATTAAAATGACCAAAATACTATCCCAAAACACCATTGTAGTTTTTCACTAGGTTTTTACTCCTCAATTTTAATTAGGAATTGGCCAAGTGGTACTTGAGGTCCAACACCCCTTCAACCCAAAAAAGCCCACATGCCCCACATACATTACAGATACTCAGAAGTAGGGGTGGCAATTCGGGCCGGCCCGGTCTTATCGGGCCGTGCCGGCCCGGTCCGGTTTTCTTAAAGGACTGGGCCGGCCCGGCCCGATAAGACTTCGGGCCATTCCAGAGAGGCCCGGGCACGATCCGATAAAAATTCGGGCCGCCCGGCCCGGTCTGATAGGGTTGAATGAATTATGTATTGTGACAATATTTTATCATATTTTTAAACAAAAACTTGTCTCATATGCTTAAAGATGCATCGAAATGGAGCACGAAAGAAGAGGATTAAGTGGTTTGCATAAGGTGATGTGTCCTACATTGTTTTCATTTATTTGGCAAGATGAAGTAACATGTATGGTGGTTCTTTGTCTCTTCTCGGAAACTGAGATCGACCCCCAAGATCCGAAGACAACAAAGTTGGCGCTGTCGGGAAGTTGTTAAAATTTATGATTTTTGGACCTTGATCTGATAAGATTCATGACATTGGACTCAACACCATAAATGAATGCACATTGCTGAAATCCGCTTTAGATCAGTGCGTGGTCAAATTAAAGTGGGATGATCAAATGCTTTTCGTGCCGTGCCGTGCTGCCCATGGGCTGAAAAGCTTGGCCCGGGTCCGGCCCAAAAATGAACCGGGCCGGGCCGGCCCGGTCCAATAAGGATTTCGGGCCAAAATTGTTGGCCCACGCACGGTCTTATCGTGCCGGGCTATCGTGCCGGGCCGAAAATTGCCACCCCTACTCAGAAGCAAACTTGATATCTCTGCACCCAGTTCGGCACCAAAAAGAAAACCCTCCACGAATGGGGCCCGCGTGATAAGAGGTTGAATGGTTTTTTTGGGCCCGTGTAGCTATTACGAACCAAACTTGATTGATTTTGTTATGAATAGGCCCATTGGGCCAATTGGGTATCCAACCCACTATTGAAAGCTATAAATACAAGGGTAGGGGGCTCTTAACCCTCTACACCTATTCTCCCTATATTTCCCTTCACAACACGTTATCAGCACGATCACGCTCGTTGGAGGAGACGGCGGCTCGCGGGGAAGGAGATCCATCAATCGCTCAGATTCAAGAAGATCGTAATCTTCTCAACGGGGAGCGAAAAGGGCATCCTTCACCAACCGTCGCCTAGATTCCTGGTCGAATCTAGAGGTAAAAATCCAAACTTTTTAGATCTAAACTTGCTTTTCTCATTAGATCTGCATGTTTTAGGATCAAAAAGTTTATAAACATGGTGAAATTCAACTTTTTTAAATAGATATGCATGCCTAAAACAATAAAAACTTGTTTTTAGCGATCTAAATAGTTGAAAAATCCGTTTTTACCCCCGCCTTTGATCCAAAAATCCGCACGCCCGTAGGACAGAACGGCGGCGCGCCTCTAGCGCCGCCGGCGAAAAACGCACGCCGCGGCCAGCAGTCGCGGCCTCAGGCCGCGGCAGCCGCGGCCTGACGCCGCGGCACTACGCCGCGGCCCCAGTCCGCGGCCTCCGGCCGCGGCCAGTTGCCACGGCCTGACGCCACGGCGGCCGCGGCCTGCAGGCCGCGGCCCGCCGCCGCGGCGACACGCCGCGGACCCCCCTAGGGTTTCCTGAAACCCTAACCCTAACGGGCTATTTTTTCGGGGGAGGCCCAATATTAACCCTAACGGGTTGTTTTCATAGCCCAAAAGGCCAGAAAATTAGCACATTCACATAAATTATTTTTCTTTTATTTATTTTTGGCCCTAAAAAGCCCAAAATAATTAAAAGAAATTTTGAAAGTGTTTAAAGCGGTAAAATAAAACATTAAAATATGGATCAAAAGGTAAAAAGTTTTTCAAAAAAAAAGGTTTTTTGCACGTCGCACACAAATTTAAATTATTTTAAATGCCTGTGTTTTGATTATCTGCGTGGTTGTATGTCTCGAATATATTATCTGCGTGGATGTGCAATATTAGGCTAAGTTTTTAGGGATCAGCCAGGTTTCCGACACCGTTTTAAATTCCTGCAATTTTTCTTTTTTTGAGAGAAATTTTGTATGTGAGGATGAAAATGTAAAAAGAAGACCGAAGGACACCAAAAAGAAGCTGAAGGCGTTCGTTCAATGAAGATAGGGGCTTCTCTCTGAAGTTCCCGAGTTGTACTTTATTTTTCATGCACTTTATTTTTGATGTAACTTTGGACTGGACTTCTTTTTATTTTTCGGTGTCGGCTGGCTGATCCCCATAGTCCTAAGTCATTTCTCTGTTTCATTGTTTATGCATTAACTGTGTGGTTGTTAATTAGCTTAAATACCATGTTTAATGTCACAATGAAATTTCTTAACAGCATGCGTGAATCTTTATTAATTAATTATTCACATTATCTGGAAAAAAAGCATGTATGTTAAAATCACATTAATTAAATTCATGCTATAAAAATGTTTACATTACATGCGTGGATGTCTGTTTTATTCAGTCTAAATGATACATGCTGTTTTTCTTTACATTGCTAGATCATTAAATGGCCAGACTCGCAAATGTTGACTTCTCGGTCCTAAAGGCCGATGGGTCAAACTACCTGAGTTGGCAGTTGGACCTGAAGTTCCATCTGCGCTCTCATGGTTTTAGTCTCACACAGACTGAAAAGGCAACAACAAGTACTGCCCCAGCTAACAAGGAGGCTTCAGTGGAAGCACCTCATACAGAGGAAGTTTCCGATATATTAAAGGCGAAAGCCATTATATATATCAGGAAACACTTAGACTCGACCTTAAAGGACGAGTACCTCACTGTAGAGGGCCCTTACGAGCTGTGGGATGCACTCGAGGAGAGGTACAGACATCAGAGGGATGTCATACTCCCCCGCGCACAGTACGAGTGGACTCACCTCCGTATACAGGATTTCAAATCCGTAGCGGAGTACAACTCAGCTCTCTTCCGCATCACCTCACGCCTGAAGTTGTGTGATGAACCAGTGACAGAGAAGATGTTGCTGGAAAAGACGTTCATGTCTTTCCACGAAAAGGACACGATCCTTATGCAACAATATAGAGAGAGGAAGTTCACAAAGTACTCTGACCTGCTTTTATGACTGCTTATGGCTGAACAGAACAGAGACCTGTTGGTTGCCACCCACAACCTGCGCCCTCCTGGCTCCGCTCCATTGCCACCTCCTGCAGAGGCTCACTTCCAGTCTTCCCTGAAGAAGAAGACGGACAAAAAGGCAAAATTCCAGAAATGAAAAGAACAGAAGCAGCGGAAGAAGGCCACTCCCCCAGCTCCTCCTCAGAACCAGAAGTTCGTGGACAAGAAGCAGAAGAGGATTCCCAACAAAGGTGGCACTCCCAAGAAAGACTGGGAGGACAAGTGCTCTAAATGCGGGATGACGGGCCACTGGTCCAGAATCTGCCGCACAACAAAACACCTTCAGGACCTCTACCAGGCAAGCCTCAAGCCTCGAGCTGAGACAAACCTGATCGAGAGCGCAGCGTTGGCAGAGACCTCATGGACTCCTGAAGACTTCATGGGAGATGACACTCTCTAGATCTGGACCATTTCTATGCACTAGCAATGTATCTTCTATTTCTATGCATCGTATCTAGTTTTATTTCCATGTCAAAACAATATTTTGAGCATTTATCTTTATGAAAGTAGATCTTTTCTCTTCATTTATTGCTTGAATGTCTTTCCCCTTTTTTAGATATGGAACTTATCTGCCTAGTGGACAGTGCATCGACACACTCGATCCTTCAAAACATAGACTACTTCACGAGCGTAAGTAGCTATTCTGGCCCACTGAGAACAATCTCAGGACCAGTAAACATAATCGAAGGATCAGGGGAAGCAATTATATTGCTCCCTGGCAACACACACATAACACTTAAAAAATGCGTTATCCTCCCCTAAATCCATCCGAAACCTCCTAAGCTTCAAAGACATCCGTTTAAACGGATATCACTTAGAGACGGTCGAGGAAGATAAAAGGGAATACTTGCTTGTAACGGCTCTTACAAATGGTTCAAAAACCATTGTGGAACGTTTCAAAGTACTCCCCTCGGGACTCTACCAAACAAGTATACAAACTCCAGAAACATCCATGGTGGAGCACCTGCAGTGCCCCCAAACACCAGAATTCCAACTCTGGCACAGTCGACTGGGACACCCTGGTTCTGTTATGATGTACCGCATTATAAAGAACTCCAGGTGCATTGACCTGAAGAACCTGAAGATTCTTCAAAAAGGCAAATTCCCATGTCCACCCTGTTACAAGGGTAAACTGATCACGAGACCCTCTCCACTGAAAGTGGATGTGGAGTCCCCCAGTTTTCTGAAAAGAATCCACGGAGACATTTGTGGGCCGATTCACCCATCAAGAGGTCCGTTCAGGTACTTTATGGTCCTGATATACGCATCCACTAAGTGGTCACATGTGTGCCTACTGTCCACCCGTAGGACAAAGATGGGTCCACAACGTCGCCTAGGCATTTATGTTGGGTTTGACACCCCCTCCATAATTAGATTCCTAGAACCCCTTACGGGGGACGTCTTTAAGGCACGTCTAGAAGACTGTGAATTCGATGAAACATCGTTTTGAAGACTAGGCTCACAGACAAAGAAGCCCGAAGCTTCAGAAAGTATCATTTGGGATACAAAAACTTTATGTCACTTTGATCCGCCAACAAGCCAGTGTGAGGAGGAGGTCCTGAAGATTCTCCACATCCAAAACACTGTCCATCTCTTACCGGACAAATTTACCGACAACCAGAAGATTGTCAAATCACATGTCCCTGCTGCTAACACTCCAGCTAGGATTGACATACCGCAAAATGGATGCAATCCGCCTGCAGCAGAAATGGTTGGACCTCTCAAAAAGAGAGGACGACCACCGGGATCCAAGGACCAAGTCCCTCGAAAGAGTAGGACTCTTGGCAATGGTAAAAAAATACCACCACAGGATGATAATTTAAGCCCTGCTACCCCATCTCTCCCAAACTCTCATGAAGAGGAAAAACCGGGAGAAAATGAAGTATCGATACACTATGTACGAACTGGGGAGTATTGGGACAGCAAAAGCACAACAATAGATGACACATTTGTGTGTAATATTGCCATCAACGTCGCGTACTGCGATGATGATATTAAACCACGCTCTCTGACAGAATGTCAAAGCAGAGATGATTGGCCAAAGTGAAAAGCGGCAATATGAGTGGAGTTGGATTCACTCACCAAACGCAAGGTCTTCGGACCAATAGTCCAGACACCAAAAGGTGTAAAACCTGTGGGTTATAAATGGGTATTTGTTAGAAAACGAAATGAACAGAATGAGATCGTACGCTACAAAGCAAGGCTTGTAGCGCAGGGTTTTACCCAACGTCCTGGGGTGGATTTTGAAGCCACATACTCCCCGGTCATGGACGTGATCACCTTCCGATTCCTCATTGGCTTAACAGCACAAGAGGGTTTAGATATGCAACTCATGGACGTGGTTACTGTATACCTATATGGCAACCTAGACCGAGACATCTATATGAGATTGCCTGACGGTTATTCTTTGCCTGCAGCACTAAAAGAGAGAGAACGTGACATCTACTCAGTGAAACTGCAAAGATCATTATATGGTCTAAAACAATCTGGAAGGATGTGGTATAACAGACTGAGCGATTTTCTTGCACAACAAGGATTTAAAAACGACCCAGTCTGTCCTTGCATCTTTATAAGAGCAAAGGCAACAGGATTTGTAATTATAGCCGTCTATGTAGACGACTTAAACCTCATCGGATCTCCTGAAGAGATCGCAAAGATTTCTAGAAGCCTGACAGAAACCTTCGAGATGAAAGACCTCGGAAAATCAAAATTCTGTTTAGGTCTTCAGATAGAACATCTTAAAGATGGGATCCTGTTACACCAGTCAACTTACACATCGAACTTATTGAAAAAGTTTCAGATGGATAAGTGCCACCCCCTCAGCACTCCGATGGTCGTCAGATCATTGGATGTACACAAAGACCCCTTCCGGCCGCTGGAAGAGGGGGAGGAAGTACTAGGCCCCGAAGTGCCTTATTTAAGTGCTATCGGTGCACTCCTTTACCTGGCTAACTGCACCCGCCCTGACATAGCGTTTGCAGTAAACTTACTAGCCAGATATAGTGCTGCACCTACACAGCGGCACTGGGCCGGAGTTAAGCATCTTCTGCGCTACCTCCAAGGGTCCATAGACTTAGGTCTATTCTACAGGAAAGTGGCATCAACTGGTTTAGTTGGTTATGCTGATGCAGGCTACAGGTCCGACCCTCATACAGAGAAGTCTCAGACCGGATACATGTTCACATATGGCGGCTCTGCCATATCCTGGAGATCAGTGAAGCAGACCATGACGATCGTCTCATCCACTCACTCAGAGCTACTAGCGATTTTCGAAGCAAGTAAGGAATGCTTCTGGCTACGCTCGGTGATCCAGCACATCCTCACCTCCACCGGCCTGACGACCGGCGTTCTTGCACCTACTACACTCCATGAAGACAATGCAGCATGTATAGCCAGCTACAGGACGGCTACATCAAAGGTGACAAGACGAAGCATATCTCCCCCAAGTTCTTCTGGACGCACGACCTTCAGAAGCAAAAGCAGATTGAGCTACAGAAGATCCAATCATGTAATAACTTGGCGGATTTGCTTACCAAATCCCTGCCTACTAGTATCTTTGAGAAACTTGTATATGGGATTGGGATGAGGAGAGTGAGTAAATGTAAACTGGGTCAGGATGAGAGAACTATGAACTCATAGATACATAGGAGACTGATGTATAGATTCATAGGAAATCTGCAAGCCTGAAGCTTGGTCAGATAAGGGGGAGTCAACTGCAGAGTTGTACTCTTTTCCCTTGGCTACAGGTTTTTTCCCACTAGGTTTTCCGTAGTCAAGGTTTTGACGAGGCAACCTCGTTGACTCTGGATCCTGAAGTATCCACCCCTAGACACATCCCTAAAACAGGGGAAGTTATGGGTTAACTGTTCTTTCTTTAACAAGACAATTACCCTAACTCGGGTCCTTAAGAATCCACCCCTTATTCAATGTTGGTTGGATAAGGGGAAGTGTTATGAATAGGCCCATTGTGCCAATTGGGTATCCAACCCACTATTGAAAGCTATTAATACAAGGGTAGGGAGCTCTTAACCCTATATACCTATTCTCCCTATATTTCCCTTCACAACAGATTTAAAAATTTAACATCTCCAATTTTATTTCATTTTTTAAAGAGAAACCCCTAATTTGGCCCCAATTAAGAACATACCATAATTGCCACTCAGAATCCTTACCAGCCTATTAGAATCTTTTCTGATTCCCCATTGCCAGCCAATAGCCAAGAACCAAGCAAAAATGGGAAGATCCCCGTAGATTCTTTTCCTCTCCTCTCCTAATTAATACCAAAAAAAATAAAAACAATCAAACTAATTGTTTTTGTCACATATATACCCCTCTCAGATCCCCTATAAATTCCGTCTCTCTCTTCTCTTCTCCCCACAATAACAATCATCACTCAAAAGGTTCATCAAGCGTTTTTTGCAATGGCTGCGACTTGCTCCGCTTCCGATCTAGCTCCCCTCCTCAACTCGACGGCGGCCGCCGACTATCTGTGCTCTCAGTTCACATCCGTGTCCCTCCAACTCACCGACGCGGCCTCCGCCGTCAACTCGACCTACCTCCTCTTCTCAGCGTACCTCGTCTTCGCCATGCAGCTGGGCTTCGCCATGCTCTGCGCGGGCTCCGTCCGCGCCAAGAACACCATGAACATCATGCTCACCAACGTCCTCGACGCCGCCGCCGGCGCCCTCTTCTACTACCTCTTCGGATTCGCCTTCTCCTTTGGATCCCCATCCAACCCCTTCATCGGCCGCCACTTCTTCGGCCTCAGCGACATCCCCTCCGAATCCTTCGATTATCCCTATTTCCTCTACCAGTGGGCCTTCGCCATCGCCGCCGCCGGCATCACCTCCGGATCCATCGCCGAGCGGACCCAGTTCGTCGCCTACCTGATCTACTCCTCCTTCCTCACCGGCTTCGTCTACCCCGTCGTGGCCCACTGGTTCTGGTCCGGCGACGGTTGGGCCTCCGCCGCCCGCAACCCCGGCTCGTCCCTTCTGTTCGGATCGGGTGTCATCGATTTCGCCGGATCGGGAGTCGTCCACATGGTCGGCGGGATCGCCGGCCTCTGGGGCGCCGTGATCGAGGGCCCCCGGATCGGTCGCTTCGACCACGCCGGCAGATCCGTGGCCCTCCGCGGCCACAGCGCCACCCTCGTCGTCCTCGGAACCTTCCTCCTCTGGTTCGGCTGGTACGGATTCAACCCGGGATCCTTCATCACCATCCTCAAATCCTACGGCCCCGCCGGCTCCATCAACGGCCAGTGGTCCGCCGTCGGCCGCACCGCCGTCACCACAACACTAGCCGGTTGCACGGCGGCCCTCACCACCCTCTTCGGAAAACGCCTCCTGCTGGGCCACTGGAACGTCATCGACGTCTGCAACGGCCTGCTCGGCGGTTTCGCCGCGATAACCGCCGGCTGCTCCGTAGTGGAACCGTGGGCCGCGGTGATCTGCGGCTTCGTCGCTGCCTGGGTCCTCATCGGATTCAACAAGCTAGCGGAGAGACTCAAGTACGACGATCCGCTGGAGGCGGCGCAGCTGCACGGGGGATGCGGGGCGTGGGGGATCGTATTCACGGCCCTCTTCGCGAAGGAGAAGTACGTGAACGAGGTGTACCCGGGCCGGGCCGGGAGGCCCTACGGGCTGTTCATGGGCGGAGGGGGCCGGCTGCTGGGGGCCCATCTGCTGCAGATTGTGGTGATCATAGGGTGGGTGAGCGCCACCATGGGGCCATTGTTCTACGTGCTGCACCGGATGAAGCTGCTGAGGATATCGGCCGACGACGAGATGGCCGGAATGGACCTCACCCGACACGGAGGCTTCGCCTACGTGTACCACGATCAAGATTCTTCGAACCATAACGAGAACAACGGGGACTTCATGCTGAAGGCTTCCAACTTCCGAGTGGAGCCCACCGCCACCGACCGGTCAACAACGGCGAGCGCCGCTCAGGTTTGAAAAAGTTTCCATAGGATTGTTTAAGGGTGTGGGAAATAATTTAGGGTGGGGGTGGGGGTTGAGTGTTGGGGAAATTTTTGTAAATTCAGGGGATAATATACATGTGGATCACGATTTGATAACGATCACAAGGTTGGGTGGGGGGTCGCTGATCTTGGACTTTTTGTGATCCATCCACGCTGGTTGGCAGTGTGAGCCAATGGGGTTTGTGGGTTATGAGATAGCTTTTGGACGTCTTTTCATTTATTTACTGCACGGAAGTGCTTTGGAATCATGAACTTTTTGACTGTTTGCGGATTAGTTAATTAGGGGGATCTTGGGAATATTCGATCTACCGTTTTTTAGATCGCGTCTATTGGTGTTATTATTTTATAATCATCATCATCTTTGAAGAGAGGGAAGAAGAGTGAATTGATAAGCTCTAATCTTTGTTGAAAGTGTTTATCTTTGATCTCTTGTTGAAAACGTTATATTTGTAATGACTTGATTGGAGGTTAAATCTTACACAGGGTTCACATGTTATTTTTCTTGGAATAAATATATGATCGGATTAAACTTTGGTGGTGAAAATTTGAAAAAAAATTGTGAAATAAATTAAATTTTGGCTGCCCAAACCCAGGGAAAACCCGAGCCCAGCCCAGCAAATACTCGTTACAAAAAAATTCTGAAACCATTGAATTTGCAACAATCGGATCAAAGGTTAAATAGTGTTGAATTCACATTATTTTTCATATGTTGATCATCCATGAGATATAGAACACTCACCGTGCACTACAAATTTAAATTCCGAAAATGTCCCGTTGTGCGCGGTGAGTAAAACGACCGATCTGTTGTGCGCCCGAAAGCACCTGCTCCCACCGAAGAGACGTAGCAGGACAAGGCATGCACACAACAGAATGCTAAGGATCGTCGGGGACCGAGAACAAAGATCAGCAACAAACATCGCACAAATAAGATTGCTTTTAGGCCGTGGTTCGGCCAAGGGGGAGAACCGGTGAACTTTATTACGAAAGGAGAGAGCAAATACAAATCTTATCTCTTTGTCCAACGAAGAATAAGGACACAATGATCTCTCCAAAAGCTCACAATACAATCTATCTCCAAGTTGGCTCTCACAAATGGCGGCTCAAATTCTCTCAATGTGTTCTTCTAGAAACCCTAATCTAAAACCCCTTATTTATAACCCTAGGATAAAATAGGTGTCATCATTGGCTAGAAATTCCCAAGGATACGGATCCCGACAATTACGACATCCAATCTCATCATCGATGTACGCAATTAATGCTATCGTACCCTAGTGGGCCTTCGTCGCATCCTAGTGAGCTGCATCACATTGTGCCCCCTTCGACCGAGCGATCTTCTTTTGTATCAAACAACCGAAGTGCCGAGCCATGCATACGAGCCTTCGACCATCGAACCTCCATACGACCGTTCGACCGAACACAGACTCTAAACACATTACGACCGAATGACCTAATACTAAACGATCAACCCTCGGAATCGAACTTACGACCGAACGACCAACCGCACTGTAGAAGCCAAATGCTCTGCATTCTCGTATCTGTTTGTGCAGAGTCAGATAGATCGAATCTGAGCACATCCAAGTTATCTCTGCACAAGATAACTCGTCTGTATCACGACTACTTCTCTTGCGTGGAATCGAGCTAACTTCTCCATAAATCTCCACCTTAGCGAGTTCGAGCCTCTGTCCAGCGGATGACCCTCACTGATCTTGGTCGAGCATCGAATGGTGTTCCCCCTTATTTTTGCTCCGAAGAGCCAAATGTCCAGAAGGACCAACTGCTCTGCCGAGCTACGCCTGTCCCCTCCTAGGACTGGCTTGACCCTTTCGAGTCTCAATGCCCCTAAGGGCTACGACTGGCTCTATTGAGCATCAACTGGCTCCACCGAGCTCAATGCCCCCTCCTGGGGCCGACTTCAACTTCATCGAGGAACCACATTGAGTAAGTCCAAACAATGGTTGAACTTGAATCCTGATACAACATTCGTTAGCATGTCCACTGGGTTGCCTTCTGTTCCGATCTTCAACAAGTTGATGTCGTCATCGTGTTCTGCCACATAGTCCCTGACAAAGTGGAATCAAACATCGATATGCTTCATATGAGCATGGAAGACCTGATTCTTAGCCAACTGCACTACACTCTGGCTATCACAATGGACAGCGTACCTCTCTTTGTAGACTTCCAAATCATCCGTCAAACCCATCAGCCATATCGTCTTCATCACCGCTTCAGTCAATGCCATATACTCTGCCTCCATAGTAGACATGGCCATCATAGACTGAAGGATACTCTGCCAACATATTGGTACGCCAGATAGGGTGAAGACGTAGCCTGTCATCGATCGCCTCTCATCCAAGTCGCATGCATAGTCAGAATTGACATACCCGACAGTGTGCAGACCATGAACACTTCGGCCATATGTCAGTCCGACGTCGACTGTGCCATTGATGTACTGCAAGATCCACTGCACTGCTCGCTAATGCTCTCTCCACGGGTTGTGCATGTATCTACTCACCAGGCTGACCGCATGTGATAGATCCGGTCGAGTACATACCATTGCGTACATCATGGCCCATACCGCATTGGCATACTACACGCTTGTTAGGAGATTCTTTTCTTCTTCATTCTTCGGACAATATTCGGCATTGAGCTTTAAGTGAGGTGCAAGTTGAGTAACTACGAACTTTATCTACATATCATGTAACATGTAATAATAAACAAGTAATCTAATTAACTTCATAATTTAAAGCACAATGGAAATTGTTAAGGCTAAAATTGACTGGCACAGTTGTCCAGCTGATGGGAACGCCAAGCGCTGAGCTGGAGCCTAGTCAGCCTTCGAAGTGGGACCCTCGGTTGGGGGAACCGGGGTCGGTAGTTGATGGTAGACAATGGTACGACCGATGATCGACCTAAGAACAATCGTTGGATCGATCGTTCGAGATCGAAGAGCTTGGTAACGACCTTGGGCGTTGGATGGAGATCGTCAATCTGCACCACAAATAGTCGTCAGGGGGTAAGATCTGGGTTCCGACCAAAAACCCCTCCGATGCTCAATTTAGTAAGGAACTTAAGTGAGAGAAGGAGCTTGTTGTAGTAGGGATCGACCCACGGAGGTTCGTCCCTAGACTAACAATGCAAGCTCGAATATGAAATGGAAAAGTAAGAAGGTAGAGTTCTAAGTATTAGCACTCGTACCTTGAAGGTGGAACCCCTTTACCTTTGTCCGTCCACTTATTTATATGCAGCTCCCCCTTGATGAGGCGTAACCGTCCCTCATTGATTTGGGCACGATCTTCTCCGGGATTCGAGCTAACGGTTGCCCATTTACTCGGTCCCATTAATTTTCCCCCATTAATGTCGACGGGAGTCCAACGGTTGGGAAGAACTATTTCTCCGACCGAGTCTAGCACCGCTCATGTGTCGTCGGTGGGCCTTGGGCCATTGCTGCATGATATTGGGCTGTGATTGGGCCTTAGTCACCCTACACTGTTTTGTGGGCTGTATCTGTGTATGAACATTGGCTCCGGTCATTCGTTCTTGAGAGGTTGCGCTGATTGAGGACGGATGGCGAGTATTCTCATTAAATGGGGCACTGTATTTGAAGTAGCTGATTTAATTCATGCCGCCAAACTTCTCGCCTTCCGTTGATCTCAACCGTCGCTTTTGGCGATTCCCTAACACGTGTCAGTCACCGGGTACTGAACCAACGAAAATTCCTTTGTGTATAAGAAACTAGGGTGATGAAGCCAAGGATGTTTGCGTTCTGGTCTCTTGGCAGTTTGAGAAAACTTCCTCTCAGCATCCAAGAAATGGTGGGAAGAGCATATAGGGATTTGACTTAGGAGCTAGAGGGAGCTTTCGAAGAGGACCGGAAGAGAAAAAGGGTCGCAGAGGATGCTGGAAGCTCCTTAAGTCCAGCTGTCGGGGCTTTGACTACGTCTCCTTCGGGTCCTCGAGGTGGGGCTGAGTCCTCCGATGCCCCGCCTATCGATAGGAGGGCATACAAGGACATTGTCCCTCCGATCCCTTCCGTCGGCTTCATCCCCCGGAGTTTAATCACCTTCTGCTGTCGAATCTCATTTCGACAGGACTCCCCGCGAAGGTTCAGGGGGAGCCTTTTCGGCCCCCGTTCACCGTGGGAAGGGACGAGTTGGTCCTTCTGGACCTTGGGACGGGGGCCCATTTGGCGGAGAATATCACTCCGCCGAGGGATTTCGACTTCCTGCAAGGGGTCGATCTCGAGAGGATTGCCAATAGCTTCGTTCGCAACGGCCTTCAGGTTCGTTACTACCGAGCCATCTTTCTTTGTTCTCCCTTCTGGTTTTGCTGAATGTTGCCCTCTGCAGGTGACCATTT
The DNA here is from genome assembly GCA_030789695.1 of Scilla litardierei. Taxonomy (NCBI): domain Eukaryota; kingdom Viridiplantae; phylum Streptophyta; class Magnoliopsida; order Asparagales; family Asparagaceae; genus Scilla; species Scilla litardierei. Next base: position 8,973,073 of record CM061138.1, on the reverse strand, counting down.
TTGGTGCCTGCCTGCGCCACCGGACCCTTGAGCTGATCGAGGGGCAACGCCGGCTGGCGGCCGTCGAGAACCTCGACTCCGAGCTCCGAGATCAGGTGAGAAAGCTGGAGGACGACCTGGGGGTGACCATGTCTGTTAAAGCTGTGTCAGACTGGACGGCTGTGGAGGCAAAATCCAGCTACACCGTCGTTTCGACCACCAGGAAACAGGCGGAAGCTCAGTAGGAGAGGGAGCGATCTCAACTTCGTTCTGAGCTCGAGGCATCGAGGAAGGAGGTTGCTGACCTTCAGTTCCAACTTCTCGAGAAGGGGAAAGAGGTCGATGCTTACAAAGCTCGGACCACCTCCAAGATGGATAAGGTGGCGAGAGCGATAAAAGACCTTTTTACACCCGACGATGCCTCGTCTTCCTGATTTTTGCAAAGCCCTATTTTTGTAAAACAGCTTTTGAGCGAGTTTTGTGTAACTATTTAGATATATGGAGAAAGGATTTTTGCAACGTGAATCTTCTGTGTTTGATTTTTTACCGCGTCTCTGAGATATGTGCGTAGGTATGTGGCCCCTCAACGATGCAAGTTTAGCAGACTTGGGTCGTTGAAGTGTCATGACTCTATCTGACGAGAATTTGTTTGTCATGGTTGTTCGGTGACGAGGGGTTTGGTCCCTTACGACCGACGATAAATCAGAGTTGTTCAGTGGCAAGGGTGATCTCTTGGTTTACGGCTGACGATTGAGGGTCGAAGGTCGGTCGGTTGCGTGGGATTCGATCCCTTCAACTTACGGCCGACAATGATCGAGAGTCGTTCAGTGGCAAGGGTGACCCCTTGGCTTATGGCTGACGATCGAGGGTCAAAGGTCGGTCGGTTGCGAGGGATTCGGTCCCTTCAACTTACGACCAATGACAATCGAGAGTCGTTCAGTAGCAAGGGTGGCCCCTTGGCTTACGACTGACGATCGAGGGTTGAAGGTCGGTCGGTTGAGAGGGATTCGGTCCCCTCGACTTATGGCCGACGACAATCGAGAGTCGTTCAGTGGCAAGGTGGCCCCTTGGCTTACGGCTGACGATCAAGGGTCAAAGATCGGTTGGTCACGAGGGATTCAATCCCTTCGACTTACGGTCGACGACGATCGAGAGTGTTACAACTAACAACGAATAACGATCTACTGTGTACTTATCATAGACATGTATAGGTCGGGAAGGGAACGATCGATTTACCCCTTTAGTACAAACATTGATAATACTTTCGTAGATGTTCTACATTCCAAGGATGAGGGAGTTCCCTATTGTTACGACCTAAAGATCGTAGGGGTCCCACCCGAATCCGCCCACATGATCCATGGACTCTCCACTTCATGAAAGGGTCGCCACCCCGAAAATCCGGGGCAATATGGAGACGGGCGCGCCTTGTAGCGTTCCCCGACCCGGTCGAGGCGAACAACCACAGCCACTCGACCCGCCGGGGGTAGCGCGCTTGGGGACGCTTGGGTAGCTAAGCCGGGCCTACTGACAGGCACGGACATATCCTTCCGAACAGGCGGACCATAGCTCATGACCGATCGGTACGACCCGCCCGATTCCCATGAACCGCGGCGCCTAGAGTGATACAGCCCGACCTTTAGTTCGTCGCCAACGACAAACAACCTAGGATAAGGACACGACTGACACATACGTCACCCGACCGACTGACGGTTAGAGCTTTCGGCCCTGACATTCCGACAAAAGCACCCCTTGGCCGTTGCGCCGCCTGACAAAAGCAGGTCAGGAACTCCTGTTCCTGACGTCCTTGTCCGAAGCTTCCGCTGACAACCGAGCCAGCTCAGCACGCCTAGTCATCACCCGTCAGGTATAAATACCCCCTCTCCTCTTACGGAAAGGGTGTTGGAAAATTCTCCCTTAATCTATAATTCACACACGAGAACAGAGGTCGTCCATATCTTTGTTCTCCCACCCATAGCTCGCCACGTGCGGTCGACACACCGTTAGTCCGGCCGGCGTGTCTAGCCCCCATTTTAAGCCCTATTACTGACTTAGGCATCGGAGGGGCTAAGGGTTGAACCCCAACCCTGCCCTTCTGACGAGTTGTTCGTGCTGTAGGAGAGCTCGCCCCTTGACCAAAGTCAGCTTCAGCCCCCTGCCGTCCAACCTTCCTCAGCTGCATCCGGCGAGATTCGACCCCGTGAGCACCACCGACAACGGGTCCAACTTCTTCACCCCACTAATCACTTGTAAAACAGCCTACCTAAACCTTCTTCCCCATATAACCATCGTGCCCTTGGTTCCCCATAATACAAATTCATTGTACGCGAGTTCCACCTCGTAACAATTGGCGCCATCTGTGGGAACGAAGGGTCACACCCATGTTAGACTCCATGCCGATCTCGCGGAACCCTGACCACGACAAAGATCCCGTGGGTCAGGAACCGCTCTCTCTACAAATCACCCCGGCGTCCGACCCCCTTCTGGGGATGGGCACCGAAACTGAACATACTTCAGCCCACGCCGTCCTGAAGAGCTTCGAAGCCGTCACTCAGGCCAGGGGAGGCTATCAGACGGCTGGAACGGAGCCTCCGCCCGGCCCCTCAGAGCCCCAAAACGGGAGGCGGAATCTCCACCTTCAGTTCGAGGAGGAGGGGGAGAACAGGGGGCTCGCTGAGGAGATTGCGGCCCAACAAAGGCTCCTGGAAGAGGAGATGGAAGTTGCGCGGCGGTGGAGGCGCCTGGGGAGGCGGCCGCCACGCAAAGGCGTTTGGACGAAGCGGCCGAGACCGCCCGAAGGGCCTACCAGGACGAAGAGGCCGCTCGCCGCCAACTCCGCCTCATCGTCACGGAGCGCGAGAGGCTAAGGAGAGAGAACATGAGCAACCGAGCAATCCTTGACGAGACGGCGACGGGTCGGCGGCTCGGGGACGGGCGGGACCCGTTGCTGAACAGGTCCCCACCCGGAGGAGGCAGCCCGCGTCGCCTGCACCACCCCTCCGATACCCTGCACGAGGAAGCCGTTTGTCGACAACTACGCTTCCTCACCGCCGAGCGCGAAAGGCTTCTTCGGGAGAATCAAGAATGGATGGAGGCCCGAGGGGAGCTGGCCGGGAGGCGCTGGCGCTGGGAGAACCGTAGCCCGCAGCCCGTCGGATCCTCGGCCCAAGGAGGGAGCCCCGCCAGACGACTGTCGGGCTACTCCCCGGGGCCGGAGGACCGTCGGCGGCCGAGATGCGACCGAAGCCAGACCCCCGAGTGGCGGAGGGGGGATGCGCCGGATCGCCCTACCTACCCGGAGGAGGCCACGCCACTTGCACGATGAATCACGTCCGCCCCAAGGCCCATAAGGTTCAAACCCCCTCACTTGGCCACGTACAATGGGAGAGGCGACCCCCTCACACACGTGCAGCAATACCGGGGGCGATGGAGGCGCAGGACGTGGATGAGGCGTTCCTATGCCGACATTTCTCCCAAAGCCTGAGGGACACCACGTTGGACTGGTACTTTGGCTTGCCCGCGAGGTCCGTCGGGAGCTTTGGCGAACTATCCCACAAGTTCTGCCAAGAGTTCCGGGCCGGGCGGACGAAAAAGAAGCCCTTAGACTATCTCAGCACGATAGTCCAAGGGGAGGGAGAGACAACGGGTAGATACCTCCGCCGCTTTCAGGAGGAGAGACGGGCGGTGTTGACATGCGGCGATGAGGTACTTATGCTGGCCTTCAAAACGGGGTTGCGGACTCGGAGCCTCCACAAATCCCTACTCCGGGATCCGCCGACCGACTATGAGGCATTGGTTGCTATGGCGGAGAGGCACGCGTTGGCCGAAGAGACTCTCGGTGCAAAGGCCTTATTCCCCCCGGCGAAACCGTCCCAAGGCGAACCTCGATCACATCCCCGACCGAGGCAGGAAGAGGGGGACCGAGGTCATGACCGGCTAGCCCGACCAAGGTGGGAACCGCCCGGGCCTCGCCCCCAAGATCGCCCTGGTCCGGCGCGCGAGTTTGCTCCGGCACAAGGGCTCCCTCGAGTCGTCCCAAGACAAGAGGGCCCCCTACGGGCGCATTACACGCAACTCAATGCTCCCCTGATCGAGGTGATGGCCGCGGCTACACGAGCCGGACTGCTGCCCGAGCCGCCCCGCGAAATGAAGTCGGACCCAGCCCGGAGAGATTTTAAGAAATACTGCCGATACCACCGGGACCACGGCCACGACATTGACGACTGCTTCACCCTCAAAAGGGAAATCGAGCGGCTGATCCAGGCGGGCCACCTGGGGGACTTCGTCGGAGGCCGGAGACCGGACCGAGAAGATGGAAACCACCGAAGGGCACGGAGGGCAGACCCTCCTGCAAACGGCGAGCGGGAAGAGCTTCACCCCCCGAAACCCGTCATGCGCATAAACACGATATGCGGCGGGCCATCTTCATGAGGGGCATCGTCGTCAAGCAAAAAGGCGTATGCGAGACAAGTGATGACGGTGGGTCTTGGAGGGGACCAGAGAGGGAGAAGGATGGCCTACCCTCCCATCACTTTCAGCGACGAGGATCTGGAGGGGGTCGAGCAGCCCCACGACGACGCCATCGTCATCGAGGCCCAGATTGGGACGGCCATCGTCAGCCGCCTCCTGATCGACACAGGGAGCTCCTGCGACATCCTGTTCATGTCCACCATCGAAAAGATGGGGTTAAGGCCGGTGGACCTGAGACCCTGTACCGGACCCCTCGTCGGATTCACCGGTCACTCGACCCCCATCATGGGAGTGATCACGTTGCCGATAACCCTCGGAGAAGAGCCAAAAGTCGTCACTCGAATGACGCTGTTCGTTGTGGTCGACATTACGTCGACGTACAACGGGATCATAGGACGACCTTACATGGCGGCCATCGGAGCGCTCCCCAACCTTCTCCACCAGATAGTCAAGTTCCAAACCCCCCGGGGGGTAGGGATCGTACGGGGAAGCCAGAAGCTGTCTAGGAGCTGCTACGTGGGGTCGACCAAGCACAAGGGACCAAAGATGAACCTGAAGATCGACTCACCCGGGCGGAGTTACGACCCCTACCATCCAGAGTTAGCTCCAGCCGATGTCACCGCAAAGAGGAACAGGACCGGCCGCGCCCCTAGAGCCCCCCTGAGAAGGACGGGCTAGTCACTCTAAAGGACGTGGAGCGCTGGACATGGTATTGCCGGAAACTGTAAGTCATGAATGAAATATCTTGTTCCCTTTCTTATCTTAGAATTTCACCTCTTCCGCATGAAAATTTCAGTTCAAACCTCTCAAAGACTCCGGGGCAGGACCAATCCTCGCCACCCAAACCGGAGAGGGGCACGGGCCGAGCTGCGTAGTCGCTCCCCCCCAAAGAAGACCTCCGGGGCAAGTTCACTGAGCTTGGCCACCCAAACCGGAGCGCCATATGCGGGGTAGGCGACGGCCCAATACCCGTCCGACTATAGAGGCTGCGGGGAGGCGACGGCCCAATACCCGCCCTCTCAAAGACTCCGGGGCAGGACCAATCCTCGCCACCCAAACCGGAGAGGGGCACGGGCCGAGCTGCGTACTCGCTCCCCCCCAAAGAAGACCTCCGGGGCAAGTTCACTGAGCTTGGCCACCCAAACCGGAGCGCCATATGCGGGGTAGGCGACGGCCCAATACCCGTCCGACTATAAAGGCTGCGGGGAGGCGACGGCCCAATACCCGCCCTCTCAAAGACTCCGGGGCAGGACCAATCCTCGCCACCCAAACCGGAGAGGGGCACGGGCCGAGCTGCGTACTCGCTCCCCCCCAAAGAAGACCTCCGGGGTAAGTTCACTGAGCTTGGCCACCCAAACCGGAGCGCCATATGCGGGGTAGGCGACGGCCCAATATCCGTCCGACTATAGAGGCTGCGGAGAGGCGACGGCCCAATACCCGCCCTCTCAAAGACTCCGGGGCAGGACCAATCCTCGCCACCCAAACCGGAGAGGGGCACGGGCCGAGCTGCGTACTCGCTCCCCCCAAAGAAGACCTCCGGGGCAAGTTCACTGAGCTTGGCCACCCAAACCGGAGCGCCATATGCGGGGTAGGCGACGGCCCAATACCCGTCCGACTATAGAGGCTGCGGGGAGGCGACGGCCCAATACCCGCCCTCTCAAAGACTCCGAGGCAGGACCAATCCTCGCCACCCAAACCGGAGAGGGGCACGGGCCGAGCTGCGTACTCGGTCCCCTCCCCCTAAAGAAGACCCCCGGGGTAAGTCCACCGAGCCTGGCCTCCCAAACCAGAGCTCCATGTGCGGGGTGCCCGATGGACCAATACCCTCCCTCCCCAGAAAGGGCCTGTCACCCCTCTCCTCAAACCTCGGGAAACGAATCAGGGTCCGCAAATCAAGGCAACCCCAACGCAGAGCCATCCCTGAGGAGTAACGCCTGACCCCCATAAAGCCGACGACCGAAATGACTTGTCCAACCCAAAAGGACACTCGGGACGAACGCCACTGACAAATGGCACGCCTGCCAAAAAACGGGGTCTGCGGAGTCACATCACACGTCACCCATCGGGAACGCTCCCCAAAGAACGAAATTCCAAGACGGCCCCGACTCTCCATGAAGAGGAAATGAGGGCAGAAATACACCATTATAAATCCCCCCCCCCTCAGCTTCCTTGAGGGGGGGAGGAAGGCGAGAGAAAGGATGTGGAGAAAGACTAATCATTTTGCCACCCTCTCCCCCTAAAAATGCGCGGAAAATGCGAGCTTCGCCGACCGCCAAAGTAAACGATCCCCCAACAGGATATTCCCCTTACACGACGGTTGCCCAGCCTGCTGCTCCCCTCCTTCCTTTAGACAACTTACGGCATGGGAACTGGAGCTCCACTGGCATACCATGCCTCTCCACGAACGCCCCGCGTACATAGGTGCGGCTGGCAGACAACCCGATGGATGGGACAGACCTGCCAAATCACCTCACCGGACACCCCGGCAGCCGCCCGTGTCACCCCGGCAGCCGCCCGCGTCACCCCAACTGAGGGGGACTTGTCCCCGAGCGCCGGCGTGCTCCAACAGGCTACTCTGCTTGCTCCGGTAGCACCCCCTTCCACTCATCGACCTCCCCTGGACCGTTTACGCCAGGAGGACGCACAGATGGGCTACGGACCGCGTCCCTTCGCGCCTATCACACGGAGACTCCAGTCGATGGGAGCAACAAGGCCCCACGGGATAGAACAGCCACCAAGGACTCCCTCTCCCCCCAATTCTGGGAACGAGGGCCAAAGCCACTGCCTGGCTCCGACGCGACCATCCACCCCTACGCCGAGGGTGAACCCTCTGAATCAACTCCACGCCCCTTGTCAGGGGCGCGACGCCAGAGAGAGGCGGATCAACTACGATGAGAACATCAACCTACCTAGAGCGATTCAAAGTTACGCCTACGGGCCGATTCAATGTTACGCCTACAGGCCGATCCTGTTTTAGGAAACTATCAATAATAGCTGATGAAAAGACTACTCTCGGTTGACCACTGGTTATAGCTCAGGTACACCTAGACGCGAGCAACCCACGAAAAGGGAGGCTACCTCGCTGTAAAATCTCTCAGGCGCGCTACGTGAAATAAAGGGAGTTAACACGATTCCCCCAACGCCAGGATAGAAACAGCCGCACCAAGGCATAACTCTAAGAAGGGAATTTATGCACACACACAGGCAGAAAATCCCAGAAAAATGCAAATATCAGCCCCGTGAATCTTCACTTTCTTTCGTTTTTAAAAATAAAAAAGGGGGGGAGCCTATACAAAACTACTTGGCGCTTCCGCCAGTCACGACGCCCTCTCCCTCAATGGAATCTCCCACCGCCCCGCCGGCCTCTAGCTCGTCGCCCTCCCCTCCGTCTCCATCCCCCTCCTCGTCGCTGCATGCGGCAAGCCCATCAAGGTCGACCTCTACCGGCGGGACCAGGCCCGCCACCTTCTCCTTCATCCGAGCCAAGCAGGCTTCCCATCCCTCCGCGCGGCCCTTCTCCATGCCCTCGGACATCGAATTTGCGAGGGCTGGGATGACGGTTTTCTCCTGGTACGTCCGAAATTCCTCGACCCTACGGGCCAACTCCTCCTCGGCGGCCTTGGCACGCCCCGCTAGATCCCCCGCACGAGCCTCCTCCCTCCTAAGGGCCTCCTCCAGCTCCTTCGCTATCTCTCCAGCCTCGGCCGCCCTCTGCTCATGATCGGACACGACCGTCTGCAGGCGCTCTACGTCCGCCTCGTATCTGCCGCCCCTCTCCCTCTCCTTCGCCAGGTCCTCGCCAGTGCTCTTACGAAAAGCAGCGAGCTCGGCGACCACTCTAGCCACGGCGCCCTCGGCCTTGTGAATGGCCGGCACGTGCCTCATCATCCCAAGCATCAAGTTGATGATCTGAGTAAAGAAATGCATAAAAGTGAACCCATTTAGGGTGTTCAATAAAACCCGCTGAAAAACGTCGCCCATCTTACAGAACATACCTGGACGCCGTGCATCACCGCGGTCCCGCACAGACCCTCAGGCTCCACTGCTTCCAGCGCCGCCCTATCACGGGGCAGGAAAATGTTCTCCGCCAGCCTCGCCGCCATACCTCCGTCCTCAAACACGGACTCATCACTTGCTACTTTGTACGACGCCCGATGAAGCGCCCCGTCGGGGTAGCCCTCGACATCGGTCCTCTTGGCCTTAAACTTAACCAATGAGGCCTCACAGCGGGGGTCGGCGGCCCTCTCGAGACCGAACATGGGACAACCATAAGGCCAAGGGTCCCATCCTCCGGACCCGGTCGGGCCACTCGACGCTTCAGCCCTCCCCGGTTGACCACTAGCCAACGCCCCCTCCCCCCCGGCAGGTGCCAGGGGGCTAGACGGCCTCGTTTGGGGCATTTCCCCCACTCCTCCTATCGACCCTTCGTCCCCGCCCTCCAAGTCGATGACGGGATTCGACATCCCCTCCCCGGCTCCACCGTCCGGCGGACCGGTTTCCCCCGGCGCGTCAGGCTCGGACGACTTCGTCGGCCTCTTCCTCCTCTTCGTGGACGCTGGCACCCCAGTCGAGCTCCCCGCCCCTCCTTACGCTCGCGACCTCTTGGGGCCAACTCTTGTCGACGATCGCCCCGCCTGCTCTGAGGCCCGCCGCATCATTTCCTCGAGGGACAGACTCATTGTGCTACCTGCCAAAGAGAGAAAGTTCAGCGTAAGCACATCAGGCACATGAACACCAAAATCTTTTGTACCTTCGGGCCATATGTACGCCGTTATCATCTCAGCCCGAGCGAGCATCCGATAATCTCGGCCCTCCGCTGGTATGGCCATTAAAATCTGGGCCACCACTTTCTCCTCGTCCCCCAATTCCACCCCCCCTCTCGTCTTGGGATTCAGCTCCGCCCAATCAGACCTTATCAGCACATCCTCCGGCACCTCCACAAACACATACTGCTTGTGCCACGACTTAATTTTCCCAGGCAACCCCCTAATGAGCGGATGCGTCCTCTTTGCGGAGAGATAGTAGCATGACCCCAACCTCTTGACCAAGAAAAGTGGCGAAATAAGGACAGGGAAGGGCTAACCTGGTTGCTTACACACAGCACTAGGAACCCCACAATGGCACTGATGACATTGGGCATCAGGCGATACAGGGGCAGTTCCAGGAAGTTCAACACTTCCAGCAAGAACGGATGGGGAGGGAAGCGCAAACCTTACTCAAACGAAGATACGTATACTCCAACCTCCCGGTCGCCTGCAAAACACACCCTTTCTTGCGGCTCCGGTTCACGAACCGAATACGGCGGCCTGACGTACATCGTGAAGATTTCCGCAACGGATTTCTTCAGCACCGACTTCACGCCCGCAATCTCGATGGGCACCCTTCCTGTTTCCGCGGTGGAGCTCCCTTCCCCAACTACCCCCGAACCCTGACCCCGAAACGGAGACATCGAGGAAGACATTTGTAAAGCGGGTGTCTTACCTAACGGGTGCCGACGACTCGGGCGCTTGCGCTACTCCGCTGACCGCTCCCACGAGGACGACTCTGGCAAGGATACTGAAATCTCCTACGAGCCCTAGCTGCTTGTCAAAAATTTTCGCCCGACAATCAGCTTTGCTTCCCTCCCCTCCATGAGATCTCTTTATAGCGACTGCGCAAACCATCATGACCGTCGACCCCAAGACACGCGTCACCAATCCGGGCCCTGTCCATCATCGACCCACGTGTTCTGACGCTTCGCGTACTGTCAAAACCGTCAATTCCGCCACGCGTCAACACTACAGTGGTCGGGCTGCCTCGGTTCCCGCCCGCCGTCGATTCGCCAGGATGACGTCTAGTCATACGACCGCCATCAATTCCCGCCCAAATCCCTGCGAAATAATTACCCCCATTCGAAATTACCCCATGTGCCGCGCGTTCCAAGATTTAGTCCGGCCTCCGTCAGGGCGGCCAAAACAAGAAGTCAGCGCTCGATCCAAGATTGAGTCTGACCTCCGTCAGTACGGCCAAAACAAGAGCTTCCCTCGTACCAATGAATCGTCCGATCTCCATCGGCTCGGCCGGAACAGGAATCCGCCACCCAACTCAGTTGGATCTCAATTCCAACACTTGGCAAACTTTCGTACGAACCAAGCAACTTTGCCCCACCACTGCACCACCAGGGCCCGTGCCGGGCTTCCCGTGCTGGGCTTCCGAGCAAACCGCCGGAGAACGTGACTCATCTCAACTCCCCTCTCCCAGATACCTTGGCAGAGCGGAGTTGGGGGCAATTACGTCCCTCATAAAGCTGACATTCTACGAGCAAACCAAGTCAGAATATAGTTCGGCACAAAACAATCACAATGTATTTACTCAAATAGCTAACCCGTACATTGGACTTTCCACACACTACAACAACACATTGTTTATAACCCTCTCACAAGAAGGTACGGACCTCCCCAAACCCACGTTTCTAGCGGCGCCGCCTCTCAACCGACCGATCTCTCACATCCTTAACCACTTGCCGAATCGCCGCCTCCTTAGCTTCTTGCAGCATCGGCACAACATGCTCGTCATGATAGCGGCGGATAGCGGCTTCGATCAGTTTGCCCTCAGCGTCCCGTTTTTCCTCCAATCGCCACACCGCTAGACCCTTCTCCCTCTTCTCGGTCTCCAGGGCGACCTTTAGGTCCTCTATTTGCCGCCTCTATACCCCGATCACTGCTTCCTTGCTAACAACTTCCGAGGTATGCTTCGACCGGATATCATCCCTCTCTCGCGTTACTTCTTGGAGCTGCTTCTCGACCATTGCTTTGGACGAATCGAAATACGCAGCCCGCCCCTTCTCCACCCCGTAGGCCGCCCTAACCCTCTCCAGCTCTTCCTCCGTGTCCCTCAGCTTCGCCTTGACCTCACCAAGGTTCGCCTTCGCTACATCCAGAGACGCCCTGGTGACGGTCGCGGAGGTACGGCCCCACAGGGCTAACACGTTCGCGATCATCTACATAAATCTCGAATCAGCGAGACACGAACAAATAAAGCCTGCGGGCGAGGAAAGAAAGCCGGCTTACCTGCACGACGTGCCATATAGCCGAGCCACCCAACCGTTCCGCCCCCACACGAGTCAAAGACTCACGATCGCGCGGTAACACACAATACTCCGCGAGGCGCGCCGCCACTCCCGCGTCCTCGAACACCGACTCGTCGCCGCTGACTCGAAAAGGAAACTTGTGGAGACGATCATCTGGATACGCCTCGACCTCTTCTCGGGTCCTCTTAAAACGAATAAGGGTGCCCTCGCAAGCTGGACTCGACGACACCCCCATTTCCCACGAAGGGATCCCGTATGGCCACCTTTGAACCACGGGCGCTCGGCGAGGCGCGACCGCCGCTGGTACCCGCGGAGGGAGGGAGGGTCTGGCCCCCCGCACGGGCGCGTCCTCATGAAGATCCTCGGCGGGCCCACCGGCGGAGATACCTTGCCCGACGGCCCCCCGTCCCGGGTGCGACCTCTCCCCACGGGGGGCCCCGCCCCCACGCTCCCGGGATCCTGCCTCGCTAGCCACCCCCTTGCCTTTCCCGCGGGGATCAGTATCCTCCGAGATCGGGGCCCCGGCCGAACCTGACACCTCCTCCGGCTCCCTCATCGCGTCTTCGCCTACAAAAGGAAAAGAGAGACAACCAGGGCAAGCCTAGCCCAGAGTTTACAAAACATCAAAGATACTTAGGGTCCAAAAGTCCTGGGCGAGCCGACTGCTCAGTGTTAGACTCACCAACTGACGGCACGCCTCGGGCAGTTCCATCAAATCTGAGCTTTGGCAATATCCTCCCCGGTCAGCTCCACCCCTTCATTTACTAAGGGATTCCGCGCCCCCCAATTCGACATCAGCGACACATCGCTTGGCACCGTCACGAAGACGAACTCCCTCATCCAATCGCCGACATCGTCGGGCACCCCGAGGATGAGTTCTCGCCCTCTCCTGGCGCAAACGCGATGATACATCCCCCTCTTCCGAATCACGAAGAAATGCTGGAACAGTGCCAAGGAGGGACTCAAGGAGCAAGCAAGGCACAAGACGACAAACCCCACTAACAAGCCCCAAGAACGGGGCGCTAAGGCAAATATCGGCAGCTCCAGGAAATTCAACAAATGAAACAAGCACGGATGGATCGGAAAGCGGAGCCCCAACTCGAAGGACCGAACATAGACCCCGACCTCATTATCCCCTGGTGAACTCACCGCTTCCTCCAACCCGGGAACCCGCACCTCATAGGGTTGTCGCACAAACCGCACGCGAATCTCCCTGATGTTGATCCTATCCAACCTACATCGGGGGGACTCAATGTCTCTCGGTACAACGGATCGCCATGACCGTCTTTCCCTGGGCCACCGCACCCCCGGCTGCGACGCCCCCTCGCCCACCAACTCCTCCTCCCCCACCCGGCTACTTCCTCCAACCTCGAAACGAGAAGCCATTGATCGGAAAGGAAGGAAATTAACTGTTATTACCTGTTGATCCCTTGAACCCGGAAGGCGGTTGGAAGAAGATGACCGGCGACGGAAGTGACAAATTAGCCAGCAAGCTCCAAACAGAAGTATCGAACACCGGAGGAGAATCGGAGAAAGACAAAAACTCCCACCGACCGCCTCCCAGACCCTTTTAGCGGTAAAGGTGGCCCCCGGGCCATCTCGGACGTCAAACTTTCTCCACGCGGCACCCATCGAGACGTCCCCGACGCCTCGACTGATGTGAGGGTCACCTCATCCACGTGTCGCAAACCCAATCGCAGAGACGCTTCGTTTTCCTCTGCCCCCTTTTCAAATCATAATAATGACCACTAAGGCGGGAGTTCCGAAGCCACCGCCGTCACTACCCGATGGGTCCAAGGCCCATATTGATGGTCCGGAATATCGAAGGTGGTTCGCCCTCCGAGCCGAGCCGGGCTGCCGCCTCAGACTCAAAGGCCGGGGGCAATTGTTACGACCTAAAGATCGTAGGGGTCCCACCCAAATCCGCCCACATGATCCATGGACTCTCCGCTTCATGAAAGGGTCGCCACCCCCGAAAATCCGGGGCAATATGGAGACGGGCGCGCCTTGTAGCGTTCCCCGACCCGGTCGAGGCGAACAACCACAGCCGCTCGACCCGCCGGGGGGTAGCGCTCTTGGGGACGCTTGGGTAGCTAAGCCGGGCCTACTGACAGGCACAGCCGTATCCTTCCGAACAGGCGGACCATAGCTCATGACCGATCGGTACGACCCGCCCGATTCCCATGAACCGCGGCGCCTAGAGTGATACGGCCCGACCTTTAGTTCGTCGCCAACGACAAACAACCTAGGATAAGGACACGACTGACACATACGTCACCCGACCGACTGACGGTTAGCGCTTTCGGCCCTGACATCCCGACAAAAGCACCCCTTGGCCGTTGCGCCGCCTGACAAAAGCAGGTCAGGAACTCCTGTTCCCGACGTCCTTGTCCGAAGCTTCCGCTGACAACCGAGCCAGCTCAGCACGCCTAGTCATCACCCGTCAGGTATAAATACCCCCTCTCCTCTTACGGAAAGGGGGTTGGAAAATTCTCTCTTAATCTATAATTCACACACGATAACAGAGGTCGTCCATATCTTTGTTCTCCCACCCATAGCTCGCCACGTGCGGTCGACACACCGTTAGTCCGGCCGGCGTGTCTAGCCCCCATTTTAAGCCCTATTACTGACTTAGGCATCGGAGGGGCTAAGGGTTGAACCCCAACCCTGCCCTTCTGACGAGTTGTTCGTGCTGCAGGAGAGCTCGCCCCTTGACCAAAGTCAGCTTCAGCCCCCTGCCGTCCAACCTTCCTCAGCTGCATCCGACGAGATTCGACCCTGTGAGCACCACCGGCAACGGGTCCAACTTCTTCACCCCACTAATCACTTGTAAAACAGCCTACCTAAACCTTCTTCCCCATATAACCATCGTGCCCTTGGTTCCCCATAATACAAATTCATTGTACGCGAGTTCCACCTCGTAACACCTATCATCCAAAGTGTCGAGTTGATAAGTGGCAGGACCGAGTACGTCGATCACTGTGTAGGGTCCCTTCCACTTCGCTGCGAGCTTTCCCTGTTTGAGAATCATGGAAGTGAATATGGCCTTGCGTAGCACCAAGTCTCCCACCTGGAAGCTGTGCTCGCGGACTTTCGAAATGGAGTAGCGGGCCATGCGCCCTTTCTGCTCAAAGAGGGTCACCATTGCTTGTCCACAGACTTCGTCCACCAATTGTAGGTTGAGCTCAAGGCCTTCTGAGTTTCGTTATTCTTCATAGTATTGGAGACGAAGTGGTCGCTCATTGACCTCCATGGGGACGACTGCCTCGCATCCGTAGGCCAGCATGAAGGGTGTTTCCCCTGTCGAGGTTTTGTGGGTCGTTCTGTACAACCATAATATACCGGGGATCTCGTCCGGCCAAGTTCCCTTGAGCCCGACTATTCTCTTCCGGAGGGGCCCAAGGATGCTCTTGTTGGCTGATACCGCCAAGCCGTTCGACTGGGGATGCACGACGAAGGCAAAGTGTAGCTTGATTTTTAGCTCTGCGCAGAATTCTCTGAAGCCGGTGCTGTCGAATTGTGTCCCGTTGTCCGTTACTATGGATTACAGGATGCCGAAACGATAGACGATGTTCTTCCAGACGAAGCTTCGAGCCTCCTTCTAGGTGATTTGGGCTAGAGGTTCCGCCTCGATCCACTTGGTGAAATAGTCGATCGCCACTATCAGGTATCTCCGTTGTCCCCTTGCTGCTTTGAACGGTCCAAGGAGGTCTAGCCCCCATTTGACAAAGGGAACCGGGCTGACGATGTGGACTAGATCAGTCGGTGGCGCCGAGCTGACCTTCGAGAACTTTTGGCAGGCCGAGCATCGTCAGACATAATCGATGTCATCTTTGAACATTGTTGACCAAAAATATCATTGTCTCACAACCTTCAAGGCTATGGATTCCCCCCGCAATGGTTCCCGCAGTCGCCCTCGTGGATCTCTTGGATCACTATTGTGCTTCCTGTGGGGTTAAGCATTTAAGATAGCCGAAGATGTCGTACCTGGTCCATCTTCTTTTGTACAATGAACCATCTAATAAGATGAATTGATAGGCCTTCCGCTCAAATTTTTGTGCTTCCATTGGGTCGGTCGATTTCTCCCCCGTGTTCAAGTAGCAAATTATCGGGTCCATCCATGTGGCCCCCTGATCGAGGCTCAAAAGCTCTTAGGGAAGCCTGCTAGGATGGAGTAGACGTTGCACGTACACGGTTCAACCGAGCTCCGCTGGGGAGGAGGATGCGAGTTTTGACGAGGCGTCAGCTCGATGGTTCTTCGACCTTGGTACGTGATGGATCACTACCGTGTCAAGGCAGCGAGCTCCACTTTGGCGAATTGCATGTAATTCTACATTGGGTCGTCGCAGGCCTCGAAGGTCCTCTTCAGTTGGTGGACGACTAGGCTGGAGTCGCTGAACAGTTGGATTACCCTTGCCCCTTGGGCTCGAGCCAGTCGGAGTCCGTTGATGGCCACCTTATACTCTGCACCTTGTTGGTGGTTTGGAAATCGAAGCGAAGGGCGTATTCAAATATGTCGCCCCCGGAAATTTGGACGATTATTCCGGCCCCGCTCCCGGCTTGGGTGGATGAGCCGTCGACTTGTACGATCCAGGTTCCTTCGTCCTCGATTGCGTCTTTTGTCCTACAGATGGAGGGCGAGGGGATAGCCTCTGTCATTGTGCTAATAGTAGATACCTCTTCCTGGGGGCCATCGTCGTAGGTGAGCTCGATAATAAAGTCGGTGAGGGCTTGCCCCTTGATGGCGGCCCTCGACTTGTACTGGATGTCGAACTCGCTTAGCTCGACCCCCCATTTTGTCATTCTCCCTGATCGGTTGAGCCACTTCAGAGTCTGCTCCAAGGGAGTGTCGGTGAGGACCAAGATGGTGTGTGATTGGAAATACAGCCGTAGTCTCTTGGCGGATTGGACTAACGCGAAATCCATCTTTTCGATCCTCGAGTAGTTTACCTCCGTGTCTCGGAGGACCTGACTGACGTAGTAGATGTGCCGTTGTATTCCAGCGTCTTCTTTATCGATCGCCGAACTCACGGCCTCTTCGGTGGCGGCCAGGTAGAGGATGAGTCGGTCGTCCTTGTCTGGCTTGGTCAGGAGTGGCAGCGTGTGAAGGTACTCCTTCAACTCTAAGAAGGCCTTTTTGCAGTCCAAATCCCATTAGA
Source organism: Scilla litardierei (assembly GCA_030789695.1). NCBI lineage: Eukaryota > Viridiplantae > Streptophyta > Magnoliopsida > Asparagales > Asparagaceae > Scilla > Scilla litardierei. Next base: position 8,956,399 of record CM061138.1, on the reverse strand, counting down.
ACACTCTCTTTCTGCTCGCGGCAGAAGCTATCACCTTTCTCAGTACCCTGAAGAAAGGCAACGATCTTTCGGCCGACTTGGATAGGAACCGTCCTAAGGCCGCTATCCTCCCATTCAGCCGCTGGAGCTCTTTAAGGGTCGAGGGCTCCTTCATAGTGATGACGGCTGAAATCTTGTTGGGGTTGGCCTCGATCCCTCGGCTCGTCAACATGAAACCGAGGAATTTCCCTGAACAAACCCCGAATGTACAATTAACGGGGTTTAGTCGAAGGCTGTATTTTCGGATTTGTGCAAATATCTCCCTGAGGTCTTCAAGGTGATCCGTTGGCTTCTTCGACTTGATCAACATGTCGTCGACGTAGACTTCTAGGTTTCGCCCTATTTGAGCCTTGAAGAAGTCGTTCATCATGCGTTAGTATGTGACCCCTGCATTTTTCAGACCGAAGGGTATTTTGCTGTAACAGAATTACCTCGATCTATGATGAAGGAGGTTTTCTCCTCATCCTCAGGTGCCATTTGAATGTGGTTATACCCGGAGAAGGCGTCCATGAAGCTGAGAAGCTCGTAGCTCGAGGCACTATCAACCAGATGGTCGATTCGTGGTAGTGGTAGCTATCTTTAGGACATGCCTTGTTAAGGTCGGTGAAGTCGATACACATTCGGCACTTGCCGTTCGCCTTCCTGACCATCACGACATTCGAGAGCCATTTGGTGTATTTGACCTTTCGTATGAAGTGGGCCTCCAGAAGTCGTTCTACCTCTTCGTTAGCAGCCTTCATCTTTTCGCCTCCCATGTTCCTGGTTCCCTCGTGCCCTTCCGACCCCCTCGGGGGTTTGGAATTTGATCATCTGGTGGAAGTTCAAGACCACCGCTTTTATGGCATTCAACAACAGTCTTTCGATGATCCCGTTGTACGCCGAGTTGATCTTTACCACCAAAAAGTTGGCCAGGCGAATGATCTGCTAAGGGTATGTACCAAGGGTCACCGGCAAAGTGATGATGCCTGCTATCGGAGCAGAGTGCCCGGTGAACCCTACTAAGGGTCATGTGCAAGGCGTCAACTCTTTGGACAATATCTTCATCCTCTCCAGCGTAGTGAAGAAGAGTATGTTGCACGAGTTTCCGGTGTCAACGAGTAACCTTTTCACGGCGATTTCTCTAATTGTGGAAGTGATAACCACAACATCATCGTGTGGTAGCTCCACCCCTTCCAGATCTTCATCCGAGAAGGAGATATGAGGCGTTGTATATCTGGGGCGCTTACGCCCCATGGAAACTGTCATCAATCTTCCCGCGTAGGAACTTTGGAGAGAGGTTGATAACTCCGGGTGCGGGGACCTCCCGTTATCATGTTGGTGATCCCGACACCGGAGGATCCTACAGCAACCTCGGAGGACGTGGTTGGACGAGTCAGTATACTCGAGTGGTTCGTCGAGGGGGATGTCGACTCGTGGTTTCTCATAGACGGTGCCAAACTGTTAAGGTCAAAATTGATCGGCACAGTTGTCCAGCTGACGGGGAGGCCAAGCGCTGAGCTGGAGCCTACTCAACCTTTGAAGTGGGACCCTCGGTTGGAGGAACCGGGGTCGGTAGTTGATGTTAGACGATGGTACGACTGATGATCGACCTAAGAACGATCGTTGGATCGATCGTTCGAGATCGAAGAGCTTGGTAACGACCTTGGGCGTTGGATGGCGATCGTCAGTCTGCACCACAAAGAGTCGTCAGGGGGGTCGGATCTGGGATCCAACCCAAATCGCATCCGATGCTTAAGTTAGTAAAGAACTTAAGGGAGAGAAGGAGCTAGGTGTAGTAGGGATCGACCCACGGAGGTTCGTCCCTAGACTAACGACGCAAGCTCGAATATGGAATGGAAAAGTAAGAAGATAGAGTTCTATGTATTAACACTCGTACCTTGAAGGTGGAACCCCTTTACCTTTGTCCGTCCACTTATTTATATGCAGCTCCCCGTTGATGACGCGTAACCGCCCCTCATTGATTTGGACACGATCTTCTCCGGGATTCGAGCTAACGGCTGTCCATTTTGCTCGGTCCCATTAATTTCCCCCCATTCATGTCGATGTGAGTCCAACGGTTGGGAAGATCTATCCTTCGACCGAGTCTCGCACCGCTCATGTGTCGTCGGTGGGCCTTGGGCCATTGCTGCATGATATTGGGCTGCGATTGGGCCTTAGTCACCCTACGATGTTTCGTGGGCCGTACCCGTGTATCAACAGGAACACGCAGTGTGCTTGATCGTAAATGAAAATAAAGCAAAAATGGACCACATGATGAAATTTAGGCAGAAAAGTAAATAAACTACTACAATTAAATGAAGGGTCTAATCGGTGATCTTGTTTATGCTAGTGGATGATTACAGTGTGTTGTAATGGTAAAAGTGCAATTCACATAACCAAGGATAGCATGTATCACGTGAGGACCAAGTATATTGATGTCGGTATTATTTCATCCAAAAAGTTAAATGTTATTAAGGATAAAAAGATTAGTACCGGAGACAATTTACTAATATGATGACTAATCCCGATCTTTTGAGCAAATTCATACATTGCTTGGATTTGCTTTATGGATATGCTTTATGTTTCTCATAGCAAATGATGAACCCTATGGGGTGTTGATGGTGGCAGAGACACGTGTTCCATAGCTACTTGATGTTATCCAAATTAAGATAGAAAATCTTTGATATATTAGCATCAATATGAAGAATTGCAGAGTTGTGATGATAATAGATTTTAAATCCGTAATTCGGAAAATTACTCTAGAATATCTATATTGTTTAAATATTACAAAACTTTAGTCATGAACAATGACACCACTTGTCTAAGAGCTATATATAGCAATGTAGGTGTGATGAAATTTTGATCTAATTTCGATCAATAGCGGCATTTTCATGTTAACACATCCTTCTTGCAATTTCACGTTTCATTGTCATCAATTATACGCAAGGAGATGTTTGATCTAGCAATGTATTGTTAATTACATTTTCATATTCAAGATGGCCAAGAGTGGCTGAACACTCTCGAGTCAGCAAGCAAAAAAGAAAAGCTTGTTGGCCAAAGAGTAGTAATCCATGAATGCATGACAGTACCTTCAACGTTGAGCAGCAAGCTTTTAAGAGCAAACAGTGACAAGCAGAGTCATGCTTCACTCAACGGCGCAGAGGAAATTGGCAACAATTAGCCAGGCAAAAGATGTTTAACTTTGCATGAAAAACGAATGGTTTTGCCTAATTGGCAACAATTAGGCGAATTGAGCCTACCAAAGCACGATGGCCTTTACATTGGTTTGCCCTGATGAACTTCGCTTCTGCAGCCACCTAGCCAAAATTGACGTTGTCTTAATGGTGAAGGTTTCATGTGTGACCCTAGCTAGTTCCTATAAATTTCACCTACTAGGCTGTGGTTTCAGATAGACGAAGCCAAGCCCAGCAAGTCTCCTTCTCTCTATCTTTGTCTGCAGGGTGTCTGAGCCAGTGCATGTAAGTAGCTTCCTTCTTTACCGACTCCTTTCTGCTTGAATGCTTTCGTCTATGCAGTTTCTTGTATTTGATGCTCATGAATATGAATCTTTAATGTAAAATGATGGACACAAAGTTAATGAGAACAGTGCCAAAATCGGATGGATTTGCTTCAATCCAATGCATCTCTATTTCTCTCAATGTTGAATTTTGTCAAATATGCAGATGAAACCATGAAAAGGTCTTCAATGTAATAAATTGGATCCTCCGGTTGTCTTCGACTCTTGGTTGAGCTGTTTCGTTTTCGTTTTCTTTTACTTTTTTCGGTGAATTTAGTTTTTTATTTTATTTTATTTTATTTTATTTTATTTTATTTTATTTACTTATTTATTGGGTTTTTTCCTTTTATTTTATTGAATTTTATAAGTTACATCAAATTTAAGGGAATGCTACTTTATTTTTATACAACCACCACTAATACACTTTTCAAAATTACCAATAATGCCTTTTTCAAAATTACCAATAATGCTTTTTTTGGTGATCCGGACTCCCACACCACCTCACAAGTGAGACGGTCAGGCACCAAACAGGGGATATGCAAGGCTAACCCACACCTTGCATACCAGGTTAGTCGAGGGAATTAAGCGAGTTAACTATCGGTACTCGATCCCTCACCACTTGGGGGGGAGAGGAACACACTTTCCACTCAGCCAACCCCCTCGGGGACATTCTGTTCTAAATTCAGTTATATGAAAGTTCTTAAAAAATTTGTGTTAATACTTAGGCCTCATATTTTGTTTTGCTTTAGGCCTCATTTATGCTTGAACCGGCCCTGTCTGTAAGTTCTGCAATCAGATAACTGCATGAAGCTTTTTTTCCCCGTACCTGTTCCTTTAAAAGTGGAAGAGGTTATTACAATGTTTTTAATCATCCAACTATTTTGCAGCAACCTTTCTTCCAGTCGGTTGACAGGTGAAATTCCCCCTTCTCTCGCCAATCTCAACGCCTTGAAGATCTTGTTAGTGTTTTGAATGATAATCATCCAACTATTTTGCAGCAACCTTTCTTCCAGTCGGTTGACAGGTGAAATTCCCCCTTCTCTCGCCAATCTCAACGCCTTGAAGATCTTGTAAGTGTTTTGAATGATAATCATCCTTTCACATCTTCCTTTGAGAGTGCTGGAAAAATCATGTAGCTAATATATGCTAGAAAAAACATCACAAATCAAGCTGGCAAGACTTCGTTTACATGGTTCGTTACTGCATTCCTCTCACTTCTAATAATATATTCTACACTCCCATTATGCCAATGTTATGTGAGCTTGTAGAAGATTATCTACATGACTGAATTAATGACCTTTTTTCGTAAAATAATTTATTATTTTGTAAACAATGCACAATTATCACACACTTAGTGTGGTAAAAACCTATCAACCTCCTAGTTATACAAGATTCTCAATAAGCAGTACCAATTTGGCATGTGTATCTCGAGAAGCCCACATAAGAATACCGAATTAGAGATCCAGTAATTTTGTGACAAAATCATTGAATTTTTCATTGTTCACCCCTCCGTTTCAGTATGATAGCTAGGCTAAAGCTAAAATCAAGACTCATCTTAATGCCAGTAAGTTGTTATGGCCTGATATGGCCAAATGACCCGGTAACCGACCCGGTAACCCGAAACATTTAGCTATCAAATAAAAATTTACTAATCATCCTTGATCTCCTTCAACCGTGGCTTCACCTCATACCCCCCTCCCTGTCGCTTCTCAAGCGAATAACCCATGTAAGTGCCGCAGATCTTGTCCCAGGTCACGAAGAAGGGCTGAGAGAAGTTGTACTTGTTGACGTACAGCTGGTGGTGGATGCCGTGGTAAGCAGCGTTGTTGGTGAAGAGCTTCTGGATGGGGTTTCCCGGCAGCAGGATGCCGCAGTGGTCGTCGACGGCCTTCATGGTGCCGAACACGAAGAAGTACATGCTCGTCCGGGGGGTCATCCCGGAGACCACGCTGGCGATGCCGCTGCCGACAATCTCCCGCATGATCCCGTCGAGCGGGTGGGAGTAGATGGCCCCGTACGTGTACGGCACCAGCAGGTGGTGGTGGGCCGCGTGGATCTTGGCCAGGTACTTGTTGGTGTGCATAAACCGGTGCAGGAAGTACTGGTGTGTGTCCAGTATCACCGCCGTGATGAAGAGCTGGCACAGCATCACGAACAGCGACGGCTGCGGCGGTGTCTCGCCGGTTCCCGTGAACTGCGCGTAATTAAATTAAATAAATAAGAGCAGTGAACTGATATGCGAACATAATTTTTTTATAAAATTATAAAATTATATCTAATTTATAAAATTAGATATACATTTCGTAGTATCATGATGGCAAGGAAAATAAAGTTAGAAGAACAAAGCACATGAACAAATTGACAAGAAACAAAGTAAGTTAATGAAAGAAAAATGTAGAAAATTGCATTTTAATCTTTTTTTCCCCAATACTAATCAGCTATTGAAGAGTTTCTTTGTTTTTCTTTTATATAAGCTTGGACTATAAAATAAAGATGTTAAAAAATTAATTTAAAAAAACTTAGAGAACGCCATTCCGCAGGATCGAACTGCCAACGTTTAGTTACAATAGTAACGACCTACCACAAAGCTATAAGAGGGTGCTGTAGAGGTTGAATTAATGGTACTACGTTGCAGGAAATGCTGCAGTTACCTCAGAGTACTTAAACTCACTTCTATTTGAAAATCTTAGGAACCATGAAGTATCTCGGCGCTTATGGCTCAGCAAGCAGCGTGATGCTTAGGATCCTACAATTCGTGTTCTTCGTACTCTCCCTCAACTTTGTTCTGACCGTTTATTCGCTCGGAAGCCCTCCAGGGTATACCATTCATCTTACAGTAACTTCATTCAATCCGTTATGCAAATTATTTTAATCATTTACAATTATTAATCTGATTTTATTCCATTATATATGTCAAGGTATTTGTGCACCGTTACGTTTATAGAAGCAGGATGGAGCGTACTATTTTTCTGCTATGACATGTCATTGCTGTATAGTGGGTGTCAACCAGCTCATGTTATTCAAGGATTGGTTACCGTTGGAGATATGGTATCGTCACATACTTAGTTCGTTTTGCTAATAATATTTGTTATGTTAAAATCACATATGAAACTGAAATTAAAATTACATTGCAACTTCGATATATACTGCAACTATTTCCTTACCCAAACTGTCAAAAAATGCAGATTGTGTCAATGTTAGTGCTCTCTGCTGTTGCTTCTTCACACGGAGTGCTGCTTTTTTACTCCAGGGATGGGCACCAATGTTCATATGTCCCCTCTGAATGCAGCCGGTTTTCTACGTCTATAACATTCGCATTCTGTGGATGGCTCTCCGTTGCAACGACTTCCCTAATTCTGTTATGGGCATTCTTCCGGGATGTCTCCCGTTAGTATGAAGTTTTATGTGTGCTACGTAATATGTAATAAAAGTAGGATGGCTTGTCTCCAAAAACATGAAATATTATGGATTCTGATTATAATCTATTCTTAGGGACCGAGTAGTAGCCGGAACCAAAATAAGAGTTGTAATCGTGTTATATTGGGTTGTAATCGTGCTTTATTAATCTATATAAAATACATATGGTGTTGCTTTAATTTCAGTTCTTTCATGCATACGTTGTTCATCCACAATGGCTGGAGTCACCGAACCAACGCCGAGGAAGAGCATTGCTTTTTCAAATACGTGATTCATTAAGGGAATATACGCAAATCAAAATAGTTCAAATGATGCAAGGAAGGATCATAGAGCCTAATTGACATCAGAGCTACCATTAACCCACCAAAAACTCTGAAAATTTCTATAACGTAGATTTCCACCACTCAAAATTTCCAATATAATCAGGTCCATTATTTTAGTCAAAATTTCCTTAGGTTGTTCGTAATTTCATTAAAAAAAATAAAATTTAAGAAAGGTGATGTATCTGCAGAAAGAGTTAACACCGTGTGTGTGCATCTGTAAATATATGAACATAGTTGAGGTTGTGATGGAGTTTTATTTTAGAGTTTGTGAGTTAGCTTCTCAATTATTTGAGAGAATTGGCAGTTTAATTTGTTGTTTGGGAGGATCTAGTTTTGTGACAACGGGGTTAAATCATCATCCTAAGTGACCTGGAGTACACTTCCCTAAGTATAAGCATTTCACCTCTTTTCTGAGTGGGTGATTGAGGCTCTGACCTTGTTACACTGTTGGTAGCTGTTCGCAGACCAGCATATCCTAAATTAGGGTGTGCAACTTTATATACATCCCCACCAAGCTTGTAGAAGCCCTTCCCCTAAACATATCGGCAGTAAGAAAAAGCCAGATTATAAGCAATTGCAAGGAACTAAAGGCCAAAAAAATTATAATTACCCTCTTTCTCCATATATGAATTTATTTGAGTGGTCTCTACTTCAATCATATCCTCAACATCTGAAAGGGAGATTTAAAGAGATGAAGACTACATACACCCCTACCATAGGGGTGTATACAATGCATAGGTGCTAAGAAAAGAAAAAAGCAAGTGAGAGATAATGTCAAATAACCAAATGAAGTGACATAATTTCCTATTTGGGTAATCCATCATTACATGCACCCCTATTTCTAGGGGTGTATTTAGCAATTCTCTTTAAAGATCCAGGCTTGCTGATTGGTCTTGAGCAGGCTTACCTCTAATCACATGTCCTTCACATCTCTTTGTTCCTTTTTCAAACCTCTCAACCTCTTGACAAATGTCACATCCTCTACATTAGCCATAGAGGAAATGAGACATCATTTGTACGAAATAATCCTAATCAGAAATGGCTCCACTTTACTTTGGACAAATACATAATATTTCTTCTAACTATAGTGTACTACTACAGATTTGGGTTTGGGTAATGCCACTTAGATAGCGCTTTTAAAAAGCGCTATCTAAGTGAGCTCTTGTATAGCGCTTTTGCACTTATAGAAAATAAAAGTAAATCAAAATTAAGCTAAAAATCACTTAGATAGCGTTTTTTGTTAAAGCGCTATCCAAATAATACCTTAAATAGCGCTTTATTTTAGCGCTATGGTACTAATCTTTACGTAAGCACTTTTATTGAAGAGAAAATTGGCAAAATGACACTGGTCAACAACGGGTTTTAAATTTTACCACCAAATTTAAAAACTTGGCTAGAATAACACCCCAAAGAAAAAAGTGACGAAAATACCCCCAGTCAATAAAAAATAAACCCTGAGAAAAACGAAGCGGTAGTAGGTCTCGCACTCCCCCAATTTCCCGCCTAAATCGTCCCCCTTAATGCGAAACCCATAAAACCTCCCAGCATCCTCCTCTCCGACCAGCCATCAACCGCCGTATTCCGTCTTCGACAGACTATGTCGTAGCTGCAACGATCCCAACCACCGAACCCACAAACCCTTCGCCGCTTCTCCAACTCATACGGCGTAGCCCTCGCAAGTAGAACTCACAGCACCGACTTACCAAGCCGACAGCGACTTATTTATTTTTGAAACAGGTAATTGATTGGCGCATATTTTGGAGTTTTTGTGTGATTTTGTACAATATTTTTTGGGGTATTAAGTTAAGGTTTTGGGAAGACTACATTTTGAGAAAAATACGAAGATGTGCATCAATATTCATGTTCAAAATCTTCGCAAATGTACAGGATATTGATGCTCATACCACTAAACTTGCTTAATTGGAGATGTGAATCAATATGCGGTAAAATACGTTAGAAAACGTTAGTAAACGATGGTTTACGTGAACATATAGAGCGCATATCAGCACAAATTGGTGTATATCAGCGTAAATCAGTGCATATCAGTTACTTTGAAGGAATAATACTACATAGCTAACTAGAAAGCACTTTGATGCGAGGAGCATCATGTTTTTGTAGTTTTCTCGTAAAATACGATGTAATACGCTGTAAAACGCAGATTTATTAGGTAAATAATTTCTCTGATTTGAGTTACGATGACTTGGAGTTTTGCATACCACTAAAATTGCTTAATTGGAGATGTGCATCAATATGCGGAACAATACGTTGGAAAACGTTAGTAAACGCAATTTTACGTGAAATCTAGAAGCGCATATCAGTGCATATCAGCGTATATTGGTGTATATCAGCGTAAATCAGTGCATATAAGTTAATTTGAAGGAATAAATGCTACATACCTAACTAGGAAGCACTTTTATGCCCTGAGCATCATGTTTTTGTATTAAACGCTAAATTATTGGGTAAAGAATTTGGTTTACATTGTAATGTATGTACTAATGCCACAACTCTTTTTTTAGGGTATCAACAAGAATCAAACATTTTCTGAGGCCAAAATCCAACTGCGAGCTAATGGATTCGAATAAAAGTGAATTTTTGGATTTGTACTATTCAATTTTTGTTAGATCTGACATGTTTGTATGAAACATATGTAAACAGCTGTATACGTTGTTATGCATGATTAATTTTCCTGCAGGTCAACTAGTTCCAATTAATTATGGGGGACAGTGGAAAAAAGGTAGTGATGGTTGTTGGACCTATGATGCATTGTTTACAAGGTATGTAAGAGTTAGAGGGTCGACAACATACCCAGAACTAATTGATCAGATCTGTGCTGAAACTGGGATCAATAAGGATGATAGCATAATTGACGTGAAGGCATGGATTAGTTACCCGGTGAATACCGTGATGCCGCCCTTTATAATGTTGAGGAATTCAGATATTTCAACTTTCATTGAGCTCTGTGCCAAGAGAGAGTACAACGTTCTTTTATGTATCAGTACATCGCCAAAACCAAAGGTATTGATAGCCCCTAGACCGCCAGTTGTGGTAGAAAAAATAAAGGTGCAGGCCGCCGTCGCGGAACATCCAGTAAGCAAGAGCGTGAACAAGCCCGAAACAGGCCCATTTGGTATCCAAGACAACAATGATGGTTGTCCTCCTATCGGTCTGGAGGACATTAAACTGACCAATCCAATAGATAAATTTGGTAGTAATGATGAAGCGTATTCGATGCACGAAGAAGAAGTCGAAGAAGAGGAAAGTTGTAATGATGAATTTGACAACGATGACCCCTTTAATGATGTTTGTGATGATGATTCGTATGAACGACAGGATCCATTTGCTTATGTATATGATTGTTTGTTTGATCCATATTTTGGTGTATTTGTGGAATCACATCTGGCCGTACATCCAGAAGAGGGTGCTCATGCAACAAAAAATATAGACAATTATGATGATGGCCATACAAACAAGCCTGCAGATTCACGTCCTCTCACCATAGTCCCAACTGATCCTGTTTTTATAGGTATGCTCTCAGATAATCACAATCATACCATCACTTGTGGTAATGATGGTCCTTCTGAAGCACATTCGACCAATGTGAACGTTCATGTGATGAAGGATTTCAGTGTTGGTGAACTTGTAAGAAGCAAGGTTGAACTGTTGCTCCGATTGCGTATTATAACCGTGAAGGCGAATCGCGAGTTTCACATTACACACTCTGACTGCATGAGGCTTATTGCTACATGTGTTGACAAGTCTTGCACGTGGAGGCTTAGGGGGTCATTGTCAAAGAAGCAAGGCTCATGGATCATTCGGTCATACGTGAAGGTTCACAGTTGTTCCATTGATGCAAGGTTTAAGCGTTATCGTGGAAGTGCAACAAGCGAAGTTATTGCGCAAATGGTTAAAGATGATAATAATGATCCGTGGGATATCGTGAAAATGTTAGAAAAGGTGTATGGTATAAAAATATCTTACTGGAAAGCCTGGAAAGCCAAGGAGATTGCTGCACAAATGGTACGTGGCAGTCCGGAAGAATCTTTTATGGGACTCCCATCTTACTTGTGGTTGTTGGAGCATGCAAATCCCGGAACGTATTCGGCATATCAGTTAGACGTGAACAATTGTTTTGTGCAATGTTTCTTGGCATTAGGGCCCTCGATTGTGGGTTTTGAATCTTGCATCCGACCCGTTATAGCTGTAGATGCATGCTTCTTGAAGGGACGTTACAGAGGCAAGTTATTCATTGCTACTTGTATGGACAGAAACAACCAAATTTATCCATTAGCATTTGGCGTCGCAGCAACAGAAAACGATGCATCGTGGGCATGGTTCTTTAAGCAACTTCGCCATGTTGTTGGGGCCCGAGAAGATTTAGTTTTTATTTCTGACCGTCATCCTTCAATTGAGAAATGTTGCATGGATCAATTTCCTGAAGCAGTGTATGGAATTTGCATGTTCCATCTGGGGTTGAACATGAATGCAAAGTACAAGGTGAAGGCAAAGGAATTCTTGTACAGTGTGGCTAAGGCGTATACAGAGATAGATTTCGAAGAGAAGTTGCAGCATGTGCGGTCAACAAAGAGGCAAGTATATGACTATCTTATGGATGCCGATCCAAAAAATGGGCTCAGTGTTTTTTTCCTGCCAGGCGATATAGTATCATGACGACCAATATTGCCGAGTCAATGAATGCTCTCTTGAAGGTGGCTAGGGAATTTCCTATTATCGCTTTGTTGGAAACTATTAGAACCAAGCTTCAGTCTTGGTTCCATGATCGGCTAAGCCTCGCCAACAAATGCACTAGCATACTCACTCCTTATGCTGAGAGAAAGATGGGTAAGCGAGATGATAAGTCACGCCACTTCATGGTACATCCAATTGATGAATTCAGGTTTTACATTCTTGATGGTCAACGTGATGCAACGGTTGATTTAAATATGCGCAATTGCACGTGCTATAAATTCCAGCTAAACCAGTTGTCATGCGCACATGCAATCAGGGCTTCCAGGACGCGTAATATATCTTCTTATACCCTTTGTTCAAGGCAAAATGGTAAACATTTGTATACTTTCCGTTTATCAGTGTTTTAAAGCGTATAATAGTGTTTAATGGCGTAGAGTAGTGCATGCTGGTATATATTAGTTTTTATGAAAATGTGTTACAATATGATTCTTATATTATGCAGGTTTTACACAATTGAATGTTTAAGGCTGGCATACGCCCTACCAATGAATCCAGTTCCGCATCGAAGTGAGTGGTATCGAGTGACGTGCGTTTATATTTCATATATTCACGCACGTTTTCTTTTGTGTTTCTCCGTGTTTTTCCGCCGTCTCTTATTCGTTTTCGTGTATTTTCCTGTTTTCTTTCACTTTTCTTTGTTTATCCATGATTGCAGGGGATTGACCACGTAGGGGACGCTTAACGATGATATCCCAAGTCCCCGGAGCAACGGGAGAAGTCACGCGTGATCCAGGGGGTCAAACGTCGAAGAATTCATCTTTCAGCCCCTCACCCGGTCGGTTGGTCATCTCCAACCGATCGGGTGATGCACGCGTGCACCACCCGGTCTCTGCCGCAACTCATAAGGAAGTCACCCGACCGGTTCACAGACCGGTTTAACGTGGGGCTGTTCTCTGTTTTCTCGAGCAAAATGCCAACCGATCGGGTGACTCTCACCCGATCGGTTCATCTGTAGCTGAAGAAGAAGAGCTGAAGACACGGACGTCGAACCGATCGATTCACCCGACTGCTCCAAGATCCAACCGGTCACTCAAGAACTCACCCGACCGGTTCATGTGATCGGGTGAAAGCTCGCCGTTTTCTGTTATTAATTTGTAACGGATCAACCGATCGGTTGACTTGTCAACCGATCGGTTGATGCGAAGGTCTATAAATAGAACCCCTAGGGTTCCAGAAACGGGAGCTGCTATTTTTTTACTGTTTTATCTCCTTGTGACGGCTGTAATTGTTACTCTTTTGTAAGTTTTCAGATCTTTCTCAAATTTTAGTATTGTCTTATCTACTCTATTACTTCCGCATTGCAATTGTCCGATTATGATTCCAACGGTTAATTTTTATTTAGATCGCTTTTTCATGGATTTTTGTGAGTAGTTTCCCAAATCTGGGATTTTGGTGGAAACCCCTTCGGGGGCTCTTCCCGATGCGTCCATAGGGTTAGGAAATCGATAGGGATTAAGATTCTAACGGTTACGCGGGGTGTTTCATTGTCATCGGCGGGAAAAAGACCGCCTTTGACCGTTGGGCCAAGGGGGAATAAACTTGGCGGTTGACTCCCTAGCCATAGCTCACACCCATAGCGTAGACGTCGAATCCTAGCACGCGGGAGCGGCAGGATGAGACGTTGGGAGTTATCGTTGCGGGCTTAGTGCTCCCGGGATCGATCAGTGTTAATGGACACGGGAGTGCCCACTGATCGAATCCGGGAAGTCCGGTGTATCATCCTGGGCACCGACCGGAATATCGGGCCCATGGGACGCCGGGGGTACCACTTTTAGAGGCAACGTCTCACCATTAGTCCCTAATCCCGATCGCTATCCATACCCGTAGGCCGTATCGGCGAGAGTCTCTCGTCGGGTTGGAAACCAAAGTCCCAGGTTTTCTTTCTTGTTGTTAATACCCTTTATTTCCTTTCGTGACAACCATTTACCGATTCGGGCTAGCTCGCCCCTCGGGGTGATTTTGGTCCTACCTGACCCAAGCACAACCTCGCCTCCCTGAGTTCGATATTCCCGCACCCTACACTAACCGTGCACTTGCGGTAAACGACACCGCGCCGCCGTACCGTAAACGGGGCGCCGGTCAAGTTTATGGCGCCGTTGCCGGGGAGGCAACGTGCTTGTTATTCTAGGATCTCATGAACCCTTGTGTCTAGCTCACATCCCTACCTCGCGATAATTTTCGCATTCTCCTTTTTCTTTTTTATTTTTCTTATTTTTATTTCTTATTTTATCTGTTTCTTTCCCACTTGTCGCTTCATGGGTGTTTGTTGTTTTTCATGCGCAGGAGTTCAAGGAGTCTTGACGACTTGATTCCCCTCGATCCAGAGATTAACGCCACCCTTAGGCGTTTGGCCGCCGAGAAGCGAAGAAGAGAAGATCCCGAATCCATGGAGGAGAACACCCCACCTCACAAGTCTCTGCTGGAGTACTCGATGCCATCCATCGAGTCGACTTCCGCCATCCATTCTCCAGCTATTACGGCCCAAAGCTTTGAGCTAAAGCCGTCTCTAGTGACATGGATCCAGCAGGACCAGTTTGCGGGTGCACCCATGGAGAGCCCGATCGAGCACCTAGACTCCTTCTTGGAGAAGTGTGACACCTTCCGGATTAATGGTGTCACGACAGAGGCTATCCGTCTGAAGCTGTTTCCCTTCTCTTTGTGAGACAAAGCCAAGCAATGGCTAAGGGGGAAGGACCCCAACACTTTCAACACCTGGGAGAAGCTCTCCAACGCTTTTCTGACGAAGTTCTTTCCTCCGGGGAAGACCATGAAGTTGAGGAGTGAGATCTCCTCCTTCTCCCAGGCCAGCCACGAGTCCTTGCATGAAGCTTGGACGAGATATAAAGAGATGCAAAGAAGATGCCCTCACCATGAGCTTCCGAAGTGGCAGATTATTAATCTGTTCTACAATGGGTTGAGGGATGACCTGAAATCTTCTATGGACGCCACGGCTGGGGGTTCCTTCATGTCTAGGAGCGAGGAAGATGCCGGGCATATTCTGGAAAATATGGCATCCAACAATGAGCGGTGGTGTGACGAGAGAGCCACACCAAGATCCGGGGGTATACACAGAGTCGAGGACGTCGACAAACTTTCAAGCAAGTTCGACTTGCTTTCGACCCAGATCTCCGCACTAATGGTAGGAGCCGGTGGGGCAGGTACACAGCAAATTTCTGCGGTAGAGTCCGAATTCTTTGGGGAATTCGACGGTGGTGACATCTCACCACCGTTGGATCAGGCTAGCGCACTATTTTACAACCCCACGGGAAATGCGCCGTATCCACCAAGGACCAATTCCAACCTGGCCTACTCTCCAAACAACCGGAACCACCCAAACTTCAGTTACCGGCCACCATTTCAGCCCTCACCGCCTCAGCAGCCGCAGCAACAAACTTATCAGCCGGCTAGGCCACAGCAGAATCAGGTTCAGCAGCAACCATTTCAGCAGCAACCATTTCAGCAACAACCTCAGCAACAATCTTACGCCCCCAGGAATCAGCAGCCGTTCCAGCAGCAGCAGCAGTATGGCCAACAGAGGGCCGTCTCTCCGGTTGAGTCTCTCTTGACTCAATATATTACCAACCAGGAGAAGATCAACCAAAATCTGGAAATGGATCAGCGGACCCTCACGGACCAAGTAACCCAGCTGGGGTTACAAGTGGCGAACCTTGCAAGGTCACAAAACCAATTGCCGCCACAACCGGAGGTGAACCCGAGGGGAGCAATCCAAACATCGACACTCGTGCACGAGCACGCGAATGTGTCTGCTATCGTTCTGAGAAGCATGACACAAATTCCTACTAAAGTGCCCCCTAGCAACCCGGAAGCACCATTGGTCGTTGAGAAACCGATCGAAAAAATCAAACGACGCCGGTGCTTCGTCATCAAATCCTATGACTCCGGAGGGAGTCTCTGAAGAAGAGAAGAAGAAGAAGGAGGAAGGGAGCCCGAAAGTGTTCAAACCCGTTGTGCCATTTCCACAACGGTTAGCTCAGGCCAAAATTGATGAGAAATATGGCAAGTTCTTCGCCATGGTCAAGGACCTAAGCCTGCAAATCCCCTTCCTAGAAGCAATCGAAACAATCCCCTCCTATGCAAAATTCCTGAAAGATTTGGTGACTAGAGGGTCTAGAAAGGAGAAAGTAGTGCTGACGGCGGAATGTAGCGCTCTTATTCAGAGGGCAAATCCGCCGAAACTCAAGGACCCGGGGAGCTTCTCTATTCCTTGCACGATCGGGGCAGTAAAGATTCATCGTGCACTCGTCGATCTCGGAGCGAGTGTTAGTTTGATGCCCTTGTCGATGTACAGAAGGATATGAATGGGTGATTTGGAGCCCACCGGTATGACCCTACAACTAGCTGACCGGTCGGTCAAATATCCGGTGGGAATTGTGGATGACCTCCCCGTAAATGTAAGAGGGGTGCTTGTGCCTGTGGACTTTGTAGTCATGGACATGCCTGAAGACGCACACACCCCCGTTATCCTGGGACGTCCTTTCATGGCCACTGCTGGCGTTCTAATAGATGTGAAGAACGGAAAACTCTCTTTGAACGTCAGCGGAGAGAAAGTTGAGTTTGATCTGGGATTATCCATGAAGCACCCCGATCCCCCTGATGACCCTCGGTGCAATCTGCTCGAGGTAGAAGAGGAAAAAGCTGCAGAGGAGAGCTCCTGGGAGATTCTCCTGAGAAACCCCCCCGATGACTTGGGGGATTCAGAAGATGGAGATGACCCCAAGAACAAAGAAGCTGCTGGAAAGGCGAATGCAGCAAGAACGACCCCTCCCGGGTTCCCCAAGGATCCTCTTGCGAGGAGAACGGGAAAAGAGCCCATGGACCTCACTAAAGACGAGGTCCGGATCCTGAAGAAGATGGCGGGAAGCGCCAACACAAAAGAAAAGCCCCCGGATCCCAAGAACAAGGGGAGGGTAGTCGAGCAAGTATCTCTCCAGCCGCCGACTACTCCAAGGGCCTTCAGCTCCAATGAGAAAGAGATGCCGAACTTCGGGCATCACCCGTATCAACCACCATGAACATCTCTTGCGGGCGTCGAGCCAACGACGTTAAACAAGTGTGCTTCATGGGAGGCAACCCATGTTCTAAACTTTTTCCCCAATTTTTAGCGTTATTTTTACTTTATTTTATCTATTTTTATAAATAAAATCAGCCGCGAGAACATCCGTTCGGGGACTTAAACAAATCTATTGGTTTTTGCAGGAAACAAGCCCCAACCGATCGGTTGACAACTCGCCCGATCGGTTGGGATGTATCAGATACATGCCGAGATCTGTCCCCATATGACCCGATCGGTTGAGTAATGAAGAGACCGGGTGGCAGACCGGGTGAGCTGGGAAGAACTCTCGGAAATTTTTGGGGAATATCAACCGATCGGTTGAGTTCGAGCGCGATCGGTTGACGTGACCGGGTGAGCAGCCCTAGGTTCTCGGGAAAATGTGTGGAGCGGCCAACTGATCGGTTGACAAGTCAACCGACCGGTTCGCCTGTAGCATTTCTTCGGCGAGAATTTCGACCTAACCGTCAACCGATCGGGTGAAAACTCACCCGATCGGTTCGACTTAAAACCCTATAAATACCCCAAACCGCCCGTTCGACACGCACTCGCCATTTTCGAATCCGGATCCGCCGTTTCACCTCTCCCTCGTGCGCCTGCCCTCTTTCTCCCCTTCAATCAACCTCAATCGCCTTTTCCCCCATCCCCCTACCCATCCACCACCGATTTCTCTCCATTCTCCTCGATTCCACCAACACACAAAACCCTAACCTCGACCCGTTTTTCCCCAATTTTGAAACTTGCTGAAGAGATCACTGCGGCTTCACTGCGTGCTCCCATCCAGTAGCATCGGGGCGTCAACGAGCAACTATCTTCATCTCATTTGGGTAAACTCGCTCCTTTGCTTAATTTTAATCTTACCGCAAATATTACATTTGATTGTTGGTCGTATTTCGTGTTTGTGTTGAATTCATTGTACGCTTGCATACCTACGCACACGAACGACACCCACACAATGCCTCCCCGCCGTGTTAAGCCCACCGAGGACGGCTCTTCGAACCCTAGGCCCACCCGTCGTACCTGTCGCACACAGCCCACCACCTCCAACCCATCCACCACTTCCCCACCTCGTGCTTACGATCCCGAATACGGGATACAATTCCAAACCGATGACCATGCCGACCGATTCACGGCCATGGTCCTCCTAGCTGGTCAGGGTGGTCGGATAACCGAGGAATCCGTCGACCGAGACCTCCCGTTTCTTCAAAGCTTCATTCGCCACATCCGTGAAGACCCACCCGACGTCTCCGAGCTCCACATTCCACCCCCACGACTCCTGGTCCACAGCGCAGGCCCCCGTCACCACCCCCAGAGGGTGGTGCCCCTGCTTGATTTTTCTCTCCCACTTTTGCCCCCCCATATTTGTGCCCATCTGTCTTTTCGGGGCCCTGCTTTGACTCTGTCGGAGGGAGGGGACTATTTGCGTGTTGCTTTCTAAATTCACCTCTTTTGTTTTTGACTCCACCTTGCATATCTCTGCATTTTATCGATCATATCATTTCGCTAGCACTATCTGGTCTAGCTTGGGGGACGTCTATTTCGGTGTGCTGTCGTGTTTTGTTTGTTTTTCTCATTTTTGTGTGTGTGCTTGTCTTTCATTTTTTGAGTGTCGTTTCGTGTTTGTGTTTTTATTTTTATTTTTATTTTCGTATTGTTTGATTTTGATTTTGATCTTTCTTCCTTTTTTCAGTTCCATCTATGTGTTTTCCTCGTTTTCATTTCTTTTTGTGTCGGTGCGTATTCCCCCCGCTTTCATTGCCCTCCCGTACTCACTCATATTGCATTGAGGGTAATGCAAACTTCAGCTTGGGGGAGTCGCACTGTGTGCGTCGTTTGAGTCCTTCTTTTTCGTTTATTTGAGTCGTTTTTCTCCGTGTTTTTCTTTTTTATCTTTTCTTCTTTTTAGCTCTTTCTCCTAGAGGTGAATCCTATGATGAATCGCCACAAAGTCACACACACCTAGTGTTACGACCTAGAAATCGTAAGAGTCCGACCCCCGCCCGGATCTGCTGACATACCCCATTAACTCTCCCCTTCACGAAAGGGCCGCCTCCCCGGAAGACTGAAGCTGCGCGGGAACGGGCGCGCCTCGCAGCACTCCCCCCACCCGGCCGAAGCATACAACCGCAGTTGCTTGGCCCGCCAGGGGCAAGGCGCTTGGGGAGCGCCCGGACAGTACCGCCGGATATGCTGACATAGGCATGTGCGTATCCTTCCGCTCCAGCGGCCCACAACCCACGACCGAAAAGGGGGCGCGGCCGGGCCGGACAGCCCCCGAGCCGGTCGACCCGGCCAGTCCCCATGAACCACGGCGCCAGGGATAGCATAGTCAGACCTTTAGTTCGTCACCAACGACAAACAACCTAAGATAAGGACGCGATCGACACATACGTCACCCGACCGCCTGACAAAGCACCCCCTGGCGGCTGACCCATCTGACAGTTAATGCTTTCGGCCCTGACATCCCGACAAAAGCACCCCTTGGCCGTTGCGCCGCCTGACAAAAGCAGGTCAGGGACTCCTGTTCCCGACGTCCTTGTCCGAAGCTTCCGCTGACAACCAAGCCAGCTCAGCACGCCTAGTCATCACCCGTCAGGTATAAATACCCCCTCTCCTCTTACGGAAGGGGGGGTTGGAAAATTCTCTCTTAATCTATAATTCACACACGAGAACAAGGGTCGTCCATATCTTTGTTCTCCCACCCATAGCTCGCCACGTGCGGTCGACACACCGTTAGTCCGGCCGACGTGTCTAGCCCCCCATTTTAAGCCCTATTACTGACTTAGGCATCGGAGGGGCTAAGGGTTGAACCCCAACCCTGCCCTTCTGACGAGTTGTTCGTGCTGCAGGAGAGCTCGCCCCTTGACCAAAGTCAGCGTCAGCCCCCTGCCGTCCAACCCTCCTCAGCTGCATCCGGCGAGATTCGACCCCGCGAGCGCCACCGGTAATGGATCCAACTTCTTCACCCCACTAATCACTTGTAAAACAGCCTACCTAAACCTTCTTCTCCGTACAACCATCGTGCCCTTGGTTCCCCATAATACAAATTCATTGTACGCGAGTTCCACCTCGTAACAATTGGCGCCGTCTGTGGGAACGAAGGGTCACACCCATGTTAGACTCCATGCCGATCTCGCGGAACCCTGACTACGGTAAAGATCTCGTGGGTCAGGAACCGCTCTCCCTACCAATCACCCCGTCGTCTGACCCCCTTCTGGGGACGGGCACCGAAACTGAACCTACTTCGGCCCACGCCGTCCTGAAGAGCTTCGAGGCCGTCACTCAGGCCAGGGGAGGCTATCAAACGGCTGGAACGGAGCCTCCGCCCAGCCCCTCAGAGCCCCAGAACGTGAGGCGGAACCTCCACCTTCAGTTCGGGGAGGAGGGGGAGAACAGGGGGCTCGCGGAGGAGGTGGCGGCCCAGCAAAGGCTCCTGGAAGAGGAGATGGAAGTTGCGCGGCGGTGGAGGCGCCCGGGGGAGGCAGCCGCCGCGCAAAGGCGTTTGGACAAAGCGGCAGAGACCACCCGAAGGGCCTACCAGGACGAAGAGGCCGCTCGCCGCCAACTCCGCCTCATCGTCGCGGAGCGCGAGAGGATAAGGAGAGAAAACAGGAGCAACCGAGAAATCCTGGACGAGACGGCGACGGGTCGGCGGCTCGGGGACGGGCGGGACCCGTTGCTGAAAAGGTCCCCACCCGGAGGAGGCAGCCCGCGTCGCCTGCACCACCCCTCCGATACCCAGCACGAGGAAGCCGTTTGTCGACAACTACGCTTCCTCACCGCCGAGCGCGAAAGGCTCCTTCGGGAGAATCAAGAACGGATGGAGGCCCGAGGAGAGCTGGCCGGGAGACGCTGGCGCTGGGAGAACCGTAGCCCGCAACCCGTCGAATCCTCGGCCCAAGGAAGGAGCCCCGCCAGAAGACCGTCGGGCTACTCCCCGGGGACGGAGGACCGTCGGCGGTCGAGGCGCGACCGGAGCCAGACCCTCGAATGGCGGAGAGGGGATGCGCCGGATCGCCCAACCTACCCGGAGGAGGCCACGCCACTTGCACGGTGGATCACGTCCGCCCCAAGGCCCATAAGGTTTAAACCCCCTCACTTGGCCACATACAATGGGAGAGGCGACCCCCTCACGCACGTGCAGTAATACCGGGGGGCGATGGATGCGCAGGATGTGGATGAGGCGTTCCTATGCCGACATTTCTCCCAAAGCCTGAGGGACACCGCGTTGGACTGGTACTTTGGCTTGCCCGCGAGGTCCGTCGGGAGCTTTGGCGAACTATCCCACAAGTTCTGCCAAGAGTTCCGGGCCGGGCGGACGAAAAAGAAGCCCTTAGACTATCTCAACACGATAGTCCAAGGGGAGGGAGAGACAACGGGTAGATACCTCCGCCGCTTTCAGGAGGAGAGACGGGCGGTGGTGACATGCGGCGATGAGGTGCTTATGCTGGCCTTCAAAACGGGGTTGCGGACTCAGAGCCTCCACAAATCCCTGCTCTGGGACCCGTTGTCTGACTATGAGGCGTTGGTTGCTATGGAGGAGAGGCACGCGTTGGCCGAAGAGACTCTCGGTGCAAAGGCCTTACTCCCCCCGGCGACACAGTCCCAAGGCGAACTCCGATCGCATCCTCGGCCGAGGCAGGAAGAGGGGGACCGAGGTCGCGACCGACTAGCCCGACCAAGGCGGGAACCACCCGGGCCTCGCCCCCAAGATCGCCCTGGTCCGGCGCGCGAGTTTACTCCGGCACTAGGGCTCCCTCTAGTCGTTCCAAGACCAGAGGGCCCCTACGGGCGCATTACACGTGACTCAATGCCCCCATGATGGAGGTGCTGGCCGCGGCGACAAGGGCCGGGTTACTGCCGGAGCCTCCCCGGGAGATGAGGACGGATCCGGCGAGGCGGGACACCCGGAGATACTGCCGTTATCACCGGGACCACGGTCATAACACCGACCGTTGTTACGCCCTTAAAAGAGAGATCGAGCGATTGATCCAGGCGGGTCACCTGGGAAACTTCGTCGCGGGCAGGCGGGTGGCAGAAGGAGAGAGAGCCCCCCGGAGGAGGGGGGACAGGAACCGCCGGCGAACCGCGATAAGGAGGAGCCACGCCCCCCCGAGGGCGGTCATGCGAATTGAGATGATAACTGGGGGTCTTCCTCGGCAGGGCGGGCGCTCACAATCCCGGGGGCCGGAGCCCGACAGGTGATGGTGGCGGGCGCCGACCGCCGACCGAAGCGAAGAAGGACACACCGACCCCCTATCACCTTTACCGAGGAGGACTGGCAGGAGGCACGGAGCCAGGACAATGACGCTCTCGTCATCGAGGCTCGGATCGGGGCGATTGACGTCGGCCGGCTCCTGATTGACACCGGTAGCTCCTGCGACATCCTGTTCCTGTCAACGGTCGAGAGGATGGGATGGGGGCGCGCAGACCTAGAGCCCTGTGTAGGCCCTATTGCTGGCTTCACCGGCCATGCGATCCCCACCGAGGGAACGATCGCCCTGCCCATGACCCTGGGGGAGGAACCGAGGGCCGTCACCAAGGAAACGCTTTTTGTCATCGTCGACGTCGCGTCTGCGTATAACGGAATCATTGGGCGTCCATATATGACGGTCATCGAGGCGCTCCCCAGCCTGCAACACCAGACGATGAAGTTCCGGACCCCGCGGGGGGTGGGACAGGTGCGGGGAGGCCGGGAGGTGCCCGGAGACCACAACCATACGCCGTCCCCGCGTAAGGGCCCGAGGCGAACCCTAACGGCTCTCATCCCTGACGAGAGGGAGGACTTCTGGGACCAGCGGCCGACCCCGGCCGAGGAAGTGGAAGAGGTCCCAGTAGCCTCAGACGAGGGGAGAACCGTCTCCATCGGGACAAAACTCCCGGCCGCTTTGAGGACGGCCCTCGTCGCCTTGCTCTGGGAAAACGCAGACATATTCGCATGGTCACCTGCCGACATGCCCGGGGTGGACCCGACGGTAATCTCCCACAGGTTGAATGCGGACCCGGAAGCCCGACCTGTTTGACAGAAGAAGAGAAGTGCGGGGGGCGAGAAGAAGAGGGCAGCCGAGGAAGAGGTAGAGCGGCTCCTCGAAGCCAAATTTGTTCGGTCGGTGGACTACCCCGACTGGCTCGCCAATGTCGTTCTGGTGAAGAAGCCCAGTGGAAAGTGGCGCATGTGCGTCGACTTCACCGAACTCAACAAGGTATGCCCGAAGGACAGCTTCCCTCTGCCCAGGATCGACCACTTGGTGGACCAGTCGTCCGGCTATGAGTTGTTAAGCTTTATGGACGCCTTCTCGGGGTACAACCAGATACCGATGGCGGAGGGAGATGAGGAGAAGACATCTTTTGTCACCGATAAAGGCACCTTCTGTTACACCAAGATGCCCTTCGGACTGAAGAACGCCGAAGCGACCTATCAACGGATGGTGGACCGAATATTCGGCCCTCAGGTGGGACGAAACTTGGATGTCTACATCGACGACATGCTGGTAAAGAGCGGAAGGGCCCCCGACCACCTCGCCGACCTGCAGGAAACCTTCCAGAGGGTCCGCCGGTACAACCTGAGGCTAAACCCCGCGAAGTGTATCTTTGGCGTGCAATCGAGAAAATTCCTGGGCTTCATGATAACGAAGCGGGGAATCGAGGTGAACACCAACAAGGTGACGGCCCTCATCGGTATGACGGAGCCCCGGACGATCCGGGACTTGCAGCGACTGAACGGCCGGATCGCTGCTTTGGGACGATTCCTGTCGAAATCGGCGGAGAAATCACTCCCTTTCTTCAGGGTCTTGCACACAGCCTTTGGCGAAGCTAAAGACAAAAGGAAGGTGATCCCGTGGGACGACGACTGCGCCCGGGCATTCGCGGAGCTGAGAGCATACCTACAGAGCCCACCGCTCCTCGCACGGCCGGAGGAAGGCGAACCCCTGGGGTTGTACCTGGCGACCAACGAGGAGGCCGTTAGCTCCGTCCTGATCAAGGAGGAAGGAGGGGTGCAACGCCCGGTTTACTACGCCAGCGGGATCCTCTGGGAGGCGGAGACTCGCTACAGCCCTATCGAGAAAGCCGCCTACTGCCTAATCACCACAGCCCGGAAGCTCTGACCCTATTTTCAGGCCCACCCCATAACCGTCCACACCGGCATGCCCCTCGAAAAGAACCTGAAAAGACTGGAGCGGTCGGGGGGAATGCTCAACTGGAGCGTCGAGCTCAGCGAGTTTGACATAACGTACAAAGCCCGTACGGTGATCAAGGGCCAATCGCTGGCCGACTTCGTGGTGGAATGTACCACGGAAGACCCGCCGGGGGACCGGACGGAGCTCCCATCGGCGACCTCGTCCCCACGGAGGATCGGGGTGGGTGAACCCTCAGCGCCCTCCCCGATGACAGCGGGCGAATTATGGACTATCCACGTCGACGGCTCTGCAACAGGCTCCGGGACTGGAGCGGGTATCGTCATTCAGACTCCTGACGGATGTTCGTTGGAATACGCCCTACGCTTCAGCTTCCCGGCCACCAACAATGTCGCGGAGTATGAAGCCGCGGTTAACGGGTTAAAACTCGCTAGGGCGGTGGGGGCGACGAACGTATTGCTCCTAAGTGACTCCCGTCTCGTCGTCCAACAGATCCTGGGGGGCTTCGAGGCCCGAGAGGAAACAATGAAGCGATACCTGAATCGCATCCAGATCGAACTCCGCAAGTTCAAGAAAGCGGACGTCCAACACCTACCCCGCTCCAGCAACCTCCGGGCGGATGCCCTGTCTAAGCTGGCTTCCTCTCCGGCGGCCGAGATCGGGAAGGCAATCTACGTGGAAAGCCTATTGACGCCAACCATTGACGAAGGAGAACTGATGTGCACGGACGCGAGGACATCATGGATGACCCCCATTATGAAGTACTTAGAGACGGGTGAGCTACCCGAGGAGCGGATGTTGGCAAAACAGGTGGAAAGGCGGGCCCTGTCATTCGTGCTTCTCGACGGAGTGCTGTACCGCCGCCGCCGCGCCAATTTTGACGTCCTGCCCTACCTAAAATGCTTGGGCCCGGAGCAGGCTGAGCAAGTCATCCGCGAGGTACACGAAGGCTTCTGCGGAAACCACCATGGCGGGCGCACCATCGCCCACAAAGTAATGCGCCAAGGATACTACTGGCCGACGATGATCCGGGACGCGGTACAGTACGTCAAGAAGTGCGAGGCGTGCCAGAAGTTCTGCCGGCGGACGAATGCACCCCCGGCCAACCTGATGCCCATCTTGAGGCCGATCCCCTTCGCCAAGTGGGGACTCGACATCCTGGGGCCGTTCCCAAAGGCCTCCGGGGGAAGGAAATATCTAGTCGTCGTCGTAGACTACTTCACAAAATGGGTCGAAGTAGAGCCGCTGGCGCGAATCGCGTGGACGGACATGAAGGGCTTCATCTGGCAATCCATCATATGCCGCTTTGGGATCCCCCGCTCCATTGTCACAGATAATGGAAAGCAGTTCGATTGCGAAGGCTTCCGTGACTTCTGCTCGGGCTGGGGGATCAAACTCCAGTTCGCGTCAGTCGCCCACCCACAGTGCAACGGAATGGCGGAGGCCGCGAATAAATGTATCTTGAACCCAATGAAGAAGAAGGTGGATGCCGCTCTGGGGGCTTGGGTTGACGAGCTGCCGGGAATCCTATGGTCTTATCGTACCACCCACAAGGCCTCGACCGGAGAAAGCCCCTTCATGCTAGCATACGGATCGGAGGCGGTCGTTCCTGTGGAAATCGGCGAGGAGACACTCCGGCTAAAGCTCTTCGACGAAGAAATCAACGGAGAGGGACTCGGCCTCAGTCTTGAGTTGATAGACGAGGTAAGGGACCGGGCCCTGACCAGCCTCGTCAAACACAGCCAGAGGATGGCCCGATATTACGACTCCCGGGTGAAACTGCGGACTTTCAGGATCGGCGATTTGGTCCTCCGAGATGCCACCTTCCGGCCCGAGACTGCACAGCGAGGAAAGCTGGCCGCCAAATGGGAAGGGCCCTACACGGTCGTTGATATTGTCGGACCGGCCACGTACATCCTGGCTACCCCCGAAGGGAGCGAACTGGCCCACCCTTGGAACGCAAAACATCTGCTAAAATTCTACCAATAGTTGTGAGTTTTCCCTTTTTTACACGCAATATACACATCTACTCGTTTTACGCAACATTGTTGTTCCTACACAAGTTTTGCAGTTCGTTAAAACTCCGAACCTCTGGGGCAAGGCCAACCCTAGCCACCCAAACCAGAGAAGGGCACGGGCCGGGCTACGCGCCCGCTCCCCCCCACTCAAGACCTCTGGGGCAGGGCCAACCCTAGCCACCCAAACCAGAGAAGGGCACGGGCCGGGCTATGCGCCCGCTCCCCCCCTCAAGACCTCTGGGGCAGGGCCAACCCTAGCCACCCAAACCAGAGAAGGGCACGGGCCGGGCTACGCGCCCGGTCCCCCCTCAAGATCTCTGGGGTAGGGCCAACCCTAGCCACCCAAACCAGAGAAGGGCACGGGCCGGGCTACGCGCCCGCTCCCCTCCTCAAGACCTCTGGGGCAGGGCCAACCCTAGCCACCCAAACCAGAGAAGGGCACGGGCCGGGCTACGCGCCCGCTCCCCTCCTCAAGACCTCTGGGGCAGGGCCAACCCTATCCACCCAAACCAGAGAAGGGCACGGGCCGGGCTACGCGCCCGCTCCCCCCCTCAAGACCTCTGGGGCAGGGCCAACCCTAGCCACCCAAACCAGAGAAGGGCACGGGCCGGGCTACGCGTCCGCTCCCCCCCTCAAGACCTCTGGGGCAGGGCCAACCCTAGCCACCCAAACCAGAGAAGGGCACGGGCCGGGCTACACGCCCGCTCCCCCCCTCAAGACCTCTGGGGCAGGGCCAACCCTAGCCACCCAAACCATAGAAGGGCACGGGCCGGGCTACGCGCCCGCTCCCCCCTAAAGACCTCTGGGGCAGGGCCAACCCTAGCCACCCAAACCAGAGAAGGGCACGGGCCGGGCTACGCGCCCGCTCCCCCCCTCAAGACCTCTGGGGCAGGGCCAACCCTAGCCACCCAAACCAGAGAAAGGCACGGGCCGGGCTACACGCCCGCTCCCCCCCTCAAGACCTCTGGGGCAGGGCCAACCCTAGCCACCCAAACCAGAGAAGGGTACGGGCCGGGCTACGCGCCCGCTCCCCCCCTCAAGACCTCTGGGGCAGGGCCAACCCTAGCCACCCAAACCAGAGAAAGGGCACGGGCCGGGCTACGCGCCCGCTCCCCCCCTCAAGACCTCTGGGGCAGGGCCAACCCTAGCCACCTAAACCAGAGAAGGGCACGGGCCGGGCTACGCGCCCGCTCCCCCCCCTCAAGACCTCTGGGGCAGGGCCAACCCTAGCCACCCAAACCAGAGAAGGGCACGGGCCGGGCTACGCGCCCGCTCCCCCCCTCAAGACCTCTGGGGCAGGGCCAACCCTAGCCACCCAAACCAGAGAAGGGCACGGGCCGGGCTACGCGCCCGCTCCCCCCCTCAAGACCACTGGGGCAGGGCCAACCCTAGCCACCCAAACCAGAGAAGGGCACGGGCCGGGCTACGCGCCCGCTCCCCCCCTCAAGACCTCTGGGGCAGGGCCAACCCTAGCCACCCAAACCAGAGAAGGGCACGGGCCGGGCTACGCGCCCGCTCCCCCCCTCAAGACCTCTGGGGCAGGGCCAACCCTAGCCACCCAAACCAGAGAAGGGCACGGGCCGGGCTACGCGCCCGCTCCCCCCCTCAAGACCTCTGGGGTAGGGCCAACCCTAGCCACCCAAACCAGAGAAGGGCACGGGCCGGGCTACGCGCCCGCTCCCCCCCTCAAGACCTCTGGGGCAGGGCCAACCCTAGCCACCCAAACCAGAGAAGGGCACGGGCCGGGCTACGCGCCCGCTCCCCCCCTCAAGACCTCTGGGGCAGGGCCAACCCTAGCCACCCAAACCAGAGAAGGGGCACGGGCCGGGCTACGCGCCCGCTCCCCCCCTCAAGACCTCTGGGGCAGGGCCAACCCTAGCCACCCAAACCAGAGAAGGGGCACGGGCCGGGCTACGCGCCCGCTCCCCCCCTCAAGACCTCTGGGGCAGGGCCAACCCTAGCCACCCAAACCAGAGAAGGGCACGGGCCGGGCTACGCGCCTGCTCCCCCTCTCAAGACCTCTGGGACAGGGCCAACCCTAGCCACCCAAACCAGAGAAGGGCATGGGCCGGGCTACGCGCCCGCTCCCCCTCTCAAGACCTCGGGGGTAGGGCCAACCCTAGCCACCCAAACCAGAGAAGGGCACGGGCCGGGCTACGCGCCCGCTCCCCCCCCTCAAGACCTCTGGGGCAGGGCCAACCCTAGCCACCCAAACCAGAGAAGGACACGGGCCGGGCTACGCGCCCGCTCCCCCTCTCAAGACCTCTGGGACAGGGCCAACCCTAGCCACCCAAACCAGAGAAGGGCACGGGCCGGGCTACGCGCCCGCTCCCCCTCTCAAGACCTCTGGGACAGGGCCAACCCTAGCCACCCAAACCAGAGAAGGGCACGGGCCGGGCTACGCGCCCGCTCCCCCTCTCAAGACCTCTGGGACAGGGCCAACCCTAGCCACCCAAACCGGAGGGGGCTACGCACCCATGGCCCTCGAAAAGTCAAAAGAAAACAGGGGCACACAAACCGGGACGAAACGACGTCAGTTCCCGAGTAGGCGGCCCCGATGTGACTCGACGAAACGAAAGGACGCTCGAGAAACACGCCACCATTAATGATGCGCTCCAAAAGAGGACCCGTAAGAGCCACCTGGCAAAGGCTGTTTCCTACGGGCATGAATTTGAGGAGCCCATTAATAATGCCCACTCAGCGCAATAAATAAAGGAGAAACCGTCAGCGAGATCTCCCTATAAAGACGCCACTCCCCCTTCTGAAAGAAGGAGAAACCGTCAGCGAGATCTCCCGATAAAGACGCCACTCCCCCTTCTGAAAGTAGGAGAACCGGCAGACATGAAAAACCTCCACTTGATCCCCCCACCCACCGGGAAACGGGCCGAGATACACCGCCCTAACAAAAGAGAGGTCACCGGCCATCAATGGTTCCCGCCGGCCAAGGCGGCGGTTCCTACATCTCCAGCGCCGCTAACAGGATATTCCCCTTACAAACGGATCGCCAAAAGGGTATTCCCCTTACACAAGGAAAATCCACCTTTCACGGCTCCGTCCGCCCTAAACGAGGACGAGTCGGAGAAAGGGAGGCATCCGATCTCCGCCGGCTGGGCAGGCGAGAGCCCCCAGTGCTGGCCGGCTAGTACCTCCCCGCCCTCGACCTCCGACCGAGGACCTCGGAAAGGCTGCATCCCTGACGAGCCCAAAAGGCGAGTCATGGCATGTCAGCTCGCCCATGCACCATCGGGCGCTGAACCCCACCCTCAAACCGAAGCAGTGAGGCATGGGGGGGAGGAGCAGCCCGATCCTCAAGAACCTCCCCAAGGTGCAAGCCCCAGAAAGACGGCTTCCCTGGTGATTCCCCCCTCAGCGCCCCTACCGGACCGAGGAAACCTTACCCCGTCCGTGGAAGGAGATGACAAAGCAATGGAGGGAAGGCGACCCGATCGGCAAGATCCCCACCCACCTATCCCGGGCCAAAGAGACCTTGCAACACTTCAACACAGAAGGCGGCCAATCACCTCCGCGCCAAGATCGACTCAAGTTAAGACGGGCCCACCCGGCCCGCAGTGACCCCTAGATCCAGAGGTCATTAAACCACGGGCGAGGACAGCTCTATAGCCCCTCCCCGAGCCGGATCTGACCCCACAACGGGCGATAAACTAAGAACTCATGTACAAGCTGTAGATCAGCGCTTATAAATTTAAATAAAAACGTCCTTCCCTGCACGCTCAGATTTTTCGGAGAACACTGTAGCTCGAACCCCGTGATACGAGGCTTCGAACCGAGCCCCCCCCGCTCCCTGCAAGTCACCAACAACTTTCGCTCAATGGGAAAGGGGTGAACTGATGCTCGCCCTACGTACCCGGTTCGGTCCAAAATCGAATCATGATAGGACAGCGTATCTCATCCCGAACCTCTTCGCCGACTCCCCGCCCCACCCAAAGGCAACACAAACCGTCAACATCCCCTTCCCCCAGACCTCGCGATCTCGGACTCGGGAATGTTGGGGGCATAATTGGTGATTGTGTAACTCACGCAAGAAGCCAAGACACGTGACCTGGAACGGACCGGTCGCAAGGCCCTGTCTCATCAGAGCAGCGCCACGATGCGACTTGACATAACGAAAGGACGATTGGACAACACACCATCAGCAGCAACACGCCCCCTCGAGAGTCCAGAGTGCCGGATACCGCCAGGGAAAAGCGATTCCCAAAGCGCGGGATTCTGCGGAACCCATTAACGGCACTAATCCCCCGCATTATCCAAGATCTACCCTTCCACAGAATCTCGCTATAAATACCCCCTCCAGAGGTCAGGGGGAAGGAGGAAGAGAGACGCAGGGGATTCCCATCCCCTCACTCCGGGCATAAAACGGCCCCAAACACCCCACCGAGCTACGAAGAAAGCCGACAGCCATCGACGGACCTCACTCCCCCCGACGATGGCCGCCATAGCCCCACCACCTCCAACAGGATATTCCCCTTACACATGGGAGGCCCCGCCCGCCAGCCTTCCTCCTGCTCGTTACCGGATTAAACGGCAGGTCCGGGAGACTAGCCGCGGGCCGCCACACCCCAATTCACACTCACCCTACGGCGATCCCTACCGGGCGTGAGGGCGGAAACCCCCCACGGGTCTCCCAGCGACCCACCTGCCTGCCGGCCCCCAATCTTCCCCATGGCACCGGCCCACCGGACTCCCCCGGGGAGGGCGACGCCGCCACCGCTACCTCATCCTCTGCCTCCCCCGAGGTTCCCCCTCGGTGCGCGGGATCCCTAGCGAGGAACCCTCTAGCGCGGCGACGGCGAGGCAGAACGCGAGGAAGCGAGGAAAGGGAAAGGAAGAAGGTCCACCCGACAAACAAGGGTCAGCCCCCCCGAAGGGGGGACCACCACGGGGCTGCATCCCTGATTAAACCAAATGGTGATTCACGGCGCGTCAGCTCCTCCCCGGACAATGAGGCAGAAGGAATTCAGCGGTCAGTAAAAGGGAAGACCGCCCGGCAACGGGGATCTGCCCACCCCGATGTAGCGGGTGACGAGTGTAAACAACCTCCCGTCCCGACCATAGGTTTGGTCACACCTGCCCTATCGTTGTAAATATCATCTAAATCTCCGGTAAATGTTGATGAATAATATTCCTCCTTATGGACTCCTCCCCTGAGCCTAAGAGCACAACAGCTGGGAGGTCCACCAGGCACAGTGCGGCTGAAGTCCCGCGAAAATTACAAACGCGTCCGGTAAACACATCTCAGCAAAAACCACAACCTTCTCAAAAAGTCGGGCTCCCCCAAAATCCGACCCAGCCGCCACATAAAACGGCACGTCGTTATGGGGCAACGCCCCACCTGGTTCCCGCTCGGGATGAGACCTCGTGATCCCGCAACAGCGGGCAATACCCCGCGGGAGCAGCGTCGCCACCCCTGAGCTTGGATCCAAGTCCGAGTCAGGTTAAAGGGTAGTGTTACGCCATCCGAGCCGAGCCGGGCTACCGCCTCAGACTCGAATGCCGGGGGCAATTGTTACGACCTAGAAATCGTAAGAGTCCGACCCCCGCCCGGATCCGCTGACATACCCCATTAACTCTCCCCTTCACGAAAGGGCCGCCTCCCCGGAAGACTGAAGCTGCGCGGGAACGGGCGCGCCTCGCAGCACTCCCCCCACCCGGCCGAAGCATACAACCGCAGTTGCTTGGCCCGCCAGGGGCAAGGCGCTTGGGGAGCTCCCGGACAGTACCGCCGGATATGCTGACATAGGCATGTGCGTATCCTTCCGCTCCAGCGGCCCACAACCCACGACCGAAAAGGGGGCGCGGCCGGGCCGGACAGCCCCCGAGCTGGTCGACCTGGCCGGTCCCCATGAACCACGGTGCCAGGGATAGCATAGTCAGACCTTTAGTTCGTCACCAACGACAAACAACCTAAGATAAGGACGCGATCGACACATACGTCACCCGACCGCCTGACAAAGCACCCCCTAGCGGCTGACCCATCTGACAGTTAATGCTTTCGGCCCTGACATCCCGACAAAAGCACCCCTTGGCCGTTGCGCCGCCTGACAAAAGCAGGTCAGGGACTCCTGTTCCCGACGTCCTTGTCCGAAGCTTCCGCTGACAACCAAGCCAGCTCAGCACGCCTAGTCATCACCCGTCAGGTATAAATACCCCCTCTCCTCTTACGGAAGGGGGGGTTGGAAAATTCTCTCTTAATCTATAATTCACACACGAGAACAAGGGTCGTCCATATCTTTGTTCTCCCACCCATAGCTCGCCACGTGCGATCGACACACCGTTAGTCCGGCCGGCGTGTCTAGCCCCCCATTTTAAGCCCTATTACTGACTTAGGCATCGGAGGGGCTAAGGGTTGAACCCCAACCCTGCCCTTCTGACGAGTTGTTCGTGCTGCAGGAGAGCTCGCCCCTTGACCAAAGTCAGCGTCAGCCCCCTGCCGTCCAACCCTCCTCAGCTGCATCCGGCGAGATTCGACCCCGCGAGTGCCACCGGCAACGGATCCAACTTCTTCACCCCACTAATCACTTGTAAAACAGCCTACCTAAACCTTCTTCTCCGTACAACCATCGTGCCCTTGGTTCCCCATAATACAAATTCATTGTACGCGAGTTCCACCTCGTAACACCTAGCATTGCATCGATAATCACACTCACTAACCCTAGGATTTCGAGTCCTCTTGCATTTCACGCATCGTGGGTCCACTTAGCTTTTTGTGAGTCGTGTGTCGTGACTAGCATTTGGTGTGCTTCTGCCTTGTGATTTTACTTTATATACCTGTCCAGGAATGACCCCCTAGATTATCATGCTCCGATTTGAATATGCGGTATTTGTTTCCACTATATGCATGCTATATTTACATCGTATATTTCAATTCGCATGCGTCGGGATTCCACAATTAAGGACTAGGATAACCCATTTAGCCTATGCTCTATTTAGCGAGAATAGTTTCATTTGTCCGAGTGCTTAGATTTCGACTTCTTTTTTATTTTACTTGGTGCAAATCCCCTCGTCGTGTACCGTTCTCCCACTTGGGAGAGTACGCACGTGTATAGCCAAAAACCCAAAAATTCAAAAAAAAAAGAGAAAAGAAAAGAAAAACCCAAAAAGAAAAGAAAAAAAATACAAATACCCAAAACCCAAAAATTTCAAGTGTGAATATTTTTCCTATCTACCGAGAATAAAGGGAAGGCGAGAATTTGCACCGAGAGTTCTACTCCACATCATCTCAACCCCCATCGTTTTCGAAAACACTTGGTTTAGGAACTTTTTAGCTAGTATCTAGGCTATAGTGGCGTGATTTCCTTAACCATAGTTGTGGAGTCCCCGATGCATGATACGCTTCTATTCTTACTCTTCTCATGCATGCATGAACTTATATTCACAGCTTAATTCAACTCGAATCGATATTTGGGTCATATCTTGGATTTGTGTATATCGAGCCTCATAGCACATTGTAGAAAGCGACACCATTTGCTAGCACACGACCACGCTCACTCGCGCTTCACCGCGTGGGCCCACGACACTTATTTGGACTCGTTTTCCTAGGTTTAGTGGTGTGATTTGGAGTTTGCTTGCTTGGTGTGTCGTTTTTGATTTTGGTGGCTCTGATGGACGATCTAGGATTTAGAGTTTTCTTTTTCTTTCTTCCACTCTATTTTTCCCTTCCGAGCTCCTACTCTCACTCGTCTCCCTCGAGGACGAGGAAGAGTTCAGCTTGGGGGATTTTGACGTGCGTTTATATTTCATATATTCACGCACGTTTTCTTTTGTGTTTCTCTGTGTTTTTCCGCCGTCTCTTATTCGTTTTCGTGTATTTTCCCGTTTTCTTTCACTTTTCTTTGTTTATCCATGATTGCAGGGGATTGACCACGTAGGGGACGCTTAACGATGATATCCCAAGTCCCCGGAGCAACGGGAGAAGTCACGCGTGATCCAGGGGGTCAAACGTCGAAGAATTCATCTTTCAGCCCCTCACCCGGTCGGTTGGTCATCTCCAACCGATCGGGTGATGCACGCGTGCACCACCCGGTCTCTGCCGCAACTCATAAGGAAGTCACCCGACCGGTTCACAGACCGGTTCAGCGGGGGGCTGTTCTCTGTTTTCTCGAGCACAATGCCAACCGATCAGGTGACTCTCACCCGATCGGTTCATCTGTAGCTGAAGAAGAAGAGCTGAAGACACGGACGTCGAACCGATCGATTCACCTGACTGCTCCAAGATCCAACCGGTCACTCAAGAACTCACCCGACCGGTTCATGTGATCGGGTGAAAGCTCGCCGTTTTCTGTTATTAATTTGTAACGGATCAACCGATCGGTTGACTTGTCAACCGATCGGTTGATGCGAAGGTCTATAAATAGAACCCCTATGGTTCCAGAAACGGGAGCTGCTATTTTTTACTGTTTTATCTCCTTGTGACGGCTGTAATTGTTACTCTTTTGTAAGTTTTCAGATCTTTCTCAAATTTTAGTATTGTCTTATCTACTCTATTACTTCCGCATTGCAATTGTCCGATTATGATTCCAACGGTTAATTTTTATTTAGATCGCGTTTTCATGGATTTTTGTGAGTAGTTTCTCAAATCTGGGATTTTGGTGGAAACCCCTTCGGGGGCTCTTCCCGATGCGTCAATAGGGTTAGGAAATCGATAGGGATTAGGATTCTAACGGTTACGCGGGGTGTTTCATTGTCATCGGTGGGAAAAAGACCGCCTTTGACCGTTGGGCCAAGGGGGAATAAACTTGGCGGTTGACTCCCTAGCCATAGCTCACACCCATAGCGTAGACGTTGAATCCTAGCACGTGGGAGCGGCAGGATGAGACGTTGGGAGTTATCGTTGCGGGCTTAGTGCTCCCGGGATCGACCAGTGTTAATGGACACGGGAGTGTCCACTGATCGAATCCGGGAAGTCCGGTGTATCATCCTGGGCACCGACCGGAATATCGGGCCCATGGGACGTCGGTACCACTTTCAGAGGCAACGTCTCACCATTAGTCCCTAATCCCGATCGCTATCCATACCCGTAGGCCGTATCGGCGAGAGTCTCTCGTCGAGTTGGAAACCAAAGTCCCGGGTTTTCTTTCTTGTTGTTAATACCCTTTATTTCCTTTCGTGACAACCATTTACCGATTCGGGCTAGCTCGCCCCTCGGGGTGATTTTGGTCCTACCTGACCCAAGCACAACCTCGCCTCCCTGAGTTCGATATTCCCGCACCCTACACTAACCGTGCACTTGCGGTAAACGACACCGCGCCGCCATACCGTAAACGGGGCGCCGGTCATCGAGTCGTACCACAAAGTGTCCAAGATGTGGTTGTACGTCCGCCAGTTGTTTCGAACAAAAAAGGAAGGAGAAAGAAGAAAAGGATGTCGTCACAAGGTGAGGAAACCACTGGAAATCTCTCAGGAAGGAGGTGTGGACGATGCAGAGAGCCGGGCCATAATAGGCAAACATGTAAGGGGAAGGAGTATGTACCAACTCAACCAATATGATGACGACCAAAATTTTATTTTCATCCCTTCGTCAGATTGTAACAATTTGCAATAATGTAAGTGGAAGATTTAAATAATAAATTGCATGTTCAGCAACTGTCGAAGTGCATCAATATGCGTTGAAATACGTTGGCAGACGGTGGTAAACGCTGGTTTACGTGGCAGGTTGAAGCGCATAGCAGCGCATATCAGCGCAAATTGGCATCCCAAAAGCTTGTACCCCATAATATCAGTCCTTCCTTAAAGACATCCCAAAAATGTAAATTGTGATGACTGGAAGGTGCCAAGGTAAACCGAAAACATGCACGTTCAACACATGGCGAATTGCATCAATATGCGTTGAAATACGTTGGTATACGGTGGTAAACGCTGGTTTACGTGGCATTTTGAAGCGCATAGCAGCGCATATCAGCGCAAATTGGCGTATATAAGTTATTTTGAAAGTATAACGTGTGAAGAAGTAACTAACCCTTGGTAGAAGGAATAAAATCAAATTTCACCTTAAACATGTGAAATAAAATTAAAAGCTTGTACCCAATAATATAAGTCCTTCCTTAAAGACATCCCAAAAATGTAAATTGTGATGACTGGAAGGTGCCAAGGTAAACCGAAAACATGCACGTTCAACACATGGCGAATTGCATCAATATGCGTTGAAATACGTTGGTATACGGTGGTAAACGCTGGTTTACGTGGCATTTTGAAGCGCATAGCAGCGCATATCAGTGCAAATTGGCGTATATAAGTTATTTTGAAAGTATAACGTGTGAAGAAGTAACTAACCCTTGGTAGAAGGAATAAAATCAAATTTCACCTTAAACATGTGAAATAAAATTAAAAGCTTGTACCCAATAATATAAGTCCTTCCTTAAAGACACCACTTGTCTAAGAGCAATATATAGCAATGTATGTGTGATGGTATTTTGATCTAATTTTGATCAATAGTTGCAAAAAATTTTTTGTACAAGTACACATTTGAATATATATATGTATGTTTGTTTAATAGTTTAAGATTAGTAGCATTTTCATGTTAACACATCCTTCTTGCAATTTCACGTTTCATTGTCATCAATTATACGCAAGGAGATGTTTGATCTAGCAATGTACTGTTAATTACATTTTCATATTCATGCTGGCCAAGAGTGGCTGAACTCTCTCGAGTCAGCAAGCAAAAAAGAAAAGCTTGTTGGCCAAAGAGTAGTAATCCATGAATGCATGACAGTACCTTCAACGTTGAGCAAGAATCTTTTTAGAGCCGGGGCCGGTTTTACAGTAAGGCCACTTAGGTGGCTACTTTAGGCCTCCAATTTTGAGAGGGCCTCATATTTCATTTTATTCCTAAGCCCAACTGTTGTGTGCCCGCTGCAGTTTTCCAATTGAACAAACAAACAATGGCAACGATTAGAAACTGAGAGATTAGTAGAAAGAGAAATAAAAGGGAGAAGAAAAGAAAAGGCGAGATCGTTGTTTGCCTTCGAGGGAGCGGGAGATTTTCACCAAAATCGGATGGATCTGCTTCAATCCAATGCATCTCTATTTCTCTCAATGTTGAATTTTGTCAAATATGCAGATGAAACCATGAAAAGGTCTTCATTGTAATAAATTGGATCCTCCGGTTGTCTTCGACTCTTGGTTGAGCTGTTTCGTTTTCGTTTTCTTTTACTTTTTTCGGTGAATTTGGTTTTTTTATTTTATTTTATTTTATTTTATTTACTTATTTATTGGGTTTTTTTCCTTTTATTTTATTGAATTTTATAAGTTACATCAAATTTAAGGGAATGCTACTTTATTTTTATACAACCACCACTAATACACTTTTCAAAATTACCAATAATGCCTTTTTCAAAATTACAAATAATGCTTTTTTTGGTGACCCGGACTCCCACACCACCTCACAAGTGAGATGGTCAGGCACCAAACAGGGGATATGCAAGGCTAACGCACACCTTACATACCAGGTTAGTCGAGAGAATTAAGCGAGTTAACTATCGGTCCTCGATCCCTCACCACTTGGGGGGGGGGGGGGAGAGGACACACTTTCCACTCAGCCAACCCCCTCGGGGACATTCTGTTCTAAATTCAGTTATATGAAAGTTCTTAAAAAATTTGTGTTAATACTTAGGCCTCATATTTTGTTTTGCTTTAGGCCTCATTTATGCTTGAACCGGCCCTGTTTAGAGCAAACAGTGACAAGCAGAGTCATGCTTCACTCAATGTCGCAGAGGAAATTGGCAACAATTAGCCAGGCAAAAGATGTTTAACTTTGCATGAAAAACGAATGGTTTTGCCTAATTGGCAACAATTAGGCGAATTGAGCCTACCAAAACACGATGGCCTTTACATTGGTTTGCCTTAGATTGGATAGTTTGTAATCCCCTCCCCTGATGAACTTTGCTTCTGCAGCCACCTAGCCAAAAATGAAGTTTTCTTAATGGTGAAGGTTTCAAGTCGTTTGGAGTTTTGCTATCTTGTTGATTTTACACCTATTTTTTATTTGTTGGATCTTTGCAGCAAATTGTAAAGTGAATACATGATGCTGTTCTGGAATGGCCTAAATCCCCTGGTTCATGTGTGACCCTAGTTCCTATAAATTTCACCTACTAGGCTGTGGTTTTAGATAGACGAAGCCAAGCCCAGCAAGTCCTATTCCTGAAAGCTATTCCTCTGTCCCCTTGAAGCCAAGCCCAGCAACTCCTAGATTCGTGAAAGCGGTACTGTTACCTGCCTTGACGTCTCCTACTCTCTATCTTTGTCTGCAGGCTGCCTGAACGTTGTTCGCATCAACACCATTGTCGGCACTG
The DNA here is from genome assembly GCA_030789695.1 of Scilla litardierei. Classification (NCBI taxonomy): domain Eukaryota; kingdom Viridiplantae; phylum Streptophyta; class Magnoliopsida; order Asparagales; family Asparagaceae; genus Scilla; species Scilla litardierei. The sequence continues at coordinate 8,917,848 of CM061138.1, read as the reverse complement.
TCATCTGCCTTGACGATCTCCTTCTCTCTCTCTTTCCCTCTCTTTCCCTCTTTGTTTCTCTTCTCGCATCTCGGTCCAATATGAATATTTTTCTGCTTTGCTGTGTGATGTGCTTGTTGCGTCGTTGTTTTTGCCTCTGATGCTGCGTATTATGGTGTTTTCATTTTTTATTACGTTCTACGATATTATCAGTTTATTATTATTATTCTAACATGTGCTGCTCTGGTTTCCAAAACATAAATCGCGTAGATTCAAAGCATGGAAGAAGAAATTTTAATTTAAATGATGAATAAAGACTGCAACCGACAACTGAATATATTTCTTTTGGCAAACATGCGTCTTTACTCCACTTCTAGAGAAAATTTGAATTTTTGGTGTGTATACTGACCACACGCATGCATTAGTGTAATAATATATTTGCAGTGATACCTATTGTGCAAGAGACTGCTAACCTTTTTTCGGCTTCATCCTGCATATATAAAACGTTCCCTTTGAATATATACACCATTCTTCTCTATTGCAGCATAAACCTCTTGTTCCAGGGAATAACAAGACACGAATTTCATTTTGAGTACGATAACACCAATCAAGAGCACAAATCACCAAATCAATCAACCAAACAGCACCTTGGCATGCAGCACATAACTGTGATATTATCTGTTTTGAAACCCCCAACCCCAACACACACCCACCCACCCACCCATACCCACACCCCCCCACAAAAAAAAGCCGGCACAAACTCGCTCTTCACTCAGTAGCCAGGTAAATTCATTGGTTCCACTTTATATGTCTTGTTTGTTTGCTGGTTCTAGCAAGGTGACTGTGTTAAATGCTCTCTCCCTTTTGCTAAAAGAAAATCCTTAAATGCTCTCTCAGTAACCATGAAGTATCTCGGCGCTTATGGCTCAGCAAGCAGCGTGATGCTTAGGATCCTACAATTCGTGTTCTCCGTACTCGCCCTTAACTTTGTTCTGTCCGTTAATGCGCTCCAAAGCCTTCCAAGGTATATCATTTATCTTACAGTAACTTCATTCAATCCGTTATGCAAATTATTTTAATCATTTACAATTATTAATCTGATTTTATTCCATTATATATGTCAAGGTATTTGTGCACCGTTATGTTTATAGAAGCAGGATGGAGTGTACTATTTCTCTGCTATGACATATCATTGTTGTATAGTGGGTGTCAACCAGCTCTTGTTATTCAATGATTGGTTACATTTGGAGATATGGTATCGTCACATATTTAGTTCATTTTGCTAATAATATTTGTTATGTTAAAATCACATATGAAACTGAAATTAAAATTACATTGCAACTTCGATATATACTGCAACTATTTCCTTACCCAAATTGTCAAAAAATGCAGACTGTGTCAATGTTAGTGCTCTCTGCTGTTGCTTCTTCACACGGAGTGCTGCTTTTTTACTCTAGGGACGGGCACCAATGTTCATATGTCCCCTCTGAATGGAGCCGGTTTTCTACGTCTATAGCATTCGCATTCTGTGGATGGCTCTCCGTTGCAACGACTTCCCTAATTCTGTTATGGGCGTTCTTCCGGGATGTCTCCCGTTAGTATGAAGTTTTATGCGTGCTACGTAATATGTAATAAAAGTAGGATGGCTTGTCTCCAAAATCATGAAATATTATGGATTCTGATTATAATATATTCTTAGAGACTGAGTAGTAGCCGGAACCAAAATAAGAGTTGTAATCGTGTTATATTGGGTTGTAATCGTGCTTTATTAATCTATATAAAATACATATGGTGTTGCTTTAATTTCAATTCTTTCATGCATACGTTGTTCATCCACAATGGCTGGAGTCACCGAACCAACGCCGAGGAAGAGCATTGCTTTTTCAAATACGTGATTCATTAAGGGAATATACGCAAATCAAAATAGTTCAAATGATGCAAGGAAGGATCATAGAGCCTAATTGACATCAGAGCTACCATTAACCCACCAAAAACTCTGAAAATTTCTATAACGTAGATTTCCACCACTCAAAATTTCCAATATAATCAGGTCCATTATTTTAGTCAAAATTTCCTTAGGTTGTTCGTAATTTCATTAAAAAAATAAAATTTAAGAAAGGTGATGTATCTGCAGAAAGAGTTAACACCGTGTGTGTGCATCTGTAAAAATATGAACATGGTTGAGGTTGTGATGGAGTTTTATTTTAGAGTTTGTGAGTTAGCTTCTCAATTATTTGAGAGAATTGGCAGTTTAATTTGTTGTTTGGGAGGATCTAGTTTTGTGACAACAGGGTTAAATCATCATCCTAAGTGACCTGGAGTGCACTTCCCTAAGTATAAGCATTTCACCTCTTTTCTGAGTGGGTGATTGAGGCTCTGACCTTGTTACACTGTTGGTAGCTGTTCGCAGACCAGCATATCCTAAATTAGGGTGTGCAACTTTATATACATCCCCACCAAGCTTGTAGAAGCCCTTCCCCTAAACATATCGGTAGTAAGAAAAAGCCAGATTGTAAGCAATTGCAAGGAACTAAAAGCCAAAAAAATTATAATTACCCTCTTTCTCCATATATGAATTTATTTGAGTGGTCTCTACTTCAATCATATCCTCAACATCCGAAAGGGAGATTTAAAGATCTAGGCTTGCTGATTGGTCTTGACCAGGCAATAATTTCTTCTAACCATAGTGTACTACTACAGATTTGGGCTTGGGTAACGCCACTTAGATAGCGCTATCTAAGTGAGCTCTTGTATAGCGCTTTTTGCACTTATAGAAAATAAAAGTAAATCAAAATTAAGCTAAAAATCACTTAGATAGCGCTTTTTGTTAAAGCGCTATTCAAGTAATACCTTAAATAGCGCTTTATTTTAGAGCTATGGTACTAATCGTTACGTAAGCACTGTTATTAAAACAATATACATATATATAATTTTTTAGATAGCGCTTAAAAAAAAATCACAGCCAGGCTGAAAATTTTGCCGATTCCCGCGTGAACCTCTCATGTTCCAAGCCCTAGGTTAATTTCCCAACACTCGTCTCAGGCCTCCCCCTCCTCCTCCTCAGCGGCGTCTCCGACCGCTGCTCGAAAGGGGAGAAAGCTTGCCTGTGCTGCGCCATAATTTACTAATCATCTTCCCCGTGCTGTGCTGCTCGAAAAGGGCCTCATACAAATCATCTTCCCTCTTCTCTATCGCAAACCCCTCTTCTCTTCGCGATCTCATCTCCCCGCTGGGAACCGTTGGAACCCCATCCACTCTCCTGCTAAGCCCCATCGATTAATCGAGTTTTGGGATAGCGCACGAGGGCACCATTCATCCGAATCTTCCCTCTTTGTGAGATCAATCGAGGGTTTTGCGGTACCGACTGAGGGAACCAAACATCCGAAACCCAGAAAATTTCATCATCCTTTCTCTTCGTGCGATCGATCGAGGGGTTTGCTTCTTCGTTGCCGTTCCCGCTGCTCAAGAATCATCCGCTGCTCTCATCCAAGGGTTAGGGTTTCTCTTTCTATTCTTTGCTTAAAGTTTTTTGCAATTGAACTGCTGGTCTATTTTGCGGTGTCCTAATATCAAACAAATTATACAATGTTGACTTGTAGATCATAATGAGAAGATCGAGCTGTTGTGGTAGTTCCTTGGATGTTATTTCCGAAACCTTTCATCTTAGGAAAGTTTCATACAGAGGTAGATAATGTGGTCCTTTACGGTCTCTCCGATGGCTTGGAGGTTTGAATTCTGTAATATATTATCAAGCTAGGTCTGTTCACTTGTGGCAAAATTCCCTGGCAGCCATACAACATATTGTTGTTCAATTTTTTTTTCCTGGCAACACTATACCAGATAGTTGAGACTTATTTTTCCAACATAGAATTCGTTTGCGTTTTTCATATCCCCCTGCATCCTCTTTGTTGCTTGTTCACTCTTGGCCATTGAACATCTAATTTCTATAATACTATATATACATGGATGATGCCTATTTCCTCTGTTGGGCTTAAGGAGGTTCTGTCCATTTTTTTGTCAGAACCGTTCTTCCTGAGGTTTTTGGCAATTGTTTATGAAATGCTTCAATATTTGGGCAAATCTCCTACTCAAGTGGTTGGTTTGCACTTAGACTGACCTGATATTAATATTTTCTCTTATTACAGTGGGTTTAGATTGAGTTACTTGGAAAAGTAATAATGTCTTTTTAGGAGTTACAAGATGATTTCCAGACTTAAGCCTTTGTAATTCACTTTATGTTGTAGAACAAGCTCTTCTAACATGATGTTCTTGTTTTTCAGGAGAGGTATCATGGTATATTTTTTGAATTCCTCAACTTATTTGAGATCAAATTGAAAGTATGTGTCTTTGAGAGCTGAAATTTTGGAATAAAATTTTTGAGCTTGCATTGAATTTGGCTTTTGTCCTTTTTGCCAATTTCATTGGACCGTTTATTTCAGCACATTTTCTTGTAAAATTGTTATTGTAGTGACATGAAAATGGTATGGTTGCTTTAGCGTTCCAAAGCATTTTGTTATGATTGTTCGCTTATTAACAGTTTTCTGGAACAACTTATTCATTTCCAAGTGAAATGTTTTAGAAAGAACACAAACTCCTGATTTGGAACATTAAATATGGAAGTCCTTGATGTTTTTATAAGTTTAACAGATTTTGGGGCTTATGAGATTCATGCTTCTCTATTATGTTTCTTAAGTTGAAGTTTCCTATTTTGTTGCGAGAATACAGCTTCCAACACATAGACGAACATACTTAAATTGGTATTTCATTGCCGTTTCAGTTGATACGGTCTTATGGATTTTTAAGCAGTTAATTTATTTCTTGCATCATGAATTTGTGATTTGACCACCACACTTTACATGGTTTGGTGTCATGTACCATTAAAACTAAAAAGTGTTTGCAATGGTTGTCTTTTTTCCAGCTATTTTGATGGGTGATTGAGCCTGATATGGTACCTTTCATAAAAGTAAAGGTGCATATGTAAATCACTTAACAAGGATGGATGGATGTTTGTGTTTTTGCCTGAGATTGTAAGATGTTCGATTAATGAAAGAACTAAATGCGACCCGATCAGTGCCTTGTAATAAAGGCTGTTTTTTCAATAGAAATTGTTATGCAATGGCCAAGGTGTATGTCAATCTTTCTTATAATTAAGAAATCTAACATAGTACTAAACTTTAAATATAAATAGTGGAATATTGCTGATGTTGTCAAGGATAGTCACACTATTACTTCCTAGATAAGCCGACCATTCTTGTTTGGAAATTTCTTTTCTCTTTGTCTTCATTGTGTGGTGATAGATGGTGTTAGAATATAAAAATATAATGCTCAACCCTTGTTAACTTTTGGTGTGGTGACGAAGACTTTAATATGGTATTAGAGCAACCTATGTTCAAATCTCATTTGGCATGCAATTAAACTGCAGATTAAAATTTAAAAAATGCTATTGTGTTAAAGCACAAGTTTTGGCCCACACAAAGGATGCTTGATCGATGGGGTCAAGTTAGAATACAGAACTGTGACCCTCAAACCGTATCACAACTTTGGAGTATTGGCAAACCCGCAAGAACTTCAATAGATGGTAACCTCTTACATGTCCTTATTTGATGGTTTTCTATCATAAGATTTTTTCCCCTTTCTGAAAAATACTTAGATGCTGTTTGTATGGAAATTAATCAGGAATTGATTCCTAAGATACATGACCTATAAGTTATCCAAAAGTTTTTTACTAGATAAATTCCATGTTTGAAGACTTATCTAACATAACAAGTGACAAGTAAAGTGATAGAGTAGTATGGGTTATGAACTTTAAGTTTGATTATTATTATATCGTCTGTACAAATATTATAATTACTAAAATGTCAAAATCAGTTTTCATTTTATGTTTGTTAAAGCAAATGCAATTGTGGTCAGAAAATAGTAATTGCGTTATTAGTTACAACCAACACATCTTCAACACCCGCCAGTAGTCTTGCAAGCGTAAGATTGATTAGCCCATTGTTTTAGTACCCACGTGCACTTGAAATGTCTAAGTTTACATTTTGCCAATTCATTAAACACCAAGTGCCACAATCTATTCCTTATGGACAGTGGCGGAGCCAGAAAAATTTCGTAGTGGGGGCAAAAACTTAACGAAAAAATCTGTTTTTTTTCAAAAAAGAAGGTAACATGCAAAATTCATAGTTTCATTGATACAAATTTCTAAGAACAAAATGAAACAAAAAGAAATCGTAACACAAAGAGCCTTTGTTATTTGCATACAAAATGAATTTCAGCAATCCAATACTTTGTAATGTGGAAAGAAGGATGGGTGCAAGAAGAAAGAATGGAAACTTTGCAACAAAATTCCAGAAAGATTGAATTAGAAATGTTGAAACATGTACACAAGATTGTAGTAAGAAATGGATAAAGTGATCGGTATTTGTTTAATTCAAAAATAGAACCAAACATATAATCTATAGCATCATTTTTAAAGAAGTTGCAAAGAAACATAAAAAGACGGATCTGTTCAAATGTTAACATTTGTAGAATCCATGTAGAAGTTTAGCAAATGAATATTTTGCAAGATTCAATGTGTTGAAGAATAACCATTATGGGTAAGGAGAACATAACAATAAAAAGTTTTGAATAATTTAACAGTAAAATAGAGAAATAAATTTATAATTAAAAATAACTTGACGATAACATGAGTAAAATATTCTCTTTCAATCATTTCATCTTTAATTGAGAGTTTCACTTTAAAAATTTATAAAGAAGAACATGATAACATAAAAGGAAGAAAAATGAAAAGACTTTTTGTGTAAAATAAATGAGTGGCTCTGTTTTACAGCAAAATTTGAGCTTTCAATTTGACCATTGTATTTGAAGATCATAATTATATTTAAATAAGGACTTCACTAAATAGTAGATATAAAGAGATATAGTAGTTGTGTTTATGTTTTAATATGTTGACTTTTATTCTTGCATATAGTGGCGGAGCTACACGGGGGCAAAGGGGGGCAATTAATATGGATACTAGCTAATTAACACGGAGGGAATTAAAAGTCAAAATAATTAATATGAATACTAAGCAATTAACAAGGGGGGCAATTAACATGGGGCAAAGTCAGTAACTCGGTGTCTAATATACATCTAATGTACATACTAACTAATTTCCTATTAAAGAGAATATGGGGACAGCTATTATTTTTTGATTGAGCAATCTAATATACATACTACACGTTAATTTTTAAAGAAGTCAGTGTGGGCAATTGCCCCCCTTTGCCCCCATGTGGCTCCGCCACTGCTTATGGATGGATAAGTTGGTGTATCTCTGGATTCATACATACTGCAATAAATTCATTTTCCTTTCAGTAAAAGGCCTTTTTTATCACGAAAGAAGCTACTTTCTCCCAGTGGTAATTAGACCTAGAGAATCCAAGCAGGGGATTGAAGTTAAATAAGAGCCATTTGAAGTTCCACACATGGGGACTGAAACCTATTTTTTCATTTGGCTTCATAGATTATGCTCTTTTCAACATTCATAACATATTCCACAATGTTAATCTGATTGAGCTATATCCACTTTACATTTTTCAGGTCTACTGCACTTTGTTCTGGTGATTTTGGTCCGGATGCTGTGACTTGTAAGTCACACCAGAACATAACCAAAATGAGGACATACTATTCAGAATTAAAGAAGTATCACTTCGGGTCCATTGAATATAGAAACATTGCATGTACTTTCTAGTTTTTCTTTTAACGTAACTTCAAATTCTAATGCTGGGTTCTGGTAGCAGCATGCTTGACGTGTTATGTATGTGGAAAGAAAGATGGATCAGCTGCAAGAATCCAGAAACGCTGCTGAGGTTAGTCTTCCATATTATAATAATTCAATACCATTTTATACTATTTACCTAGTTTTTCTGGCAACATCTGAATTTACTAGATTCAAATTTGAACCCTGAAGGTAATATAAGGATATCAAATCCTGAAAATTCCATTGTTTCATTCATTATAACTTGGATAGTGAATAATTGTCGACAATCAAACTTAACAAATTTAGTGGTGTTTTTTCTGATGATTATGGAGTTGATGTCTTTTAGCCATATGATTTTTTTACGCACACAGTTGTAGTTTTTTTCCTAATATTTTGCTGGTCTGGTTTTTGCAATCATTCACATGTGAGTTGCTTCTTTCTGAAATGATTCTGCTTGAAGTTCATTGATCAAACTTTGAGCCAACATAAGAACAGATTTGTGTTTTGGTGTTCACTGGATTTAGACATTGGTGTCCACTTTAGCTAATTAAATCTTGTATGAAATATTTGAAAGAGAAATCTCAGTAAGGACAGACTGGTATCACTTAAAATCTCAGTAAGCGAAGGTATTAATTTCTAATCATGGAATTGCATGATATCACTTCAAATAATCTTCAATATTTTGTGCATGCTTAAACTTGAATGAGATTTAGTTTATAGAGTCAGTTTGCAGATTTTTTTTGAATTTCATTTCATCCCTATTTCTCCCAAATAATATAAGGAGTTTATACCTTAAGATATTGTTCGACAAAGAAACTGAGAGAAATTAAGCTACACTGTAGGAAATTGAGGAGCAAGAGTTCTTTTTAGTAGTAAGAAAATGTGTGACATATTGTAATCACTGTATGTATTATGTGATTAGAGACGAGTCTCTATTTTTGAAAGAACAACCATGTTTATGTATGAACATATGTATGCATGCTCTCTTTCATACCATGTCTTGTACCCATTTTCGTGTGTACGGTGTCCGAGTTCATGCTTCCTAGTCCTGCCCTCGTTATATTAGCAGATCGTCTCATACACACGCCCCCCTCGTTATATTTGTAGCTTAGAAATGCTATCCGCTTTATTAAGTTTCTTAACATGAATAGGGTAAATTGTACTCATACCCCTGTTATGCGGGGTAACAACCTCAATATTTGGTATTAATATTGAGAAACGCTGGATCGACCGACAAATAAAGAGTATTCAAAAGGTCTCAGCGTTAGTATTGAAGATTGATCATGTGCATTTTACCCTACATAATATCATGCTCCTGGCAGCTATCAAGCTTGTTACTCACGGTATTATGCTTTCTGTTTTCTATTTTGAAATTCCATAGGAAACCAGAAGCTCGCTGCTATTGGAATCCGGGTTTCACGGTGGATAACTTACCATGGTTTAGCATTGAACGTGACCACAGACTTGACTCCGTTTTCTCAGATTGTTCCCTGTTGCATACAAGACATGGATGTTGGAAGTCTTAGTGGGCTGTTGGGAGGATCAGCCCATGGGATGAATGATGCAGGTAGCGGTTTGATAGATGCCGCTTATGAATCCTTGCTGAAGGAATTCTCCGAAATTTTCCAGCTTTCGCTCGAACACAAATTGATCGCAGACTTGGTGGTCCCTTGGGAAAGCCCATCAAGCATGCTTTCAGATAAGTGAACCTACGTGCGATTATGACCAACCTGCAAATTGTTACCTGGGGACTGTTCAATTGTGTACAGATTCAGGCTGCTGGGATTGCTTTGCACCACTCAAAGTTTCAGGTATGGAAGGACGTGCAGTCTCGTTAGCTCTTCTTCTTTCTACTATGAAAGACGTCATATTGGAAGACTATATATGCGAGCGAATGAGTATTTCATTGGGCAAACTGATATGCTCTGTGAGTAAGGAGAGTTTTTTTGCAACATTCAAACATTCCTGTAATTTCTTTTGTATCATGTACTTCAGAAAGTCATGTATGTTATGGAGCTATGCTTTGTTTTGCTCGATAATTTATGGAGCATGTGCCAAATGTTACTTCACTGTTTGTCTGGAAAAATGGGTCGTGTCTCTCCCTAGGGGCTCCTCTTGCCGCATGTTGTGGATTTATTGTTGCATAAATAAGAGTTGCTGCTGCTTTCTAGGCCATACGAAACATTAATTGGGAATTTGTTTCATTTTTTATTTTTTTTATAAAAAAATAAACATTAGCCACGGCCAGTCCGTGGCTAATGCTTATTAGCCACAGCCAGTCTGTGGCTAATGATTATTAGCCACGGCCAGTCTGTGGCTAATGAGATTAGCCACGGCCAGTCTGTGGCTACTGCGTATTAGCCACCGTCGGTCCAAGAATAGCGCTCCCATAAGCGCTATTTTAGTAAACCACTTAGATAGCGCTTAGAAAACGCTATCTAAGCTACCATAGCGGTAACTTGGATAGCGCTTTTATAAGCGCTATCTTAGTAAACCACTAGGATAGCGCTTAAAAGCGCTATCCAAGTGTAAAAAAAATCGCTGTGCAAGCGTTTTTTTGTAGTAGTGTGCTTATTGGAAACATAGGTGAACAACTTCTTCCCTTCTTTAAAATTGAGCAACAACTTTCATCTCAAAGCAAAATTCTTTCCTTCTTTCCTTCTTTTAGTTTCATCGTTTAGTAAGAAGCAAAATTCTGTTTCATTATAATGTCTAAGACATAATATATTGTCACATAACTATCATGTGCACAAATTTTATAGATGAAACAAACTATTTCAGATTATGACATTATGTAGGGGCCCGCTAGCCCACGGACGAAGCTTTGGACGGACGGAAAGGCGAAGCTGGCCCAGTTGGGACTTGGTGGGGTTCACTGGGAGGAAGGTAGGGGACCGCTGCTGCTGCCGTTAATTTGTTGGGGACGGGGATGAGGCAGGCCCTCAAGAACACATCCGCCCCGCCCCACCTCCGCGCTTGGCCCTCATGAACACAGCGAGTTTGTTGGCCAAAACTCTCTGAAGTCAGCATGCAAAAAAGAAAGGCAGCCAACAAGTTTGTTGGCCAAAAAGTAGTAATCCATGCATGCACGTACGACAGCAACTTCTACGTTGGAGCATCCTACAGAAGCAATCTTTGTAGACAAGGAATCTTTTTAGAGCAAACATTATCAAGCGTTAAAAAATTTTATCGTATTTTGTAATGAAAGTTTTTAAAAATTGATTTAAATGAAAATTAAATACGGCCTTCATCATGGATTTTTTTTATTTAAAGAATTCTGCCTTCCCTTTATCTCCTTTTCTCTTTCTGTTTTTTTTTCCACCTAATTTCTAATACATGTAATTCTTGATGTGACATGAAATTTTGTTCATAAGGACCTACAATTTTGGGATGATTTTAGTGGGTTAAAAAACAAATTTTCTTTATCGAGAAAATATGATGGTATCAGTTTCTTAAATAATCACTAGTGGGTTGGGAATCTGAAGAAGTGTCCTGCTCAAATTTGGCAAATCCTGCTTTTGGTTGGGGGGGGGGGGGGGGACCAGCATCAACAAGGGATCACAAAATTACAACCATACAGAAGAGAAGCTTGTGCTGTTAAAGCATACTCAATTGCAGTAAGACTTGAGCATCATGTCCATTACTAAGCCCAATCTAACAGCACAAAAGCAATACGGAAATTGCATGCAATTGTGCATTGTCCAGCATGCAGCAAATAAACTAACCAGCATCAGCAATATAGAAATTGCAGTAATTAGAACAATAATGGATGACGATAGTTCGAGTGGAGGCGCCAATCATGTGCCGAAGAGAGGAGAAATGATTTTTTAAAACTCTAACTCCTAATATGGGAGATGATCGTAAAGGTTTGGCCGGCTTCAAGATCTCCACCTCTCAATTCTTAATGCAGATAGCAAAGACGCTTTTTTTTGGCTTTTATTTTGGGGTGGGGGTGCACAAGTGCACAACACAAGGTTGTGCGCCAATACAAACTCAAGTTTGAACTAATCAATGATTCAAATGAGTGAGCCCAAGTGCACACTGTACTGTTGTTGTTGATCGAATACGGATACGAGCATCAGATACGTGATGATACAAATAACAAATTATTTATAAAAACATATCAAATACGAAATGATGTTCAGCTCCTTTACCTCTTCTCATTGCTGATCGTTCATCGTGTCATCCAAGTCTGCTGACCTGGCGTTCAAGCATCGCAACTCCCGTCCTTAGTTGCTTCCTCTACTAAAATTCTATCGCTTCTCATAGGCGACGCCCACATCGATCAAGCTTGCACAAATTAGTTCTCAACAATATTTCTAGCGTAAGTGAAGTGAAGGGGGCCAGAACAAAGAGCAACAATCAATACAAATTATACAATTGAGCATTTATTGTAGCTGTTTGAACACGCTTATCTTAAACACTTTAAGATTAAGATGGCTTACGGCACAAACCGCAGTTATTTATCTTATTGAGGTCAGCAGCACAAAAAATGCCATTTATGAATTAACATCAGTCTTCGTGTTTCTGTTTTTAGAATTCGACAAAAAAAAGGATACGAAATTAAAAAACGAAAAAGGTACGTACTCTCGTAGGCTTGGTCTTTAACATCAGTCATCACGTAGCAAACGACAAACACCACATAAAACTTGTGAGATCTATTGGTAAACAGTACATATAACCCTGTTACGTAAATGTACTAGAAATCACCCGTGCACACAACGTACGACGTGAAAAAAAGCCACGAACAGGATGCGGTGTACGCACGCAATCGAAAAGGGGTTAAAACTGTAGATGTGTGTGTCGGTATCGTCATGGAACAAAACCGGGCCAAAGCAAAAAAAAAGTGTGGAGGCAGAAGGAGGAAAAGCATGAACTAAAGCGGAAAAAAACCATCAAAACTCAACACCAAAACAAAGACCAAAACCTCGCCCAAAACCCAACCCCCCATTGGGACCCACCTAAGTTTGTCTTACTCAGCTTGAATGGGACAATCCTAGGTGGACATCCCTCGTTTGTTTGTAGGATCTTGACGCTCCTTTTACCCTCCTTTAATTTTCAAATGTATAGGGAGAATTGAGATGTACACGAAAACAGTTTTGTAGTGAAAGCGCCAGAAGAATTGGCTTGTGTCTCTTTGTTTGTCGTTGTATCTCTTTGTTTGTCGTCGCTCATGCCGTGTGGTCATAACGCCCGATGGCCCCTTTCGATGGGTTAGACTCTTGCCCATGATAATCAAGGGTAAGCCATCGAACCATGTTAGGAATATACCACTCTGTTCAGTGGCAAGGGAACGATTCCCTCGACTCACGGCTGATGACACATGGGAGTCGTTCAGTGGCGAAGAAGTGGCCCTTCGACTTACGGCTGATGACACGAGAGGGTCGTTCAGTGGCGAAGGGGTAGCCCATTCTCCACTGACGGCTGATGATACGAGAGGGTCGTTCAGTGGGGAAAGGGTAGCCCTTTTGACTTACGGCTGACGACGCGAGAGGGTCGTTCAGTGGCGAAGGGGTAGCCCTTTCGACTTATGGCTCACGACGCGAGAGGGTCGTTCAGTGGCAAAGTGGTGACCTGATGAGTGTTTATTGTATATAGTTTTCCACTCTTTTTCATGCATGTTTTACACCATTTCATTCCATATTCCTCTCTGTTTTCCCCGTTTTGTCTCTTCTTTTGCTTTTGTGGTTCATTACGTGCTTTGCAGAAAATATATACCGATTGGGGATCATATGACAAGATCTCAGCGCAAAGAGGCGAAAGGAGCAACGACATGGAGTCACTTGGCAAAAATGAGGAGATTTTGTGAAGAATAAAGCTCTACGCAGCCGTGTCACCATGTCCACACGGCTGCGTCAAACCGCCAAAGAAGAATTATCCACGCGACCGCGTCAATTTCCACCAAACGGCCGCGTAAGAAGACTCAAGAGTAGAGAAAAGATTGAAGATCAGAGACTTTCGCGGCCCGCGTGAACTAAGACGACGCGGCCGCGAAATTACCTCATCCAGAGTAGAACAACGCAGACACGACAATAGACGACGTGTCCGTGTGACCATTTTCAACGCAATTGCATCTCTAATGATGCGACCGCATGGCCAAGACCCCCGACCCCCTACTCTTCTAGGGAACGAGTTGCGTAAAACCCAATTCCTACGGTTTCTAGGGTGGATCTGGGGGGTATTTTTGCCTTTTGGGCGCGCGTATATAAGCGCCCCTTCACCCTCCTGCCAGAGGAATCCATTTTCAGCATTTTTCGCTTATTTCTAGTGTTTTGGGTCATTTTGTAAGAATTCTAAACTTTGTTATTTACTTGTTTTGCTTATTCGAATCCATTATTAGTGTAATACTCTCTCTTTGCTCAATAGAATTTTTCACTCTTTGTTATTGCTGGCTCATTTTGTCATCTATTGTTGTTATTGCTTGAATCTATGATTTTGAACGCTTACCCATCGCTAGAAACTCCTTTTATTGCGATGGGTGGCGAGCAGTTTTCATTTAGGGCAATGTGATGAACCCCATTGGATTTGGGCCATGGCTTGAACCAAATAACTGATTTGATTGCTGGACTAGTTGAGATTAGGGGTAAATTGGGACGATTATTATCGTCGTAGATTCGACCCCCTCCCTTCGGGATGATCGGGTCGGTTGCCGATCAAAAGTCTGGACCAATCCAGGTCAACCAACTTGATTAAGTTATGACTGTTAATTAAAAGGAATAAAGGATTGGGTCTATCTATGCACCCAACCATATAAACAACTTAGTGTCTCAATAAACAAACCACTACATTCACTCACTCAATATTTGATGTTTTGATATTTTAGAATATAATGATCAAAATGCAGTGGCGTAACCAGGATTATTTTTTGCCCTGGGCAAAAATAAAGATGATACAACTCATTATGTTTAAAAATATTATTTACTTTCTACCAACGGCTTTATGTCAAACATAGATCGCCATGTTACAATTTCCAAATAATGATGAAAGTTTATCATATCTAAGCATATGTTTTTAGGTAATTATGTAACTAATTAAAAAATAATCATACTTATTTTGGGTGTTGCTTTGGAAATTATTTTTACAGGGAAATAACTAGCATATTCATGAGGCCAAAGTAAAAATGATAATATTAACCAATGGTAATATTAAAAAATTAAGATGAAAAAGTTATTCCTCATCATCTCACCATTACTCCCCACTAGTGGGGAGTCCATTGGACTCCTAAAATCTATTCTCAATGAATATATTGAGAGCCATGGCTTGTGCCATGGCTACTCCTAATTAGAGATTATTTTACTCTTCTTCTAATCTTCTTCAACACGTTATCAGCACGTTTGCTCTAATTTCTTTGAGCTTTTCATACCGTCTCCCTCAAAAATTAAACCCCTCGCGCGCAGGAATCTATTGTTGCGACGAAGCTTTTCGGGGATTTTTCTTTGGAGCGTATCGGGAGTGGAATTATCTACGGATTTTTATTATCACGATCTTCCCTAGATCTTTGATCTAGAGGTAATTTCTTTTCGATCACGTAGATACCTACAAAATATAGTAGGCTAAGATTTTACATAGCCAAT